>OZ024802.1:14862087-16062087 GCA_964017045.1 Omphiscola glabra
AGCACTAACATTCGACCAGGTGCTGTGAGAGCAACACTACCAGACGACCAAGAGCTGTGAGAGCAACACTACCAGGCGACCAGGTGCTGTGAGAGCAGGCCTACCAGACGACCAGGTGTTCCTTCACTGATGCCGCCTCACTCACATAGTCAATCGAGTGGAAGCTGGGTGGGGCTGTCTCAGCCCCCCCCCCCCGACGTGCCGCCTCACGGTCCGACCTCGATGTCTGTCCAAAGAAAGACGTGATTCATAGACTATGTCGACTGCATGTCGTAAAAGATAACTTAATATCGCTCAGGTGATTAAACGTTTAATGAAGTTTTTTTTTTTTTTAACTCATCAATTTAGATTCTTATTGATTCTTATATCTTACTAGTTGTCCATGTTGACTCTTATTGATTCTTATATCTTACTAGTTGTCCATGTTGATTAATGTGGTCCTATTAAAATGTATGCACATCTTTTAAGCGTCGTATTTTTATAAATTATATGAGTAGGAGCCAATGGAGAGGCGTGTCTAAATATATGAGTAGGAGCCAATGGAGAGGCGTGTCTAAATATATGAGTAGGAGCCAATGGAGAGGCGTGTCTAAATATATGAGTAGGAGCCAATGGAGAGGCGTGTCTAAATATATGATAGTGACTTTATATTGTGTTTTTAAATATAATCAATGTATTCGGATTCGGATAAAAAATATATCTGCTTTTATGCAAGTATATGCTATCTTTAACAACATGCAAGTATTATTATAAATCTAAATACATTTGATAAAGATTTTTAAAATTTTTTAGAAAATATGTTTTCTGTGTAGTCGGATAACAGAAACGTAAATATCTAGACACAGACACTCCTTTACAACTCTTATATACTATTTCCTAAATACAGATTTTGAGGGCGTGGAAAATTGTCTTATTTTTTTTAACGAAACAATACAAAAAAACTAATTAAGTTACATAAAGTAAAAAAAAAATGGTTTTTTATTTTTTTTTATTTTGAGATTTTGCAAAGCCAGAAAGTAGCTCTGAATGACTTCCATTATTACCCTAGTAACACCGGGTCATATCTTCTAGTTTTATATGAATGTAAGGAAATCATTGAATGCAGATATTTTATGTTTAAAACATTTCCATTTGTTTGGAACAATTAAATATATATATATTTGTGTGTGTTTGTGTGTGTTCAAACTAGTGATTAAGCTCTGTTAAGTATAGAGTTGTGTATAACCAGTCTTTCTTTGCAGCGAAATCATATTTAAATATGCAAGTCCCATGTTTTTATAAATAAACCTTCTGTAACTGCAATGCCTGAATAAACGGAATCGTGACGCAATTCTGCAATACATAAAATAGAGATTGGTCTATTATGAGTCTCCTCTATGATAATACATACATTTGGAATTATAATCATCTTGAGTAGTTCACGGCAGAGTGCTTTTAGAAAGGCTGCCGAGAAGGGAAGTGAGCGACCCAAAGGGGGAGGGTATTAGACGAGGTCAATTCTAATGTTTCTCCTGCTTTAATAAACGTCTGACACTAGTGATTATCTCCCCACTCTTCAATTCATCAAAACAATAAGTTTCAACACCCTCCGTCCCTGTCACACACCAGCGCGCGCTCTCTTCCATTATGACGTCAGAACGGAAACAATAGACCCATGGACAAGACCGTATGTATCGTCTGTAGCGTAATATGAATAGTATCGATTCCACCACTGGTCTTGGAGGGCATAAAGCAATAAAGTAAGACAATTCGCCACGAATTGAAACCAAACACGGGGTTCGATTACACTAAATTAAAACTACAACGAAAGCGAAGGGAGTGGGGTGGGGACTAGGTTTATGTTGGTCATGTAAACTACAGCAAACAGCGTTTAGCACCTTGGATAAATATTCATCAGATTTATCCAGTCTATCTTATAATTCATTACCTGAAGTGTACGGATCTCGTGTTGGTCAAGTCTGTCATAATTTATCATGTAATACAATGGACCACCGGGTTGTTAAGTCTATCTATCTATCTATCTATCTATCTATCTATCTATCTATCTATCTATCTATCTATCTATCTATCTATCTATCTATCTATCTATCTATCTATCTATCTATCTATCTATCTATCTATCTATCTATCTACCTACCTACCTACCTACCTACCTACCTACCTACCTACCTACCTACCTACCTACCTACCTACCTACCTACCTACCTACCTACCTACCTACCTACCTACCTACCTACCTACCTACCTACCTACCTACCTACCTACCTACCTACCTACCTACCTACCTACCTACATACCTTCCTACCTACCTACCTACCTACCTACCTACCTACCTACCTACCTACCTACCTACCTACCTACCTACCTACCTACCTACCTACCTACCTACCTACCTATCTATCTATCTATCTATCTATCTATCTATCTATCATCTATCTATCTATCTATCTATCTATCTATCTATCTATCTATCTATCTATCTATCTATCTATCTATATATTTATCTATCTATCTATCTATATATCTATCTATCTATTTATATATATATTGTGCATATAAAATATATATATATACACATAATTGCAGATTCAATTCAGATTTGTGCATGTTACTTTAAATCAACTTATAGAAATAAAGAGCAAGAATTGTCCAGGAACAGTTGTTTATTGAAATGTGGATTTTTTAATTTAATTTTTTTTATTTGTTCGTATCGTTGTATAATACTAAGACTGCTATAATAATATGAGACTATTGGAGTTTTCCATAAAGTTTGTTTGTTGAAAGACAATGTCACAAACGAATGGGAGTTCGAGATTAAGGGAGAAATTTTTCAAAGGTCGAACATGGTGTTGAGATTAAACAGCAAAGAGCTGAACGTTCAGCATTACGTCATGGACAAAGGAAGATTGACTATTCAAGGGCAAATAAGCACTGCAATGTACGCTACACATTTACGGGCGTATTTGTTTTGTTCACATACATCATTTGCAAAGAAAACCCCCCAAGCACCACTTCCCTCTTACTTTCCTTTTATGTCAGCATTTTTATACGTCCCAAAAATTCCATTGAATCATATTTGCTAACCTCCCGTGTATTTTGATTCTTTCAAAGGAATTCATACATAACCCAGTCAATTTGCCTCAAAATATTGGCATGTAATCTAATCACAAATGATTTTCATATATATATATATATATATATATATATATATATATATATATATTCATTTATGTATTATTATATTTTAAACCTTTGTTTATTTTTCATATTGTTTTTAAAATATGTTGATCTACAGAAGCGCTTGGCTGCATTGTTTGTGGATCAGTTAAAACCAAATTAAAAAACGTATTTTTTTTTTTTAAAGTGAAACAAAAATTCGAAACCAACATAATGTGTCTTTTTAAATTTTATTTTAAAAATGTTCCATTTTGAAATGTCTTCATGGACCCTGTGTACGTACAAATGGATTCTCTTACGTAAAAAAAAACCCACAAAAAAAAAAGCCCACGTGATCTACTGGGACGCTCGGCTTACTCAATGGAAGACCCGGAGACGGAAACACAGCATCATCCGTCGCTAGGACAGAGGCTCTTGTCTGGACAAGTTAGTCCAACCTTGTCTGTCACAGCCCTCTATCATTTCAACATGGTATACTTCTGTTCAGCAAACCCATTTTTTGTTGTTGCAATAAATAAGCACAAACAAATTGGTGAGATGTTACTGTGTGGCCGGTATTTGAAATACGAAAGGTGGTGATTGAGGTTGGGGGGGGGGGGCGGTGTGTGGGTTCGATTTGCGATATTCCCAGGAACTTGAACGCTTAGTTATACAGAAGCCAGTCGGTTGTCTAAGGCCCTTTAATCTATTTTTAAAAGATGAATAGCTTACGCCATCGGAATTGTTCAGAGCATTGGAGTACGAACTCAGAAAATTCATTCCGACCCCTTTATCACAATTCAATTAATAAAAAAAAAATTGACAGTTGGACAATTTAATGATTACTGTAAACAAGACATTGAACAGCAAAGCAACAACATTGTATTCACTGCGATATCTTCTTTAAAGTATGTCAACTGAAATTGGATTATCCGAATAATCCTCGTTCCCAACTATTTCGGAAAATCGACGCTCTAAATATTCATTTTTTTAAAGACGTGTCTTAATCATGGCCGCACTGTTGTTAAATATAGTGCTTTGGCCTGGTATGTATGAGCACTGTTGTTAAATACAGTGCTTTGGCCTGGTATGTATGAGAAATGTTAAATATAGTGCTATGGCCTGGTATGTATGAGCACTGTTGTTAAATATAGTGCTTTGGCCTGGTATGCATGAGCACTGTTGTTAAACATAGTGCTAAGGCCTGGTATGTATGAGCACTGTTGTTAAATATAGTGCTATGGCATGGTAAGTATGAGCACTGTTGTTAAACATAGTGCTAATGCCTGGTTTGTATGAGCACTGTTGTTAAATATAGTGCTAAGGCCTGATATGTATGAGCACTGTTGTTAAATATAGTGCTATGGCCTGGTATGTATGAGCACTGTTGTTAAATATTGTGCTATTGTCTGGTTGTGTGAGCACTGTTGTTAAATATAGGGCTATGGCCCGGTATGTATGAGCACTGTTGTTAAATATAGTGCTAAGGCCTGGTATGTATGAGCACTGATGTTAAATATAGTGCTATAGTCTGGTATGCCTGATCAGCCATTTTAACTAATGTATATTAGGAGAAGTTAAATCGAGGCTATGAATCAAATGTTGGCTCTGAAACTTTGCCTCAAAAGCATTGGCGTAACTAGGTCAAGAGCCACCCGGGGCTGGCTTTTTTTGACGTCCGCTTCCATGAACAAAACTCTAAAGTTGGCCAAAAATGCCATCGCTTAAAGAAAATAAATATATATATATATATATTAAAATAAGGCCGAGCCGTGTGGACCGCAGACTCTAAGTAGTTGACTGTGACAACTTTATAAAAAACAAGAAATATTCATCGATAATCACCCGAAAAGATTAGTAGGAAAAATTGTAATTTATTTTTTATTATTTTTTACATAATATGTTTCATTACGTAAAACTGCTATTATTACTTTCTAATCACACTTAATTCTATTTCTTATGTCCTTTTTACTTTAGTGGTTTTTTTAATGAATTAACTTTTTAACTGCGTTTATTAATGAAAATTGCATGACAAAAAACCAATGTAGCTCTAATTTTAACATGAAAGCGATCGGCAAAACTGTAAATGATAAATTATTATCACGTATTCTCTCTCAATCTTTTCTCGTTGAGGGCCATTAACAATGTTACAGTATATAAAAAAAAATTAATGATAACCAATTAACGCCCACAAAAACATAGAACTATTCTGGTCTTCACATGAGGCTGGGGAAAAAAGGGAGGGAACAAATATCTGTCTTAAAATCCGTTACCCCACTCTTGCCGTAATGTAACTCTGCGCCCGTGCCCTTGCGCATGCGTGAGTAGGTGGCGTTGGAGGCGAGCAGACGGGACCAATCAATGGAGCGAACAGCACAGGCGGGACTATAAATATGTTAGAATAAAGTTTGGAGTAGATTTTGATTTTTTCGAGAGGTCCCCCGTTGTTGGCCCGTGTTTTGGTTTCCACTTGTGACATTCTCTCGAGGGGAGAGAACCTCAAAAAAAAAAGTTCGCCAACAGAAGAGAAATATACATTCACATGAACTGAAGTAGTTCTCTAGGCAGCAACACACATAATTATTTTTTTTTAGGATATAAAAATACTTTGTACAACTATTTTCACAAAAAAATAAAAGTACTGTTCATCGGTCATTCAGAATCTGCAAGTTTCTCAACAGCAAAGCAAACCAAAAGGAAAAGCAGAAGACCTGACGGAACATAACAGGAACAACAACCATCACTCATCTAGTCATAGTATCTCTTCCTGGGTAGAATTTTTCATGAAGTTTGATTGAAACATAAGTCTGTCTTTAAAGTTTAAAGAGGTAAGTAATATTTCCTATTTGTAAAACTTTTGTTTTCCCCCTGAGCATTTTTGTTCATGTTTACAATTACGTTGCGGGAAAAAATCATCTTCTATGTCCCATTCTTTTCAATGACCTCCTTTTTAAAAATATATGTCCCTCAAATATTTCCCACCTTGTAAATCAAGTCATTTTATTTGAGGGTGCGTCAAATTGGTGGTTTTGGTAACCTGGTGGTGAGTGACATGTTCTAACACAGCTGTAAGTGACATGTTCTAACACAGCTTAAAGTGACATGTTCTAACACAGCTGTAAGTGACATGTTCTAACACAGCTGTAAGTGACATGTTCTAACACAGCTGTAAGTGACATGTTCTAACACAGCTGTAAGTGACATGTTCTAATACTTTTATTTTGAAGTTGATTAGATGAGCATCCAGGGTTTATATGTTTGTCATAAGTTTTAACTCACACCTCCCCAACCCCCTTTTTTCCCCCCCTTTTGCATTGTGTAGTGTAGTTTTGCGCAGTTTGGTTCAGTTCGTATTAAAGTTATTGTTAAACTACCGAGTTCGTATTAAAGGTATTGCTAAACTGCCGAGTTCGTATTAAAGGTATTGCTAAACTACCGAGTTCGTATTAAAGGTATTGCTAAACTACCGAGTTCGTATTAAAGGTATTGTTAAACTACCGAGTTCGGATTAAAGTTATTGTTAAACTACAGAGTTCGTATTAAAGTTATTGTTAAACTACAGAGTTCGTATTAAAGGTATTGCTAAACTACCGAGTTCGTATTAAAGGTATTGCTAAACTACCGAGTTCGTATTAAAGGTATTGGTAAACTACCGAGTTCGTATTAAAGGTATTGTTAAACTACCGAGTTCGGATTAAAGTTATTTGTTAAACTACAGAGTTCGTATTAAAGTTATTGTTAAACTACAGAGTTTGTATTAAAGGTATTGCTAAACTACCGAGTTCGTATTAAAGGTATTGCTAAACTACCGAGTTCGTATTAAAGGTATTGGTAAACTACCGAGTTCGTATTAAAGGTATTTTTAAACTACCGAGTTCGGATTAAAGTTATTGTTAAACTACAGAGTTCGTATTAAAGTTATTGTTAAACTACAGAGTTCGTATTAAAGTTATTGTTAAACTACAGAGTTCGTATTAAAGGTATTGTTAAACTACAGAGTTCGGATTAAAGTTATTGTTAAACTACAGAGTTCGGATTCACAGGTTCTCTTCAAGAAATTCGATGCATAAGTTGTGCTAGGCAATAACTGTGTAAAAATCTCGCCTCGTCCCCCATACATCTGACAAAGAAAAAAGTTTCTTTAAGTACGGGACATGCTAAGTATTTCAAATATGCGTATACATTATTTGCACATAATGAATGTAAGAAAAGAAACATGTATTTCTCACACCCTTAATCGTCAGTTCACACGATCAAATTTCACGTTAAATTGTTGTATGAACGCTCTATTTTGTGCGTGGTTTCTTTTTTTTTTTTTTTTAGGGGGGGGGGGGATTTGATCAAATAGTTATTTGAAAGTTGTGACAAGGCTTCATACACGAATTGCATCAAATGCTTGAAGGAAAATTTGATTGTGTGAACCGACCCTAGCGTCAGTTCATACGATCAAATTTCGCGTCAAACTGTTGTATGAACGCACTATTGTGTGCGTGGTTTCTTTTTTTGGGGAATTTGGTCAAATAGAAATTTGAAAGTTGTGACAAGGCTTCATACACGAATTGCATCAAATGCTTGAGGGAAAATTTGATCGTGTGAACCGACCCTAAGTGTTTTGCCATCATCGTTCGAATTTTGAAGTGAACTCGCCATGTTAGCTGCATCTTTCCAGCCCATGATCCCACCACCAACAATAGCTCATGAATGTTTTAACACGTTATAAATGGGGGCGGATGAGGAAAAAAAAGAGAGATCTCCTCTTTATCAAGTGATATTAACTCTAATCGAAATTGTTTGTAAAATGACATGCTGAAGATGTTGTCTTACAAAAAAGAAAATGATAAATCACAACGCCTTATACATCGGGTGGATGCAGTTTTAATCATTACGCCTGATCCATCCGGTTGATGCAATTTAAAAAAAAAAAACAACGAATAATCACAATTTCTTGTAGGCACATTGCAGTTCCTACATTACTTGCAGGAACATTTTCAATGCCAACATTTGTTGTAGGAATATTTTCAGTGCCAACATTTTTTGTAGGCACATTTCAATGGCAACATTTCTTGTAGGGACACTTCAATGCCTACATTTCTTTTAAGGACATTTCAATGCCAATATTTCTTGTAGGCACATTTCAATGTCAACATTTTTTGTAGGGACACTTCAATGCCTAAATTCCTTTTAAGGACATTTCAATGCCAATATTTCTTGTATGGACATTCCAATGGCAACATTTTTTGTAGGGACACTTCGATGCCTAAATTCCTTTTAAGGACATTTCAATGGCAACATTTTTTGTAGGGACATTTTCGTTTCAATGCTGAGATTTCTTGCACTCGTGCAGAGCAGACAAGACGAAATGCCAGCTCTTATTATAGTTGAATCCCAAAGCAATTGCAATGTTTCATTCTACTTTAATCGGTTACCCAAATGGTGGTCCATGGACCGAAAGCTGTCTGCGAGCCTAGCGTTGCCAGTCCACATATCCTACATATATTGTAAAAAAAAAAATGAACATACAAAGTAATAAATCTGGCACAGGTCTCCGGTGAGATTTCGAAACTTGTCCACCGGTCCGCCAAACATGTCAACCGGTCCGCCATACATGTCCGCCGGTCCGCCAAACATGTCCACTGTCCGACAAACATGTCCACCGGTCCGCCAAACATTTCCACCGGTCCGACAAACATGTCCACCGGTCCGCCAAACATGTCCACCGGTCCGACAAACATGTCCACCGGTCCGCCAAACATGTCCACCGGTCCGCCAAACATGTCAACCGGTCCGCCAAACGTAAAAATTTAGGAAACGCTGGACTTGACAGCAGTAAGGGTCAGAACTGCCGGTCCTGGATCTAAACCTAAAGGGACAGAAAGGCCGGTCCTATGCCTAAACCCAAAAGATCAGAACTGCCGGTCCTGGACATAGACCCAAAGGGACAGAAATGCCGGTCCTGGACCTAAATCCAAAGAGATTATGAAGGATGACGTGTTTTTTAGCACGCCTATCTCGCGTCCCACGTGCATGACCCCTCGTGAACTCTCGTGCCCACCTTTGTAGTGTGGCTAGAAAAAAAAACTTGTTTACAGATTTTATTCCAGTCAGGAAAACTGTCGAAAATAATAGAAGATTCTGGATAAAACGGGAAGGCAGAACTATGTGTTAGGTGGTTCGAGAGACATTAGTAGGAAATGCCTATAAAAAGGGCTGACCGATAGAGAGGGGGGGGGGGAGAGATTTTCTATTGATCACGTGATGTTCTGTGTCATTTTTTAATACTTTGTTTTGTGTAGATTTTTCTATTTCCTCGTTGTACCATTTTGTGCTCGTTGTATTTTTATATACAGTACCGGTACCAGCAAATATGTAAGTTTATAATTTTAATCATATTTCTCTTGCTGTTATTATTTAATTGAAGTTCACAAATTAAAAAGTTATTAATTGTAATTAGCTCTGGCCTTGATTGTCGTTTTATTTGTTATTATTTTTAAACTTTGGTATCGTTCTTTATTATGGACTGTTTTTAGAACGAACCATAGACTAAAATTAAGAGATTAATTTCTCCATTTACAACGGTCCGTAATAGACAGAAATGCCGGTCCTGGGCCTAAAACCAAAGGGACAGAAATGCCGGTCTGGACCTAAACCCAAAAAGGACAGAACTGCCGGACCTGGACCTAAAACCAAAGGGACAGAACTGCAGGTCCTGGACCTAACCCAAAGGGGCAGAAATGCCGGTCCTGGACCTAAACCCAAAGGATCTGACAAAGAATCGGCAGAAGCGGCACTGTACACGAATGATCAGAAGTGCCGGTCCTGGGCCAAATCCCCAAGGATCAGAAATGCCGGTCCTGGACCCGATCGCCAGAAACAGTTGAATAATTACAGGCCAGGTTTCCCAGCCTTGAATTTCTGGGGAGTGTGAGGGGAGGGTGTGTGGGGGGACACTCATGCAATACACTATAAAGATGTTGAATCCCTCCAGTTTAAACTTCTTGGCAAATTATTCACCGGGGCCATAGAGTTGATAAGCCCGTCCCACACGCCGAGGTCATGGATATGAACTAGAATGAGATGATAGCGAATGGTACGTATGAAGTCAGTATGCCTTAAATGGAAGTTTTTTTGTTTTTTTTACTTCATTAAACTATTTGCTAAATATTATTTTTTTTAATAAATAAATCATTGAACTAAAAAAATCCTTCGTTAGTCATAGAACCTTTTAAAATATGTTTTTAAAATTCTTTCTTTACTTATAACTCATAAAGTCATTAATTTATTGGTTTTCTTTCCCCTTTCAATGCCTTTCGGTTCTGTGAAAATCGCTGACCACAGTAAGAAGACTCTATCACGTCTAACACTGGCGGCAACGAAACCACTGATTCTCAGCTCATCAGCTGCAAACTAATCAAACTCACCGCCGCGAAACATTCACCTTTCTCCGTCGAGGTGAACTCATCAACAGAACAATCACCGGAACTGAATCAATTGCAATATACAATCATAACCTAGTGAAGAAAAAACAATATTGACACCCTTAGTCATCGCGATGTTAAATATAAAAAAAAAACAAGTCAAGTTTAAGGAAACATTTTTTTTAAAAAATTCTGTCTATAGTTATAAAAGTATTTGATTTTTGTAAGGACTTTTACCTTCAATATAAAAAAATTAATCAGCTGCTCTCTCTACGAAATTAACAATATCACGAGGGGGAAATAAAAATCAGATTAGCTTTCCATCCTTTTTCAAAATTTCGCGAGGAACGAATCTTAAAAGACTAAATACACCTGTAACAAAATAATGAAAACAAAATGGAAATATTTAATGGATATTTCCCCAGACGACGAGAATACCAAAGTGTTAGCACACATAAGCAACGTGTAACATTACACCGTCTTTGATCACGTAATTACCTCAGTCGAGCCGCACAATATTGCTTTGCCTTTATTGGAAGACAGTAAATTATCTAAGTAGCACATTAACGCACATTTTATTGGGAGACATTACGTGTGTGGCCAGATTTTTAGATGCCGTCATGTACGCTTGTCTCAACCATGAATTCATTGTGGCCAGATTGTTAGACGCCGTCATGTACGCTTGTCTCAACCATGAATTCTTTGTGGCCAGATTGTTAGACGCCGTCATGTACGCTTGTCTCAACCATGAATTTATTGTGGCCAGATTGTTAGATGCCGTCATGTAGGCTTGTCTCAACTAGGAATTCTTGTCGATATTCTGGGCCGTTCTTGAGAAATAGAAAGTTTGAGATTGAACGTTGGAGATGAACTAGCCTTAAAATGTATTGAATTACCGAACAATGTATTAAATAACCGGACAGTCAATTAATTAAACTGTATTAATTCAACTAATTTTTTTACATCTCTATTTAGGTCATTAAATTATTATTTTTTTAATTTTTTCTTAAAATTCATTACTGACAAACATAATGTTGTTTGTTTTATCTAAGGACCATTTTCAATGATATTATACTTAGTTATATCCTACTACGTAATCACCCTTTTTTACACTATACTACTTGATTATCCTGTTTTAAACTATACTACGTGATTATCCTGTTTTACACTATATTACGTTATTATCCTGTTTTGCACTATACTACGTGATTATCCTGTTTTGCACTTTATTACGTCATTATTCTTAGTTACACTGTTACCTGTTGCTTTATTTAAAAAAAAACTGTTAAATCCCACGACGAGTGTAAAATATCCTATTAGTAAACCACCCACATCCAGCGATCTGGCGTTGATTCGAAACCTCCCGGGCCACTGGTCAGAAGCTCGCTGGACTAAGCTGGCCACTATTAGATGCCCTGACACGTACCGCTGCCCAACAATTGGCTACTGGAGATAGCCGCCCACGTTAAAATCATTTAAAACAAAACAGATTATCTGATAGGTTCACTGAACATCTTCGTGATATCGAGCAGGGCAAACTGTCCCCGGCCTCATCCCATTTCAACAGAGATAAACACGAAGGAACATCAATGGCAACGATTTCCTGTACTAACACACCAGCGAGAGTTAGGAAGGAAAACAAATTGTTTCACATTTTCGACAGAATATCACCATGTGGAATCAGTCAAATACTCTTCCACCAGTGATCTTCATTGTCCCTATATTTCTTTTTTTTTTCTTATATTATTTTCAAAAATAATTGCATCCGTTAGAATCATACATCTCACAATAATGATACATAGGTACATAAATACTGTTACTTCCTGCAATCTTTTGGATAGCACACATATTTCGGTTTTTGGACAATCCAACTTCCGGCAATAACACAGCGCTCCCATCCAACATGGCGGACCCCAGACACTAAAGTTCTTGAACTGTTTTCTATTTCTTGTTGTTTATTTTTTGTTCAGTCTTCTGAGGAAGGTTCTCGGCTGAAACGTGCTCCTTGCCCTATCTTTATATCTCAAGCTTCCACACACCTTGTGCCACTATCTCAAGCTTCCACACACCTTGTGCCACTATCTCAACCTTTTCCCGCTATTTTCTTCACAATCTTGAAAGCAGCCCTTCATTAATTTTACTCAAAAACAAAAGGATCACTCAAAATAAAGTTGTTGAATAATAAAATACTACATTTTATAATATATTATATTTATACATATATTATTGTAACATTATTGTATGTATAATAAATATGTTATCTAGTCTGTTCGGTCGTCAATATTAAACAATCCCATTATCTAGTTAAATTTTGCACCGGCTTATTCGTAAAAAAAATTGTGGCAGTGTGTCTTGCATACGTCGTCATCCTTGAATGGTTTATGATGAACGCATTGGATATAAAGCTGTCTCAACAATATAATAAGTTAAACGTTATAAAATATTCAGAAATATATATATATGTATTTATTTAAATCTCTAAATATTTTTATAACAGTAATTCATAACTCAACAGTGAAATGACTTACCGTTATAAAAACCTTCCGAAATAATTTATTTCCTTTCAAATTCTGAAAACATTAATTGCGCACAGCGAGCACCGTCTAACACGAACTACTCAATTTCAATGAGGCTAATTAAAGATCATTTGTCATACAATCTGTTTGGGTGATTTTTATCACGGGACACGAGACACGGGAATTTAAGGACTGGACTGTTATCGGACATCTTTGAGTACGAAAAATGACATGGAAAATTCATGAAGTCAAGCACTCGATTGTTCATAACATGAAAACGTTCAAAGTGCTTGTAAAGAATCGTATCTCATTGGCCAAGCATGTAGTTTTGGAAGTGGTCTTTCGGAATAAAAAAGAAAAAAAGGACCAAACGTAAATCATAGACAAAAAAAAAAAAACTGTCATTGCAATAAATAACAGCAGGGTATTTCAATAAAATGCATTATTTTTTTTTCCTAGTTAAAAAGAAGGCAGCCATTGACTTTATCAATGCAGCATTTTTTGTTATGGCTGGATTTGTCGTTGAAGCCTTGCACTTCCGGTCGGCGTGGAGCAGCTCCAGGAAGTTTAGTTTTAAACCCCACAAAAAATGGGTTCAAGATATGGCAAGAGGAAGCCCCCACCCCACACCAGCCCCCCCCTCCAATATCTGTTTACCGGTGAAGTGTCGGGGTATTATTTTTAAGCAGCTAATGTGGGCGGGGGGGGGGGCGTGGATGATTGTGACGTGTCGCTAACGAGCCAAAGACCCGTAATCTGTTCTTGTCGCGTGGGGCACGTTTGATCGTAATGGCGGGTGAACGAAAATATCCAAATGGCCAGATAGGCTCAACCCGATATCATTGAGTTACCGATGAAAGCTCTATTTGACGGTAGGCTACCGCGATACAAAAATTGATAGTGTATGACTGCATATACAAAGTTGATAATGTATAAATGCAGATGTAAATTTGCTGTTTTAGAGCTACTTGAACAGCTGATCGAGCTCTTGAATCCCAACTCTAAGCGTTGCACATCCGCAGCTCCCGCAGCTCAGTTTTAAAAAGGTATTTATTTCGGTCTTGTACAATAATAGCGTACTCACTTTTAAGTTGTACTATCACTCTTATTAGTCTACATACAGAACGCACACGATTTTAGATGTCGGTATGAACACACAGGTATCTGTACAAGCAAAGGTATTCATGCTTAATTCTCTGTAGTTGCAAAGGTATTCATGCTTAATTCTCTGTACATGCAAAGGTATTCACACCTTAGTCGATTATCAACGTGAGCTTAATTAAACATGTCAGTTCTTACACACGTGGCATGATTATTTACAGCTTCTCATTGGTTGGCAGTGACGTTATTTATAGCTTCTCATTGGTTGGCAGTGATGTTATTTACAGCTTCTCATTGGTTGGCTGTGACGTTATTTATAGCTTCTCATTGGTTGGCAGTGATGTTATTTACAGCTTCTCATTGTTGGCAGTGACGTTATTTACAGCTTCTCATAGTTGGCAGTGACGTTATTTACAGCTTCTCATTGGTTGGCAGTGACGTTATTTACAGCTTCTCATTGGTTGGCAGTGACGTTATTTACAGCTTCTCATTGGTTGGCAGTGACGTTATTTACAGCTTCTCATTGATTGGCAGTGATGTTATTTACAGCTTCTCATTGGTTGGCAGTGATGTTATTTACAGCTTCTCATTGTTTGGCAGTGACGTTATTTACAGCTTCTCATTGGTTGGCAGTGATGTTATTTACAGCTTCTCATTGGTTGGCAGTGACGTTATTAACAGCTTCTCATTGGTTGGCAGTGACGTTATTTACAGCTTATCATAGTTGGCAGTGACGCCTTTATTCAACCCTGTGATCAATCCATCATAGCTACAAAAGTTTGATAATCGGTGCTTCTTTTTAACTTTCCATTTGTTTCTTGATTCAATATGTAAAAACAGCGACCGTAAAGTTATCTCAATTAATTTGATGAGTTTCTTAGTTATTGCTAGATTGGTACATTTTTTGTAACTTAATAAAAAATATAGTTTGATCTGCACGCTTTCAAACTTTCATTAAAAATTAATATATTGTTTTGGCTGCTTGGTTGATACTTTAAAAAAATAAAAATAATAATTTAAAAAAAAAATTAATTAATAAAGACCAAACAAAAGACAACGGTAAAAAAACAAAAAAACTTTGAGGCGAACATTATCGTAAGTCTAAAAATGAGAATATTATTCAACAGACAGATAGTATCCCGAAAACGTAGACACGACTCAATGCTTTGATTGGCGACATGATACAAGCAATACGATACACTCTACCGGTAGTTTAGTGTTATTGAAACAATGAAAAAACAAAACAAAGAAACAAACAAAATAACAAATAGAAATAAAGATAGAAATCATAAACAAAACAACCGTATCATAGATAATAAAAAAAAAACATTTGATAAACTAATATCCCTACAGTAGAACCATAAATTGAGATATGAACTGTGAACAATAACTTCAGACGTACAGTAGAACCATAAATTAAAATATGACTTGTGAACAATAACTTCAGACGTACAGTAGAACCATATATTAAAATATGAACTCTGAACAATAACTTCAGTCCTACAGTAGAAACATAAATTAAAATATGACCTTTTAAACAGTAAGTTCAGACAACTTGTATCTTTTAATGACACGATTTGAGAACTAAATAACCCAGATGGTGCCAACCTTCCTTTATTGTATCAATGCTCGGTTTCTCGAAAAAAAAATAATTTTAAATTATTTGTGAAGCCCACAACATACAACATAATCGGATTCAACACAACATACAAAATAATCGGATTGAATCATAAAAAAATTGAGAAAGAATCGCCTGAAACTACTTTATATAATATTGCATCGTGTTATCATTACATCATCATGTCACATGTCGTTATATTCACCGCATCTTATCGAGTTGTGACACGCTAAGTCCTAGAACGTAGGAAGTGTACGCCATCCATCCGCGACTTAGAGGCTAATACAATTTCGGCTTAAGGTCCCGTGTTCAGAACAATTTCTGACAAGATAGTCGCAGCCCCCCCCCCCACACCCCAAATCTTCCCCCTTTGAGACATATTTGCACCCCGCGAATTATTGTTGTCTGTAACCTGCAATTGTTTTTGGGGAAGGTATTACTACTTCTTTTAATGTTAACCAGCATTTCACAGCTCTAAATCTAACACCGTGTTGTGACTACTACTACCACAGGGCAGTCACAAAACTCTTAGCCGCATAATTTTAGCACATCGTCGCACCAACAAGAAAAGATCAGTTCAAACAAAAGTCGAAATAATTGAAAATTTTAAATTTATTTAACGGAAAGTTTCGAAATAATTAATAATTTTAAATTTATTTAACGGAAAGTTTCGAAATAATTGAAAACTTTAAATTTACTTAACGGAAAGTTTCGAAATAATTAGGGGGTGCAAAATTCACCATTATATATATTTAAAAGAAAAAAACATGATAAAAATAATGTAACGTCATACAAAAACACTACCAACTGGTATCTACTACTAATTGGTGTGCTTATATTTTGTTAATTCGTAACACTGTCTGTTGGGATGTTTGCTGAACGGTTAACCACTCTGTTTGTCCTAGTATTACATTACCCTGGTCACGTGATTAGGCCGTAAATGACCGTAAGTAAGCGTAGGTGAAGTAGTACGTTAGATTTAGAGATAGCGTTTTACACTGAAATGTTTACAGTGAACACTAGACAGCTGACCTCACACATTAGATTTAGAGATAGCGTTTTACACTGAAATGTTTACAGTGAACACTAGACAGCTGACCTCACACATTAGATTTAGAGATAGCGTTTTACACTGAAATGTTTACAGTGAACACTAGACAGCTGACCCCACACATTAGATTTAGAGATAGCGTTTTACACTGAAATGTTTACAGCGAACACTAGACAGCTGACCTCACACATTAGATTTAGAGATAGCGTTTTACACTGAAATGTTTCCGGTGAACACTAGACAGCTGACCTCACACATTAGATTTAGAGATAGCGTTTTACACTGAAATGTTTACAGTGAACACTAGACAGCTGACCCCACACATTAGATTTTGAGATAGCGTTATACACTGAAATGTTTACAGTGAACACTAGACAGCTGACCTCACACATTAGATTTAGAGATAGCGTTTTACACTGAAATGTTTACAGTGAACACTAGACAGCTGACCCCACACATTAGATTTAGAGATAGCGTTTTACACTGAAATGTTTACAGCGAACACTAGACAGCTGACCCCACACATTAGATTTAGAGATAGCGTTTTACACTGAAATGTTTACAGCGAACACTAGACAGCTGACCCCACACATTAGATTTAGAGATAGCGTTTTACACTGAAATGTTTACAGCGAACACTAGACAGCTGACCTCACACATTAGATTTAGAGATAGCGTTTTACACTGAAATGTTTACAGCGAACACTAGACAGCTGACCCCACACATTAGATTTAGAGATAGCGTTTTACACTGAAATGTTTACAGCGAACACTAGACAGCTGACCTCACACATTAGATTTAGAGATAGCGTTTTACACTGAAATGTTTACAGCGAACACTAGACAGCTGACCCCACACATTAGATTTAGAGATAGCGTTATACACTGAAATGTTTACAGCGAACACTAGACAGCTGACCCCACACATTAGATTTAGAGATAGCGTTTTACACTGAAATGTTTACAGCGAACACTAGACAGCTGACCTCACACATTAGATTTAGAGATAGCGTTTTACACTGAAATGTTTCCGGTGTACACTAGACAGCTGACCTCACACATTAGATTTAGAGATAGCGTTTTACACTGAAATGTTTACGGCGAACACTAGACAGCTGACCCCACACATTAGATTTAGAGATAGCGTTTTACACTGAAATGTTTACAGTGAACACTAGACAGCTGACCCCACACATTAGATTTAGAGATAGCGTTTTACACTGAAATGTTTACAGCGAACACTAGACAGCTGACCTCACACATTAGATTTAGAGATAGCGTTTTACACTGAAATGTTTACAGCGAACACTAGACAGCTGACCCCACACATTAGATTTAGAGATAGCGTTTTACACTGAAATGTTTACAGCGAACACTAGACAGCTGACCTCACACATTAGATTTAGAGATAGCGTTTTACACTGAAATGTTTACAGCGAACACTAGACAGCTGACCTCACACATTAGATTTAGAGATAGCGTTTTACACTGAAATGTTTCCGGTGTACACTAGACAGCTGACCTCACACATTAGATTTAGAGATAGCGTTTTACACTGAAATGTTTACAGCGAACACTAGACAGCTGACCCCACACATTAGATTTAGAGATAGCGTTATACACTGAAATGTTTACAGCGAACACTAGACAGCTGACCCCACACATTAGATTTAGAGATAGCGTTTTACACTGAAATGTTTACAGCGAACACTAGACAGCTGACCTCACACATTAGATTTAGAGATAGCGTTTTACACTGAAATGTTTCCGGTGTACACTAGACAGCTGACCTCACACATTAGATTTAGAGATAGCGTTTTACACTGAAATGTTTACGGCGAACACTAGACAGCTGACCCCACACATTAGATTTAGAGATAGCGTTTTACACTGAAATGTTTACAGTGAACACTAGACAGCTGACCTCACACATTAGATTTAGAGATAGCGTTTTACACTGAAATGTTTACAGCGAACACTAGACAGCTGACCTCACACATTAGATTTAGAGATAGCGTTTTACACTGAAATGTTTACAGCGAACACTAGACAGCTGACCCCACACATTAGATTTAGAGATAGCGTTTTACACTGAAATGTTTACAGCGAACACTAGACAGCTGACCTCACACATTAGATTTAGAGATAGCGTTTTACACTGAAATGTTTACAGCGAACACTAGACAGCTGACCTCACACATTAGATTTAGAGATAGCGTTTTACACTGAAATGTTTCCGGTGTACACTAGACAGCTGACCTCACACATTAGATTTAGAGATAGCGTTTTACACTGAAATGTTTCCGGTGTACACTAGACAGCTGACCTCACACATTAGATTTAGAGATAGCGTTTTACACTGAAATGTTTCCGGTGTACACTAGACAGCTGAAACCCACAAATTATTAGTTCATTAATTTTTTTTTTTTTAAAGTGAATTCAAGAAACGGGTTTTTAGCAGAGTTCTTTGGTATAACGTACGCTTTCGAAATCTCTTGTGGGCACGGCAGGACTAGTTCACTTGATATGACACTGGACGGAAACGAAAAACTTATCGCGGAATAATTCTTGTGAATGTAGCTTGATGCTGATGCACAGCTATAGACTCCAAAAAAAAAAAAATCAAAAAAAAAAAAGGGGGGGGGGGGGGATAAATAATTTATTTCGAAAAATTTTTTTTTTTTATTAAAGAAAAACGTTATATTAACTTTGGTTTTTTTTTTAGTGGCTGGCTGACAAAATCTTCGCACTGCTTATTGACCCACTTCCCGTCGACCTATCGAGCTGAAACTTGGCACATCGACACCTTGCCGATAACAACAGAAATTTAATCAAATCTCCTAACCTAACCCCCTCAAACATCGGTTTCTCCTGTTTTTCAAGGGGGTGTTGAAGGAAACACGATGCCACTGATTTCACGAAGTAAACTTCCCGATAACTGGACAATACCGCCGTGAACTCGACAACGATCGAAAGCTTCAAGGTCGCCCTGCCATCTGCTAGGAGCCGTTAGATTGGCCACATCGCTTCCCCAACCGTTGCACATATGCCAGTTTATGGATGCAGCAACGTACCGAACCAGAACCAGAACCAGAACTGCGCTAAATGAGATTCTCCAAATGTAAAAATATCTCAAGTTCGTTTGGTGCGTCGTATCTTCTTTTGTTTTTCTAAAATTGTTGGTTAAATAAATTGGCGGTGTACAAGTGGGTGGGACATTAGTATATTAATATCGAAGTGGCTATTGGTACACGGGTCCCAGGTCCGAAAGGTGCGCTGCGTGTCCGGGTCCATTTTGACTAATGCTATTCGGATGTCATTAGTGGTAGTTTATTTTAGTTAAAATGAAGACTTAAGTTTACAATCGTATAAGTACATTCAATTATCTTTCATTTGATCGCTCATTTGGTCTTACGAACCCAACAATAATCGTTCATTAATCCCAACCTCTCAATTCTGGTATCCGGGTACCAATAGGTGCAGCCTATTAATATAGTTCAGGGGCGTGAACAAAATGTGCGGTTGCGGGCGGGGGAGCACCAATTGGGATTCTTATAAAGCACGTTACTTGAAAAGCATGTTTTGTCAAATTTTTAGCCCCAACCTTCGTTGCTCGAAATCAAATTTTAGAAAATACTTATAAAAAAAAATACTTTGTTTACAGGGGTCGTTTATTGCTGCAAGTGTCAATCTTACTAAAAATATTACGCTGTTCATGAAGTTAAAACTGTTTTCACATCAATGAACGCAATATGGCATATGTTGTTCATCTGTCACTTATATTTTTCATAATTTATATTATGTGAGCCACATTTGTCGTGGACTGCAAGGAAACTCTCCCGTGTTCATATATAAAGCTGATTGGCTCTTTCACGGCACGTTGCTTTTTGTCAACCATTAATTCGCCCAGCCGTTAATACATGCCATCACTCATGTCAACCGTTACTCCAGTCAACCATCTTTCCAGTCAACGGTTAATCCAGCGAACCATAAATCAAGCCAATTAACCGTTAATCTGGTCTGCAATTGCTGCTATCAACCAAAACTGCGATCAACCATTGCCACGAATCGACCATTAATCAAATCAAACATTAATCAAATCAACCATTAATCAAATCAACCATTGCCACGAATCGACCATTAATCAAATCAAACATTAATCAAATCAACCATTAATCAAATCAACCATTAATCAAATCAAACATTTATCAAATCAACCATTAATCAAATCAAACATTTATCAAATAAAACATTAATCAAATCAAACATTGATTAAATCAACTATTATTCAAATCAACCATTAATCAAATCAACCATTAATCAAATCAACCATTAATCAAATCAAACATTAATCAAATCAAACATTAATCAAATCAAACATTAATCAAATCAACCATTAATCAAATCAACCATTAATCAAATCAACCATTAATCAAATCAACCATTAATCAAGTCAACCATTAATCAAATCAACCAATAATCAAATCAAACATTAATCAAATCGAACATTAATCAAATCAAACATTAATCAAATCAACCAATAATCAAATCAACCATTAATCAAATCAACCAATAATCAAGTCAACCATTAATGAAATCAACCAATAATCAAATCAAACATTAATCAAATCAAACATTAATCAAATCAAACATTAATCAAATCAACCAATAATCAAATCAACCATTAATCAAATCAACCAATAATCAAGTCAACCATTAATCAAATCAACCATTAATCAAATCAAACATTAATCAAATTAAACATTAATCAAATCAAACATTAATCAAATCAACCATTAATCAAATCAACCATTAATCAAATCAACCATTAATCAAATCAACCAATAATCAAGTCAACCATTAATCAAATCAACCAATAATCAAATCAAACATTAATCAAATATACCAATAATCAAGTCAACCATTAATCAAATCAACCAATAATCAAGTCAACCATTAATCAAATCAACCATTAATCAAGTCAACCATTAATCAAATCAACCAATAATCAAATCAACCATTAATCAAATCAAACAATAATCAAGTCAACCATTAATCAAATCAACCATTAATCAAGTCAACCATTAATCAAATCAACCATTAATCAAATCAACCATTAATCAAATCAACCAATAATCAAATCAAACATTAATCAAATCAACCATTAATCAAATCAACCATTAATCAAATCAACCAATAATCAAGTCAATTATTAATCAAATCAACCAATAATCAAATCAAACATTAATCAAATCAACCATTAATCAAATCAACCATTAATCAAATCAACCATTAATCAAATCAACCAATAATCAAGTCAACCATTAATCAAATCAACCAATAATCAAATCAACCATTAATCAAATCAACCAATAATCAAGTCAATTATTAATCAAATCAACCAATAATCAAATCAAACATTAATCAAATCAACCATTAATCAAATCAACCATTAATAAAATCAACCATTAATCAAATCAACCAATAATCAAGTCAACCATTAATCAAATCAACCAATAATCAAATCAAACATTAATCAAATCAAACATTAATCAAATCAAACATTAATCAAATCAACCAATAATCAAATCAACCATTAATAAAATCAACCAATAATCAAGTCAACCATTAATCAAATCAACCATTAATCAAATTAAACATTAATCAAATTAAACATTAATCAAATCAAACATTAATCAAATCAACCATTAATCAAATCAACCATTAATCAAATCAACCATTAATCAAATCAACCATTAATCAAATCAACCATTAATCAAATCAACCAATAATCAAGTCAACCATTAATCAAATCAACCATTAATCAAATCAACCATTAATCATATCAACCAATAATCAAGTCAACCATTAATCAAATCAAACATTAATCAAGTCAACTATTAATCAAGTCAACCATGAAGCCATTGATCCGATACCGGAAAATCCTCCCTTAAATCATTCTTTCCCACCATTCTATCTTGTCCAGGTGTATCCTTGCAATGACGTGCACTTTTTATAGTCTGCCCCAGAAAGGTGAATTCATGATGTCATTTCTCAGTAAATTGTATATAGTCATGTGTTTGACCTTGTATATGGATGTATTGCTTTAAATTGCCAGTAAGTAACTAGTGGAACAAGATAGTTTCCTTTAACTTGCCATTAGAACCTCAAAACATGAACATAATTATCAAACGAAACGAACTAAAATGTTAATGAAACAATCAACATTTATAAATCATCACTATAATTCAGCTTATTTCGGGACAAGATGTTTTCAACGATTGACATCAACTCTGAAGTCAACAATACGAGCCCGGTAAATACTTGAGGGCTGGGTAAATTTAAACGCGATTGTTTTAATACAGTCGATTACTCTGCTACCGCGTCGAATCTATTTCTGCAATCAAACAGTTGGTGTGATTAATGAATCAAAGCTAGAGTCGATGGCGAACGATAAAAAATATCGATCCAAATATCATCTCGATATCAAGTACGATTTCACGGAAGTACATCTTGTTTTCTTCTCTCATAATTGCTTCATGTGACAAGTACCCCCCCCCCCCAACCCCTCGCTCAAATCCTACCCCGCCTCTATGACATTGAAGTCATTGTTTTTCATTGACTGTCACTTCAATCAACCTCCGTGTAATCAAATTAAACTAGAGTCAGGTTTCGAGTATTCAAATATTGGAAAATACTTTGCTTGCAAGTAGCTTTGTTTTTTTTTCTTTGTTGTTTTCAAAGCAGCTGATCAACCCATTGTAGGCCAAGGTTGTACTGTACGCTTTTGGAAAAGTTTATGTTGGTGATTTGTTGGGGGGCGGGGGTGAGGGGGCTCGGGGTTGCTATTTGTGTAGACGGCTATCAGTAATTAAATGTTTAAAACTATGCATTTTAGATTTATCTAGCTTGACGCTATGCTATTTCTGATACTTAGAAACTTAAAGAGGGGTCAAACACGAGTGAAAACAAGAAATTTTTCGAAGTTGTGTGTAGAAGAAGGGAAGTTACATTAAATCAGTTTATTTTAAGGTTAGTGAACATTTCTAGGGAGCTCCTGTATTTTTGTATACTCAATGTAATTTACCTTACACATCTTACCTAATCACTTCCCCTGACTTATAGTTCGGGGGCTCTCCACAGTCTCCTGGGGGACAAAAGGCCAAGTGTTTAAACGCGATCAATCAATGATGCCCTTACAATAACTTTGGCAATAAAGTGAATATTTGCACTGGACGGAAGGGGAATTCTCATTGCGAGGAGACCTAGCCCCGAAACCCCAATTCTTCCTTCCCCCACACCCCACAACCTTTGGTTCCTGCCCGGCTAGACGTACATCAACTGTTCGGGGTTTCTGTAAACCTCTGCCGGTGTTTACAATCAAACAGTCCCCGGGAATTGAGTGATGTAGTCCACTGACGGTCGACTGGAGCTAACAATGGCGACCATTTCTTGTGTTGTAACCTAAGAGGACCATTGAGCCTTTCAAATCGGCTTCATGGATCGATGTCCGATGTCTTCAACGTAGGTTTCAATAATGAAGCGCTAGCTTAATAGATCCTTCCTCCAGCACTACAGTCTTTAAAACGACGTTGCTTTATCTGCGGCACTGGTCGGCGAACCGCGGCTCTTTGAAAGAACAGATGCGGCATTGCTTTGTCAACTGATTTTTTAGAGACTTGCGGCTCCTAAAATATTTTCTAAGCCGATGTAACTTTCCAAACTCGATGCGTCTCACTCAAAGCAATATTGCTGACCTTTATCTAAGACCAAAATTTCGATTCGATGTTATGATAAAACAATATGGACATTTTGTTGACATAATCCAAGCTTTACGCATCCCAGAATAATCCTTCTGTAGCCCTGTGTGGGACCATGTAAGTTCGTTAACCAATGCAAAATGTAAGTCGAGGGCAAGTAAAATTTTGTTTTCAATATTAATTTAAAAAAAAAAAAACACCAAAAGAACACGAATTTTGTTGTCGATATTCTTTGATATACATCAGTACATAAAGGTCAACATGATGACACGTTTCAACCTTTTCTGGAAAACAAAAACACTGGAATATAAATTGAGGGGCTTCATACGACACTTCCTGATATAATCAAGTTTTATCAACATTTCCTTATACAATAAAGTTTTAACGACATTTCCTTATAAAATAAAGTTTTAACGACATTTCCTTATACAATAAAGTTTTAACGACATCCCTTGACAAAATCAAGTTTTGTCGACATATTTTCCTGATAAACTAGTTTTAACATTGCTTTTGATAATCAAGTTTTAGCGACGTTTCGATTGATAACAACGTTTGACCTACGTTTCCTGGGATAGTCAATTTTTTACCTTTTCTGGCGATCATGTTTTAACGACACCTCCTTACGTCATCAAGCGTTACCTAGATCTATTAGGAATACGCCACAATGCATTCGTCTTTTATTTCACTTTGTCTTGGCTTCCTGAGATTTGGTTGTTTTGGAAGGGGGGGGGGGGGCTTTGGGGTGATTGAAAAAGCGCATTCCTTCACCGGCACCAAAAAGAACGCCAGGTCGCGATCGCAATTAAAAACAGATTATCTTAAACCTTGACCGCAGCGACGACCCAAGCCTTTGATTGTGAGCGCGAGAAGTGACCACGTCGTCACATTTGCGCTCTCTTGATTGTGATTCTTGCAGCGACCGTTCAAGGGGAACGTTTAGGTCGGGTACTGACAAAGGATATCTCGTCACGAATCATCGGTCAGTCTTAATTGCTGTTCGGTCATGCGTGCCAGGGTAAAAGGGCGTATTAAATCAACACCATATTATTTTAAATGACATTTAAATGAGCTCCGCTTTATTTAACACCCTTCCCCCCTCCTTTAACCCCCTAACCCACCCCTTCCCCCCTAAAAAAGGATGACGCTAATTTGTTCTTTAGCCTTATCATCCACATTGTCATCCACATTGTCATCCACATTATCATCCACATTGTCATCCACATTGTCATCCACATTGTCATCCACATTGTCATCCACATTGCCATCCACATTGTCATCCACATTTTCATCCACATTGTCATCCACATTATCCTTCGCTTGGCTAATGACATATGTAGTCCACTGAACACTAGTAACCACATTGGTACGTCGTTAAATATTTGATTATTGCTCCCGGCGTAGCTAGATACGGACAAATGCCATCTTTTCATTAATTATAACTTTAAAACAACAGAAGCCCACACAAGCCCGCCACAAGACTGTTCTAATCACGGTGCGTGACGAGAACGGACCACACACGAAGTTTGTGCACCGTGTCATTAACTATCAATTAAACCGTGTCACGTGACGCGTGCCAAGCCGTCCATGACTTTTTGTCCTCAGTGTGCCGTGTAGCGTGGGTGAGGGGGGGGGGTCGAATTGTGGTGTCGGAATTCTCTCAACATGCTAATAATGTGGTGCACGTTATTTCTCAGTATTCTTTTTTTTTTTTACCTCTTCTTCTCTTCTTCCTATTTTCTTCTTTTTGTTCCCTTCTTTCTTCGCTCATTTAATTTCCTAATTCGTGTGTTGTTGTTTTTCGACATTTATTCGTTCTTTTCTTCTTACATTTGGCGAAAAGGATCACTTTCCTTTTGTTAGTCCACCTCGTCCTTCCGACCACATTTCCTTCAGAAGATTTTGTAACTCTATTGTACATCGATACGAATTCGAAACTGTTTATGGACACATTTTTTATTTTAAAAAAATTATTTCCAGTGCAAACTCACTAACTCATTAGTGTTTAATACAAGAAAATGCAACGCTAATTGACTTTAAGCAAACGGATACTGTCCCCCCCCCCCCAAAGGTATATACATTCTAGGTTGCCGAACAAATACTGCCCACCTATGGTTTATAACGTACATTCTGGGTTGCCAAACAAATACTGCCGGCATCCATTATAGATAGCTTACATTCTTGGTTTCCGAACAAATACTGCCGGCCTCCAGTGTATATAGCTTACATTATTGGTTGCCGAACAAATACTGCCGGCCTCCAGTGTATATAGCTTACATTCTTGGTTGCCGAACAAATACTGCCGACCTCCAGTGTATATAGCTTACATTCTTGGTTGCCGAACAAATACTGCCGGCCTCCAGTGTATATAGCTTACATTCTTGGTTGCCGAACAAATACTGCCCACCCCAAGGTTTATAACGTACATTCTGGGTTGTTAAACAAAATACTGCCCACCCAAAATAATGTTCCAATGTCTATACTCTTTAAATTAAGTTTTGTGTTCCATGTACTCAGTGGCGTAGGTAGGGGTGGAGCGGGGGTGGCACGCCCCTGAAAGCACTTTTTTCCACTTTACATTGGGGGCCAGTATTTTCGGCCTTTTGCAAAGTGTTTTTCGTGGATGGGGGTCAGCAAATAGCTTGCCCCTCCCCTGGTGCCATTAACTCTAGCTCCGCCACTGACTGTCTCAATGTTCGGCCAAACGTATGACAAAGAATCAATGCGATACACGGCACTAAATACCACCCCCCCCCCCATTTGTTTCCAGTTGTTAGCTAGTAGACTTATATAAATAATGTCCACGTCCACAGGGCCGACCCTAACAATTGCGGGGCCCTATGCGAAACGGATTGCGCGGGGCCCATTCTGGGTAGAGGATAAGGATAATAAGTGAAAATTACGATTTTGTAATAGAAAATAAATTCGGGGCGGGGCCTATGAAAGTGCGGGGCCCATTGCGGGCGCATAGGTTGCAGTGGCCTAAGGAATGCCCTGCACGTCCACTACTTCCATCTAGTTGTGTTATATAAATAATTTCCATCGTCGCTTTTTCTTTTCAACACACAACCAACAAGAAATATTTTCAAACTCTTAATATAATATGTCTTGATGACAGTGCAGCTTTACGTAAAGTGCTCCCTTCCCACACCCTTCCCCCCCTTCCCCCCCCCCCACACACAATATTACTACACACGTTTTCTCAATCAAACCCGCCCTTTATTTCTTATTACTGACCGAGTCCAACTATAACGGTGGCATCTGTGCAGTTCTCAAGAGGTGAAGTTAATTCCCCCGAGTCCTAGGGGCGTCTCTGCTTGCCATTTTGCCATTCGAATACAACATGAGTTTCCCTGGCCAGTGGACTGGATGTCATCTGTGCACCGAGGATTCTTTGGCCAGTGGACTGGATATCATCTGTACATCGAGGATTCTTTGGCCAGTGGGCTGGATGTCATTTGTACACCGAGGATTCTTTGGCCAGTGGACTGGATTTCATCTATACACTGAGGATTCCCTGGCCTGTGGACTGGATGTCATCTGTACACTGGTGATTCCTTGGCCAGTGGACTGGATGTCATCTGTACACTGAGGATTCTCTGGCCTGTGGAATGGATGTCATCTGTACAGTGAGGAGTCCCTGGCCAGTGGACTGGATGTCATCAGTACACTGAGGATTAACATTGACACGGTCAAAAATAAACGTGTTAAAATACCATTGAAATACAAGTCCATTGTTTGATGGTGTTGGTGATGGTGTTGGTGATGGTGTTGGTGTTGGTGATGGTGTTGGTGATGGTGTTGGTGATGGTGTTGGGTTGGAGGAGATGAGAATCAGTATTACATTAACGTGGAGCATTTAAAATTAATTACTCGTACGACTACAACTAACGGAATTCATTTTCTATGAAATGTTTTTTAAGGTCGGCTTCATTAAGCCGATTCCTGACACAGGTTGGGAGTGCTGATATTGAAAACTTAATTTAAATTTGGTTTCTCCTGGGGAAGAAATAGTGGAAGAGTTCGGAGTGGGGGGTGGGGGGGATGTCAACTGTTTATAACTCTCAAGGGAGATAAGGGTGGCGGAAAAATCCAAGCAATGAAACATTATTGTCACTCAATCGGCAGTTAATGTTAAATATTTAAAACAAATACAATATCTTTTTAACAACATTTTCAAACTATTCTTTAACATAATCCTATACAGTTAAAGAGATCGCAAATGCTGTATTACTATAACATCAGTCTGCTACAGTTAACGAGATCGTTAATACTGTGCTACTATAACATCAGTCTGCTACAGTTAAAGATATCACAAATGCTGTGCTACTATAACATCAGTCTGCTACAGTTAACTAGGTCACTAATTATTTGCTATTATAACATCAGTCTGTTACAGTTATAGAAAGATAACAGGCTCTAATGCTGCTTTAACACTGACTTCCATATGGTAGTTAAAGGGATCTCAAGTTATACATTAGTATTGCATCGGATTTCATTTCAAGCCAAGAACTGTAATAAAGGGAGAAAAATGAAGGAGAGATTAGAGGCTGTAAGAGGCAAGAGGGGCCCTAAGAGTTTTAAAATTGCTTTAGATGGCGTACGGATGCGATTGTGAAAATCTTTGAATCTTTATGAGGTGTACATTCAACGCGCGCAGGAGATTGGGGGATCGTAACAGAGAGACAAAAAAAATAAAAAATAACAGAGATATAAAGAAAGAGAGGGAAGACAGAGATTAGAGACAGGAGAGCACAATCAGATTCTCACATTCTTTTTTGTCAAGGGATCAGGGTTACTTTTTTAAAACACGATACAGGATAGGGTCAGATTGGAGGGCGTCCTGTATGGTGTTAGTGTGGGGGGTTGATGGTTCTGTGTGGGGGTCGGTGGTTCTGTGTGGGGTTATGTGGTTCTGTGTGGGGGTAGGTGATTCAGTGTGGGGGTAGGTGATTCAGTGCGAGGGTAGGTGATTCATTGTGGGGGTAGGTGATTCAGTGTGGGGGTAGGTGGTTTCTTTGTGGGGGTAGGTGATTCAGTGTGGGGGTAGGTTGTTCAAAGTTATGGGTTATGTTAAAAAAATTTTGACCGCGATTGCCGCCTACTTTGGGTTGGTTCCAAAATCACTTTTGTCATTTATAAACTCAATTCCAGTAAGTTAAGTAGGGTTCATTAA
Source organism: Omphiscola glabra (assembly GCA_964017045.1). Lineage (NCBI taxonomy): Eukaryota > Metazoa > Mollusca > Gastropoda > Lymnaeidae > Omphiscola > Omphiscola glabra. The sequence continues at coordinate 14,891,878 of OZ024802.1, forward strand.
AACATACCCATATGTAGTTTTTAATATAAAATATACTCTTTTACTACTCTGAATACTTTCTTTCCTCTCCATTCACGGCGATGGCAGCCGATCCATGTTCACTTAGCTAACCCATGACAACCAGAAATGAAATGAAAGCGGAAATGATATTCACCAATCAATTATGCTCTATTCTATCCGTATATAATTATGCTTAGTTCTTCGAGATCTTTGTCTGTCTTTTGTGGGGTGACTACGAGATTATGACGTACCGAGTGAGTCTTTTTTGTTTTTGGTCGCCTATTTTATGACAGAAGATAGATTGGGAAAGATGGCCGTCCTGTCTGGGTGTTTTTTTGTATGTGGGATGGTTTGGAAAAGTGAAGAACCACCCACTCCCTGTCATGTGTTGTAAAATGCCAAAATAGACAGGTGGGGGAATGATGTCACCATTAAGGGATGACTCCTTTGTAACTCAAACACCATTTCCTACCGTTTTTCATCAGTTCCGACCACCAGAGGAGTATCTAGAGTGTTTGGCGCCGGGGACCAGTTTCATTTTAAAGAGCCTCCCTTTCTTTTTTTCAACTCTCAAACCCATAATTTTCATCAAAAAAAATATCAAAGCACATTTTGGCGCCCCTAACTATTCTGGCACCCAGGGACAAATGTCCCTTGCCCCCTCCATTAGCTACCTTCTGCCACCCACCACTTCATCTTCTCAGCAACATCACCAACAAATACAGACGGTTATTAGATATGAACATCAGCTAAAAAAAAAAAACATTAAAAAAGGCCATGTAAACCTAACATCACTCCGGGCTCACGTCAGCTCTCTTCCTGACCCGACTCATCTAAATCTTTGATCGCTGTCAGAGTCCCTTACATGCGGTCTTCCTTTATCTCTGTCATGAGACTGCGGCCCGTGTCATATCTGCCTAGTGTCACCGTTTTCCACCCTTATGTTTTTCTTTTCTCCCGTTTCCACCCCCACCCCCCCCCCTTAGTTCGGCTGTCTTCGTGATGTTTCGAATCATGAGATCGCACGAGACGTCCCTCGAAGAAAGCTCATCTTTTATTCAAGACCAGCTTTCCTTTTTGTATGAAGAGAGTGGACAAAAATTATATACAATGTCCCTAATAGTTTTAGGCTCGGACACTGAAACCGGTTTGTACTTGAGTGACCGTCCATCAAACACTATTACAGTTTTGATGACAGTACAACCAAACACCACAACCTATCAAGGAATATATCAAAATCCCTTAACTCGAACACAACAAAGATGTTAATCATCTTTACCCGTGTTAGTCTTTCTTTTCAATGCAACGCTTCAACACACTCATAATTTAGTTTCTTCATCCACTAATGGCTTAACGAGTCTATCCTCTTAAACCTCAATAGATGGATGTATTACCACTATGCTATGTCTATGATGTTTTAATGTTGTAATAGCACAGAACCTGTAATCTATCTAACTCTAACTATAGCGGCCTGCTGTTACAGCAGCATTTAATTATTTTTTTGTATCTAAAAAGAGAAAGTAGACGAAGGTAGGTATAGTTACCTGGCACAAATGCATTGCTAATAAAATTCTTGACCAGGCCCAACCCGGAAATAGTGCTGGAACGCGGAAATGTCCGAATGTACTTCATTCCTATAAAGACTTTGATACCTTGCTACTACGACTTCCTGGGTTACTTCAATGTGACTTTCATCTCTGTGGAACGTTTGTCACAATGTGACTTCCGTCTAAGTGGGGCTTTTGTCTCAATGTGACTTCCATCTCTTTGGGGCGTGTGTCTCAATGTGACTCCCGTCTCAGTGGGGCTTTTGTCTCAATGTGACTCCCGTCTCAGTGGGGCTTTTGTTTCAATTTGACTTCCATCTCTTTGGGGCGTCTCAGTGGGGCTTTTGTCTTAATGTGACTCCACTCCCGTCTCAGTGGGGCTTTTGTCTCAATGTGACTCCACTCCCGTCTCAGTGGGGCTTTTGTCTCAATGTGACTCCCGTCTCAGTGGGGCTTTTGTCTCAATTTGACTTCCATCTCTTTGGGGCGTGTGTCTCAATGTGACTTCCGTCTCAGTGGGGCTTTTATCTCAATGTGACTCCACTCCCGTCTCAGTGGGGCTTTCGTCTCAATGTGACTCCACTCCGGTCTCAGTGGGGCTTTTGTCTCAATGTGACGTCATCACTATTAAACAAATATATTTGTTTTCAAATATGCGGAATTAAAGATGTACAAAAACATTAAAAAAAAACAACAACAAAAAAACAACAATTACTAGGATTTCCGTTCTTTTTTCATTATTGTCCACACTAACAATAGGTTTAGATGAAAACACCAATGAAAGCTATCGAGGATGACGTAAACAGACCGGGTTACCTCGGGAAAAACGTATCATTAAAATAGACCAAGAAGAGCCGTATACACAAAGAAAAGCAACTTGTTTTTAAAACAAAAAGCTCTTTCATTTTGCGTTGACATTTTCCGGATCACTTTTGCGCCCCACTTGATCTTCTGTTGCTCGAGACATGTCAACAGTCATTTTAAAAAAAAATCCAAAAATTGCGCTCTTTTTGTAATTTGAAATGATTCTATCAAATTTTAAACCCGGCAATGATAAAATACAAGGATACTTCCGCCCCCCCACACTGTTTTTTTTTTTTTTTGCAGGTTTCCAAATAAAGCGGGTTATGTGGTTAGTGTAGAGCAGGGGTCGGGAACCCATGGCTCTTTGATGGCTGCATATGGCTCGCAGACAAATGTTCGATTATAAAAAAAATATGTTTCTTTAGACTCCTTTGATCTTTTAAACATAATGTATGGTTCTCACAGAAATACTTTTCAAAATATGTGGTGAACATGGCTCTCTCAGACAGAAATGTTCCCGACCCCTGGTGTAGAGTGAAAATAAATATATGCTTTACCTTTAATGCTTTAAAAACTGGACTCTCCACTAGGACCTGTGTGATGACACTGAGATCTGACTAAGCTGACATGATATATGCGTGATGTGTGTCAACTCCTCTATGTTCTTTTGGATTGAGTTATTCGTCAAGTTCCCAAAACACGTTGTAATACGTCGTACTATTCTTAATTTCACTGAATAAATTCAAGTCCTTTTCATAGTAATTATAACTTTAATAACTAATTATAAATACAGGCTGCAACTTCAATAAACACATGAATATATTATGATATAGCGCAGCTCGCCATCAAACATAAATGAAACACATCCTACTTCCAAAAAGTTCCACTCAAGACTGCCGCACGACTAAAACTTACGTCACAATACAGTCAAGACAATACGTCACAATTAGCATAAAAATACGTCACTCAGCCACGCGCGGGAAGAGTGTTCATTAACTAATTAAAACTCTCTAACACACACCGCGCGTAATAAACATGACATTCAATCGCATCAAATACTAATGAACTCCCGTAATCGACAATGTGTTTATTTCAAATTCTCATTTGAGTATTTGAGTGATTTTTTTAAAGCACAAAAAAGTAAAATTTTATTGACAATATTTCAAACCATTGAATCCCCATGCACTTACCATTGAAAATTTAAAATTGTATGTATCTATTTTTTTACCCCCAAAACACCATCGTTCTTCTGTTGTTAACCACCATGCATCTGCTGTTAACCGCCAAACACTATCATCCATCTGCTGTTAACCGCCAAACACCATATTTAACCATTAAGAACAAAACACCGTCGTTCAACTAATTGAGGCGATAAACCGGAACACCCCCCTTAGTAACATGTCGGGTCCCTTCACCTCTTAACCTTTAACCTTTAATCAATGCACATAATGTACCCACAGGACAACATGGTATCCAGCCTTAATGCCACACGTTTTCCTGAAGATGTTTTCACATCCATTTCACCATCCCAACAAGGGTTCTAAAACTATTAGAGCCATCCCATACTTTCAAGGTTACTGTTCATCTCTTCAAAATGTCATGAATTAAATTTGTCAACATTTAAAACACGTTTTGTTTTTGTTTTACTTGATATAATTTAGAATAAGCTTTAAGCAATGTCGTACCGCCACGGGTTTTCAAAATATTTAATATTATTCATAAAGACGGAACCCAAGATGTATTGGCTGTACGAACCCCAAAGAGTCCAAATCTGTCTCTGTTTTTAGTATTGATAGTAGGAATTTTTCAAATTTAGATCAAGTTATGCTAATGCTTGACAAAAAAAAAACAAGACGCAACAATCAAAACGGAACATTTTTATTGTTGTATTTTGATTTCTATTTTTTTTTTTTTAAAAAAAAAAACGAAACATCAGTTCAGTGACCTATGTGATTAACCTTAGTTACGACAGAATATATAAGCTGACTAAGACTCACGATAAATGAATTCATATTCAAATTCTTACCTTTATTAATGTACAGATTCCATTTTGCAGTGACTTGGCAGGATTTAGCCATGAGTACACGATATATATATATTTCAAAAGAGCATTCGCTGACAGCCTATCATTTGAAAAATGGAATCTCAAAACTAGATATAATTTGAAAATTTCGTTAACCGAGTCTCAATGTAGTCAAATGTAGGCTCCTAAAATGTTTTTGAGAATCCCTCGAGAGACTCGGTGACCTATAAACAATTTCCATCAGTCGTGTCAAGTTCCCTGGACTGTCCAGGAGATCATAAAAAAAAGAAGCTTTCTTGGATTTTAATGGAAGAATTTCTCGCTGTCACGTGATTGCTGGACATTAATACGTCGCGGTATATTGGCTGTTGTGATCTACCACTGGTCACGTGATGTCAATATGATGTCACGATACGAGACTAAGGAAAATGTTGACAGGATGAGAAGCATTAGACTTAAAAAAAAAAAAAAAAAAAAAAAAAACCAAAAAAAACCAAAAACCAACAATGTGACTATAACAAATTTAGTATGTGACGATGCACATTTGGATATTTATAATATTTTAAAGTTTAGAGCATTGATACATGTGCGGTAACCACTGTATGACCGTCAGTTGGTCAGGTCAACCAAGTAGTCTCACCACAAGAGTCGCCACGCAGTTGTTGCAGACGGCGTTGCAGATAATGGTCCCCTCAAATAGCCATTAACATGATGGTTTCCACCGCAGATTGATAGAAATCTTTCCTAACAGAGGAAGGAATGGAGATGGGGGTGGGGGGGTTCTCTGTATGTCCAGATTTAATGGTGGAATGGTATTAGAATCGCTATTTGCGAACATAGAATTATTTTTTTTTGTTTAAAGATAGAAATTAGCGCTAACAGATAGTGGCTTTATGTGTAGGACAATATGAAGCCATGAATTGTCCAGCTCAAGCTTTTCTAGAAAACTATACATATAGACACATTGATACTTAAACATAATGATGTATACAAATAAATGACCTTATATAATAAAACGTATAACGGTCAACAGAGTTGATTATATATGGCAGCCTTCCGTCTTCGCGAGACGATGGAAATAAAACGGAGAGACTGCAATCAGGTTAGCAAAAATAAAGGAAGCGTTCGTCAGCGAACAAACAACAGAAAGAACAGAATTAAATTAAAAAAATAGCAGTTGAAGGAGTAGCTATGTACACTTGGAAAAAATGGCTCACTAGGTCGATCCTGGAAAGGCAATCTCATCTGCATTTCTCGCAGGAGAATCTTGACTTCTGGCTAGACTTGGCCTTCCGTATTGTTCTTTTTTTTTTTTGCAAGCGTTTCGTTTCGCTCATCTTCTGTCTTTTGACTTCTTCATGCACTGTCGTATCTCAGGAAAAGTATATAAATATAATAATAATTAGTACGGGAGAGAGAGGGGCTACACAACGATATGATGTGATACTACAGTTATCTGAATATACGGTTGCGCTAATTGCTGAGAGAAATAACATAGCAAATTTACATTAAAAAAAAATATATAAAAAAACAAAAAAAAACAATCAGAAGTAGATTCTTCACTTTACGCATCAACACGAAATAGAATATGGAAGTATGAAAAAAAATTATTTTGTTTTTAGAGCAGTGGTTCTCAACCTGTTGGTCGCCACACCCTTTGGGATCGAACGATATTTACTTAGGGGTCGCCCTAAGACCATAAACAAACACATATTTATGAAGTAGCAATGGAAATAATTTTATGGTTTAGGGGTCATTACAACATAAAGAGCTGTTATTAAATGATCGAGGAATTAGGAAGGCTGAGAACCACTGTTTTAAAGGCTTTTAATCTAACAAATGTCTCTACATCTATCTGAATCTGCAGCAAGCTTGTGAACAGCCCAATAGTGGATTTAATCTTTGTTTTTTCGGCTCGTGTCTAGTTAACGTTTCTGTCACCGGCTTAGCGGCCATCCTTGCTTAGCGGCCTTTCCTTGCTTAGCGGCCTTTCCTTGCTTAGCGGCCTTTCCTTGCTTAGCGGCCTTTCCTTGCTTAGCGGCCTTTCCTTGCTTAGCGGCCTTTCCTTGGGGAGGGTGAGAACTGACCTGTCATCAATCATGCTGTCAATTCTTTGTGCATCAAGGGCGTTGGCCGTCCCGTGACCGGGATGTGCTATGTGGACAGAGAAAAATGTTGGTTCTAAATTATAAAGAATTTGGGGGTAGAAAAACTTGGGATAGGGAGCGGTATGTGGTAATGTAATAAGAGACTTGTATAAATAAGCTTGTGTTATTGTGTTGCATTTTGTACTGTTTAATAAGAACACGGTCTGAATAAGACTGTATTACTGTATTATGTCATGTATCGATAGATTGGAAAATGTTAAATGACTTTAACATTTTGATTAAATTAAAGGCATATTCGGTGCTATGCAGTCCATGCTGCTTCGGGGAACATCGGATACTTAAGGGGCTCAAAGTTATGAGGTAAATTAAACAGCCCCTAAAAAACAAAGTTTTTCGTATAAATATACTATATAAAATGTAATAGAGGACATAACATGCATTCAAGTAATGCACTTTATAAGACTCTCAATTAGTGCCCCCTCCCAATATATATATTTGGTTAGGTCTGCACAACTGCTGCAATAAGTTAACTGGTAAAAAGGGGGAGTGACTGCAATCAGGTTAGAAAAATGGAAGGCAGCGAAATAAAAAGTATGGGAAAACCGGGACAATAACTTAACATCGGAATGTTTAATCATCTGGGAAACAGCACAGCGTTTATTCTACCTTTCTGAAAGGTGGGGGGGGGGGGAAGAAAAAAGGCTTTAAAAAATCTTTAAATTTCCTACTTTTTTTAACCAGCCGTCTGTGAATTTCATGAGAGCAGTGTACACATATAATTATTCCACTGTCTGGAATACACATTCAGATGATCACTAAATGTTACATAAATACTAATCTGTGTATACGGTCTGGTCTGAAAGTCAGTACACGGATTGGTCTGAAAGTCAGTACACTGATTGGTCTGAAAATCAGTACACGGATTGGTATGAAAGTCAATACACGGATTGGTCTGAAAGTCAGTACACGGATTGGTCTGAACGTCAGTACACAGTCTGGTCCGAAAGGAACCTTGAAATCTAACACCATTTTCAGGATATTAGTATAATAGACTATGTTAATACGTGTTATTTGATTTTGAAGTGAAAGCCTAAAAAATGCTGGCAGGGTGTTTAAAAACAGTTCAGACGTGTGTAGAAAATTGTTTCCTGGTTGTCATATTCTTAATATAAAATTTGGTGTCCAAAAAAAAAATATTATTTTAGTTATATTTATATGTTCATCAAAGTATTTACTGCACACGACCTCATGGACATGTTGCATTTAAATTTATTTGGCTTGTAAATTCTGATGTCAAGAGCAGTAATAGAGATGACCAAATTTGTCTTATTTTCTCGTGTGTTTCTTCTCTATTCTCCTTTGCGGTGCCAAGCAGTAAAGGTCATTTCGGGGCAGGGCACATCTTGGTAGCCGGTCTAAATAAGCATCTGTCAGCCTGGACGTCTCCGAGCACCGGAAAATGGAGTTTTGTACAGGACAGTTGAAATGGAGAGCGCAGGACTGGGAGAGAGAGAGAGAGAGAGAGAGAGTGGGAGAGCAAGAGAGAGTCAGAGAGAAGGACAGACAAAAAGAGATAGAGAGAAAAGATTTTAACCACTTTAATCTAGCAGTAATTTAACAACTCCAGTAAAGCAGTAAGTTAACAACTTCAATCTAAGAGTAAGTTATTATAACAACTTCAATATTTGCAGTAAGTAAAGAACTCCAATCTAGCAGTAAGTTAACAACTTCAATCTAGGTGTACGAAAACAATTTCAATCTAGCAAGGTCATGATATCAGGGTAGTGTGTGTGTGTTGTGATGTTGTGACAATTGGGTTATGTGAACGAGGTGAACTCTTCAAGTCAAGGACGGGTGCGCGAATTTTGAGGGGTTATAAAAGGGAAGACAACGATTTTGAGAGAGAGAGAGAGAGAGTGAACTAAGGACCTATAAAGAGTGTGAAGTAGAGCGAGCGACAGAGAGGAGATAATTTTTTGGATTAGATTCGCTGTAGGGCTTGTTGCCTGTGTAGTTAAATTCTCTGCGTCGCAACTAAAATTGTTATAATATTATCCTGATGTCAAGGAAGCATGTGATTTAAGTAGCGTAAATAATTAAGTACTGTGTAGTGTACATTGGATATTGGTGCTTCTTACTAGAGAGAGAGAGATAGATAGATAGAGAGAGAGAGAGAGGGGCGGTCTTTGTGACGTTGGATATAATGGTCAAGGCGAAATATCTGGCATGCACCATCAGACCTTAGACAGCGGAATTTTTGACAGCATCGAGTTAACAATTTCAGTCTGCCTGTCTGTAAACTATTTCTATTTCGCTTCGAGCAGCAAGCTCTCTTAACAAGTAGGCCAAGAAGGGAAAACAGATACCTCGAAAAGAACCCAACATCGTATTGTTTAACATCAACATTACGCTACAAAGTATCTGGCAATGTCAATGCTACTTACGACTCCATGGCTTCTTCTATATAGTTAACGATTATGAAGCTTGTTATATTTTTTTTTAAAAATACAACACACCAATGAATATATTTGAATTCCTTTTTGAGGTACATTTTAAGAACACTTTATTGGAGAAGGGGTCATTTTAATTGCTTTGTCCTCTCGTCATTTTAATTGCTCTGTCCTCTCGTCATTTTAATTGCTCTGTCCTCTCGTCATTTTAATTGCTCTGTCCTCTCGTCATTTTAATTGCTTTGTCCTCTCGTCATTTTAATTGCTCTGTCCTCTCGTCATTTTTGTTTTGGACGGTGGCGTGAAGACAGGGGATTATCATTTAGTTCCTGTTTAAATACAAACTACAGCGGCGAGCTAAGTAAAGAAATGAGAGCAAGTGTTCACAGCGTGTTTGACTCTTGATATGAGATGTATACTTGAAAACACTAAATGCCTTTCTTCACCTTATCTCTGCTTGAAATAAATTTCCTTTAGCCAAAAATATGTTTTTAAAAAAAAATAGGACGTGCTCAGATTGCTGTCTAGTATCGATACTTAGCAGTGTTCATGTCAGATTATAAATGATTATGACGCTTCTTTCTGTCACTTAAAAACATAGGTGATTTTAATCAAGTATCGAGGTGTGAAGACAAAAAAATTATACAATTTTAATTGAAAACGTTTTGTATAAAAAATCTTCATTATTCCTTTACCAGAAGTGATTTTTAATGTCTAATCTCAAATTGGTGTTGTAATGTTTAGACAGTTTCGTTGTTAAAAATTTTTTAAAATAAATAATAAAAAAAAAAAAAAAGCACTTGAGTTACAATGGTATAAAACAAGTCCATGTAACACCTACAATATATATGTTATCATGTGTACTGTTGTTGTTGTTTTTTTTTTGTTTTTGGGGGGGGGGAGGGGGGGCTCTGTGCACCTTCGAATCGAGTAGTGCCGTCCAACTTCACGGTCATAGCATATTGAACAAAACATAGTAGTTTTAGGACTGATTTGAAGCATTATTTGGGCAGTAGAATAATGGATGAACGTGTGTTGTGTCCGTTGTGTTCCAGGTCAGTGCAGTTCGCTTCTCCATCTGCTTACATTAATTTGTAAATAAAACAAATAAATTTTTTTTTTATAAAAGCGATAATTTTCGACCATCCATTTGCAGAACTTGTATGTGTATTGACGAGCCATTTGGAGAACTTGTATGTGAGCTGATGCCAGATAAATGTTTAGTACGTAATTCAGTCATGTATGGCGAATACACCAGCAGCATATGTAATGACTTGATAATTGTAGTAGAGCCTATCTGCTTAACTATTATAATATATATATATATATGTATATATGTCTTTTACATATTACGCTTCTGGTGTGACTCGTCGACTGCTTCCTAAAAAGCTGGCTACTTCCAAATCAGCGAATTTGGTATTGAGAGTATATTACAAATAATTTTAAATGTTTGTAAGAAATTATGGTTCAATAATGAGTTTAATATCGTGAAAAATATAATTCCCGAAAACGACACTAAAATATATATATATATATTTTTTTTTTAATAATGCAACTCCGTTCGGTGCGTAATATTTTCTTTTCGGAAAATGAAATGACATCGTCTCAATTTAAGTACGGTGTATAAAATATTCGGTTTAAAAGTGGTTGGAACATCAGATTATTTAATATTGTTCATGGGAAGGAAATAAAAAGTGTACAGCGGCGTATCATGGGAGGAAGAGGTTTAGCTAGAATTAGGATTCTTAAATGTGCGTTACTGAGTTCATGTTTCGTCAAGTAACTTTAGTGGATGGGAAGTTCACGCATTGCTGCCGCCAATGTTTGGCGGGCTATATCTCGTATATATATAATATATATACAGGGTAAACATTACTTGTCGGTATATAATTATTTTGTCTGATAAATTACTTCCTTAATAGTTTTTCATTTTGCATCAGAATCAACTTAATTCCTTTTTTTGGTTAAATTTTAAGAATATCAGTAGTAGAATGATCAAGGCCGTGTCCCGTGTCCCAGCTCCCATCATTCACCTGACACAAAAACGGCTTATTAGCTCCAGCTAGAAGACGATACCAGAGTCTTGGGTCAAAGGTTAAAACCATTCCATGCTCCAGTGACGATATGAATCTCGGAGGGTCACGGTCGCCCCCGGGGGCTTTGTTCGGTAGGATCGATTTCCCATGGACTATACCTTATTACCGGAATCGACTGCCGGTATGGTGTTACTGACTGCATTAGTACATCAGTGTTCACTAGTCTTACTTTAGTATAGCCTGCCAATCATGATTGCTTAGTTCCGAAACTCGTGCACAGAGATTCTGAGATATCATGTCAAATGCTAAGTCTCTTATACAATAGCCAGTTCTGTAAAACACATTCAAATGCTAAGTCTCTTATACAATAGCCAGTTCTGTAAAACACATTCAAATGCTAAGTCTCTTATACAATAGCCAGTTCTGTAAAACACATTCAAATGCTAAGTCTCTTATACAATAACCAGCTCTGTAAAACACATTCAAATGCTAAGTCTCTTATACAATAGCCAGTTCTGTAAAACACATTCAAATGCTAAGTCTCTTATACAATAACCAGCTCTGTAAAACACATTCAAATGCTAAGTCTCTTATACAATAACCAGCTCTTTAAAACACATTCAAATGCTAAGTCTCTTATACAATAACCAGCTCTGTAAAACACATTCAAATGCTAAGTCTCTTATACAATAACCAGCTCTGTAAAACACATTCAAATGCTAAGTCTCTTATACAATAACCAGATCTGTAAAACACATTCAAATGCTAAGTCTCTTATACAATAACCAGCTCTGTAAAACACATTCAAATGCTAAGTCTCTTATACAATAACCAGCTCTGTAAAACACATTCAAATGCTAAGTCTCTTATACAATAGCCAGTTCTGTAAAACACATTCAAATGCTAAGTCTCTTATACAATAGCCAGTTCTGTAAAACACATTCAAATGCTAAGTCTCTTATACAATAACCAGCTCTGTAAAACACATTCAAATGCTAAGTCTCTTATACAATAACCAGCTCTGTAAAACACATTCAAATGCTAAGTCTCTTATACAATAACCAGCTCTGTAAAACACATTCAAATGCTAAGTCTCTTATACAATAACCAGCTCTGTAAAACACATTCAAATGCTAAGTCTCTTATACAACAGCCAGTTCTGTCAAACACATTCAAATGCTAAGTCTCTTATACAATAGCCAGTTCTGTCAAACACATTCAAATGCTAAGTCTCTTATACAACAGCCAGTTCTGTCAAACACAATCAAATGCTAAGTCTCTTATACAACAGCCAGTTCTGTCAAACACATTCAAATGCTAAGTCTCTTATACAACAGCCAGTTCTGTCAAACACAATCAAATGCTAAGTCTCTTATACAACAGCCAGTTCTGTCAAACACAATCAAATGCTAAGTCTCTTATACAACAGCCAGTTCTGTCAAACACATTCAAATGCTAAGTCTCTTATACAACAGCCAGTTCTGTCAAACACATTTAAATGCTAAGTATCTTATACAACAGCCAGTTCTGTCAAACACATTCAAATGCTAAGTCTCTTATACAATAACCAGCTCTGTAAAACACATTCAAATGCTAAGTCTCTTATACAACAGCCAGTTCTGAAAAACACATATAATATTAAACACGAATTTAAAACACACACACACACTAAATCTAGATTTATATTTTAATATGTTGAATCTCATTGTAGAAACTAATGCTGAAGCAAGCAGTGATGTTGATAAAACTTTGAAAATCATCACTTCGAAAATATCATCACTTTGAAAATATCATCACTTTGAAAATATCATCACTTTGAAAATATCATCTCTTTGAAAATACCATCTCTTTGAAAATATCATCACTTTGAAAATATCATCACTTTGAAAATATCATTACTTTGAAAATATCATCACTTTGAAAATATCATCACTTTGAAAATATCATCACTTTGAAAATATCATCATTTTGAAAATATCATCACTTTGAAAATATCATCACTTTGAAACGCTCAATTTCGATGTTTTGAAATCAATCTCCCCCGCATTGTTTTGGCTCAAGAATCCTTCTGCCTTAAAGGAAAGAAGAAAAAATTGGACTAGGGAATTACCAGGATAGAATCTTTATGCTATGTTTAAAAAAATAAAACATATGAATAGTGTTGATATTAGGTAAACAAAATAGTTAACTAAAAAAATGGCAATCTGTCATTTAAATCAGTAAGAAGAAAACGTTATTTTTTTTATATTGAAGGTTTACTTTTAATGATAAATATTTGTGTTTAATTATGCTCTTGTTATTGAATAGGCGACTGGTTTTCAATTACTTATCTTGCCTGACTTCTCGCACATACTTCAGTTGGCTTTTCAGTTCAGCCCAGGTATCGATGCCTTTTCTGGCCCCTATTTCAGAAGGTGTAATGTGGAGCACGGAACAAGCTCCAAAGAAAGGCCATTGGGGGATAAATGAATAGTTTGGTGTAAGAAACATAATATATATGTGAATATGTTTCTATGGCCCGTATACATTTTTCTGCGGAGTTTGCAGTTTAGGGTGAAAAGGGCGTAACGATGTCACAAGTCAGGTCTAAACATAACAATGTTAATTATAACCCTCTATGCATCATTCCTCTTGAAAATTGGACATAATTCCTGTGAGTAAAATGGATATTGGCGTCTAGCTACTAAAGGTACCCCATTGATTCTCAACTGATTCATGCATTCAGATTTAAAGAGATATCTTTTCATTGGGAATTAATCCGTCTTACCGGCTCTCTCGACTCAACACGGTCTGGTTAAAGATTTGTTTCCTTGTAAAATAGTATCATGATGGACAACTTAAGCCGTCAAAGTAAAATTTAATTTACGTAATATTAATGAAACACATGTTGCGTAATATCTCATAGTGCCCTTAGATATGGCCGGCCCTGGCTCTAAGGTCAGTATCTCCATGTCGGATGTGGGTTTTTTTAGCCTGCAAAGTTAACCTTCAAATTCGTCTGACTCAAAAAAAACATAAATCGTCCATTGAAGGAATTTAGACTAATTCCTCCATTTTAATCCTAAATTAATACCGCCCCCTCCCCCTCCCCCCCCCCCCAGTTTTGCGTCATTAGTTAAACGGATGGGAATGCATCTCTGTGTAGTCGGTATTTACATTTTTTTCTACTAATTCCGTCTCCAAGTTAGACTGTGCTATGTTACGCTCTATTGTCTGACAAAGGCTTTGATGTTGAGCGTATAATGCCTTAAAATATTGCGCCAAGTACCCGAAACCCCGTTTAAGCCTCGGCTTAGCCACCTCGCGTTCATTACAGGACGCAGCCCCCAACCCCCTCCCGGGACGCTCCACGGTGACAATGGAAGAAGCAGGCATGTCCCCCTTATCTCGTGACTAGGCCCACTTCGACCTCAAATACACCTGTCCTGGCTTTTATCTCCACGTAATCTGGGCAATGATCTGAGCTAAAAGACAAAAGATTAAGTTTAGTTTAGTCACCGTCGGAGCACTTTGCGCTCACGCTAGATAAGATCAGACCAGAATTTACACTCGACTTTACTGTGTCGAGGTAGATATTTCGTTCGCTGATCTGGGACATTTAAAACAAGTCCCATTGATGTCACATCTGTGAAATTTGATGTAGGCACATTGTTGTCACATCTGTAAATTTAAAGTAGGCCTATTCATGTCCTATATGGTAAATTTCAAAAAAAGGTCTACTGTCACATCTGTAAACTTAAAGAATGCCGATTGAAATATTCATTGATGACATATGTGTGAAGTGCAACATTAACTTAGAGCAATTCTTTTTAATTGATATCACGTTATTATTCTAACATTAGTTTAAAAATAGATGACCAAAACATCAAACAACTGTCAAAACTGTCACTGCTTATGTAAACAAAATCCAAACAGATTCTTTCTATATTTCTTTTATTAAAAAAAAAAAAACAGAATTTTTTTTTTAAAAAAAGGAAATATTAAATAATTTAAACATGATATAGAGAAATTAATATAGTTTGTCAGGTAATGATATCAGGTTCTATACCTCATTCCCCTCCATGTCATAACGCCTCGCACTCGTTTTAAAGCAGTCCTTGAATGATACCGCCATGTGGAAATGATGACAAACTTGATTTTTGAATCGTGCTGCTAACCGGTGGTGTTCTCCTGCGTCAGGGGTACGTTCCACGGGGCGCAAGGGTGGGAGTATGTAGGAGGGCGAAGGCTAGAGGGGTGTGTCAGCAATCTGGAGAAAATATCGGGAAAAACGGGGGAGAGATATTTAGTCTGTGGGACATTAAAAGGGGGTATTGTTAAATTGGACACTTTTGGATTAGTTTAAATCATTGATCGTCAGTCATTGATTGGGATGCTTATTTATTGAGATTTTCAGGGATTGTTTACTTCATACTACAATGTTGAATCTCCTGGTCTAGAGCAGACGTAGCATTGAATCTCTAGGCCTAGACCAGAAGTATCAATTGAATCGTTAGGTCTAGACCAGAAGTAGCATTGAATCTCTAGGCCTAGACCCTGCGTAGCATTAAATCTCTTGGTCTAGACCAGACATAGCTTTGCATCTCTAGTTCTAGCCCCGACGTAGCATTGAATCTCTTGGGCTAGACCAGGCGTAGCATCAAATCTCTAGGTCTAGACCAGGCGTAGCATCAAATCTCTAGGTCTAGACCAGGCGTAGCATCAAATCTCTAGGTCTAGACCAGGCGTAGCATCAAATCTCTAGGTCTAGACCAGGCGTAGCATCAAATCTCTAGGTCTAGACCAGGCGTAGCATCAAATCTCTAGGTCTAGACCAGGCGTAGCATCAAATCTCTAGGTCTAGACCAGGCCTAGCATCAAATCTCTAGGTCTAGACCAGGCGTAGCATCAAATCTCTAGGTCTAGACCAGGCCTAGCATCAAATCTCTAGGTCTAGACCAGGCGTAGCATCAAATCTCTAGGTCTAGACCAGGCGTAGCATCAAATCTCTAGGTCTAGACCAGGCGTAGCATCAAATCTCTAGGTCTAGACCAGGCGTAGCATCAAATCTCTAGGTCTAGACCAGGCGTAGCATCAAATCTCTAGGTCTAGACCAGGCGTAGCATCAAATCTCTAGGTCTAGACCAGACGTAGCATCAAATCTCTAGATCTAGACCAGGCGTAGTATCAAATCTCTAGGTCTAGACCAGATGCTAATATGGAATTCATATTCCCATGACGGCAGCATAAAGATCCAAAGATTTGTAGAGTGGGAGGGGGGGGGGGTGCGTTAATGGTTATTACGTGCCCAGGTAGAAAACTATGCTCAGGTAGAAAACTATGCCCAGGTAGAAAACTATGCCCAGGTAGAAAACTATGCTGAGGTAGAAAAATATGCCCATGTAGAAAACTGTGCTCAGTTAAAAAACTATGCTCAGGTAGAAAACTATGCTGAGGTAGAAAACTATGCCCATGTAGAAAACTGAGCCCAGGTAGAAAACTTAGCTGAGGTAGAAAACTATGCTGAGGTAGAAAACTATGCTCAGGTAGAAATCTATGCCCAGTTAGAAAACTATGCTGAGATAGAAAACTATGCCCAGGTAGAAAACTATGCCCATGTAGATAACTATGCCGAGGTAGATAACTATGCCCAGGTAGAAAACTATGCCCAGGTAGATAACTATGCCGAGGTAGAAAACTATGCTCAGGTGAAAAACTATGCTGGCCTCCACTATTTAGGTCATGTACTTTTTGACGTAGCTTTTAGGTATCTCTGGAGTTTAATTGCAAAACTTGATCCCCCGTTCCACTGACACACATTAAAAGAGTGACCTCCCTTTGATATTTTAGGCTACCAATTTATTTCGCTCATTAAGTCATCAGAAAATATTTTCCCACCCGATTCCTGTAAAAATAAATTAACTGCAATAGTAAATTTTAAAGGCAGCCCCAACCCCCTTTTTCCAACCTTTTTTCCCGCCAAACCCAAGTAAAGAATGGGTATTCACGAACCACTTCAACTGGAACTACAGCTGCATCCAGTAGCTTGAAAGGGAAAAAAAAACCATTAGTGTGAGACATTGAGGTCCAATTTCACACCTCAACAACCCATGAAAGTGAATGGCCGGCGAAGCAATGAAATCTGTTGTCGGCCCTCGCTAACCAAATCTCGTGTCGTGATCATTGGGAAATGCGAGACTCGTTAAGTCGCAGATGCACAACAGGTAATTAAGCGCTAATGACAAGGGCTGGAGTATTTTTTAAAAATAATACATATATTTCTTTGATCATAAAAAAGCGAAAATGTAGTCGAAGGTTGAACAAAATATTGATTTGGTTGAGGAAGAATTGAAGTGACTACAGGATATGAAGTCAGATCGCTTGAAATTTATTATATATTGAAATTTGTTCACTAGTTTTGAAAAAAGGGGTGCCAAAGGGGGGGGGGGGGGCTCCATTCCGGGCAGGACTATTTAATTTATACGGAAGGGTGGTATTTAGGCTAATTGAATAGTTTTTTCGTTAGTGGGGGCGGCGCAAATCTTGGCCCACCCCCCGGGCGACACTTGGGCTAACACGCCATTGAATTTTTTCATTGAACGTTTCTTGTCTTTAAATCCTTCATGATAATTTCGTTATTGTTCGTGCATTGCTGGCTGGGTGGCGGACTCGCTGGCTGCAAAATCTTCGAACGGCTATTTGACTCACTTCTCGTCAACCTACAAAGCTGAAACTTGGCACATATACTAATTACCGATGATAACACATTCTGTCAAAGTTTCAGCCCGATCACCCAACCCCTAGGAACAAATGTTTCTTGTTTTTCAAAGGGAAGTCGTAGAAACATTCATTCCAGATAACTGCGCCAAATGAGACTCTATCAATTTAAAGCATCACGTTTTAATAGCGTAATGTTTTTTTTTTGTATTTTTGTTTCTCTGAAATATTTTGTGAAATAAATGTGCGGTGTCAATGGGGGTGGGTCATTAAAACATCAATATAGTTCAGGGGCGTGAAAATGTGCCGTGCGAGCCTTGAGGATGGTTTTTGGGAAGCACTAATTGGGATTCTTATTAAGTGCGTTACTTTTATGCATGTTTTGTCACATTTTTAGCCCCACCTCCCATGAATCAATATTACATTTTATTAAAGATTTATAAAAAAAAAAATATGATTTTTTGGGGGATGCTTAATTTTAATAAGTAATTTCTTAAATGACTTTCTCCGAGAATCACTGTTAACTCAGAAATCAACAATGAAAAGTGTGTCAACATAATGAGAGCCTTCCAGGCTGACTTGCGATTTGGTTGCATTTGTTTTGGTAAATCAATGATTTATTTCAAGCTTTTTAATGTCTATCCATCAAATTATTTCAACACGTCTGACTTATGTCAAAAAAAAAATTGAGAGTCAATCTAGAGTAAAACAGATCATTGTGAGAGTGACCCGGACCAGCAAGCGATTAACATAGAGTCTGACACTCAGTGACGGACAAGAAGCAGCCCTCACATTGTCTAGAAATCACCTTGGCAATAGTGATTTGTTTTTTTTTAAAATGTGAATCTTCAACGCAAATGTATGTCATTTATTCTGCTCCTCATAGGTATGTAATAGTTGGAAAGGGAAGATGACCCCCCCCCCCCAAAAAAAAAAAAAACAACAAAAAAACAACAACAACACAATGTAAAATGACTGACGGTTACCTTTCGTATTGACCTGACAAACAATCGACAGAAGCGGAACTGAGCACGAAGCTCTTGGCCGAGATTGACCAGCAGTGTAAAAAAAAACTTGCGACATGACATATACAATCCAAATGTCGAACTAGCTGAACAGAAAACATTTAGATTCAAATCAAGTAGGCGCAAAAGAATTAATATATTTTTGAATAGAGAAGAGAGAGAGGAATAATTCGTAAAAGTTTCTTTAAAAAAAAAAAAATCTATATAAAATAAAACCACACCAAAAAAAAAGAAGTTTAATCGACATTAAACGTGGCTTATGTGTGTGTGCAAGAGATTGAACTGTATGACACTATGTGTTTCACGTCCTGTGGAATTTATGACTTATTTCTTTTAAATTGGCTTATTGGGTGACTTGACATTGAACAAAACAAAACAGATAGCCACCTTCATTAGAAATCTAAGTCATCGAGCAGTGGCTCGAAGAAAAAAAATTGCGAACATCTTTAAAAGCGCATTTATATCATAAGACGTACAGGTACCAGGGCGTTATTCTATGACGTCATGTTTTCCTTCAAAAGTTTTGTTCTTTCTCCATCACCCCCTCTCCACCCTTGAAAAAACGCTCAAAGATTTGGGGGAGGGGGGTAGTTGGGACTACAGATGCACACATCCCAGAGTTCTGTCAGGCTTCCAACCCCCCCCCCCCCCACAAGCTACACCCATTTCTGTTCATGATGACCTTGATTTCTATTCCAAACACGACCTGAACGATGACAAGGTCCCTAAGTTTCCAGCCCTCCCCCCCTTCCACTCCCCGCCTTCCTTCCCTACCCGACCCTGCCGCTAAGAATGTCTGTAACTTCAGTTAATCATATTCAATGATGCGCAAATATTCAATCAACGCTTTGGGGACACGGGGTGCTGCTCTTCAGATAACAACAGCTTTCCACCCACCCCCCCCCCCCTTGCGAGAGTGTGCCCTCAATCGAATTGAGTTAATAAAAAAAAATAAGAAAGGTTAATCCAGGGTAGGGAATTCTTACTCACTGGTGAAGGATTTTGAACAAAAAGAAGACCACTTTTTATGTATTATTATTATTAGTTGTCTTATATAGCGCGGTACCCCAGCCGAGGGCTGGGCTCACCGCGCTGTACATAAAAATATTAGAAAAAGAGACATAATCGTGACAATAAAATAAAATACATTTATGTAATAAAAAACAGCTGTTTAAAGATAAAACAAAAACTAATGCACCCCATCCACCCCAGAACTTTTAGATGACAAGCCATGGACGGCGGACTGCAGCATCGTTTATCGGTCAGATGTGGGAATCAGTCGGGGTAATAGAGTTTAAAGAGATGTGTTTTGAGCGCAGTTTTGAAGGCTGTGATGGTTGATATCTCGCGGATGTGTAGTGGAAGAGAATTCCATTGTTGGTGGGTACAATAAGAGAAAGATCTTAATATATATATATATATTTAATAGTGTGTCGCTTGTTTAGTAATGAAAGGGGTTCAACAAAAAGTCTTCCGAAGAAACTGTTCAGTGGAATCGTTTATTAACTGGGATGTGACGATTATTAACTAGGATATCTGTGCTGCGTAAGCGGCAGCGTACCCGAGGAGATTTGGGGGCGTCCACATGGGGTTTGCATCTTCGTGGCGTGGCAGACTAGTAGGGTGGACTTGTTCACCCGAAGCATAAAAACCCCGGCCAAACGCATGACTCCTAACGCAACAGGAGTAGCGACTAACATGATTACATGTTGCCGTTGATGGATATGAGGCCTGGGTGGCGGCCAAAACCAATGCCGATGATTTTAGCTATGCGGCTGTGAGAAAGTCGCTCCTAGGCAACCGTTTCGTCCCGCCACTGCTCGTTCCGACCGAAAGACTCCCAGGGCGGTGGGGGGTGGTAACGCAACACCTTCCCTCCGGAGTGGAAGCAAACCCGTCCTGACCCTCGGAGAGTGGACTGCGGACGCTTTAAACGCAGCGTCATCGGTCGACCGGGCTTCCCCTAGTCATAGGGGGAGTTCCCGGCGCTCTTCCGCACGGACTGGCGTCAGTGAGACCTTCAGTGCGATGGCTTGTGTGTGTGTGGGGGGGGGGGGGTGACGGGGGGCATTAAGAGCTCGCGCTCGACGGCCCATCGACGCCATCTCCTATGCGACTTTATTAACTGGGATGTATGTGATGACTATCATAATAGAACTAGATGGAAAAATATTTTAAAAAAATATAATAAATAAATCATTCTCTCATCCTCATTGGAAATATGCAGGGATTTGGAGCAGGCCTTACTAAAAGAAAAAAATTGCCAGATCCACTCCGAACAATTTTTCTTTTTTGGTCAGCTCTAGCTCTTCTCAAGCTCCGATCAGAGCTCCTGCAAAATTAAGAAAAGATGTAAGAGGTGGTTGGGGGAGAGGAAATTTGTATAGGGAAATGTGTTTATTTTAGTCACTTAACCAACTTATTGAATAGGCCTTGGAAGTGGGGCATCACAGCTGGTAGAAGAGTGGGGCATCACAGCTGGTAGAAGAGTGGGGCATCACAGCTGGTAGAAGAGTGGGGCATCACAGCCGGTAGAAGAGTGGGGCATCACAGCTGGTAGAAGAGTGGGGCATCACAGCTGGTAGAAGAGTGGGGCATCACAGCTGGTAGAAGAGTGGGGCATCACAGCCGGTAGAAGAGTGGGGCATCACAGCTGGTAGAAGAGTGGGGCATCACATCTGGTAGAAGAGTGGGGCATCACAGCCGGTAGAAGAGTGGGGCATCACAGCTGGTAGAAGAGTGGGGCATCACATCTGGTAGAAGAGTGGGGCATCACGGCTGGTAGAAGAGTGGGGCATCACGGCTGGTAGAAGAGTGGGGCATCACATCTGGTAGAAGAGTGGGGCATCACGGCTGGTAGAAGAGTGGGGCATCACGGCTGGTAGAAGAGTGGGGCATCACAGCTGGTAGAAGAGTGGGGCATCACGGCTGGTAGAAGAGTGGGGCGAACAAAGTGTGGTAGAAGAGTGGGGCATCACAGCTGGTAGAAGAGTGGGGCGAACAAATTGTGGTAGAAGAGTGGGGCATCACAGCTGGTAGAAGAGTGGGGCGAACAAAGTGTGGTAGAAGAGTGGGGCATCACAGCTGGTAGAAGAGTGGGGCGAACAAAGTGTGGTAGAAGAGTGGGGCGAACAAAGTGTGGTAGAAGAGTGGGGCGAACAAAGTGTGGTAGAAGAGTGGGGCGAACAAAGTGTGGTAGAAGAGTGGGGCGAACAAAGTGTGGTAGAAGAGTGGGGCGAACAAAGTGTGGTAGAAGAGTGGGGCGAACAAAGTGTGGTAGAAGAGTGGGGCGAACAAAGTGTGGTAGAAGAGTGGGGCGAACAAAGTGTGGTAGAAGAGTGGGGCGAACAAAGTGTGGTAGAAGAGTGGGGCGAACAAAGTGTGGTAGAAGAGTGGGGCGAACAAAGTGTGGTAGAAGAGTGGGGCGAACAAAGTGTGGTAGAAGAGTGGGGCGAACAAAGTGTGGTAGAAGAGTGGGGCGAACAAAGTGTGGTAGAAGAGTGGGGCGAACAAAGTGTGGTAGAAGAGTGGGGCGAACAAAGTGTGGTAGAAGAGTGGGGCGAACAAAGTGTGGTAGAAGAGTGGGGCGAACAAAGTGTGGTAGAAGAGTGGGGCGAACAAAGTGTGGTAGAAGAGTGGGGCGAACAAAGTGTGGTAGAAGAGTGTGGCATCACAGCTGGTAGAAGAGTGGGGCGAACAAAGTGTGGTAGAAGAGTGTGGCATCACAGCTGGTAGAAGAGTGGGGCGAACAAAGTGTGGTAGAAGAGTGTGGCATCACAGCTGGTAGAAGAGTGGGGCGAACAAAGTGTGGTAGAAGAGTGGGGCATCACAGCTGGTAGAAGAGTGGGGCGAACAAAGTGTGGTAGAAGAGTGTGGCATCACAGCTGGTAGAAGAGTGGGGCGAACAAAGTGTGGTAGAAGAGTGGGGCATCACAGCTGGTAGAAGAGTGGGGCGAACAAAGTGTGGTAGAAGAGTGGGGCATCACAGCTGGTAGAAGAGTGGGGCGAACAAAGTGTGGTAGAAGAGTGTGGCTTCTATTTTTAATAAATTAATTTAAAAAAAAAAAACACCAATTACAATTTATTTTGTGTGCTCGGATCACAGTAGCAAATGTTACCAGCTGCAGCTCAACTCTAGCTCCACTCCAGCTCCACTCTGGTTCCAATGTAGCTCCACTCCAGCTCCACTCTAGCTCCACTCTATCTACACTCTATCCACACTCTAGCTTCACTCTAGCTCCAATCTAGCTCCAAACTAGCTCCGGGTAAAAATACGCTGTTTTTATGGACATTTTTTTACAGCAATAGCTATCCATATGTCAGTGTTATATGGTAGGTGTTATAAGTCAATGATATATGGTAAGTGTTACATGGCTGATGTTATAAGGCAAGTGTTAGATGATAAGGGCTATCAATTAAGCGTTTACATTCCACAGCATTGTCACTAGCATTTCTAAGCGAAGAATCTGGAATTGGTAGAATTAAAATGACCGCTAAAGGAAGATAAGGTGAATGCATGACGTCTTTCATTGTTTTGTAACGTTAGGCCTACGCCCCAGGAGGGGGAAATTTAAATAACATTTTTGGTGGGTGGGTGGGATAATTGTCTCTGAGATAGGAAATGTAGTTAAGTTTCAAAATTAGCAGTTCGGGGGAGGGGTCGGAGGTTACAAAAAGAGGGGAGGGGTATATTGTTAGAAAGGTACAATGGGTATGAGATAGTTAGACATGTATATGGGGTATCAGATAGTTAGACATGTATATGGGGTATCAGATAGTAAGACATGTATATGGGGTATCAGATAGTTACACATGTATAAGGGGTATCAGATAGTTAGACATGTATATGGGTATCAGATAGTTAGACATGTATATGGGGTATCAGATAGTTAGACATGTATATGGGGTATCAGTAAGACATGTATATGGGGTATCAGATAGTTAGACATGTTTATGGGGTATCAGATAGTTATACATGTATATGGGGTATCAGATAGTAAGACATGTATATGGGGTATCATATAGTTACACATGTATATGGGGTATCAGATAGTTACACATGTATATGGGTATCAGATAGTAAGACATGTAAATGGGGTATCAGATAGTAAGACATGTATATGGGGTATCAGATAGTTACACATGTATATGGGGTATAAGATGTTACACATGTATATGGGATATCAGATAGTTAGACATGTATATGGGTATCAGATAGTTAGACATGTATATGGGGTATCAGATAGTTACACATGTATAAGGGGTATCAGATAGTTACACATGTGTATGGGGTATCAGATAGTAAGACATGTATATGGGGTATCAGATAGTTAGACATGTATATGATCCATCAGATAGTTACACATGTGTATGGGGTATCAGATAGTAAGACATGTATATGGGGTATCAGATAGTTAGACATGTATATGGGGTATCAGATAGTTAGACATGTATATGGGGTATCAGATAGTAAGACATGTAAATGGGGTATCAGATAGTAAGACATGTATATGGGGTATCAGATAGTTACACATGTATATGGGGTATCTGATGTTACACATGTATATGGGATATCAGATAGTTAGACATGTATATGGGTATCAGATAGTTAGACATGTATATGGGGTATCAGATAGTTACACATGTATAAGGGGTATCAGATAGTTACACATGTGTATGGGGTATCAGATAGTAAGACATGTATATGGGGTATCAGATAGTTAGACATGTATATGATCCATCAGATAGTTACACATGTGTATGGGGTATCAGATAGTAAGACATGTATATGGAGTATCAGATAGTTAGACATGTATATGGGGTATCAGATAGTTAGACATGTATATGGGTATCAGATAGTTAGACATGTATATAGGGTATCAGATAGTAAGACATGTATATGGGGTATCAGGTAGTTACACATGTATAAGGGGTATCAGATAGTTAGACATGTATATGGGATATCAGATAGTTAGACATGTATATGGGGTATCAAATAGTTAGACATATATATGGGGTTTCAGATAGTTACAAATGTGTATGGGGTATCAGATAGTAAGCCATGTAAATGGGGTATCAGATAGTAACACATGTATATGGGTATCAGATAGTTACACATGTATATAGGGTATCAGATGTTACACATGTATATGGGATATCAGATAGTTAGACATGTATATGGGGTATGAGATAGTTAGACATTTATATGGGGTATCAGATAGTTACACATGTATATGGGGTATCAGATAGTTACACATGTGTATGGGGTATCAGATAGTAAGACATGTATATGGGGTATCAGATAGTTAGACATGTATATGGGGTATCAGATAGTAAGACATGTATATGGGGTTTCAGATAGTTACACATGTTTAAGGGGTATCAGATAGTTAGACATGTATATGGGGTATCAGATAGTTAGACATGGATATGCGGTATTAGATAGTTAGACATGTATATGGGGTATCAGATAGTAATATATGTATATAGGGTATCAGATAGTTAGACATGTATATGGGGTATTGGATAGTTACACATGTATAAGGGGTATCAGATAGTTAGACATGTATATGGGGTATCAGATAGTTAGACATGTATATGGGGTATCAGATAGTTTAGACATGTATATGGGTATCAGATAGTAAGACATGTATATGGGGTATCAGATAGTTAGACATGTTTATGGGGTATCAGATAGCTAGACATGTATATGGGGTATCAGATAGTTACACATGTATATGGGGTATCATATAGTAAGACATGTATATGGGTATCAGGTATTTACACATGTATATGGGTATCAGATAGTTATGTATATTGGGTATCAGATAGTAAGACATGTAAATGGGGTATCAGATAGTAAAACATGTATATGGGGTATCAGATAGTTAGACATGTATATGGGGTATCAGATGTTACACATGTATATGGGTATCAGATAGTTATGTATATGGGGTATCAGATAGTAAGACATGTAAATGGGGTATCAGATAGTAAAACATGTATATGGGGTATCAGATAGTTAGACATGTATATGGGGTATCATATGTTACACATGTATATGCGATATCAGATAGTTCGACATGTATATGTGTATCAGATAGTTAGACATGTATATGGGTATCAGATAGTTACACATGTATATGGGGTATCAGATAGTAAGACATGTATATGGGTATCAGATATTTAGACATGTATATGGGTTATCAGATAGTAAGACATATATATATAGGGTATCAGATAGTTAGACATGTATATGGGGTATCAGATAGTTAGACATATATATGGGGTATCAGATAGTTAGACATGTATATGGGTATCAGATTGTAAGACATGTATATGGGTATCAGATATTTACACATGTATATGGGGTATCAGATAGTTACACATGTACATGGGGTATCAGATAGTTAGACATGTAAATGGGTATCAGATAGTAAGACATGTATATGGGGTATCAGATAGTTACACATATATAAGGGGTATCAATAGTTAGACATGTATATGGGATATCAGATAGTTAGACATGTATATGGGGTATCAGATAGTTAGACATGTATATGGGGTATCAGATAGTAAGACATGTATATGGGTATCAGATAGTTAGACATGTTTATGGGTATCAGATATTTAAACATGTATATGGGTATCAGATAGTTACACATGCATATGGGGTATCAGATAGTAAGACATGTTTATGGGGTATCAGATAGTTACACATGTATATGGGGTATCAGATATTTACACATGTATATGGAATATCAGATAGTTAGACATGTATATGGGGTATCAGATAGTTAGACATTTATATGGGGTATCAGATAGTTACACATGTATATGGGGTATCAGATAGTTACACGTGTATATGGGGTATCAGATAGTTAGACATGTATATGGGGTATCAGATAGTTAGACATGTTTATGGGGTATCAGATAGTTATACATGTATATGGGATATCAGATAGTTAGACATGTATATGGGGTATCAGATAGTTACACATGTATATGGGGTATCAGATAGTTAGACATGTTTTTGGGGTATCAGATAGTTATACATGTATATGGGGTAGCAGATAGTTAGACATGATACTTACAAAAAATTAATAACCTTGAATGTTTTCTATTAGTTGCATTAAAATATATCTGACTTACTGTAAGTTTTATTCTACAAATTCGAATCTTGAGGCCAAATTTGGCGGCGATGTTGAGACTCAATCTCACTGACAGAAGCATGGATTCCTCCAATTTTTTTTAAAAAGCTCTTCCACTTAGGGTGGTTGGGGGGGGGGGGGGTTGCATCTTTTTATGTACTTAAATGGAACGTAGGAAAAGACATAAACTTTTTTTATTTTTACCATCAGTCTTTACCAGAATGTAGGTCATCTGAAAGAACCGTAGAGCGTTGGACAGGGATGTTAGCGAAGCTAGGATTTTGAATCCCCCCCCCCCCCCCCAAAATAAAAAAAAAACAAAAAAACATCAACATTGCACCTGCATTATTTTCTTTATGGGATTAGCCATATATCGACATTTTCCCCCAATACGTGGGGCAGGGAAGAATACAAAGTACAAAACATGCGGTTGTGAATTTGTGAATTTTTAACGGTAAAGAAATAGCAATTTAAATATAATTCTACAAGAATCTCAAGTAATTCAAATGCAGACGAAACAGACTTTGTAATTTAATCTTTTTTTTTTTTAAAGAGCTAAAAGCTAAGGGAGACAATAATAGCTGCGTACATTGAAACACTGTCCGAAACTGAATTCAAATAATAAACAATAACATCAAATGGAAATGTCCTTTTTTTATGTTTTGATGCGTGCCAAATTTTTGTAGGATATCGCCGTTTTCGTTCTGCACCATTTCACATCGATTGATGTTCAACAAAGCAGTAGGCAAGCGAGGCCCAGTTTTAAACGCCGTCTTAGCGAGACCTGAAATGACATAATTGAACATATTTGTAGTACACTCAGACGCTGGTTGAGCCATTTGTCACGTCTTATTTCAGCAGCTAATATTGTTGCAAATCTTATAACATTATCTAGTTGAAAAGAGGGCGGGGCAGTGGCGTAGTGAAGGGGGGGGGGGAAGGGGGCATCATGCCCCGGGCGCTACTCAAAATGGGGCGCTAAATGGTATATTTTACTATAATATTGTATGGTTTTCGAATGGGGGGGGGCGCTAAAAAGGTATTGGGGGCGCTAAAAAGGTATTGTGCCCCGGGCGCGAGTTAAGCTCGCTACGCCACTGGGCGAGCGTGGGGGTTGGTTGGAGGGGGGGGGAGGACGAGTCAAAGAGTGTGTCTATATGTGTACTGATTTTAACGATTTGAAGCTATTTCCGCCGCAGCTACCTACAGATTCAAGGTTCTCCGACCAACGTAACGTCGTACATGACGGTCCCATTGTTTGACAAAATACTCTGAGCATTCAATGATAAGATGGCCAACTACGTCAGATAGGGCACAGACATTCATAGCTCGTCTGTAGGGTTATAATAGGAAAGTAGTCAAACACAGTAAGGTTAAACTTGAAAAAAGGAATGCAACAAAACAACGAACGTGTCGGCAGGAAGCCTTCGTCAGCGAACAAACAGAGACAAAGAATAAAACTAAAAGATAATAAAAAAATAAAAATTATATTATGGCACTTAGCTGAGAAGTAGTGTCGAAGAGGGCAGCTCAAGATTTGTGACATAATTTAAGTGGGAGAAGGGATTATAGCACTTAGCTGAGAAGTAGTGTCGAAGAGGGCAGCACAAGATTTGTGACAGAATGTAAGTGGGAGAAAGGATTATAGCACTTAGCTGAGAAGTAGTGTCGAAGAGGGCAGCTCAAGATTTGTGACAGAATTTAAGTGGGAGAATGGATTATAGCACTTAGCTGAGAAGTAGTGTCGAAGAGGGCAGCACAAGATTTGTGACAGAATGTAAGTTGGAGAAAAGGATTATAGCACTTAGCTGAGAAGTAGTGTCGAAGAGGGCAGCACAAGATTTGTGACAGAATGTAAGTTGGAGAAAAGGATTATAGCACTTAGCTGAGAAGTAGTGTCGAAGAGGGCAGCACAAGATTTGTGACAGAATGTAAGTGGGAGAAAGGTTAAAAAGGGAAGCGGGAAAGAAAAGAGAAGTAAGTCCTCTGCGATAGGTCGTGACGTGGAGGGGCGGAGCTATGTAGGGTTATAATACTATGGCTTAGAGTGTAGAGGGAAACAATAACAAAAAGCCCGGTTTGCCCAAAGGCGATATTTTGAAAGAGGATTGTGTCAATGAAACCTCTTCAGCATAAAAATCTGAATAAACTTACAAGAACATAGAAAATTAAGATGGATTTAATTTTGTGCATTCCGACTCCGACATGAGCTAGAACTATAAGTCCTTGTCCTCTTTCACGGTTGTCAATTTACACTAATAAGGGATATCTTAGGATATGAACTTACTACATTTGATAGTAAATGGAAATTATTTTGAGATTTTTATTTCCTATAAAAAGTAATTTACAATGCCAGATGGAAATTGCTCATCGCATTTAAACACCCACATTAAAATTGCCACTTTAGAACACATGACGTGTTCAACATGTTGATAAAACAAAAAGATGGTTATTTATATTGTTTAAAAAAGTTTTAAAAAAAAATAATTTCTCTACTTTGTACAAGGTGAAATTAATGTGCAACAGCGTGCAGTAGACACTCTTATAACCAGGCACATGTTTACATGTACTTACTCAAATCGATCGTTAATTAACTGGTCACTCCAGGAAGCTCTTAGGTGGACATCATGTCCGTCCCATAGAACCCGGTGACCCGGAAACGTTACGCAATTCGTGTATGGTAGTGATAACTTCCCGCTTTTATTAAATTATTTTTTTTTGGACATATTCACATACTGGTCATTTTGAAGAGCTGGAAAACAGAGGCAATTAAGAAGTCCATTTGGGGTTGGGGGGGGGGGGTTCATTAAGTTTTATCCCACTGTTAAACGCAGTTCAGATTCATTTTCATCTTCATCTAAAACCCAAATGGTATGAGGTGAAACGTACTGTGTGCTTTTCAACAATTTCGACCAACATTTTATTGGCACAATGTAGGGGAAAACATGAAAAGGGACAAAGCGAAACGACGGGGATGTCGGCAGAAAGTCTTTTTCGGCGGACAAAAACGAAACAAGTTTAAACAACAAAATGAAATAAACCATCTGATGCTTTAGACCAGTGATTCTCAACCTGTGGGTTGCGACATTATGAAGGTTGAGAACCACTGCTGTAGACAGTTCTAGAAAAAAAATGTCTTCTTCTTATTTCATTCTACTTAAGCTCATCGCACCCTGCCGCTTTTTTTCCCAAAACTCATTGCCCCTCATTATCCGACTAACATTAGTATTGTCGTTATGTGGATTTATGAGTGGGGGCATGCCACACATCTGTTTGTGCACCCACACTCAACTAGTGGGGCAAGCATGCATCGACACACATCTGTTTGTGCACCCACAAATAACTATTGGGGCAAGCATGCATCGACACACATCTGTTTGTGCAACCCCCCCCCCACTCAACTAGTGGGGCAATGATGCATTGACACACATCTGTGTAGACCAGTGGTTCTCAACCTTTCTCATGCCTCGACCCTTTGATACAGTTCCTCGTGTGATGGCGACCCCCAGCCACAAAATTATTATCGTTGCTACTTCATAACCACAAAATTATTTTAGTTGCCACTTCATAACTGTAGAGTATGTGTTTTCCGGTGGCCTGTGAAAGGGTCGTTCGACCCCCATAGGGGTTGCGACCCACAGGTTGAGAACTGCTGGTGTAGCCATTCTGAGCCATTTGGTCAGTGCATTTAATACATAATTTTTTTTTAAAATCATCATGAATATGAACAAATGGTCAATTACGAAATATTAAAAATAACCAAAGTTTTGCTTTTTAACTTTTTTTTTTTTTTTTTTTTTCTCTTGTTTTTTTTTTTTTTTGTTGTTGCAGATATTAAATATTCGGGCATAATCAGAATAACATAAAAACACATTTAAATATCATAACATCATAATACCATAATATCATAACATCGTAACATCTTTCTAAACAATGTAGCAGATAGACGACACACGATGCGTGTATATAGAAATACGTTTTTTTGACATGACGTCGTGAAAAAGAAATGTTTAAAACAACTATTGGAATAACAGTAACAGACGTTGAAAATGACATAGTGGGTCCTTGTTCAACGGTGGTTCAATAATGGTTCAACAGTGGTTCAGTCTTTGTTCAATGGGGGTTCAGTCCTTGTTAAACGGTGGTTTCAGTCATTGTTCAACGGTGGTTCAGTCTTTGTTCAACTGTGGTCTCATAACTTCTATAATCTGGATGCTTTTCGAAATACTTCTTGTCCCCCCCCCCCCCCCCATAAAAAGCCTAAATAAATTTCACAGTTGTCAATCTAGTGCCGTGTTTAATTTTTTTTTAAAATAGACAAATAACGTACCGTTATGGACAAATGTGTGGTATGTATATCATGTCATGTAATGTATATTGTCATGTCAACTTTCCGTACACAGAAATCAAGACAAGTTTTTAATAAGTATTCTACACCTCAAAATTTGATTACTTCATAAAATCGTACCCCATAAATAAAAAAAAAATCTCTTTTATAAAAAGGCACAGCTTTCTTTCGTATCCATATACCATATCCTTAAAGATGGATTCACATTTTGTGTTTACCAGCCCTAGCATTATCCTATCACATGTCTGTGTTCCCAGCTATCGTCCATCCCACAAACAAATCTCGGTGTTAGGGGCATGCAGTAGAGCCGTCCTTCGGTGCGGGCCAGACTAATCAGTGGCTTAGGAAGGGGGGGGGGGCAAATCGCCCCTAACTACGCCACTGATACTTATTTTAGAGATCTCAGTGTGTAGTGGTCTATGCCGATAATTAAATTCAACTACTTTCCTTAAGCGCGCCGTACATCTTATTTGAAATTTTCCAATAATCTCTCTTATCATATAGTTTTATTCTGGTCCTAGACAATTATAATAAACTCTGCATGCTGTTTACTGGCATCTTGGGTGGAGACAATTATTTATTTTCAAAATTTAACGACAAATACTCATCTATAAAATATACATTTAATATGTGTACCATCATAATTTACCTGTGACATTATTGATATTTCCTATGAAATTATTGATACATACTTTGAAATTATTGATTCCGGCTATGAAGTTCTTGATACCTGCTATGAAATTATTGAAAACTGCTATGACATTGTTGATACCTGCTGTGAAATTATTGATACCTGCTATGAAATTTTTGATACCTGATATTTAAGTACTGATATCAGTTATGAAATAATTAATAAAACATATGAAATTATTGATACCTGCTGTTAAGCTATCGATACCTGATATGAAATTGATGATGCCTCATAATTATTTATGTATTTCATGAAATTTTTGGTGACCCCGACCAAACTATTGTTCTCTGTTGACACTGATGTTAAATTTTAAAAAAAAACTATTTCGTTGAGCAGAAGATCTCTGTTTAGGTAACATTCCGATACAATTTAACGCTTACAAGTTTATTTATCTTTCCGCGACATTTTCCGGAACATAGTCAACAAGAGTCACTGACAGTTCAAGTAGACTGTGTCGTATATCTTGACACATAGATTGTATGGGTCACTGACAGTTCTATTAGACTGAGTTGTACAGCTTGACACGTAGATAACAAGATACCTTATATAATAGAAAATGAAATGCTTTCTATTCGCCCTTGTCATATATATAAAAGCCAAAAATAATACTCTAAATGAGTCCATATTTCGACTCTTAAAATCCATTATATAAATACCTAAAAGAAACCTCACCTCCAAGTAAATCTCCCTTGCACCATTCATGTCTAACGTCTTCACCCCTCTCCCCTCCCTCTCCACGAGTCCGATATTCAAGGTCAAGTCCTCCCACAGATACTCTAACACATGTGGCTGTGGCTCATGTGGTAATAGCCCCGATCCGATCAACTCCCCAAGCTATCACCACAGACTTCCCCATTCCCCTCCCCACGTCACGTAACCAGGTTTGATCCATTTAAAAACCATTCGTCCACTGAGGTCAGTTTCGGGACGAAGGGGCCAGATACAGGGGGGATTAGCCCTTTGTCTGCCCAGCGTAAATCGTTCGTCCCTTCAATTTGAACTCGGCTCACAAAGGGCTGGCCAATTCCCTCATGACTTCCCCCTTTGTCGTGTCCGTGTTATGAGGGCGCGCGCCCACCAGTCGGATAGACCAGATCTCGCCACATGTTCGAGATTTACAATCATCTTCCAAATAATTCCAGTTTTTCAAGGAGCATGCTGGAACCAACGTTTTGTTTGAAAAAAAAAGTATTGTTTCGCTTATTTCAAAAAAGCAGTTGGTCGATTAAGTTTGGTCAAATACTTTCCTTTCTAAAGGAAAAAGCAGTTGGTCGATTAAGTTTGGTCAAATACTTTCCTTTCTAAAGGAAAAAGCAGTTGGTCGATTAAGTTTGGTCAAATACTTTCCTTTCTAAAGGAAAAAGCAGCTGGTCGATTAAGTTTGGTCAAATACTTTCCTTTCTAAAAAAAAAAAAACCCAAAAAACTAACAACTCAAACTCGCCGCTATTTCTATTTATACAGAGTTGTCATTAACAGAGCTTCATCTTTTGGTGTAAAACTTTGGATTTTCCCAAAGATTGAAGAAATAAAAATAAAAAAGTTGAACTTTTAAAATGATTTACTTCTTTAAAATGTCTGAAATTACTAGTGATGATGGACGCAAAAAGAAGTCATACGGAGTGCGGTCTTTTGAAGCCATGACGCATGCATTACGGAACAGTTTGTCTCAGCATTTGATATTAATGAGAATGATGTCAAAAAATCATTTAAAGGACACGTGAAGATACTTTTCTTTAAATATTTAAATATATTTTTATGACGCCAGAGAGCTGCGAGCGTCCTAAAATGGCTAAGGCACAAGCGCTATAGAAGTCCTCAGTCATCATCATCAAGTCTGAAGTCAAAACCAGGTCGTTTAGAGTCTGCGTAAAAAGGGAATAATTATCTTTAAAAAACTTTATTTATTAATTCAACACGACAAAAGGATATGGAACAAAACCCTTTAGGATGGCAATGTCTTCCGACACATTATTTTCATTAGTTCATTTTGATCTGGGTTGAGGCGACATTCGCAGCTTGTTCAAAATGAGGACAATTTCATTTACTTTCTGCAAAGCCTTGTAAGCAGAAAGGTAGAAGGATATTGAAGCTGAATATTATTTAAACTCAAGCAAATCTTAGGCGATTAAGGGGAATTGGGCCGAGTGTGGTTATATATATTGGATAAGTTTACAAGCCTGGAATTGCTAGTTCAGAAATTGTACAAATAAGGAGAGCTGCTGTTTTTGAATCCTTTATATTAACTGACCTTTTTGTGTTTAGGGCACAGTCTTTGTGAGGCTAATTGATCCATTTTCAGTTAACATATCGCGCTGGAACTTGGCACACAGACTCATTGCCGATGATAAACTTATTCTGTCAAGTTTTGAGCCCCACCCCTAATCCCAACCCGACCCCCAAAATTCAAATTTTCCTGTATTCCAAGGGTAAGAAGGAGGATTACACGCCTTTCTTTACAAACCTCCATTGCTGTCCTCTATCTATGATAATGAACATTTGGGCTTAGTTCTCTAAAAACATGTACTGGTCATATACATTTATTTGATCCAACTTTTCTTAAATGTAAACTTTAAAACCTGGCTACACTAGAGTACCGAGACATAGGCTACACCAGAGCACTGATACCTAGGTTACCCTAGAGCACTGAGGCCACGGTTACACTAGAGCACTGAGACCTATGCTACACTAGAGCAATAAGACAAAGGCTACACTTGAGCATTGAGACCAAGGCCAAACTTGAGCAATGAGATCTAGACTACAATCGACCCCTTGAGACCTAGGCCACACTTGAGCATTGAGACCTAGGCCAAACTTGAGCAATGAGATCTAGACTACAATCCATCCCTTGAGACCTAGGCCACTCTTGAGCACTGAGACCTAGGCCAAACTTGAGCAATGAGATCTAGACTACAATCGACCCCTTGAGACCTAGGCCAAACTTGAGCAATGAGATCTAGACTACAATCGACCCCTTGAGACCTAGGCCACACTTGAGCACTGAGACCTAGGCCAAACGTGAGCAATGAGATCTAGACTACAATCGACCCCTTGAGACCTAGGCCACACTTGAGCACTGAGACCTAGGCCACACTTGAGCATTGAGACCAAGGCCAAACTTGATCAATGAGATCTAGACTACAATCGACCCCTTGAGACCTAGGCCACACTTGAGCACTGAGACCTAGGCCAAACTTGAGCAATGAGATCTAGACTACAATCGACTCCTTGAGACCTAGGCCACACTTGAGCAATGAGATATATTTGACACAGTCTGAAGGATTTTATGACTCTTTAAATAGCATTTAGATGCTAAGGGGTCTGGGGCCTCGCACATATGTATGGTGAGATTTTGAAGTGATTCTGAAACCTCCAACTAAATAGGACAAGTGATATGTACTGTTGAAACGCGCAAATCTTGCTTTCCCTCTAATTGTAATGATGTGCCCCTTCACCCCATAATTATTTTTGTTCACAATCTTGATCTTATACTTCCTTTGATGAAATATTTTGCCTCCTCCGAAAATTTAACTGTGGCTTGGTAAAGCCCGCCAATGCGACAAGCCATATTGTATCACATATAAGCCAGATTGTATCGCACATAAGCCAGATTGTATCGCACATAAGCCAGATTGTATCACATATAAGCCAGATTGTATCACATATAAGCCAGATTGTATCACATATAAGCCAGATTGTATCGCACATAAGCCAGATTGTATCACATATAAGCCAGATTGTATCACATATAAGCCAGATTGTATCACATATAAGCCAGATTGTATCGCACATAAGCCAGATTGTATCGCATATAAGCCAGATTGTATCACATATAAGCCAGATTGTATCACATATAAGCCAGATTGTATCACATATAAGCCAGATTGTATCGCATACAAGCCAGATTGTATCGCATATTTGATTTATAGAGAGCGAGTCATGCGCCGAGGTGTCTGTCTCAGTCAACAGAGAAAGGTAAAGCGCTCCGGGATGGCACTGAGGCTGTGGACAGTTCTTTAGTGCTGTGGAAATTTGGGATTACGTCAATGAAACGAAACAAAACAAAGTTCGCATTTTTTAATGATCGAGTGTCACGTGCTGGTGTGAATAATGTGTGTCGAGACATTAATGCCGGAAGGGCGCGTGACAGGTGTTGAAAAAAAAACAAAAAACACTTATTATGTAGGAGTTGCGAATGTCAGGTGTTGAGATAACAGTAGTCAGGGAGATTCAAATGTCATGTGTTGTTAAATAACAGTTATTTAGTAGATGTGAATGTCACGTGTTGAAATAAGAGTTATTTAGTAGATGTGAATGTCACGTGTTGAAATAAGAGTTATTTAGTAGATGTGAATGTCACGTGTTGAAATAAGAGTTATTTAGTAGATGTGAATGTCACGTGTTGAAATAAGAGCTATTCAGTAGATGTGAATGTCACGTGTTGAAATAAGAATTATGTTGAGGGTGTGGATGAGATTCGTACATATTTAAACTAGCCATTATAAGAATAGAATTATTAACGCCGTAATGGGATTCGTACATATTTAAACTTGCCATCAAAGCGAACTAATTTGAAATATCATCGCCAATTTTTAAGTCTGATTTCTTTATCATAAATTTTATATCTTATATTTACGACATCCAGTATTAATTCACGATGAGAACAAAGCCAAGATGTCTGCCCCGAGTAGCCGTTTCTTTTGAGTGCCCTCTGCTATGTAAATCTCAATGTTGAGTTGAAAATTGTCTTCTAAAATTTACTTAACATTTCACAGCTCTTCCCCCGCATACATTTACTTTACTTTAGTTTAATTGAGTTGACCTACATGCCTGGTCTGTCGAAGCCACGCTCGACCCGGCAGCGGCTGACGTGGATGTGTGCGCACGGTCAACATGACATTAAACGTCTGTTCATTGATGCCATCGTATGAATCAGTCGAGGTCTCGTACGTGGAAAGCATGATTTCACTGGACGCAATGTTGAATTAACCGCCTGCTTAATCATAGATTAATTGTACGATTTATCAGTAGCTACGTTTTTTGTTAAGAATTAGTTTTTTTTAAAAATCGTTTTTATAAAAAAAACGCTTAAAGATGAATATCTGAAACATGCAGACGACATTCAATATCTGAAACATGCAGACGACATTCAATAATTGAAATATGCAGACGACATTTAATAGTTGAAACATGCAGACGACATTTAATAGTTGAAACATGCAGACGACATTCAATAATTGAAATATGCAGACGGCATTCAGTAGTTGAAACATGCAGACGACATTCAGTAGTTTAAACATGCAGACGACAATCGGTAGTTGAAGATTGCAGACGACATTCAGTAGTTGAAACATGCAGACGACATTCAATAGCTGAAACATGCAGACGACATTCAGCAGTTGAAACAGGCAGACGACATTCAGTAGTTTAAACACGCAGACGACATTCAGTAGTTGAAACATGCAGACGACATTCAATAGTTGAAACAGGCAGACGACATGCACTATTTGAAATTTAATCTTTAAGCAAATATGGCTAATTTATTTTCAATGATTTCAAATAATGTCTACCCCATTTCGTATTCACAGACGACACATGATTCTAATGTGACAGAAAGGCATACATTTTTTAAAACAGTTAATTCTTAACTGACCAAATGTACTCACCACTAAATTGTTTACATTATCACTTATGTACAGAGAAGGGGTGATGAAGAATGTCACAACATCCAGGCAAACACACACGAGCATTGCCAAATTTCGATCCCCATCTCTCTCTCACTCTCTCTCTTTGCCTCTCTTTCTTCCCCCCCCTCTCTCTTTGCTTATCTTCTCTCTCTCTCTCTCTCTGCCTCTCATTTCTCTCTCCTTGCTTCTTTCTCTTTCTCTCTCTTTCTGCCTCACTCTTGTATCTCTTTATATGTCTCTCTTTTACCCCCTCTCTCTCTCGCCTTTTTTCTCTTTCTCTGCCTCTCTTTCTCTCTCTGCCCTCTTTGCCCTCTTTGTCTCTTTTTCACTTACTCTCTCTGACTCTCTCTGACTCTCTCTGACTCTCTCTCTTTATCTCTCCCGTCTCTGTCTTTTTCAATCTTTCTCTATGCCTCTCTTTCTCTATCTCTCTCTCTCTCTCTGCTTCTCTCTCTGGCTCTCTCTTTTTTCTCTCCCTGCCTCTCTCTTCCTCTCTCTTCCCCTCTCTCTATCTGCCTCTTTCTATATGCATCTCTCTATCTGCATCTCTTTACCTCTCTCTCTGCCTCTCCCTCTGCCTCTCTCTCTACCTCTCCCTTAGCCTCTTCCTATCTGCCTTTATTTCTCTCTCCCTCTCTTTTTCTCTTCCTCTCTCTCTCCCTCTTTCTATCCATCTATCTTTCCCCCCTCACTCTTTTTCTTTCCCAACCCCCTTTTCTCTCCCTCTTCCTCTCCAACTCTCTCTCTCTCTTACTCTACCATTCACCCATTCTTTTAATGTCTTGGAAAGTTCAAGACTGTGCATTACGTTGATTTAATCATCACCTAACTCTTCTTTTTTTCATTTATTATTAAACTAAATAATTGGATCCCACTTGGAAATCTTTAGTCCACAACTTGGTGACCTGTCATTATGTGTTGAGGGCAGGAGTGGATCTCAAAGTAAGATTCTGTGTAGTGGAAAAAAAAAATTCCTCTCATATTAAATTTGTTAGATTAGAACTAAAAGTTAATTTGATGCTTTTAATCTCACAACATAAAAATCGTTAGGAGTTTTATCGAAATAAGATTGTTAGGCAGGGATCTCAAAATAAGAATTTTACGGATAAATCAGAAGTGGTAATTTTCAGCAGCGGATCTCAAAATGCAAATATAAGTGGATACAAAACAAGAGCAATGACATGAATTTAGAATTAACGGCTAAAATAAGATAGTTGACATTGTTTTTAAGTCCTTTTTATTAACTTCGCCTTTGTTCATGAGTTTCAGGCAAAATCTTGGGACGGCTCATTGACCCACTTTCCGTCATTATATTGAGCTGAAACCTGGCACTCTTTGTCAAAGACAACACATTCTATCAAATTTTCAGCCCCAACACCGAAAAATAAGTTTTTACTGTTTTTCAAAGGGAAGATGATTAGTTCAATGTGTGCGATTTTTAGGGGGGGGGGGGGAATTAATAGTGCAGCTGGTACTATGTGCTTAGTATTTGTGACGCATCGGGGTTTTCAACACGTCTTTAGTCTGTTAGGCTCTACGGGCACTAAGTTTGATAAGAACCATTGCCGTACCAAACATCAGTTGCTACAATCACATAAACGCAGCATCACGTTCAATTACATAAATGCAACATCACGTGATGTTTACATAAATGCAACATCACGTGATGTTTACATAAAGGCAGCATCACGTGCAATTACATAAATGCAAACACAAAAAAGGGCAAATAAAGAATTTTCCCCCATAGAAAAATTTTTTGTTTCTAGGGGTGGTTTAATTAATCCTGCTTTATGTGTTATACGAAAGACAAAACTTCTGATGTGCAGCAGACTGAAGATCGGTTGAGTCATCTCACTTCATCACTGAACTGTCAAGATAGATTGACTACAACACTGTGCACAGCTTGTTCGTCGAAGTTATACCACACATCTAAGTGATAACATTTTTATGCTTGGTCACAATGGTACGAGAAAGTGTTTTTATTTTTATATTTAGATAAATTGCCAGGTTCTGCAGTTGTTTGCGACTTCTATGAACATGAACATCTATGGAAATCTATGAAAACCCATGAACATCTATAAACACCTATGGAAACCCATGAACATCCATGGATAAATATGAACACCTATGAAAACCTATGTAAACCTATGAACACCTACGAACAGCTATGAGCACCCTGCACGAGTCTGTCCCGTGAAGGAAACACATCATCGCGACAAAGGTGAACGAAAGGGCAGAGAGTTGTTAGTGTATTGATGTTCGGGTTCGGGGCGTCGTGCAGCGTAAATGCAAGGATGAGAGTGCAGCGGTAGTGAGGAAGTGTGTGCATAAAGTAAACAGAAACATGTGCTACCGCCAATCCATGTCCGTTACCAGCGGCCTAGCCAGGACTAATGGCGTCCTGTACGGCCCAAGATTTTAGCCGCCCCATCCTTAACTTGGAAACAAAGAAAAAAAAAAAAAACAAAAAAAAAAAAACTAAATAATTCACAACTATTAATCTATACAGCTTCTTCTCAACTATGTAAGGGTTAAACAAAGTCACAACAATTAATCTGTACAACTTCTTCTCAACTATGTAAGGGTTAAACAAAGTCACAACAATTAATCTGTACAGCTTCTTCTCAACTATGTAAGGGTTAAACAAAGTCACAACAATTAATCTGTACAGCTTCTTCTCAACTATGTAAGGGTTAAACAAAGTCACAACAATTAATCTGTACAGCTTCTTCTCAACTATGTAAGGGTTAAACAAAGTGACAACAATTAATCTGTACAGCTTCTTCTCAACTATGTAAGGGTTAAACAAAGTGACAACAATTAATCTGTACAGCTTCTTCTCAACTATGTAAGGGTTAAACAAAGTCACAACAATTAATCTGTACAGCTTCTTCTCAACTATGTAAGGGTTAAACAAAGTCACAACAATTAATCTGTACAGCTTCTTCTCAACTATGTAAGGGTTAAACAAAGTCACAACAATTAATCTGTACAGCTTCTTCTCAACTATGTAAGGGTTAAACAAAGTGACAACAATTAATCTGTACAGCTTCTTCTCAACTATGTAAGGGTTAAACAAAGTGACAACAATTAATCTGTACAGCTTCTTCTCAACTATGTAAGGGTTAAACAAAGTCACAACAATTAATATGTACAGCTTCTTCTCAACTATGTAAGGGTTAAACAAAGTCACAACAATTAATCTGTACAGCTTCTTCTCAACTATGAAAGGGTTAAACAAAGTCACAACAATTAATCTGTACAGCTTCTTCTCAACTATGTAAGGGTTAAACAAAGTCACAACAATTAATCTATACAGCTTCTTCTCAACTATGTAAGGGTTAAACAAAGTCACAACAATTAATCTGTACAGCTTCTTCTCAACTATGTAAGGGTTAAACAAAGTCACAACAATTAATCTGTACAGCTTCTTCTCAACTATGTAAGGGTTAAACAAAGTGACAACAATTAATCTGTACAGCTTCTTCTCAACTATGTAAGGGTTAAACAAAGTGACAACAATTAATCTGTACAGCTTCTTCTCAACTATGTAAGGGTTAAAGAAAGTCACAACAATTAATCTGTACAGCTTCTTCTCAACTATGTAAGGGTTAAACAAAGTCACAACAATTAATCTGTACAGCTTCTTCTCAACTATGTAAGGGTTAAACAAAGTCACAACAATTAATCTGTACAGCTTCTTCTCAACTATGTAAGGGTTAAACAAAGTGACAACAATTAATCTGTACAGCTTCTTCTCAACTATGTAAGGGTTAAACAAAGTCACAACAATTAATCTGTAAAGCTTCTTCGCAACTATGTAAGGGTTAAACAAAGTCACAACAATTAATCTGTACAGCTTCTTCTCAACTATGAAAGGGTTAAACAAAGTCACAACAATTAATCTGTACAGCTTCTTCTCAACTATGTAAGGGTTAAACAAAGTCACAACAATTAATCTATACAGCTTCTTCTCAACTATGTAAGGGTTAAACAAAGTCACAACAATTAATATGTACAGCTTCTTCTCAACTATGTAAGGGTTAAACAAAGTCACAACAATTAATCTGTACAGCTTCTTCTCAACTATGTAAGGGTTAAACAAAGTGACAACAATTAATCTGTACAGCTTCTTCTCAACTATGTAAGGGTTAAACAAAGTCACAACAATTAATCTGTACAACTTCTTCTCAACTATGTAAGGGTTAAACAAAGTCACAACAATTAATCTGTACAGCTTCTTCTCAACTATGTAAGGGTTAAACAAAGTCACAACAATTAATCTGTACAACTTCGTCCCAACTATGTAAAACTTTTTATATTCTAGTTTCTGGACTGACATAGGCTGTTGTTGAAACTCGATGGCAAGGCGCGCGAGGGGGGGGGGAGGTGCAGAGGAAGCCACTCCATGACGTCAAAGCAACTTTCTTCTGTTTGTTTTCAATACAGTACTCGCAAAGTCAACTTCCGTTGCCAGCACTCGTATGAATTGTAAAATTAAAAAGTTGGATAACGTTTCAAAATTTGTTTTGTTAACTTCCCTGGCATCGACCGCTGTTTGGAATGATCGGCGGTTTCAGTGGAATTGAGATCGTGATATGCTTTTGACATGATTGCGACAAGAGGGGGCGTCACGTGGTCTCTCATCCCGTACTCGGTCGTATCAAACGATGTTGGGACGCTGTCCGACAATGTCGCTGTCATTAGAACACGTGACCCTAATTGCAGCTGAACACATTGATATCAACACCTGAATTTTGACGTGATCGATATTCATTGGAGGATTTATGGCTCGTAGATAAGACAGTAATAAACAGAAGATTAATGAGACAAAAACATTTTACCTTATGGAAGTAAAACAATTTATGTAAGTTAAACTATTTATAGAAGTAAAACAATTTATGTTAAGCTTAAATTATGGTTAGGCAGAATACAAATTGATGCGTTTTCGTAAACGCCTTCATCAGTACAACCAAAAAAACATTTATATAAGTGCAGAGGCGTAGCTAAGGGGGGAAGGAGGGGGTTTGGGGCCTCGGTGCAATTACAGTGCCCAATGCCCCGCTGCTGTAAAAACGACAGTGAGTGTGTCAATGGTAAACATTGCCGTTATCTGATGTGTTATAAAACTGGATTAAAGCTATTGAGACATTCTAAAGTGAAACTTGAAGAAGCTTGACCAAAACGAAGACATCACATGCACCTTAATTGTTATAGTTTAAATTTATTTTTTTTACAGTTTCTATTAAGACATCGTTACGTGGTCAAATTTGTTACCCTCGTTCTCTTTCCCCACTCACACTTACTCCCTCACTTACTCCCTCACTCACTCCCTCACTTACTCCCTCAATTACTCCCTCACTTACTCCCTCACTTACTCCCTCAATTACTCCCTCACTCACTCCCTCACTTACTCCCTCACTTACTCCCTCACTCACTCCCTCACTTACTCCCTCAATTACTCCCTCACTTACTCCCTCACTTACTCCCTCAATTACTCCCTCACTCACTCCCTCACTTACTCCCTCAATTACTCCCTCACTTACTCCCTCACTTACTCCCTCAATCACTCCCTCACTTACTCCCTCAATCACTCCCTCACTTACTCCCTCACTTACTCCCTCACTTACTCCCTCACTTACTCCCTCACTTACTCCCTCACTCACTCCCTCATTTACTCCCTCAATTACTCCTTCAGTTACTCCCTCACTTACTCCCTTCATGAAGAAAGTCTTAACCCACTTCGACCCGATTATGCGACCTTCAACGCAAGGACAGCTGTAACATTAAGATAGGTAGGCGCGAACGAACTTCTAGTATTTTAAGAGTGGTGGACTGCGGTAAAGCTTTCTGGTATCATAAGAGTTAATCTGTCTGGTATCATAAGAGTTAATCTCTCTGGTATCATAAGAGTTAATCTGTCTGGTATCATAAGAGTTAATCTGTCTGGTATCATAAGAGTGTTAGACTCCCATAAAGATGTCTATTTTTATAAGTGTTAATTTTTCTTGTATTATAAGATTGTTAGACTCCCATAAAGATATTGGTATTATAGCAGAGTAGAAATTATGGACAGGAAATGACGTCTTCAAACTGGCGGAAGCAATACCGGGGGGTCAAAATGATCCCTCGTCCACGTCATGTTATTTGGCACCATTGGTGTGTGGTACTACCAGAGCCGCTACGTGGGCCATGTATCCCAAGCGAGCGCAGGGGGCCTCGGATATTTAGGGGGCCCAAATTTGTGATGTGAAATTTCCTTTTTTTTTAAAAAGAAATAATATTAAATTGCATTGAAGCATAAAATATGAACTTAATTAAAAAAATAAATAAATGAAAATTGGAAAGGATCTCAAAACGTTACATGACTGCCCTGGGTACAGCAATAGTTGACTATAAACTGTTTGTCATTATATTCCTTTGGCCCCATTAGACCGCTGTTTATTCTGTATTTAATAGAAGAAATTTAAAATGCACACTTGACTCAGTACTCTAGTTTTAAAAGGTCATATTTTTTAATACTGTTCAAAATGATAGGCACGTGCAAGTACAACTTCTTGCCTGAAAAAAATGTGAGGTACTAAAAATATAAACCAACGGATTGCAGCAAATAAAGATTGGAACAAAATTCTTA
Organism: Omphiscola glabra; assembly: GCA_964017045.1. Classification (NCBI taxonomy): domain Eukaryota; kingdom Metazoa; phylum Mollusca; class Gastropoda; family Lymnaeidae; genus Omphiscola; species Omphiscola glabra. The sequence goes on from OZ024802.1 coordinate 14,936,076, forward strand.
CATCGCCATCTCAAGTCATCTTTTCCCGTCCTCAAACAACACCCCCAAAATTTAATTTTTTTTTTTTAAATTTAAGAAAAAAGGACAAGACAACAATGCACCATTGTTCATAATGGAACATGTTAAAAATGTTTGAATCACAATGGTGTAGTCGTTAGCACGTGCCACAGTGGTGTAGTCGTTAGCACGTGTGACAGTGGTGTAGTACGTTAGCCCGTGCCACAGTGGTGTAGTCGTTAGCACGTGCTACAGTGGCAAAAATATGTTGTTTTTGTCTCTGAACATGAGAGAAAGAAGGTTCGCACAAAAAATCTGAGAAAGAAGGTTCGCACGAAGATGTGAGAAAGAAAGTTCGCACGAAACTGCAAAAATTGTTTGTGACTGGAATTGAAATATTCAGAGGATGACAAACGACTTTAAAAATTCTTCTCAATTATTGAATGGCAAACAGTTGCGTGGCCTCGTATTTCTCCTTTTTTATGAATGTAGAGACACCGGCTATAGGGACGTATGTAGAGACACCAGCTATAAAGACGCATGTAGAGACACCGGCTATAAGGACGTATGTAGAGACACCGGCTATAAGGACGTATGTAGAGACACCGGCTATAAGGACGTATGTAGAGACACCGGCTATAAGGACATATGTAGAGACACCGGCTATAAGGACGTATGTAGAGACACCGGCTATAAGGACGTATGTAGAGACACCGGCTATAAGAACGTATGTAGAGACACAGGCTATAAGGACGTATGTAGAGACACCGGCTATAAGGACGTATGTAGACACGCCAGCTATAAGGAAGTGGGCCGAAACAGAAACATGAAACTGCTTGTGGCAGTTATGCAACTATTTGTCAAATGATGAAATCAATGGAGGAGTTCTTTTTTGCTCCTTTTTTTCATAAAGAAAGAGATCCAATAATAAAAGTAAATTTCCTTGAAAGATGTCGTGAAAGATGTCGTGAAAGATGTCGTGAAAGATGTCGTGAAAGATGTCGGTAAAGTTTTCGTGAAAGATGTCGTGAAAGATGTCGTGAAAGATGTCGTGAAAGATGTCGGGAAAGATGTCCGGAAAGATGTCGGGAAAGATGTCGGGAAAGATGTCGTGAAAGATGTCGGGAAAGATGTCGGGAAAGATGTCCGGAAAGATGTCGGGAAAGATGTCGGGAAAGATGTCGGGAAAGCTGTCGGGAAAGATGTCGTGAAAGATGTCGTGAAAGATATCATGAAAGATGTCGGGAAAGATGTCCGGAAAGATGTCGGGAAAGATGTCGTGAAAGATGTCGTGAAAGATGTCGTGAATTCTGTCATGAAACATACAGTGAAGTCTGTCGTGAATCATGTCGTGAAAGATGTCTTGAAAGATGTCTTGAAAGATGTCTTGAAAGATGTCTTGAAAGATGTCTTGAAAGATGTCTTGAAAGATGTCATTTACTGCAATCACAATAATTTTGTTGGCATTCTGCGGCCCGATGTGTTTTTGTAAATATTATATTTGCCTTAAAAAATGCTTTCACACACACACCACGTGTTACGTCATTGTCTCGACCTATTCCCTTAAACACTGTTGCACGGGTGCCTCGCTCGTGGAGAACAAAAACACATCATTGCATCGAGGCTGAACTAAGTGGCTGAAAGTTGTTGTTCTGGGGGTGTGGAAGGAGTGGGGGTAGGAGTGGAGGGGGGAGTGTATTCCCCGGGTAGCGTACGCAGGAGTAAATAAGACAATTTTGGATCATAGATGGAACGATTATCACGTAACCAGTGTGACCGACACGTTGATCCAGGCCGTGAGCTTACTTCTTATAACAAAATATAGAAAAGTTTGCCGACAACAGGCACGAAGAATTGGTTACTTCATTAATCAAGAGAAAGTTCTGAGGATGGATTTGAAACTCCTCTTGATACAGAAAAACTCCTCTTGATACAGAAAAACTCCTCTTGATACAGAAAAACTCCTCTTGATACAGAAAAACTCCTCTTGATACAGAATTTCTTTTTATAAAGTGACTCTGTCTCATGAACTTCTCCTTAAGTTTACTCACTAACGGGGGAGGGGGGAAAAAGGATCTAGAGGAGGGAAAAGATCACTGAGCAGATGTAATAGTAGAATAACATATCAAATCACGTATTTGGTCTGTGTAACATCTTAACTTTATTAACAATTCTACATTCTTTTTTTTATACCCCGCATCACATGGTCACTCACTCCAGTTCTCCAGCCGATAGTCACACTTTTTTAAAGTTGAAACATTCATGAAAACAACTCACCACGTCCCGTCACACAACGTGACAACAAAAACAGGGCAACCAAGTCACAAAAGCTCAATCAGTTACACACTGCAACGACAAAGGTCAGTCACTCATAGTGTCGCAAAGTCTCACTAGCAGAATCAATGCCCACGCCCCACCCCATAAGATGTGAACACTTTACGCCATACATTCAGCAGCACACTTTACGCCATCCTCTCAGCATAATTTACGCCGTACCCCCAGCACAATTTACGCCACCCTCTTGGCAGCACACTTTATACGCCACACTATCATCAACATGCGCAAATTTAGTGTTGTGCTAAGGCGTGAAACATAGAACCACCAACTTTGATGGAACGCTTTCTTGCATTCGTCTGTGTGTTCTAATTGCAATGTTGTTATGTGATAACATTGCGTCAAGTTACTCCACTTATTCCAAACAGAATTGCGTGACGGCATCGAAGTTAACGACGCTAATGGACGTCATTTCAGAGGTTCTAAACCCTCTGTTGGTGGTCCCTCTGTCTGCTTTGGAATTGCCTTCCAAATATAAAACAATCAGTAACTGTTAACTTACCTCGGTTTAAAACAAAAAAAGCACATTCGATGGACATTTGTTGGACATTCGTTGGACATTCGTTGGACATTCGTTGGACATTCGGTGGACATTCGGTGGACATTAGGTGGACATTTGTTCGCATTTATTAGCAAGGGAAAGTTTAAGTAATGATCATACGAGCCAAAAGTTAGGAGTTGAAAATAGTATTTTAATCGACATTTATACTACCACACACACACAATTATGACCTATTATTTTGCGATTAGAGTAAGACATCTGATTTATGACCTGTTTCGTTTCGTAAAAAACAAAAGTTGAAGTTTTCTGTTCCAGAACTTTAAAAATAAACACCTTTATCAGTAGCTTTCAAAGTTTCCCCTGAATAACATCTGACACACAGGAAAATGTTTGCTTGTACATCGTCCCCCTCAAAACACTTTACGCTATTCCCTCAGCACAATTTACGGCAGCCCCTCAGCGCAATTTACGCCATCCCCTCAGCACAATTTACGCCATCCCCTCAGCCCAATTTACGCCAGACTTTCAACACAATGTACGCATCCACTCAGCACAATTTACGCCATCCCCTCAGCACCATTTACGCCAGCCACCCAGCACGCTATACGTTAAGAACATTGTCAATGCTAAGGCTCTAGGATTGCCCGTTTGTCAATCAGAATTCCACAAGAACTTGATGAAATATTCTCAGTTCAGTTATAGCTCGATTCTTTAATATAAAAAAAATATCAGCTGTCTTTATAACACGCGCTGCAATTAAAATGTCATCAGACTGAAATATATTTTTTTAAGACAGAGAAGTGTAAATAGAGCCTTTTCTAATATAAGTCTTTTCTGAAGGTTGCTCCTAACATCAATGATTGGAAGTTGCAGTTAATAACCCGTGACTTGATCTTGCCTCTGACATACATGACTTGATATTGCTTTTAAATCTATGACCTCAGGTGTCAATTCCTAGGACATAAAATGGGAAAGCTCACCCAAGCCCCCATCCCTCCTTTTTTCGTCGAAAGTCAAATTTATTTATTTCCACGCCATCCAAAAAAAAAAAAAAAAAAAGGTACAGGAACGCCGTTCAAATGCGTTCCTGCAAGACGTGAGCCTCACACGACCTAGTCATGTATCTAACATCTATGATTTAAGATCCTAAGAAATATCGTCACCAAAAATTTTCAAGGCTAAAACTATTTTTTTTTTTAAAGTGAAATTTTGGAAACCTTTGATTAGAAGAAAGTGCTGACTAATAGCTTGGACATTACACACCGACTTTAAGTATCGAACGCTTTTAGTGACCGTTAAAAAACAACACATTGTGACATCCCTTCTCACCACAGCCGGTGACTTGAATGATTGGTTACGTGTGCAGCTAAACGCTTTTAAAGACAGGACCCTCTTTTCAACACAGTGATTCTCACACTTAAGTTGGTGGGACTCGATTTAAAACCATTAATATATATATATATATATATATATATACGCATATTAAAATATTGAGTTACTATTTTGTTTTTAGCAAGATCAACAAATGACAACCTTTTGAGTCAGTACGAGTTTGATGGAAGCTTACAGTTAGTTAAGACTTTTATGCTCAGCCCAATGTTAGTTGAGACTTTTCTGCTCAGCCCAAAATTAGTTGAGACTTTTCTGCTCAGCCCAAAATTAGTGGATACTTTTCTGCTCAGCCCAAAATTAGTTGAGACTTTTCTGCTCAGTCTAAAATTAGTTGAGACTTTTCTGCTCAGCCCAAAATTAGTTGAGACGTTTCTGCTCAGCCCAAAATTAGTTGAGACTTTTCTGCTCAGCCTAAAATCAATCGAAATGCTGATGAAATGGTACATCTGAGAATCGCCGTTCAACCACGACGAGTATCTGAACCACGGGCAAGTCTCCAGAAACCAGAGTTGTCAGTGTCAAGTCCCTCAGTGACCCTCTATCAAACGTTGAAACGCTCTCATTGTTTCACAACTCAAAGCCCCACAGGTTTTGCACGCGAAATACTCACGTTGCTGTGGCTCTTGTCGCGTGGATTCTCGTGAGATCTCCATTTGGCGTTATTTACACCATTCCTGTTTAAGAGCATCGACAGAGTGCACGCGACCGACCTTAATTGCTCAGTTTGAGGACCTCGCTGCAACTCAACCGTTTCGCTGTTTTAAGAACCTGGTGTCTCCATTACTTAAATTCAGTGGAGCAGTGCTTAGACGAGAAATTGGATATAACACGGTTGTAACATGGTACCTGAAAGTTGGTATAGTTGTACGTAAAGTAATTTTGTTTTCAAAGAACATGAAAAAAAGACTATAAAATGTATGTATATATATATATATATATTGGAAAATGACTATGAGAAATTCATTAAAAAATAGTTCAACTTCAACATAAAATAGCCCTCTAACAGGATTAGGGATAAATAGATCCAAGTTTTATTCTTATCTTCCTAATTCTTCATTCGTCTATCTTTCTACTACACCATTCGTCTATCTTTCTACTACACAATTCGCCTATCTTTCTAACACCATTCGTCTATCTTTATATTACACCATTCCTCTATCTTTCTAACACCATTCGTCTATCTTTCTACTACACCATTCGCCTATCTTTCTAACACCATTCGTCTATCTTTCTACTACACCATTCGTCTATCTTTCTACTGCACCATTCGTCTATCTTTCTAACACCATTCGTCTATCTTTCTACTACACCATTCGTCTATCTTTCTACTACACCATTCGTCTATCTTTCTACTACACCATTCGTCTATATTTCTACTACACCATTCGTCTATCTTTCTACTACACCATTCGCCTATCTTTCTAACACCATTCGTCTATCTTTCTAACACCATTCGTCTATCTTTCTACTACACCATTCGTCTATCTTTCTACTACACCATTCGTCTATCTTTCTACTACACCATTCGTCTATCTTTCTACTACACCATTCGTCTATCTTTCTACAACACCATTCGCCTATCTTTCTACTGCACCATTCGTCTATCTTTCTACTACACCATTCGCCTATCTTTCTAACACCATTCGCCTATCTTTCTACTACACCATTCGCCTATCTTTCTACTACACCATTCGCCTATCTTTCTACTACACCATTCGCCTATCTTTCTACTACACTATTCGCCTATCTTTCTACCACCATTCGCCTATCTTTCTACTACTACATTCGCCTATCTTTCTACTACACTATTTGCCTATCTTTCTACTACACCATTCGCCCATCTTTCTACTACACCATTCGCCTATCTTTCTACTACACCATTCGCCCATCTTTCTACTACACCATTCGCCCATCTTTCTACTACACCATTCTCCTATCTTTCTAGTACACCATTCTCCTATCTTTCTACTACACCATTCTCCTATCTTTCTACTACACCATTCTCCTATCTTTCTACTACACCATTCTCCTGAAATATTGTAAAAATCCAGCAGATTAAGGCGTTTTAAATGCTTGCAAATAGGTAGAACCAGGGTGGATGTGGGTAGAATCTTGGTGGATCCGGGTGGATACCTAGTGGATCAGGATGGAACCTTGAGCTGATCGTGCCAATCTAATTCCTGCTCTTTTGAGAGTAAATTATGTTTATTTTATTTTAGCATGGTCTACTTCACGGCGGGCTTCTACAATTTGCGCGCAGATTCAGAAATTCTAGCCGGTAACTGCAATCTCGAGGCTTCCACAAAAACAACAGATTAAAAATAGTTCTATATCGCCTGTCAGTGTCCTGTCCTATGTTATTCTTTGTCCAAGTTAAGATAATCGTATGATGATGTAAGTTAGTGGTTGTCAGCCTCCATAATGCCGGGATCCTTTGCCGGGATCCTTTAATGCAGTTCCTCGTGTTGTGGTGAGCCCCCTCAATAAAATGATGTTCGTTGCTACTTTATAAATATGTGTTTTCCGATGGTCTTAGGCGAACCCTGAGTAAGGGTCATTCGACCCCCTAAAGGTGGGATAGTAGTAGATGTTATTTCAAAATGAGCATTACTCAAGATCACATTTCAAAGGGAGTCAATGTTCTCCCGCGAGAAATACACCCGAGACTGCCATACCAGGATAGGCCTCGTAAGCCATTTGATGCAGTGCCCATAGCCACTCCATCGTCTCATGAAGAAGACGCAAGGATGCCATGTATATTCCCCCCCCCCCACACACACTGGATGTATATTATAAATTAGACCATCGGTAACATCTTAGCTAGTGTTATTTTTATTACATCTAAACACCTTCTCCTCATTACAATCGAAATTAGCATTGCCTTTGTTTGTTGGTATCATTAGAAAGGGCTGTGCGGCCAGAGAACGCATTTAGCACAGTAATTCTCAGCCTTCTTAGTGACCGGACCCTTTAATACAGTGTACATTTAGCACACAGTGTGTACGTTAAAAAAAAACGAACAGCAACAACTGGGTGGCTAAATTACATGCTTAATAAAGAAAACAATTATTCTTTCTTTTTTTTTTTTCCAATGTAGTATTTTCTCTTAACTGCTTATCGTGTTTTATCGTTGACCTTAAAAGGCACTGGGGTTTTAGTTTCCGAATGTATAATGCTATACAGATCAAACATAGAGAAACATTCTGGCAAACATGTGTTTAGTTAGAGATCATTAGGGCCCTCAGCAAAAACCGGCAACTGGTCACGTTGGCTTGGGTGCAATTCCTTTGTTTCTAAGAAATGAATTTTTAAAAAAAAAAAGGCTAATGATAAGAAATTTGGAGTATCTCTTCAATGGCGTCACGCTCTATAGCCTTATTGTGATGTCATTCAAATAAGTTACCATTTGTATGTAGAAAAATAAATTTTAAGCCCATACGAAGCCAACCAAAAAAAATATATATGTATATAGCTTAAAAGCTAAATACTCCAGATAATCTACCAACAGAATAGATAAACAACTGATTCTTCCCTCATGTTTCTAGCATCCGCTCAAATCGCCCTCACCGCATCCGAAATATCATACCGACCGGACACATTACGGGGCGACCCGAGACACCAAGCGGACACATTACAACTAAGGTTGCCAAGTTCCCGCCGGTCCGACATTGTGTGCGACGCACGGCTATTTGTCCAGGGGGCACAGGAGGGCCTTCGAGTAGCTAACGATGGCCTCGGGGGGACCAGGCGTACCAGGCGCCTTGAGAACCCTCTTCTGGTGTAGCATTTGCAAGTTTTCCCAGCCTGTCCCGTATTTCACCAACGGACTAATTAGCTTTTTCGTCTCATGATGTTGTTTGTTTTTTTTAAATGAACATGATGACATAAAGAAACACCGTGAAATGAATTAGTTTGTTCTTTTACGATATTCTTACTTATCTATACAAAATAAAACTACAGAAAATTATACGAACTTGATGTAAATTGTATCTGAACAATACATGCATTCAGTTATTATTTGTGTAAAGATAGTCAAGGCAATGTTCAAAGAAAATAGAAAATTTACTTAAGCGAATGTTCACATTCTTTTCCGAGTGATCGTTTCAAACAGTTCCTTTGGTTAATAGAAAAATGGTTTTACACTGTATTACTGTAGATCGAAGAATTATTATCTTTGAAATATATTACGCTTCTGGTAGATTGATTCCATTTCCGGCTGCTTCCTAAAAAAACTGTGAGCTTTCGATTCAGCGAATTTGTTAGTGAGATTATTTTCGTAGCTTTTGCTATATGCTCTGTGTTTTGTGACGTATATTTGGGTATAGGAAATGGCGTTGCTAATATTGTTATGTTTTAGCAGGAGCAGCAGTGATGGTGTAGTTAGTAATGGCATTCTTTATTTAATGACGTTAGGAGCGTAAGCTCGACGGCCCGCTGACGCCATTTCCTAATGAGATATTTAATGACGAGACTTTTGCTAAATGAATCATTGGTTTGTAAAATAATTAATCGAGTGAATGATAAAATGAACAATAGAAATTTCTCTGTCGATGGATTTTGGTACATATAATTCTCTATGTTTGAAAGAAAGTGGGGTTCAATGGTGAGTTCAATTGCGAGCAAAATATAATTCCCCCAAAACTACCCTAAATGATTATTTTTTTAAATAACCCAATTAGTTTTGTAATATTTTCTTTTCTTTTCGGAAAATGAAATAGTCTCAATTTAAGTATTGTGTAATAAATATTCGGTTAAAAAGTGGTTGGGATATAAGAATATTAATATAGTTCATTGGCGTGGAAAAAGTGTGCAGTGATTTATCATGGGAGGAAAGGGTGTAGCAAAATTTGGGGTTCATAAATGTGTTCATGTTTTTTTCAAGTAAATTTAGTAGATGGGAAAATCACGCATTACTGCCACCAATGTTTGGCGAGTTATCTCTATTATTTGATCATTATAGCAATCGTTGGATTATGTCGCAAATACGATGGACTTCACTTTTAAAACTTAAAGATTAGAATTGTGAAAAAACAAAAAACAAAGCTTAAATAATGTATGAACGAAAGAATTATAATAATATTTTGTTGAAACATTCGGTTTTTTTTCATTAATGTATATTGTGTACTCTAAAAACTCATGGGATATTTCATTTCTTCCCCGCAGGTACACACATTCTGCATCAATCAACGTGAGTATCCATTTCTTTTGTTTAACGTCTCTAACAATGTCTCTTCCCGCTATCTTTTACACTGTGGCTCTGTATGTCGTATCCATTACGTAAGCATCACCCATTTCAACAAGTATCCACCCAGATCGGTCTTCGTGACATGCAAACCCATCGCTGTTAAAACGTAGCCAGATTTTTTTGTTGCTGACGATCTAATGCTGGCTGGACACAAACTTCGAAAGATCTGGTTTTTAAGTTGTCATAAATGTGAAAAATGAAACCAATCTATCTTTTTTTGATCCATCTCTCCGTTCGACTGTCTGTCTGGCTCTGTCTGTGCGTCACTCAGTCTGTATCTATTTCTATCCTTCGTCCGTCCACCCATCCTTACGTACATCTTTCTGTCTGTCAATATGTTTTTTTTATATGTATGTTTGTATCTCTATACATCTCTCTGTCTGTCTGTAGTAACTGAATTTTTCACTATGCCCGCAATCACAACCAACCATTGATCAACTAGTTTTTAAACCAAGTGCTAAGCCATTCGTAAAGACCCGGTTTTTCAGAAATAAATGCGGCACTTTTCAGGAATAGATACGGCACTTTTCAGGGTTAGATGCGGCACTTTTCAGAAATAGATGCGGCACTTTTCAGGAATAGATACGGCACTTTTCAGAAATAGATGCGGCACTTTTCAGGAATAGATACGGCACTTTTCAGAAATAGATGAGGCACTTTTCAGGGATAGATGAGGCACTTTTCAGGAATAGATACGGCACTTTTCAGGAATAGATGCGGCACTTTTCAGGAATAGATACGGCACTTTTCAGGAATAGATACGGCACTTTTCAGAAATAGATGAGGCACTTTTCAGGGATAGATGAGGCACTTTTCAGGAATAGATACGGCACTTTTCAGGAATAGATGCGGCACTTTTCAGGAATAGATGCGGCACTTTTCAGAAATAGATGCGGTACTTTTCAGAAATAGATGCGGCACTTTTCAGGAATAGATGAGGCACTTTTCAGGAATAGATGCAGCACAAATATACTCATCTACGGTGATCTTAAACAAAACTTTCTTAAAGGAACTATTTTAATAAAATGCCTCCTCCCTCAAAAAAGTGCAGCCTCCGCTTTAACCGATGCAAACATCCACTCAACACAGTCTATACCCATTCAAAATAAACTATATCCATTCAGCACAATATATATCCATTCAAAATAATCTATATCCATTCAAAATACTCTATATCCATTCAAAACAATTTATATGCATTCGGTCATAATTTTCTATCTTCATTGTATCTGTGTCTGTTTCGCATATCTGAAGAAGTAACAATACATTGTAACATGTTGACGTGACACTATTTTTGCTCGTTGCCATTGATGCGTCAAACCTCATTCTAGCGGTTTTTAATTTTTTTTAGCAGCGGCACACCTCTTTGATTCCAATCGATTTCCCCGCGACACCATATCGATTAAAAAAATATTTATTTTTCGCCCCCCCTCAATATATAAACTATATATATATATATAATTTAAAAAAACAACTGATTTTCTGGGTCGTCTTGCACCCAGTGACACTGCCTCTCGCAACCCTTGTGATGGTGCGGTCACCCCTTGTTAAGAACACCTGTGTTATTCAGTATGCAATTTTGTGCCACCGTTCCGTTTTGTACTAGCTTATCTCTTTATCGACTCCATTTCTTTCATCATATATCATTGTGTCGTTCCAGTGTTGACGCACTTTGAATCCTACGACATAACGTCCCTTTCAAGACACCCCTATTAAGTGCAGAAATAAGCAGCCATTACTGACTGGGGGGGGGGGGGTGGGGGAAGTAAACGCAACGCGCTATCCGTCGTGATTGTCTTTTGTGTTCTCACCGTTTCTTTTATGTTTTCAGAGTTCACAATCTCAATCAAAGCTGTTGTCTATGGCTCCTAAAAACGAGGTTCTGTTAACAATCCGGCCATCGGTTATGACGCGATGCTCAAAGAAGTGTTTAGGGGGGGGGGTGTTCGGTGGGGGATGGAGTGGAGACAAAGAGCGGTTTTAATCGGTCTTTTGAAATCAGTTTAGGTGTCCTGCGTGAGAACCAGATCGTGTTTTGTTAACGCAAATACTTGCTGGCGTGTATTAGAAAAGCCATCGTCATTTTGAAATGAAACGGTTCATGTATTGTTGAGGCTGTAGTGAAATAAATGAAAAAAAAAGGGGGGGGCGGGGCAAAACCCTGAGTGGGCTCCGTAATAGTATTCTTGGTCGTTATGATGCTAAAGCAATGGTTCACTTCGCATGTGCCGACTGCTCCTTTTACGTGTGTCAATGGTTTCATTCACTTGTATCAAAGTCTCCCTTCACTTCTGTCCATGGTTCCCTTCACGTGTGTCAAAGGCTCCCTTCACGTGTGTCAAAGGTTCCCTTCACTTGTGTTAAGGGTTCCCTTCTCTTGTGTCAAGGGTTCCCTTCACTTGTGTCAAAGGTTTCCTTCACGTGTGTCAAAGGTCCCCTTCACTTCTGTCCATGGTTCCCTTCACTTGTGTCAAGGGTTCCCTTTACTTGTTTCATATATCGGTAGTTAGCTCCAATAATGCATACCTTAACTTTCACTGAAGACAGAACAAGTACGTAATGTGATATAAAACAATGGAAATTTGCCATCGTGGCTTCAACAAAGACATTTTAAAAGCACCTAAAGTCTTATGATATCATTAATTATCTAGACAAAATGGCTGACACCTTAATCCAATCATAATCTTTTTATTTTTTAAAAATAAAATATTGGTAAGAAAATGTACGTCATTGCACAGAGAAGCGCTACATTCGCAGAACACGTTAGATATTCTGTTACAGCTAGTGAGGCCAGTCTCTCGTGTCGTTTTTGGTTTATTAAATGACTATATTATCAGTAGGCAGCTCTGCGTGAACTTCCCATCTATTAAAGTTACTTGACAAAACATGACCTCAAGTAACGCATGTTTAAGAATCCCAATCATTGCTACACCCCTTCCCCCCCCCCCCCCATGATACGACATCACACTTTTTATTTCACGCCCATGCACTATATTAATAGTCTAAATGTCCCAACCACTTTTAAAACCAAATATGTATTAAACCACATTTAAATTGAGACGGTTTTATTTGTTCGAAAAGAAATTAATACGCACCAAACCAAGTTGGGTTATTAAAGAAAAAAAAATCATTTAAAATAGTTATCGGGAATTACATTTTGCGCGTTATCCTGAAATGGGAGCAGTGACAACACAAGCGTAGTATATATAACATATTGGTTTAAATTTCAGCTTTCGAAAACTGAAGGCATCAGTAATAAAGATTTATAGACGTCTAACATGATTTATACATCGAATGCGTTCACGGCAGGTTGGTTTAGACCCAATGGGATTAATTTAACCCGTTTTCACAGAGATAGTAACATTTCAACTTTTATTTTTAAAGAGCAGGCAAAGAGAGATGATATTTTGGAACTTTGTCCTAAGGAGAGATCCCATTTCGGTGTTCACCCAGAAGAAGTCCCATCTTTACGCAGCGCCCTGGGCAGATCATGACTCTATGATTTTTAGCGAGAATTATCTCGTCCCCTTTCTTCCCTCCCATTTCATGGATTATTCCTTGTCTATTATTAGAGATCACGTGTCTGTCTTGTTCAGTCCTATTACTACAGTACATTGTGAAAAAATGTTATTGAAGAGAAAATATCATGCTTTAATGTTAGCCCTTCACCTCACCCCCTTCCGACTACTTGGGCGTATCTCGAAGTACGGGGGGGGGGGGGGATAAGGTTATTGATTCCTCTTGTCTTAAATTGTTTTAGGGCTGCTAGGTTAAAAACTCAGTGTCTGCCAAATTTAAGAGCCCAATAGAGATGTTCAAGACATCATGCCCTGAATGTAGACAAACAATGTAACGATCTCTTTACGCTATGTGTATCATACTTCTATGGAAAGGCTGTACGTTGACTGTCTATGTTTACTGTCTGGCTTTGCTTTCTGCGCTTACTCCCTGTGTTTAGTGTCCCTGTGTCTGGGGTTTCTTGTGTGCGCTTACTGTATGTGTTCATTGTCTGGATCCCTATTTTAAGTTCATTGTCAATGTTTAGCGTTTTCGGGCAACTGTCTAAAAATATATAAAAAATGTCTTCCCTGTTTTCGCGTGTAGTCTATGTTGGTTTTTTTGTGTGGTCAAAGTCTGTTGTCTATTTTAATCGCACGATTTAGCGTTATGCTTTATCATATAATCTCGGCTTTTGGTCTTCGTTAAAAAAAAAAAAATCAATTGAAATGCCAAATTAATAATATTGGGAACAATTCTCAAAATATATTATAACGGCCTTTTTCTTGAACATTTAAACAAAAAAAAATTTATAATATACAAAGGTACCTCGGGTTACGCACTTAATTCGTTCCAGAACTCGGTTCGTAACCAGAAACGTTCGTAACCAGAAACGTTCGTAACCAGAAACGTTCGTAACTGAAACAATGAAATCAATGAAATAGAGACAATCCATTTCAAGATGAATGAAACGTTCTTTTTTTACTAACATCCGGTCGTTCACCTGACAAAACGCTAATAATACGTGAGCTTGACGTATTAAATAAAGTTAAAGAAAAAAAAAATTTAGTGTAAATCTAAAAAAAAAAAAAGATTTAGTCTATGTTTTCTTATCAAGAAAACGATTATGGGAAATGTGTCACGTTCTTTGCTATTCTGAATCATCAGTCCCTTGTTGCTGTTTCTTGGCAGCCAACTGGGAATCTTTATGCGTCAAGAATTTATCAAGGGAGATTTGGCGCTTCATTTGCTGGATAATCTTTCTGGCGTGGTCCATCCGAGTTTTCATTCATAGGGTTTAGCGACACGTTTCTTTGGATGATTGTTCACAATGAAGTCTGACCACTTGCTGATAATTTCTTGAATCCTGGCAGTTGAATAGCTCACTGGCTCCTCATCATCAGACGACTGCTCACACCTTTAATGTCTTTAGAGTTTCATTCTGAAGATCAACAAGCTCATCGGTAGTGAGGTCTCCACCGGTGGTCGCCCATCAGCTTCACCTCGTTTATACTGGACTCGATCGTTTGTCATCAACAAAACCTGCTCTCCCTCCCTCTCCCTCCCTCTCTCTTCCTTTGTTCGTAACCCGAGGCACTGTTCGTTACCCGAGACAAAATATTTTTCGAACTTGTTGTTCGTAACCCAAATTGCTCATGACCTGAGGTGTTCGTAGCCCGGGGTACCACTGGACATATATAGAAGAGGGCAGCTGAAAAACAACAAAATCTACATTTGAAATGTGAGAAATTGTCACTCCACGCAACACCACACGCACCTGTCACACTGACGCATGACCCTCGCGCAAATGTCCCCTTCATGCATCGCTCCCACGGTACTGTCCCCTTCATGCATCGCTCCCACGGTACTGTCCCCTTCATGCATCACTCTCACGCAACTGTCCCCTACACGCATCACACCCCACGCACTTGTCATATCCAGGCACCCCATTCGCGAACCCACCCACCGTTTAAGAATAGTATTTGGTATCCAAAATAATAACGGCAGCAGAACGATCCGATTGAGTTGATCACACGTTGGAAAAAAACGATATATCTTGTTATCGAGACGACAGAAGTCGATCATTTCCCCTCTAGGGCCATCATTGTATCCCTGACGCTGCAATCATGCCAGTGAATTGTGCATGGGGGTCTGGTTACCATTGGAACAAAGTGAGACGCCTTGATGCATTGCAAACGTGAGCCTAGTACTCTTTTTTTTAAAATTAGACCAACACTCATCAAGTCCTAAATACAATATCCTTTATCAAACCCTTTAATTTAACTCGGCATGAAAAACATAATATATATACAGCGTAGATTTTTTTTGTTTACGAAGTCTCTGTCTTACCAACGTGCATACGTCTTAGAGAGCTAAGATTGAAGACACTGCTCACAGTTTCACGGATAGTACATCAAGGTATATACAAATGCATGCAGTTTAAAACTTGAATTGAGTAAGTATTGAGATGGCTTGTTTGTTCTTGTTTTTATTTTTAAAAAAAAAAAATGTGTGGGGGGGGGGGGGGGGGGTGTCGTCGTAGACTTTTCCGTATATTATGTGATAAGGTTATTGTAAAGATGCGCATATAATCTGTGTTCAATGTCGGATGCCTAAACAAAGTGAAGGCTATCAAAATAGTTTGTTTATAAGAGCAGAAATTCTTAGTTGAGATATGACAAAAGCAGATATTTGATGTGCTTATGTCAAAAAGACAGACAAAATTATACAATCAAAAATTACGATTTATATTTTTTAATTTTTTTTTATTGAAACTGACAATTTTTTAGATGAGCATTACTCAAAAAAAAAAAAACCTTTTTAATAAAATGTGGATATCTTTGTTGTTGTATCTGCTACGTACTGTGTCAGTTGCCGGCCTCATAGACATGTTAGCTGCCACGCGTAACAATACACCCACATCAACCATTCCAAATGTCACTTACATCATAACTATACCACATACCTCGTACCACTCATGTCATACCATTACCACATAGCTCATACCAGGCATTTCATACCATGTACCCCATGAACATGCGACATAAATGGGTATTACACTACTACTGGCGTAGATTAAGATTAAAATTTCAAACTGAACACCCATAACAACATATTTTTTTCGTACACATACCTTAACTTTTTTTTTTTTTTTTTTTTTTTGGGTTGTTGTCATATGGTAGTATTCTAGTTTCTAGTATTCTAGTGTCCCTCTAGCTTGTACGCCGCAGATTTATTTCAACAACTATTTCAGAAATACAAATACAATTATTACGCACCAAACGCACTTGAGATATTTTTCACGAATCTCATTTAGCGCAGTTTACGGAATGTTATTTCGTGATATCGATGGCATCATAATTCCTTCATGTTCCATATGAAATACAGGAAAAGCTGATTTTGTGCGGGGTGGTGTTAGGGGGTGTGGCTAAACACTTTAAAGAGTGTGTTGACATCGGAAACGAGTCTATGTGCCAAGTTTCAGCCCGATAGGTTGATGGGAAGTGGGGGAATTAGCCATCCGAAGATTTTTTACAGACAAGGGCAAAGGCGAAGTTAATATATGGGATTACAAAAACACACAATTACACATTAAGGGTCGGTTCACACGGTCAACTTTCGCGTCAAATTGTTGTATGAACGCACTATTTGGTGCGTGGTCTATTTTTTGTGGAATTTGATCAAATAGTAATTTGAAAGTTGTGACAAGGCTTCAAACACGAATTGCATCAAATGCTTGAAGGAAAATTTGATCGTGTGAACCGACCCTTATGTGAATTGAGTATGGCGGTGCCACTAGTTATTCTTTTTGTCAATGAAGCTTATGAGAATTGTGCCATTCACTTTTAGCACAGGTTGGTAATAAAAAACAAGTGCAACTGTCAATAGTTTTAAGAAATAAGAATGTTAGTACTTATTAGAGTATTTGCAAATATGCCCTGAGTTGAACGTCTGAATATTTTGTTGCATAGATATTAATTCATTAACAGACCTTAATACAGAACAAAACTCAAGACGTCCAGACGTCTTCAGTAGTAAGTTAAGTCAATTTAATTACAACTTTTAGTGTACAGCCAACCAAAGGTCTTCAGTAGTAAGTTTGGTCAACTTAATTACTACTTTTAGTGTACAGCCAACCAAAGGTCTTCAGTAGTAAGTTCGGGCAATTTAATTACAACTTTTAGTGTACAGCCAACCAAAGGTCTTCAGTAGTAAGTTCTGTCAACTTAGTTACAACGTGTAGTGTACAACCAACCAAGGGTCTACAGTAGTATGTTCGGTCAATTTAATTATAACTTTTAGTGTACAGCCAACCAAAGGTCTTCATTAGTAATTTCGGCCAATTTAATTACAACTTTTAGTGTACAGCCAACCAAAGGTCTTCAGTAGTAAGTTCTGTCAACTAAGTTACAACTTGTAGTGTACAAACAACCAAAGGTCTTCAATAGTAGTTCGGTCAACTTAGTTACAACTTGTAGTGTACAACCAACCAAAGGTCTTCAGTAGTAAGTGCGGTCAACTTAGTTACAACATGTAGTCTACAGCCAACCAAAGGTCTTCAATAGTAAGTTCGGTCAACTTAATATCAACTTTTAGTGTACAGCCAACCAAAGGGTAGATAGCACAAAGCACAAACAATCTTAAAACTTAATTTTTATTTTAAATCACTCAATCGGTGGTCAGTTTTCTGGTGACCGCCTACAATTTGCTACCACTGGACATTGTTAAATCCGACCTTCACCATGGAAGATTACCCAACGACGCTTCCTTTGAGCCAATACCCGTGACTCTTTTGTTATTGCCCCTTGTTTCGTGTCCCAAAGACATTGCCAGATTTAAGAGGGCTTGCCCCCACGATCGTTTTTTCTTCTTGTCTGGTCTTCAATGTTCCTGTATAGAGATATTGAGATAAGCACATTTGATAACATGACGCTTTAAAAAATCTGTTGTTATATATTACTGCTATGGTTTCCGTTTTTTGTTTTCTTCTTTCTTTCAACAGATGGTGTTCCATTTTGTCCAATGACGAAATACATCTTAGAACCATGCAAAAATGACAATTCTTGACCCCCGCTCCCCCCAGTCATAAAGTGTCAAAAATTCTTTACTCCCCACCCCCTTTTTAGTGTCACGTAACACCTGAAAAAATCAAAACATACAATTTTCATAACTAAACTAAGATTTTATTTTATTCTTTAACATTTTCCCATAATGATAATGGATTAAGCTGTAGTATTATAAGAAAACTGTGACTGGAACGAAGTCATTCCTGCGCCGAATGTTAAATGGCCACAACAGTTTTTGCAAAAGGTGTTTCGTGACTGAGATTCCCTTTACCTATAATACCTGAGGCAATTTTGACCTCAAATGAATGTTTTTGAAATTAATTGAATAAAGATTTTTTTTTCAAAATTATAAAAATTTAGATTTAAAAAAAAATTATGACATTATTTAACCATGCATACTTTTCGTTTTTTTCGGATTGCAAATCTTGCTACTTCAGTATCCTTGTTTTACTTACTTTGCTTATTACAAGTTCATCGTCTGGGATAAGGTAATTTAACATTTGTGGTACACGCAAGTGTATCCCGGTTTGAGAACCCACAACTGTACTAGCGTTTTGGTTGGGAGGGGGGCGGTCAGTACATCTTATCAATAGTGTATCGTTTGAATTGTTTAAGATACTAATCATCAACTTTATTCAATAAGAAAACAGCAACAGAATATGGTCAAAACTCAGAGACCCTGTCTTTGAAAACCTCTCCGGGAATTTCAGTGATGAGAGAGTACAGCCACATTGGTTTTTGTTTTAATAAAAATAAAAATTAGATATAAAAGAGGGAAAATAGGTTTATGAACAGTCATGTCGATGTTAGTTAATTTTAACTTCTTATATTACATTATATTTTTTCATTCCTTTCTGCTAATTATTTCTTTGATTGACCTCTTAATACAGAATTCGCCAGTGTTCATGCCATGTAAGATTACTGTTAAAGGTGACACCTAGGTACTTATATTTCTCTACTTGCTCTATACTAAGATTTTTTTAAATTTTGAGTTCTGCTATTTGGTGGATACCACACCGGAAATTGACAACCACTACTTTCTTTTTGAGAACTTAAGAAATTTTCATCACACCAGCTGATAATGCCTGTAACTAAGTTGCGGTATAACATTTCCTATAAATTCAACCATTGTGGCACCATCATAAAATTTAATGAGTGAAACGGTATAATTTTGGACACGTTTGACATGAACAGTCAACTCCGTGGAAAGGTCAATGTTTTTTCCCCAACCTGCCTTGAGCCGGTGTATTCTTTCCTATTCCTAACCTGTAACGACTTTCCGGTATAATTGGACAACTCGAGATTAACTCCCCCGTACAAAACTTGAACCCGTGAAGTACCTCACACGTCACTTCCGTATTCACCTCACGAACTGTCTGTAGCTTCTCCTACCAGGACCAACCTCATCTGTCTACTCACTGGAATCATTTCACGCCTTATCTCCCTTTTTCTCGTCTGCTCTGTCCACCCTAGCCGAAGCATGGCGCGGCAGCTGCGCACGTCACTAATCTACTTATTGGACACAGGACTAATTTACTTCATGAATTTTTCTTCAACTTTTTTTAAAAATTATAGCAATATTTAAAATGTAAAATTTTATTTTTATTAAAATTGCGCTTTAGTAATAATGGCGGTAGCAATGCGTACGCTCCTAATCAACGAAAGCTGCTTGACAAAACGCGCATTCAACTGAAGCCCATTATAAGTAGCGCAACATATGCTTACTTCTGGGAATTTTATTTTACCTGCCTATTAAGCACAACGTTACATCCGTACATGTATAGTAAGAGAACTATTATTTGTGATTATTATTTGTCCTCTTTTGATTCAATCCACTTTTAATGCAGCGAATCTATAACGGGGGTGTAAGTACCCCTTTGAGATCGCGCGGGGAGGGGGGGCGATGTCAGGGAGTGTAGGAAGACACAGAAAACTTGGCTTATCGTTATTTAATTAGCATTTTGTATGTCTTGAGGGGGGAAATATGTTTTGAAATGGAAAGCTGGACGCGAGAAACGTTTTTAAATCAAAGAGGGTGCTGTGCTGCAGAAAGTTTGAGAACTCCTGTCTGTAAAGCTAAGATTAGAGTCCTCTTGTTTTTACACAGTTTAAATGTCGATAATTAAAAATTTTCTATAAAAGCTGTGGGGGCTGAACATTTCAGATACCTCTATTCGTTGACGACATAGGTCAAACGTGACACACACACACACACACACACACACACACAACCTACCCATCATACCACACCCACTGAGATATAATTATCATAAATGTTGAAAGCATTACCTAAAGTTTTCCCTTTTTAAAAAACAAAAATTTGACTCCACAGAGTGATCCAAGGATGACATGCCTCTCGTGAAAATTTTCATAAAGTTATCTCTCGATAAGTCTCCCCAAGTACCTCTGATGAGCATTCTTCTGTCTCTCGTGATAATGGTTCTAAATGCCTTCTCACAATAAGTCTCCCCAAGTACCTCTGATGAGCATTCTTCTGTCTCTCGTGATAATGGTTCTAAATGCCTTCTCACAATAAGTCTCCCCAAGTACCTCTGATGAGCATTCTTCTGTCTCTCGTGATAATGGTTCTAAATGCCTTCTCACAATAAGTCTCCCCAAGTACCTCTGATGAGCATTCTTCTGTCTCTCGTGATAATGGTTCTAAATGCCTTCTCACAATAAGTCTCCCCAAGTACCTCTGATGAGCATTCTTCTGTCTCTCGTGATAATGGTTCTAAATGCCTTCTCACAATAAGTCTCCCCAAGTACCTCTGATGAGCATTCTTCTGTCTCTCGTGATAATGATTCTAAATGCCTTCTCACAATAAGTCTCCCCAAGTACCTCTGATGAGCATTCTTCTGTCTCTCGTGATAATGGTTCTAAATGCCTTCTCACAATAAGTCTCCCCAAGTACATCTGATGAGCATTCTTCTGTCTCTCGTGATAATGGTTCTAAATGCCTTCTCACAATAAGTCTCCCCAAGTACCTCTGATGAGCATTCTTCTGACTCTCGTGATAATGGTTCTAAATGCCTTCTCACAATAAGTCTCCCCAAGTACCTCTGATGAGCATTCTTCTGACTCTCGTGATAATGGTTCTAAACGCCTTCTCACAATAAGTCTCCCCAAGTACCTCTGATGAGCATTCTTCTGACTCTCGTGATAATGGTTCTAAATGCCTTCTCACAATAAGTCTCCCCAAGTACCTCTGATGAGCATTCTTCTGTCTCTCGTGATAATGGTTCTAAATGCCTTCTTACAATAAGTCTCCCCAAGTACCTCTGATGAGCATTCTTCTGTCTCTCGTGATAATGGTTCTAAATGCCTTCTCACAATAAGTCTCCCCAAGTACCTCTGATGAGCATTCTTCTGTCTCTCGTGATAATGGTTCTAAATGCCTTCTCACAATAAGTCTCCCCAAGTACCTCTGATGAGCATTCTTCTGTCTCTCGTGATAATGGTTCTAAATGCCTTCTCACAATAAGTCTCCCCAAGTACCTCTGATGAGCATTCTTCTGTCTCTCGTGATAATGGTTCTAAATACCTTCTCACAATAAGTCTCCCCAAGTACATCTGATGAGCATTCTCCTGTCTCTCGTGATAATGGTTCTAAATGCCTTCTCACAATAAGTCTCCCCAAGTACCTCTGATGAGCATTCTTCTGTCTCTCGTGATAATGGTTCTAAATGCCTTCTCACAATAAGTCTCCCCAAGTACCTCTGATGAGCATTCTTCTGTCTCTCGTGATAATGGTTCTAAATGCCTTCTCACAATAAGTCTCCCCAAGTACCTCTGATGAGCATTCTTCTGTCTCTCGTGATAATGGTTCTAAATGCCTTCTCACAATAAGTCTCCCCAAGTACCTCTGATGAGCATTCTTCTGACTCTCGTGATAATGGTTCTAAATGCCTTCTCACAATAAGTCTCCCCAAGTACCTCTGATGAGCATTCTTCTGTCTCTCGTGATAATGGTTCTAAATGCCTTCTCACAATAAGTCTCCCCAAGTACCTCTGATGAGCATTCTTCTGTCTCTCGTGATAATGGTTCTAAATGCCTTCTCACAATAAGTCTCCCCAAGTACCTCTGATGAGCATTCTTCTGACTCTCGTGATAATGGTTCTAAATGCCTTCTCACAATAAGTCTCCCCAAGTACCTCTGATGAGCATTCTTCTGACTCGCGTGATAATGGTTCTAAATGCCTTCTCACAATAAGTCTCCCCAAGTACCTCTGATGAGCATTCTTCTGTCTCTCGTGATAATGGTTCTAAATGCCTTCTCACAATAAGTCTCCCCAAGTACCTCTGATGAGCATTCTTCTGACTCTCGTGATAATGGTTTTAAATGCCTTCTCACAATAAGTCTCCCCAAGTACCTCTGATGAGCATTCTTCTGACTCTCGTGATAATGGTTCTAAATGCCTTCTCACAATAAGTCTCCCCAAGTACCTCTGATGAGCATTCTTCTGACTCTCGTGATAATGGTTCTAAATGCCTTCTCACAATAAGTCTCCCCAAGTACCTCTGATGAGCATTCTTCTGTCTCTCGTGATAATGGTTCTAAATGCCTTCTCACAATAAGTCTCCCCAAGTACCTCTGATGAGCATTCTTCTGTCTCTCGTGATAATGGTTCTAAATGCCTTCTCACAATAAGTCTCCCCAAGTACCTCTGATGAACATTCTTCTGTCTCTCGTGATAATGGTTCTAAATGCCTTCTCACAATAAGTCTCCCCAAGTACCTCTGATGAGCATTCTTCTGTCTCTCGTGATAATGGTTCTAAATGCCTTCTCACAATAAGTCTCCCCAAGTACCTCTGATGAGCATTCTTCTGTCTCTCGTGATAATGGTTCTAAATGCCTTCTCACAATAAGTCTCCCCAAGTACCTCTGATGAGCATTCTTCTTAAGATCGCCCATAACAATGTTTCTAAAGGCCTTCTCGTAATAAAGCTGATTACGGCTTTCTCATATTAATTAGTCAACTAAATCGTCTACAGTGGCACGGGAGAGTTGACCAAGTGTTGTTGGACACATTGGATCTTGTGTCTTGACAGAATATGCAGATATGAGTGTCTTGACGATTTGGTTCAATTAGAATCAGTGATCGTTAAAGAGGTAGCATAGATATTTTACGGAGTAGCATCGACAGTGCACGATGTAGCATAGACATTGTACGAGGTAGCCTTTTTGCTAAGACTCAGAAAATAAACTGTCAAAAAAAAGTTTAAAAGATTTTAAAATCAGGAATTTTCAAGAACCACCTATTGGCACTAAGAAAATAAATGTTAACCTCTTGTAATAGATTCGAATGCATGCTCAAATCCAATGTAAATAAAAAAAAAGAAAAAAACAACAACAAAAAACAATAAACCCTGTGGAAATAAAGAAGAGAGAAGGCACAAAATAGATGTATATTAACATTAAAAAAATCCTAGCTCATGTCCGATGGTAACCACTTGTTAGATGCGGGGGACTGGACTCCAACAAGTCTGACCCATCACTAGGACACGTCGAGCCGAATGAATCGCTGACTCTCTAATCACCTCGTTCGACAATTCGGCAATAGGCGAGCCCGTCTCGGCAACAGCTCTAATTATCGGTAATAGGCACTTCTCTGGAGCCCCCCGGACCCGTGGTATACTTTTACAGTAGGAGCTCTTCTACGTTATAGTGGTGGTTGATTGCGTCAGCCATGTGACGGGGGAAAAATCGGCATACGTGGGGGAGGGATACGGAACTATAGCTTTAAGTGGGTGTGGTGGGGAGGGGGAGTGTTAATGGATTAATGAAGAGGCGTAAGGCCTGACAAATAATATTTTCTTTGATTCAAACAATCAATTTTTTAAGCTATAGAAGTAGTATTATTTAATGTCAGCAGTTCCAAAATTTAAAGATAACTAAAAACGGATATTTAGGTCAGGGATGTGTTCCACGTCTGCATGTCAAGCACTAACGTCTTTACTCGCTTAATGTTTCATATCGTGTCAACTGTCCACCCCCCCACCCCCACACTCACCGATTTTTACAGTTCTTTTCCTTGAATTTCATACATTAAAATTAGTTTATTCCCGTTAAAATTAAGTAATAATTTTTTAGCATTTTCTTTTCCTAGACACCTTTGTCTGCACAAGTTTTACATTTTTGTCTCTAATCACTCTTTTTTTTCCTGTTAGAATCACTTCACGGGTGTATAAGAATTTTTACAATCTAAATTTCTTTCTTGTTAGACATGTCTGGCCTTGAATAAAATGCTTCCTGTCTGGGGGCAAATAGGTTACAAAATCTATTTTAAGTTACAAAGCACATGTGTCGACGTAAATAAATCCATAAAATTTCAGATTATCACAAATAAAAATCGACAAGGCGTGCATCTAGGGTCGTTACTCTTTGTTCAATAGGCGCGCAAAAAAAAAAAAATCCCAGAAGTTATTACCAATTGGTATTCTATAAAATACGTTACCTGAATGCATGTTTTGTCAAGTAACTTTAGCAGATGGGAAGTTTTAAAATTGCAGCCGCCATTCTTTGACAGGTTGTTTCCAGAATAAAGGTAAAAGAGAAGAAATCCTATTTTTTCGCCCCCCCCCCACTCCCCCCCCCCCATTTTCCTTTTTTGGTCCTAAAAACCGTTACGCATCACTAAACAAAAGGAACGAAAAAAAGTTGTACAGCACGCGATTTCCAAGCTTGTGACGTGTGGACCGTAAGTGGATAGACCCCCCAATTAGATGCGCAAAGTTAAACAGGTTAGCGCCTGAAATCTGTCACGGGACTCTGTGGCGTCGTTTAGGATTTCAGCCTCGTCACGCCAAACATCTCGTTCACTGGGCACTAGCCGAGCGCCCACAGCAAACCTGTACACACTTAGGAAGCCGACCGCCCACAGCAAACTTGTACACACTTAGGTAGCCGACCGTCCACAGCAAACTTGTACACACTTAGGAAGCCGACAGCCCACAGCAAAAACATGTACACACTTAGGTAGCCGACCACCCACAGCAAACATGTACACACTTAGGTAGCCAACAGCCCACAGCAAAAACCTGTACACACTTAGCGCCGTAGGCCCTAAAGTACATAATTTGTTGCCCCCCCTGCCCATTTCGCCCCGCCTCAACATATATATTTATAACTTCATATTGAATATTTCCTAAATCCTGATAATTTAACACGATCTTTATGATATTTTGAACTGCTATCTTTATTTCAATTCAAACTCCACAATTGCATCAAATTAAATAGCTTTTCTTTTTCAACAACAAAAAATACTGAAAATTTGTAAATATTTGGTTGTTAATTCTGTATATACGCCCCTTGGCCCGTGCATGACAGGCCCATACGGTGACGTTTGACACACAATCATTTGTGTAGCGACACACTTACGGCCCTGCCAGGGACACTGCACTTTACTATGCACCATACCGAAACTTCTTGTATTCCCCAAATGATCTATGGATCAGTTCGACAATTTAAAAAATTAATAATTATTGCATTTGTAGGATATTTTCTTAATTCCATTCAGTAGATGGCCTTATTATTTCCCAACACCACCCCTTTAAAAAAAATAATTAATTTTCATTTATTGCACTTAGTCGTATTACCAGCAAGGGCGTCTTTTCAGGTTTTTTCGGGGTTTTTTTGGGGGGGGGGGGGGGGGATGTAAAACCAAAACTTGTGTATAACTGGAGGCGCCACAGTACATAGCAATTTAAATGAAGCCTGCAAATACGGGGGTGTGTGTGGTGTGGGGGTTATTTGCCACACTTACCCCTACCCATGTGACGTTCCTGCGTACCAGCTGAATTTTCTTACTGCGATGGACTATAACCACAATCAGCGCTTAATAACATTCAAAGGGAATTTTAATTTTTTTTTTTTTTTTTTTACATTCCAATGCATTAAGGAAATTATAATTGAATCATATCGTAAAGTCATTGTTACGTGCGTATCCATTTTTTTTTTTGCGTAAGACATCAACATGACACACTGACACAATTTTTGAAATTAATTCTATATTTTTTTAAATTACGATATTACATACAGACCAGATGTAAACAACAAAATAAAAAAACTAAAGTAAAACTACTTGGATATTTTTAAAAAAAAAGCATATAATCATATAAACGGATTTTTTAAAAAAAACACAATCATGAAACTATTTTTTACTTCGGCTTTTGGAAACCTTTAACACCCGTGTAAGTGTATTAAAAAAAACGACTTGACTCCATTTCCTAATTACCTGTCGGGCCTCTAATCTGCAAATGGTTAGACTCAAACGTATTAGAATGAAACATTTAAAGCTTATGACATTCTGCCAGGATTACCCGATACAGAATGCATTACTCGAATGCTCGATACACCGTATAGAACGCGCTGTTGTAGTTCAAGGATATACATTTACGCTGATTGAATTAGACTTAGAACTTTTTCTTCTGCACACGTCACATTTCTTGCTATATCCGTCATATTTTTTGCTGTATACGTCACATTTTTTGCTGTATACGTCACATTTTTTGCTGTATACGTCACTTTTCCTGCAGAAAGAAAAACAAAGAAAAAACTCTAGACTCCTACGCCACACATCGTTTAAAATGCCCCCCCCCCCCTTTTTAACCTAATCACTACGAAACTAATATCAAAAACGTTTAATGGTCGGAAAATATCAACACTCAATATCAGTAACAGATGGGGGTCTAGAATAAAAAGAGTCCCGAGTTCACCCCTTGGTCTTCTTATCGTCGCCGTTAAACAATCAAGTGCCGACTCAAATTGACTTTGATCTGTTTGCATTTTTGGCTGGTTGTCACAGACACCACGCTTAACATTCGCCCACACATCCTCTACAGCAAAGGGGATTGATAATGATAGATTTGAAGTGGCGGGAAATGGGCCCCGAAGTTAAAGGGTGATCACTCAAGCTGTGCGGTTTTCAGAAAACCAGAAACAGATAAGGGGATGGAAATATGATGAGGGAAAAAAAAAAAGAGGGAAAAAAAAAGAGGAAATAAAAAAGGAAAAATATGTTCTTATCGTTCAAATGCATCGTTTTTATTTCCGAACTTAACTGACGACTCCTTCTTCTAGCATGTGACTCCGACTGATGTGACGCCGTAGTGCGAGTTGCGGTGTTCGCTTCGAATGAAGATACATTTAAATTGTACCAGCGAACGCCATCAGACGCTTCTTTCTATCTGAAGAGACATTTATTATGGGCTTGGACATCCTACCATTACAGGAAACCTGGGTATTGTACTGAAACCTCTTTCACTTCCGACGGGGCAGCCCACATCTAATGTATCGTGTACCAGCCCCCTAAAGCAACGAGTCTCAATATGTGGATCGCGACCTCGTTGTGGGTCGAACTATTGCTATTGAACTCATTGTAGAACCATACTTTCTTTCAAGCATTTAGGGTTATTTAATTTGTAATATGCTCTCAATACCCAATTCCCTGAATAGGAAGCAGTTCATTAAGAAACAGTCCACGAGTCCCAAGTGAAGCTTAGTATATATAAGATATACAAGAAGAAGAACGCCATTTCCCACACCCAAATACACGTCACAAAATACAAAGCATTTAGAAAAAGCTACGAAAATAATCTCAGGACCAGATTCGCAAAATAGGAAGCAGCTAGCTTGCTGGGAAGAAGCAGGAAATGGAAGCAGTCGGCCAAAAGCGTAAGAGATAAGGATCAATCATTAATGTTTAAAAATAGTGGAACCTATGCTTAAAAATCTTAATTTGCTGAAAATCACACTTTTCATACAAATTAACAGCAATTATATTTTGCAAGTCATTGTTTAGGGTACCGTCGGTCCTCTCCAGCATTTAGCTGTGGATTTGATTTAGAAATTTCAATTTGGGGCGTAGGAACTAAGTTATTTTCTTACAGTCCTGTTTCAGAGCTAAAAATTGTGCGTCAAACATACCGAGTACTTCTATTCAAGTCCTTGGGCATTTTTTGTTTGTTTCTTTGTTTGTTTCGTTACACGTAAACGTAACACACTTAACAAAATTAAAAAACGTAACAAACGTATCAAACTTAACAAATGTAACAAATGTAACAAACGTAACAAACGTAACAAACTTAACAAACGTAACAAACTTAACAAAATTTAAAAAACCTAACAAACTTAACACATTTTAAAAAACTTAACAACTTAACAAATGTAACAAACGTAACAAACGTAACAAATTTAACAAACGTAACAAACTTAACTATTTAAAAAAAACGAACAAAATTAACAAATTCAATAAACGTAACAAACGTAAAACGACGTTACAAACCTAACAAACGTAACAAATGTAAAAAACGTAATAAATTAACAAAATTAACAAACGCAACAAACGTTTAAAACGTAACAAACTTAACAAAAGTAGCAAACTTAAGACAATCTTTAACAATATGAAAGTCATGTTTAATATCAAGTTACGAAACTGAACACTTTAAAAGTTAGTGAACACTTGTTTATGAAATGGTTCCCCACTGACAAATTGATTGATCTCATTAGATGAGTTTGAACGTGGCTGGGTTTGGGGGTGGGGGGTGGGGTGGGGTTAGGGGTTTGAAGAATGGCTAATTGCAGCAAGCAAGTTAAAACATGCATCTGACCGAACACACTAGAGATGGTTTGATTAAAGATTGATCAGACGGCTCAGCGTTGATTCTAACGTTTGCTAAGATGATGCATCGCTTGGCGTAACGTACAGCTTCACCACCTGACTACCATCGCGTGACGTACAGCATCACCACCTGACTACCATCGCGTGACGTACAGCATCACCACTGAACCACCCTACCACCACTGAAATGCATTGACTAAATATTAAATAAAAGAGAAATATTTATTTACTAGTTATAGCTCTGTCACAAATGACTGGGGCGTGGGTACAGGACAGAGCTCCATTGCTAAGGTAACTTATAGGAGGGACGGAAATTGCTGTTAGTTTTGGGAGAGCATTGTTAAGGGGTCGAGGTTGAGGTTAATAGATTGTTGCATCTTTGAGATAGAGGGGATGGTTTCTTTCCATGACGTTACATGATAATTTTGGGGTTAACAACGGGAAATTCTAATTGACGGGAAATTCTAATTGACGGGAAATTAGAGGAGGGGCAGGGATGTGTTATTAGATAGCATTCCTGGGCCACCTATGGAGGTATAGAATAGTATATCAGACAGAACTCTTCCTGACATGGGCGGATCGTTGAGTTGGAAGTAGAGAGAGAGAAAAGAGTTAAGAGAGTAGTTGATAGGGAATAGTTGCAAGAGATTAGGAGACGAGTAGAGTAGTTGATAGGGAATGGTTGCAAGAGATCAGGAGACGAGTAGAGTAGTTGATAGGGAATGGTTGCAAGAGATCAGGAGACGAGTAGAGTAGTTGATAAGGAATGGTTGCAAGAGATCAGGAGACGAGTAGAGTAGTTGATAGGGAATGGTTGCAAGAGATGAGGAGACGAGTAGAGTAGTTGATAGGGAATAGTTGCAAGAGATTAGGAGACGAGTAGAGTAGTTGAACAGTGAACAGTCATAGATTTAGAGATTCTTAAATATAGTTGACCATCAGTGAAGACTACAGAAGAGCTTTTGATATTTTAGTAATAAATCCATGCTCTTTGATCATCTGGACACCTGGAGTTTGAGTTGTTTAGTTGTCATCCAAGTCTACGTTGTGCTTTGTCTGTCCCAACGCCTAGATACTCACAATATAAATCACAGAGAGCAGCGGTCCTGTACTGAACACTACTAAATCAATACAGTTTGTTATAAGTCAAGACTGGAGCGCTCCTCCGTAACAACCGTTCTGTGAAAAGCTCTCTTAACATTTGGTGACAGCAATGCCTGAACTTTCCATCTACTAAAGTTACTTGACACAACATGAACTGATTTAACGCACATTTAAGAACCCACATTTTTGCTACACCCCTTCCCTTAATGTTACGCCACTGCACAATTTTTATTTGACGCCCATGAACTATAGTATTATTCTGATGTATCATCCACTTTTAAACCGACTATTTATTATACCATATTTAAGTTGAGACGATTTCATTTTCCGAAAAGAAAGGAAAATATTTGGCACCAAACGCATTTGCTCTATTACAAAAATAATATTTAGCGTAGCTATCGGGAATTATATTTTGCGCGCTATTGAACCCACTATTGAACCATACTGTATTTCAAACATTTTGAATTCTTCGTAGTATACTCTCAAAACCAAATACGCTGAATAGTAAGCAGACAGCTTGCAGCAAGCAGCCGGAAATGGAAGCAGTCCACGAGTCAAACCAGAAACGGTATATAAATAAGAGAATTTTTTTGCGACCAATTACTTAACACTAGACGTCTATTCAAAAATATTCTGGAAGTGATTGGTTCTCCGTTTTCTTATGTATGGAGAAATATTTAATTGTCAAAAAAGACGTTTGATTGCATCCCGTGAAAGTGTCTGCTGGTGTCATTTTTAATTTCATCCTTTATACGTTGGTTTCTTTCCGAAACAATACAACTTTTGTTTTTATATGAACATATTCAACTTCAATAATTAAAACATTAACATATACTTAAATCTACCCGCTACATTATGAACATATAAATATTATAAATGAGACATGTAGAGGCAATTTGTAATCTGTAGAATTAGTTTTTAATCTGATGATGGCACTATTAAGCTATGGAAGAGTTTTTTCCCCTCTGTAGTTAAGATCGTCTGTCTGTTAAAAAAAAGATAATCAATCTGTAAAAAAAGATAGTCAATAAAAAAGATAGAGATGTTTCCTTTTTTTCCCCTACGTGTATTTGGATCATCAGAAGGCCATATTAAAACCAAGGCGAGCTGATGAAACATCTCTCAAGTATCTCACGAGAGAAACATTTTTGGTGGCCTAGTGGCGTGGGAGTCACAATGAGGCTCACACAAAAATATCCACTCGAACACACGCTGACTCTACACAGGCGAATAGAACTCGTGAAAACTTGTGTTGTCAAGCTCCCGTTGTAGGAGTATCTTGAACATGGGCGCAGTCAGTCTGAGGGCCAGTAGGAATTAACAGATTGCACTGTTCCTGGTAACTATATACAACTTGCTACAAAAGATGCACTGGATTTTGTGACAATGTACAACAGACTGCAAGAGATGTACTGGAGTTGGTGATAATGTACAACTGACCGCAAGAAATGTACTGGAGTATGTGACAATGTACAAAAGACTGCAAGAGATGCACTGGAGTTTGTGACAATGTACACAAGACTGCAAGAGATGTACTGGAGTATGTGACAATGTACAACAGAATACAATAACATCATTTAATCGGAAAATAGAATTTAATTCACATATTTGAAGACTGCTCTAAAAATGCACTTGATAACCGATGCCATTCGAAATAACTTAAGCCGTTGCCCGGAGCTCATGCACTTTCTTGAACCCGTTTCAGAGAGCTTAACACGCCTACACAACAAAGCCACGCATTTTTCTCTTCCGTTTTTTTTTTTTTATTTTTATTTTGTACGAGATGGATACAAACTACATAATGGAATACTAATATGTTTAACCTTTCATGGAAAATCAGACTGAAGCAAAGAAAAGTACTGCTTACTTACTAAACAAGCCATTTTTCACGCGAAAGATCGTCCCTTGTTTCAGAGATTTCTTCTATAAATGTTTCATCCGAGAACGACATTCCAGTAAAAAGCTTAAAATTTGTGACAGTAATTTATGAAAAAATAAACGTGAAATTATAATTGACAAGAGATTAATAAAACTAACATCCCCCTCCCCTCGAAGAAAACCAACTATGGTAATGTGACTCGTGGTTCATTATGGTGGCGCGTGTATCACGCAGTCGACCTGATGACGAAATCTATAGCGTGAGGACCTTTGAGTTGAACTTTGTCAAGTGAAGCGTCATGGAGTGTATCGTCATTACGGGTAAACCTTGAATGGCACAGTCGTTAGAGGCTTCCAGAAAGACGTTCACAAGAAAAGAAGAGAGACAAAAAAAAATGCCGATCCCGCTTTATACAAATATCATTTCTGTGAATGGGACATTTACTAACGACACGTAATATCTGGGAACATTTACTAACGACCTGTAATATCCGGGAACGGCTAGAGTTTAGTTCATAGAATTATATTTAAGTGTTATATCGATTACGTCGGATGTAAGTGTTTTTTAATCTTTTTTTTTTAAATTTCCGATTGCACCGTTTTCACTTGTATTGAATACTTTTAGAACAACCCCCAACCATACGAGAACGTTCGACTTTGCCAAATCTCTGATTCTCCAAAACACCACTAACGACGTTAACATTAAAATCTACCGAGGACATAAGAACTACGACAGTTTGAAATGGGCGTGTTTTAATATATACGTCTAATTGAGTATAATTTGATTGGATTTTTGAATAGGTTTTTTTAAGGAATGACAATTGATCCAAGTCACTTTGTATTTTAATGCTGTAGTTGCACTTATACACGGCCAGTAAAGTGAAGCTATCAACATATTTGTTTTTTCTATAAGT
Organism: Omphiscola glabra; assembly: GCA_964017045.1. NCBI lineage: Eukaryota > Metazoa > Mollusca > Gastropoda > Lymnaeidae > Omphiscola > Omphiscola glabra. The sequence goes on from OZ024802.1 coordinate 14,968,631, forward strand.
TCTTCTTTTAGTTCTTGGTTTGGCTTCGTTTCTATTAAAAATGATCTTTGCATATTCACGACCAATTTTCCCCCACACCCCCGCCTCTCTCTAACCTTTCCCTACAACCATTCCTTCCCTCTATCCACCCCCATTAAACATTACTTCTATCCATCCCAACCAACCCCCTCCCCTCAAGTTTCCTTAGATTTTTTCTCAAAAATATCTACCACCTTTTCAGTGATTCGTACATCTAGGACCCAGTACAATCCTATAGTTAAACACAATAATCCTTTGTATAACTGTCATAATTCGGTTCTATTGAAACCAAATGAAATTATACACCCAGCTATGCTTTTACTTTCTAAGCTCGCCGAGACCACGAGTAAGACTCCATCGACTCTGCAAGGCGTCAACCGGAGTTGTCAAGGAGCACAGAAATAGACCCCAAATAAAATTCGTATAGTAGAAACAAAGTGGGAATCTTTAAGTATCTCGGCTTCAGAAAAAAAATTCGATTGAATTTTTGAAATAAGACAAAGGCACTTTCACGTTTGTTTATATGATAATATCATCTTATTTTTCCTTGCATTTCTCTCCCAGCCCAAAAAGAGTATGGGCCACTACGATATCTTTCCACGCCTTCATTTCTCTTGCAATCTTCTCTAACTCTATCCCACTTAGTTCATATCTTCAGCATACCCCTTTCTTCTCTTCCTCACTGAGATGTCATTTTTTCGCTCTAATTTACACTATACGTTTGACTCTTTGCTAATGGATTGAAAAAAATTAATCTTTTCTATAAACTTTTGAATAGCATCAAATACAAGTGCATCTTTTGTTTTTTGAAACAGCGGTCGCCCCATTGAAACACAATGCACAAATTTAACAATGGTATCATTGAACCCGTGTCTCATCACCACAATATTTCGTTTCTACGCTATGAGTCAAGTTTAGCAGTGCATTAACTTTCTTGGTCTTTTGAAACACGGACGTGGCCGAAGGCAATTATTTTGGTTTTATTTGCATATGAGGAAGAATCGGATAGAAATCAGTGCTAACATTGACTTGGCATCAAGAGATTGTTTGAAACACGGACATAGCTTCAGAGCGCTGTCGATAACATGGACAAAGCTTCAGAGTGCTGTCAGTGGCAGGGACATAGCTTCAGAGTGCTGTCAGTGGCAGGGACATAGCTTCAGAGCGCTGTCGATAACATGGACAAAGCTTCAGAGCGCTGTCGATAACATGGACAAAGCATCAGAGTGCTGTTAATAGCAAAGGCATAGCTTCAGAGTGGTGTCGATAGCATGGTCATAGCTCCAGAGTGCTGTTGATAGCACGGGCATAGCTCCAGAGTTCTTTTGGGAGCCCGGTGCAGAGTGCTGTTAATAGCATCATAGACATCGAGGGTTGTCGATAGCTGTCTGATCGTGGAAATTCATCGCTGCTTGACATTCTATCACCACCAGTGTCCTCAATTTGTTTAAAGGAAAAATACGATTTTTTAAAAGTGTTTCTTGTTTAGAATGACACTTGGGTGGGATTTCTTTTTTCCTAGTTTATTTCTCGTCAAATCGTGGCTTACTTCATCGCTCACATGGCTTACTTCATCCCTTTAATGGCTTACTTCATCACTATCACGCCTTACTTCATCGCTATAATGGCTTACTTCATCGCTATCACGCCTTACTTCATCGCTATCATGGCTTACATCATCGCTAACAGTGAATCTGCAATTGTGAACAAATCGCCTTTATCTAGTGGAATTATCAGTTGTGTCCGATAAAGTTTATTTCCACCGAATGTCACCAACAATTGCCAGTTGTCCCTAAGCAGGGCCAAGAGACCTACGAACCTACAGGGACCTGTGAAACATTCAGGGACCTGTGAGCCTACAGGGACCTGCGAACCTGTAAGGACCTTACGGACCCACAAGGTTCTATGGACCTACATCGTACTACGATCCTAGAGGGACCTGTGAACCTACAGGGACCTACGAACCAACAGGGACCTGAGAACCTACAGAGACCTCTGACAGTCTGCAAAGTTAGATTTTAAATAGGAATGTACTGTGGTGCTGGAATCGGTGTACTTGTTGAATCAGAAGAGTTTAGAGAGGTGTCACTGTTGGAAGTAACATCTACTTTGTTAAGAAATTTTAGAAAACAACCTTGGAATCTTTTTTTTTTTAAATCCACCCTCTTTCTCTTGCCTTTTCTCTCGTTTAACATATCATCCAGGCTCGCGTTTTCTATTGTACCCATCGGACTTGATTTCTCTTGTACACATCGGACTTGATTTCTCTTGTACCCATCAGTCTTGATTTATATTGTACCCATCGGACTTGATTTCTCTTGTACACATCGGACTTGATTTCTCTTGTACCCATCAGTCTTGATTTATATTGTACCCATCGGACTTGATTTCTCTTGTACACATCGGACTTGATTTCTCTTGTACCCATCAGTCTTGATTTATATTGTACCCATCGGACTTGATTTCTCTTGTACCCATCAGACTTGATTTCAGTTTCAGATTCTAAAAAAAAATTAATAAAAATGAAGACCACGGTGGAAAACCCAGATATGTCACATTTTGAATATTTTGAGAAAACTGAGACATGTCAAAAAATGGAATATTTTGAGAAAACCGATACATGCCAAAGTTTGAATATTTTGAGAAAAGGGGGATTTTAAACTTTGAAAGTATACAACATTCTCGATTGTCAAAGTAAAATTCTATAAAAATACTGGTTACCTACGACGATATTAAAACGGCACAATGGTCGCAGGGATTGTTGTCTTCGATACTTCCCTTGCAATATTTGTCTTCTTCTTTATCGAATCTTTAATCTGAGCTCTCATTTGGTGAAGGGCCAAGAAAAGGGCTTTTTAAAAAAAATGCTTCTATTTAGACGTTGGAATCGAACACGCATCATCTCGTGACAGACGACATCAACTTTGATAGCTTGCGACCACTGTTTCTTCAATACTCATTTAAGTACGAGATGACTTACAAAACTTGACATTTCGATCAAAATCAAAACATTCTCTGTGAGATGGCTGAATATAGCTCGATGAAAATTCAACAGGTAAATTAAAGTGGTTGCACAATGTATGTAACTGTCGCGGTCGTATCCATTGGCGTATCCGATGGCGTAGCCATGTGCATAGACACTTCATGACTTGGTCGGGTGCCTGGAGACGTTTGTTGGACGGTCAACTTCATGACTTGGTCGGGTGCCTGGCGACGTTTGTTGGACGGTCAACTTCATGACTTGGTCGGGTGCTTGGAGACGTGTGTTGGACGGTCAACTTCGTGACTTGGTCGGGTGCCTGGCGACGTTTGTTGAACGGTCAACTTCGTGACTTGGTCGGGGGCCTGGAGACGTGTGTTGGACGGTCAACTTCGTGACTTGGTCGGGTGCCTGGAGACGTGTGTCGGACGGTCAACTTCATGACTTGGTCGGGTGCCTGGAGACGTGTGTCGGACGGTCAACTTCGTGACTTGGTCGGGTGCCTGGCGACGTTTGTTGGACGGTCAACTTCGTGATTTGGTCAGGTGCCTGGCGACGGTCAACTTCGTGATTTGGTCGGGTTTCTGGCGACATGAGTTGGACGGTCAACTTCATGACTTAGTCGGGTGCCTATAGACGTGTGTCGGACGGTTATCCGGGAAGGCGCTGTTTTTCTCTCTCCTATTTCGGATGTCTTGGTGAGACGCTGCGTAATTGGGTTAGCATTCGACGCCTGCAACGATCTGTGACACGTAACGACAGTTAAAATGATAATGGGCGAGGCTTGCATAAGACGATACTAGCAGCAACCCAGACTTGGATAACGGGTTGTATTTGGAAACAACAAAACAATTTTCTAACTTCATTCGTGTGAGCTTTTTAAATTTTTAAAAATTTTTGTCTGCTTGGGTCACCAGCTTTTTACAACAAAAACTGCGGCCATTGAGACGCATACTTCGTCTAAGTAATGCAGGGAGCTTGAGGTAACCAAAACAAAGTATCAAAACTGCATTCAAACAAAACGGGACAATCAAAATAAATGAAGGTACATTGTGCTACATCGGCTACTGTTTCATTAAGACATTTCAATGGATCTATCAGTGACGTTGCTGGCCTGTTGTAAAAACAAAAGTTACAAAAAAAGATTTTTAAATAAAACAAAAAATCTTTCGATGTGAATTGTATGTACATTAAATGCCGTGGTAGTTATTGAATCTACGAGTGACGCATGACATTCCTATTATCTGGGCCCATAGCGTCATGGATGAACGCTTTTATGGTGTAAAGTGGCAATTAGTGGATCTATGTCATGCCAGATGGCGGGACGTCATTGTTTGAGTATGATAAAATTGATGGCATGTAAAAACGCAGGCAATCCTTCCCATAATTATATGTTTATGACGTAATCAGTTCTCATATCTCTGTGCGTTTTGTGTCGAAACAGTGTACGTCAGGTTTCTTGTAGTATAGGTACAGTCTTACGAAAAAATACAAAAAACAGTTTACGTATAATTTTAAAAAAAATTATAGAAGAATTCCAAGCTGAAGCAATTATATGATATATATCGTGAGCTACCGAATCTGAATCTATTTACATGACAAGTTTGCGACGCCTTCGCAAATCAGTTGGTATATTTTGATAAGTCTTGTGGATCATCTGCACAGCGATTGTTCAGCTTAACAGTCGTTAAGGATTTAAATTTTTTAAAAATTCATTTTTAGTTTGTAGAGGGAAAAGAAGCGGAAGACAGAGAAAAATATGGGAAGATAACATCAAAGAGTGGACGAGACTAAAACTAGGCGATGCTGTGTGAAGTGCAGAAAACAGAGAGTAATGGAGAAAGATAGTTTTCATGTCATCTGTGGCACCAAAACAGTCCAATGAACAAAGGGACATGATGTAGCTCCCTCTTTATGCACTCCACCAGATAATTTCGTATCTCCCTCCTCCCACCACTCCTGATAAATCTCCTCACTCCTCCAATCTCCCCTACCAACAACTACATGTAAGCCCCCCACCCCCCACCCACCCCCCCCATATCCCTCGTATCTCGCCTCTGTGGACCCATCCATCAAGACCATCAACACAGCCCCCGCAAGAACGCTGAAGACCGTTATCAAATCCGCGGCTATTATTTACTTGCCACGTTGTGCTGGCGACTCACGTTCCTCGTCGTCCGTCATTTGGACATGGCCCGTTGCCTTGGCGGTCAGTGGCCCGTTGCCTGAGCGGTCAGTGGCCCGTTGCCTGAGCGGTCAGTGGCGCCGCCGTCTCTGAGACTGAATAGTCGGGGCGATCTGCCAGCGTGGGTTAATTATTTTTAGTTATTTTTAAGCACATGTCCTTCAAAGATGGTACAACAGAAAGACATCATACGGAGTATCCTGTTTTGAAGTGATAGCGCCAAAATTATGGAACAGTTTGTCTCAATCGTTGAAGGAAATTGAAAATGATAAAAATCATTTAAGAAACATTTAGAGAGAGACTTTTTTCTTTAAACAGATTTAACAACCTCAGAGCGTTGTGTGCATGCCAAAATAGCATGGATACAAGCGCTATGTAAGTATTCAATCCATCAATCAATCATCCAGTCATTCAATCAAGCAATCAATCAAACAGTTATCGATGTGCTTGATCCCCAAGTTGGGCTGCTTGAGCCCTTTCAGCCAATTTTTGCTGTAAATATGGGGCCCTAGGCGAAACGGATTGCGCGGGGCCCATTTTGGGTAGAGGATAAGGAGAATAAGTGAAAATTAAGATTTTGTATTAGAAAATAAATTCGGGGCGGGGCCTATGAAAGTGCGGGGCCCACTGCGGCCGCATGGGTTGCAGTGGTCTAAGGCCGGCCCAGCTAATATGTCATTAGCCATCATTTAATTTAACCAAAACGTATATTTTTATAAACGCCCATACGTATTTATCTAGACCATTAGGCGCTACTTTTATCTGATTTACAGTTTGAGAACCACGGAAAGATTATGCTTTAAATCTTTGATAAGTGTCATGTTACTGCTTAGATTTTCTCAATGTCTTATTTAAACACAAACTATTGATACACAAATTGTTGATACACATTGTATTGATACACAATGTATTGATACACAATGTATTGATACACAATGTATTGAAACACCAAGCAATGACACATAAAGCATTGACAAACAAAGCATTGACACACAATGCATTGCTATGTACGCCTATAAGAAAATTCCACCCAAATAAAGGGATTTAACCAATAATTTATTTTAAAAAAATTGTTGAAACATTTTTTTCAATCACATGCAAACGTATTGATAGAATGTTTCCGTGTAGAAACAAGTTGATCACGTGACTCCTTTTTTAAATTACGACTTTCTTTACTCGCTGACCCACGGTGAAGTTTTATATAAACTTATATTTAATATTACACTTTTATTTATTTTTTTAAAAAACGTAATTTTATGTGTTTACACCTGTTATTCAAGGCATTTTTATAGACAATAAATTTTATTACTGACAGATTTGAACACAATTTTATAATTTTTTTATATTTACATCTTTACTTGTTGAAAGAATGGGTTGACTTACATCCTTACAGATAACAGTAGGCGCCATAATATGAATACATAATATTAGATGATTTTGTTTTTGTTTGACGAAAAGTGGCTCAATATTTTAAACACACACAAATGATACACCCATTTTTTAAAATTTTTATTATTATTATTAGTGGTCTTATAGTGGCCTTTACCGGAGCATGCCCAAAACCAACCGCAAAGGCCATCAGTTGTAGAGTCTTAAACGCCACCAGCAGAGCCTCATCACCCACATGAGGACAGAGCACTGCCCTACACGCAGCTATCTGAACAGGTTGCACCCACTGCGGGACCCGAGCTGCCGTCATCGTGGACAGGCGCCGGAGACGATCGCGCACCTTCTAGCCGAGTGCTCAACGCTGGCGACTGGCGTGATTGGGGTTCTCCCAGCCAACCATGTCGACAGTCTTATTTAAGGTACTGCCCACCAGATGAGGCAGGCCTGTACCATACTTGCCGGTGCAATTAAAGAGCAATAGCTCGGTCCTTTTCAGTGAATGTAATATTTCAGTGGCCTAGGGCTGGGCTCACTGCGCTGTACATAAAAATATTAGCAAAACAGACATAATCGTGACAAGAAAAAAGAAAATACATTTTTTTCCATGGTACGGCTTTCAAAACACAATGCTAAATCAAAGCCAATGGACGAATTGTTAGAGAGACCGCTGACAAAATAAACCTGCACCGATTTTCCGATCAATGTTTCCTCAGATCTTCCACTGTCGTGTTCTACCTACAACTTGACGGTACGTACGCTTCATTATTATGGCGCTAAGTAGCCCCGACAAAATCCTAATGACAGCTCTTGTGTCAATTTTCTCCCGGTCTCTTCATGGTCTAAGACATTCATGAGCGCCTGCTCAAATATTTGATCGCGGTTTTTTCGGAACATTCTACGGTCGTGTGATAAACTGCTGTGAGAGTTTTGTGGGTCGGTGGGCAAACATGAGTTGGCTCAGGAGCTCATTGAATGCGCGTGCGGGAGAAGAGGAACAAAAGAAAACGTTATTGACCAGGTGCATTGAAGTTAAGAGATTGGTGGTGGTGGTGAACGGTTCTCAAGCATTAACATAATGCAATTTAACAAGTGGATCAATACTTAACTATATTCGTTTCTCCTGCACATGCGACTGCTCTTGTCTTTTGCAACATTTAAACAAAAGAGAAGCACACTTTTCAAAAAAGAGACACGGTTCTCAAATGTTGTTATCTGCAGCTTGAATAATTCTTTGAAACAAAATCTATCTGTGAAAGTTTTTTGTGTGTTAAATTGGATGTTATGTTTGACCTACTTGATACAAGTTACTTAAAATAAGATCAGATCGATCATGAGGGTTCTTTCCATCACAGCGAGGACCGACAGTTATCGAAAGATAATTTGCTGACCAATATGGCAGAATTTGACCAACGTGTTTCTCCGTCAGTTATAAGATAAAATGACCTTTCTGAAAATCAACATTAGGCAAGTGTGATCGCCCCCCCCCTTTTTTTTTCTCCATATAAATGCTGTCTGAACTTTGCCATTGAGAAAAATATTTTTGAATGCATAAATTGACTTTGTTCTAGTTTGAAAATTATTTAATTATTATGTCAATATATAGATCTAATGCTTTTTTTAAAAAAAGAAAAATTTACAATGGAACGAAACAAATCTACATTAATTTAAATCAATAAAAAGAATCTTATCTCTTTTGTAGGGAAAAAAACAGCAACATAAATTTCCATTACTATTGACAACATAACATTCTATTGTTGTATTTCTGTGTCATTAACAGATGTAGTGTCATTAATAGACGTAGTGTAATGTATAGACTTAGTGTCGTTATTAGATTGAGTGTTATTAATAGACATAGTTTTATTAAACTCAGCCTTGATGAAATCAATTTGTATTGTAATACTTTCGGAGTGCTTATTGTGGTGTTAATTACTTAGTTGTGCATAATGGCTTCCATTGAGTTAAAGAAACAGCAAGAACATGGTCTCTGGTAGCCATCTAGCCATCTAGCCTGGTTAAGAGCGTTGTCTGGTAGACATCTAGCTAGGTTAAGAGCGTAGTTTCTGATAGCCATCTAGTCAGGTTAAGAGCGTAGTCTCTGGTAGCCATGTAGTCAAGTTTTAAGAACGCAATCTCTGGTAGCCATCTAACCATGATAAGAGCGTAGTCTCTGGTAGCCACCGAGCCAGGTTAAGAACGTAGTCTCTGGTAGCCATCAAGTCAGGTTTAAAAAAAAACAAAATTATGAAAACGTAATAACATTTTTATTTTAATCACCGTGGGTTGTCAACGTGACACGACCATGGGTTGTCAATGTTACACCACCATTTGAAACTTCATTTACTGACGAGGCTCTTGAAATTGTTTTGTACCGGAAAGTTCAAAGCATGAATGGAGTTGTCAAAAAACAACAACAGTTGTATAATTGGAATGACTTCACGAAACAAAATTAAACTTTAGCACGTTATTTGTATTCATTCCAGACCAGAATGTCAGCTGTCAGATTGGACAATTCATTTGTTCCTCTTCATTCAGTGGTCTCTTCGCAGATTTATTTCGCAATTTTGTTTATTTTGATGTGACAGTTTTCAATGGTGGTTTAATCCTCTACGTCTGGCGGAACTGATTGCTACAACGTAGCAAACGATGTAGCCTAATGACGCAGTGGCGCGGAACAATGTAATGAGACTGCGTTTTATGAGCCGATGTAATGAAACAAATGTAACTGTCATTGGCACCTGTTTTTTTGTTTTCGAACACATGAAACGATGGGTCTCATGTGAATGTCTTCTAAAAGTGTTGTAGTACAAGACTATGACATTGCCAGTCAACGCAAAGTCTAAAAAAGTATCAAATAAAAAATCACAACCCTTCTTTGCTTACGCTCACTCTAAAAACTGCGCTAGATCACCCCTCAATTCACACCCCCCCCCCACCCAAACCAACCCATTTAAATAAAATACCTTTTTCATCATCCCTTTTCAAGCCTACAGTTGAAAGCTCCTAATAACAGGCATTCAATTGCCCAGCTTTGTCATAAGAGAATGAGAAAGGGAGAGAGATGGGGAGAGAGGGAGAGATAGAGAGAGAGCAAGAGAGTAGGGGCTCTCTGCTAAATGGTAAACATTTGATTCTCCATAAAAAAAATCTCGTCCTAAGAGTACGCACAAGAAAAAAGTATTTCATAGCGAGTTTAAAATTTAAAAAAAATATTTCGGGACACATTTAAGACATATTGTTTCTAACCAAAATAGAAAATAACCACTTGTCCCTATTATACAGAAAAATGATCACCAAACACATTGCCCAATGTCCAAATCATCACCAATATCTCAGCTCACCAGCCTACCTCTAAAAACTGTTTCTTTTGGATCCGTTAAGAAGATTTAGAAATGCAAAAAAAAAAAACAACCTAAAATAAAAAAAAACTAAAAAAATTAATACGGCAGAAGATAACAGCATTTAACTCCGTTGCACACTCTATAGGTTTTTTTTATTGTAATTGACTCCCAGCCCCCGGGATAATTGTGCGCGCAACACCATCATCCAAATCTTGCACTGTCGGGCAAAGTCTGTGTTGAAGTGCGGATACAAAGGAGACGGGTCGTGTGAGAAGGCAGCAGAGCAAACTCTTGTCTGTGGTATGCCAGGACACTTCGTCGGCGCGCTGAGCTTTCTGGCTAGTACGCTGAAATAACCACGTGTGCTTGTACGTTAAAACAACAACTTGTGCTTGTATGTTGAAATAACCATTTGTGCTAGTACGTTGAAATAACCACTTTTGGTAGTACGTTGAAATAACCACTTTTGCTAGTAAGTTAAAATAACCACTTTTGCTAGTACGTTGAAATAACCACTTGTGCTGGTACGTTGAAATAACCACTTATGCTAGTACGTTGGAATAACCACTTGTGCTAGTACTTTGAAATAACCACCTGTGCCAGTACGTTGAAATAACAACTTGTGCAAGTACGTTGGAATAACCACTTTTGCTATTACGTTGGAATAACCACTTGTGCTAGTACATTGAAATAACCACTTGTGCTAGTACGTTGAAATAACCACCAGTGCTAGTACGTTGAAATAACCACTTGTGCTAGTACGTTGAAATAACCACTTGTGCTAGTACGTTGAAATAACCACTTGTGCTAGTACGTTGAAATAACCACTTGTGCTAGTACGTTGAAATAACAACCTGTGCTAGTACGTTGAAATAACCACCAGTGCTAGTACGTTGAAATAACCACTTGTGCTAGTACGTTGAAATAACCAATTGTGCTAGTACGTTGAAATAACCAATTGTGCTAGTACGTTGAAATAACCACTTGTGTTAGTACGTTGAAATAACCACTTGTGCTAGTACGTTGGAATAACCACCTGTGCTAGTACGTTGAAATAACCACTTGTGCTAGTACTTTGAAATAACCACCTGTGCTAGTACGTTGAAATAACCACTTGTGCAAGTACGTTGCAATAACCACCTGTGCTAGTACGTTGAAATAACCACTTGTGCTAGTACGTTGAAATAACCACTTGTGCTAGTACGTTGAAATAACCACTTGTGCTAGTACTTTGAAATAACCACCTGTGCTAGTACGTTGAAATAACCACCTGTGCTAGTACGTTGAAATAACCACTTGTGCTAGTACGTTGAAATAACCACCTGTGCTAGTACGTTGAAATAACCACTTGTGCTAGTACGTTGAAATAACCACTTGTACTAGTACGTTGAAATAACCACTTGTGCTAGTACGTTGGAATAACCACCTGTGCTAGTACGTTGAAATAACCACTTGTGCTAGTACTTTGAAATAACCACCTGTGCTAGTACGTTGAAATAACCACTTGTGCAAGTACGTTGCAATAACCACCTGTGCTAGTACGTTGAAATAACCACTTGTGCAAGTACGTTGAAATAACCACATGTGCTAGTACTTTGAAATAACCACCTGTGCTAGTACGTTGAAATAACCACTTGTGCAAGTACGTTGCAATAACCACCTGTGCTAGTACGTTGAAATAACCACTTGTGCTAGTACGTTGAAATAACCACCTGTGCTAGTACGTTGAAATAACCACTTGTGCTAGTACGTTGAAATAACCACCTGTGCTAGTACGTTGAAATAACCACCTGTGCTAGTACGTTGCAATAACCACCTGTGCTAGTACGTTGAAATAACCACTTGTGCTAGTACGTTGAAATAACCACCTGTGCTAGTACGTTGAAATAACCACTTGTGCTAGTACGTTGAAATAACCACTTGTGCTAGTACGTTGAAATAACCACCTGTGCTTAGTACGTTACGTCAAAACGCGAAAGCTTCAGTTAGCACTTGCTTGATAGCCAAATATTAACGACACATTTAAATGATTTAAAAAAGGAATGACTTTGCATCTCTTGTAGCCTCTAAATGTTTAGTGAATTCTTTTTTTTTTTAAAACCGGTTTTTCATTTATTGTATGTAAATGATATCGTATTTATCGAGTTTTAGATTAATATGTAGAAATAAAGTATAGATTGTCGTCTGTGTGAAACGACAGCAGCTCGATATTTTGTACTTTTATGACAGAAATACATATTTTGATTAGAATTTAAGAAAATAATTAGTTTTTACTAAATAAGCATCCCAGCTAGTCAAATTGTGACTGAAATCTTTATCTGATTTTATTTTTCAAACTAGAAACAAAATTCTATTTTGTGCGCTGAAAACTATCTTTACTAATATAAATATTACTGATTGAATACCTCTATTATTATTATTGCTTTTACCTCAGTACGTGGATTCACAATTCATTTAAGAACATTTTACAATATGTTCAGTTTGCTGGTTTTTTTTTATGTTTTCATTCGATAACCTCACACGTGCCTGGTCGTGTTCAGTTTTGTTTTGAAATTTTATTTTGAATTGTTTGACTAAAGGCAAAAAGCAGTCGCTTGATTTGCTTTGAACCATTAACACTGGACTCTGGTGCCTAGCTTCCTCACCGTGTAAACTGCCCTGCGACATGCAACCCTGGGATCTTCAGTGAGTGGCGGGCTCAGTGGTTTGGTCACGGCACGATGATTTTTTTTAAAGACGGGTTTGAACTGAAGTGTGAAACCGACAAGATACAAAAATAATAGGAAAAACATTTTTAGCCTCATCTCGTTGACCTAATACGCCCAAAAGCTGACAGGCAGATTCGTGAAATCGGTCGAAGAGATCTAACACAGACCAGCAAGAGTTTCCATCTGGTGAACAAATATTTCGTTTTGTTTATTGATTGACCATAAGTGGATTTCCTTCTTTACAATGTAAGTAAATCTTTAAGAACAAGGGTGTTTTTTAAACATTATTTATAAGAAATACTCTTGTGTTATGATGAAGATGATGATGACTTCTATAGCGCTTGTATCCATGCGTTTTTAGCATGTTCAAAGCGCTCTGTGGTCATAAACTTTATGTAACGAAACAAGACTTTAAATGTCTCTTAAATGATTTTTGAATCAGTTTTTAATTCCCCCAAAGACCGAGACACACTGTTCCATAAATTAGTCGCAATTGCTTGAAAACAGCGCAGTCCGAATGACTTGTTTTCCGAATAACTTGTTTTTGTATCCATCCACAATGGGACCTCTAAAGGCCTGGGATGAATAGCGCAGCCTCTTTAAGGATATATGTTTGGGAGCAGTTCTTTTAGGCATTCAGGGATGAGGCGAATAGTGAAACCTATGTTAAACATACTTAAAACACAACAACATAAGCATTAGAAACTCTATGGAGAGAGGAGTTGTGTGAAGCTCCACTTAGAGAGTATCACAGTGCTGAACCGATATTGTTTCACGGCATGCAGTTCATAGGCTTATTGGTAAATGTGTTGTATTGGATCAAAGACTGGTAGAAGACCGAAGAAGGCTCTAAGCTTGTACAGTTCATAGGCGTATTGGTAAATGTGTTGTATTGGATCAAAGACTGGTAGAAGACCGAAGAAGGCTCTAAGCTTGTACAGTTCATAGGCTTATTGGTAAATGTGTTGTATTGGATCGAAGACTGGTAGAAGACCGAAGAAGGCTCTACGCCGAAACGTTCACATCTTATCGTCTTTTCATTCATGCTTCAACATACCTTATTGTACTATTTCATAAAACACCTTGTTTAGGATCCGATGCCCTGCAATAGGACAGCAAATTGTCTACAATACTAGCCATCCACTTGACATCAGGATGTCTACCATACATTAGCCATCCACTTGACATCAGGATGTCTACCATACATTAGCCATCCACTTGACATCAGGATGTCTACCATAAATTAGCAGAACCATGTTTACCCCTGGGTTGGTGTCAGCGTACTTTTGGTCCATTAGCGGGGGGGGGGGGGGTGCTGCTGCTTTGCAATCAAGTACAATTTGTGTAAGGAAATCCACTCAACTGCTTATCTAAGGTAACACCAATAAATATGCAGGTCATAGTCCTGCCATTGGTTTCTTGAGGATGAGAATGAAATAGTAGAGCGAGGTATGTGGAAGCTTGAATCAAAAGACAGGACAATGAGATGTGAACGTTTTGGCTTAGACAAATGAAAATACGCCAAGAAACAGGGCACAGGCAAAAAAACTTTAGAGATCGCCTTTGTTGTTTTTTTTACAAATACTCACCCACCCCATTCCTACTCCCCCCTTCCCCCAAGAAAAAACACGTAAATTGAATCGGAACATCCTACTCACCCCCCTCCCCACCAACACACACACTAAATCATTCCGTAGAGACACCCAATGGAGCACGCACACACTATATACTTATTGGAATTTCCAAATATCCCTTGCTTTCTAAGAGGTCGCCGGCTTGATTGGTTCACAAACAACTTATGTATATCTTTGATAAGATGTCAGTTATGATAAAATGGAACAAAAGGGGCCTGCAAAGAAAAACGACCCACTTCCTTGTCATATGGCGGACTCGCAAAGAACGCGGGACAAGTCTTGCGCCCTGAAAGTTGAAAGTCCCCCGATGCAAGGCTATTACCTAAATGTTTCCCGTCGAGTCATCATGTCTGACGTGTGTTTCCGATACTTTGCTAAGACGGTCAGTTTGGTTTTTCGTTTTGTTTTTTTTTCTTATGTGCCGCCCACGGTGTTTGTGTTGTATGATCCATCACAGCCCCATTGTCTCACAGACGGGTAAGGTTTTCTGTATAAAGCCACTGTGACACACTGTAGACTTTCTGGTCTCGCATTATCGTCTTCCTTTGCCTTCAGCAGTTTTATGAGATCTTATGTCTTGGAGACAAATGTCCGCCATTCAGTTAAGTGCAAAGGACCGTGTTAAAGCTTTTAGTGAATTGATAGCCCCAAGAAGTGGAATGAGTGTTTATGGCAGTGTTGGGCGGGGTGTATAGATTAATTTACAGTAAGAAACTCCGTGTCATCGGATAGGGAAGTGCTATACAGTTCAATTTACAGCAAGGAACAGACCCTGTCATCGATGTGGGACATGCTATTTATAGATCAAGGGTCGACATACTTTCTTTAGTGAGGTGCCGTTGTAAATTACACATTCTAAGGGTGTCTTTTTTTAAGTTTCTATATAAATATTTATATATATATATATATAAAAGAAGGGTCACATCAATCACTTGAAAGAGCCGACTGTGGCCCTGGAGCCACTGAGGGATGATAAGTACCCTGGAGGGTTTAATCTGCATTAAAAATTATCCCTGTCCTCAAAAGTGTCTTTCAAACAATTTCCTCCGTGGTGGGAGGGGAGGGGCAGGGAATTTCAGATTTTCGGGTGGGCAGTAGCAGTTACCTGAGGAGTAGCTAATGGGGAGACAGAGTGGAAAGAAGTCCTCTGGCACCAGACTAGCGGGGGTGCCATAAGGGGCTTAAGATGGATTTTTAAAAAAAGATTTTCAGTGTTGAAGGGTGAGTAAAATATATGTATTGTCCCCTGGCAATGAACGCTCTGCCAGGGGCGTAAAGAAGTGGGCGGATGGGGTGGCCATCCACGTGTCACTTATTCTTTATATAGATATATATAATGTTGGTATCATGAAAGGGAGTACGGAAAAAAATCTTGGGGCACCCTTAGTCGCACTAATACACGCTTCGCCACTAGACAGTGTAGCTATCTGCAACAAAATCGTTTATAATTTGCATCGGGATGAAAGGCATAAACTTAGGGCGCCAATGAATCTTTAGCGCAAGAAGGGTCTGGGGGGAGGGGGGGGAGCACGCTCACCAGAAGTATTATATTTTTTTGACCGGGGAAAGAATTTTTAAACGTCCGGGGGAGGCATAATGGCACCCAGTGGCATACATAAACTGAATCCAATCCGGTTGTGGAGTGACCCTGGGTAATCATTTGGAACAAGCTTAGATTCTACCCTACAATGTAACAATGATCAGCTCAAGGGAAGGTGAGTGCAGAAGTTAAAGGCGCCGAAGACAATCAGGCGAATTCAAAATGCTGTGATACATATTGGTCCCTATTTGAATTCGGTCTTTCTTTCAGACAATGTTTGAGGGGCATTTCAAACTTTTGTTAGCTGGAAGCCTTAAAATGTCGCAGAATAGTGATCCAAGACATGTCTAACTCCGACCAAGCCCTACATGAACTAAATTCATTCCAGTTGTGTCCCCCTTGAGAGTATGCTCTTGACCTCGTCCCTAAAATCTTTATAGTCCCAAGAAGATATTTTGCTAAATTCAAAATACAATAATGCAGTTCAGCTCATACCTGAATTTAGTTTTGCAAAATTATACACTTAATTGTAAGCAACAGAAGAGATGCTAGATACTAATTTAGGTTTCACTTAACCTTAGAGCAGTCGTGCGGGCCCAGCAACCGATACTGCTTCGGAGGGCCTCGGGTATTTTTGGGGCTTAACGTTGTGATGGGAACACTTATTAAATTATCAAATTGGACTGCAAGGTGGGGGATGGCAAAAACGAAAAGTGGCAGAGATCCTCGAAAATTGGTGACTGCTGATTTTGACATGGTCATGATATAAAGATACTTTTTTTTACGTAACTAAATAGTAATGTCGCTTTTCCTATATTTTAAAAAATATAATTAGGTCAACAAATTTTATATTAAATTTAAAAACATTTGCATCACAAAAAGCATTGGTAAAATCATTTTTACATGTGGAATGCAAAGTGAAAAAGAAAATTCCAAGTTTTACCAGAGTATAAAAAAAAAAACATTTAGAAGATAGATCTTTACATTTGTATTTTATATTTAAACTTTTCTTTTTTTTTAAATTGTATATTCACGGCATATTTCTGTGAAGAAGACACGGTTTGTTTATAAAAGATATTATAAATTTATTATTGTGTGAATTTATCTGAAGGAAATCGTATACATTTTTTTTTTCGGAATTTTAAACTCTTATAATTTTCTTCGATAAATTTTATTTATTGAAACAGATATATTTCTGCAGCATTTATTTTTAATTTGCGATTTTGGAAGAAGAATATTTTCTTTTCAAACGAGGAAAAAAAAGTTAAATCGGCCTGATTATCGAATGGTTATTTCACAGAAACTTTTGTTTAGCTTTCCACTGGTTTCTCATGAGTGCAAATAAGTGAGTGCAATTGTTTCATTGTTATGATATAAAAGAGAGGAAAGCATTTTGGAATTGAATACATATAGGCTAAGTATTTATTTTTTTAAAATATATGTTATTTTTAAAAACTTAAGTAACAAAAGTAGCACATTTTAAACAAAACACAGCTCAAGTCAAGGCTGCTACTATTATATTGCCTTGGTCATCTTCGCTTGCGGTGGACGCACAGCAGAGTTCGGATGTTATAGTCAACAGGCGAGTTGAGGCTAAACAATTTTAGAACCTCCGATGTTTACATAATAATTACTGCTGCTCTTACATCAACAGACTAGACAAGCAGGCATAATTACATCCAGATAATCTATGACCCGTGTTGTTTGTAATAGATGGCTTTACTCTTCTGTTGTTTTTTTTAAACTTACCTAACATAAAAAAAAACAACATTTGAACAAACATGTGGGCGACACACGGGCAGCAGTGAGGTTAAGCTCATTAAAGCAAGTAGTGACACAGTGCATTGATAGACAGGTACTCACTTCTAAACAAATTTCAAGTCTCTCCTAAATATATAAGAGCATGGCGTCTTTGCATAGAAATGAATGCAGTTAACGATTTACAAAATTGTACGTTTAACGCCACCATTATAGTCCGAACTTTTAATATTTAAAAAAAAAAAGTTTGCCAGTATTACTAAGAAGAGAGTGTGTGAGAGAGAGAGACTGAGAGAGAGAGAGAGAGAGAGAGAGAGAGGGGAGAGGGATAATGGAAGAAGAAATTAGAAGCTGTGGAGAATAACCAATAAGTGACTTTTTATTATAGACCGTAAAGAAAAACCTAAAGGATATGGGAATAATTGTTAAGACTTTGTAACTACCCATCCCTGGCCTATGCAACACAATGGTTAGACCTTGTAACTCTCCCCCCCCCCCGACCTATGCGACAATAGGGAAGAGTTGCAACTCTACCCTTGACCTAAGCGACAATTTATAAGACATTGTATTTCTACCTTATAAGAAGCCTGAGGTTTATTTTTGTCTGTACTTACCTTTATGAGCACAAAAGCATATTGATTATCTTCAATCTATGACAGTAAAAACCAGATGTTAATATGTTTTAAATTTTAATAGCATTATTTTTGTTCAGTCACTCATCTCCACCCAGCAAGCATGGAACAAAGCGACTTCAAGCGATATGTCAGGTTCAGTATAACGACAAGGTTTTGTTCAGTATATCGACCGAAGTGAGAACATATCATTAGTAGTTAAACAGGCGTTTTAATACTGTAATATACAATTAAATGATACGGCGCACTTACATCTATATAATATATCTGTTTGTAGTTCCAGTGCCACTATAAGCGATATCGGAATACCACAATTTTCTATATCCCGCTGCAATGGCTACTTTTGAAATATATATATATATATATATACACGAGTCAGAGAGATATTGAACCAGAGATATAGAAAGAGAGAGAGGGAGAAGAACAGAGAAAGAGAGGGAGAGAGAATAATGGAAGAAAGAGATGATACGAGAATAAAGACAAATATAGATATTAAAACATCCTAGTGGCCGGTAACCCGCGGTTCCATAGACGCGTGAGGCTCTCTGAAACGAAAATATATCTACCATCAAATGAAAAGAAGATAATTCATATGTTTTATAAATATCATTAGCAATGCAAAACTATCTTGACATCTTTCAGGAAATGCATATATAGAACAAAGATAAATAGAGCAAAGCTAAATGTTTTACATGCATTACGTGAGAAACAAAAGCCACACTTTATGGTATTCCTCCAGCGGTCTCCTAGAAGTTTTAAGCCCTGGCTCATCAAATTGTCTCACATCCCGTTCAAATTTGTATTCATGTCAGTGGCGTAGCTAGGGTTAGCGCCGGCCCTGGTGGACCAGGATTTATTCTCGCAATTAATCCTGCAAATGGCCGAAAGTGCCACCCATCCATAAGCAGTAATAATTGTCGTCAGTGGCGGACCTCCCAATCCCAACCATCATTCCTATGCCACTGATTCCAGTGATCTTTATTTAAAATTTGAATTTAATTTTATAATTAATTTTAGTTTTACAATACGCCCACGAAAAACATATAAATTGTACACACCGAGCCCTCTAAACAACTGAGAAGTCAGTGCGGAAACATCGCATCAAACGCAATTAAAAGACAAGCTGAGGCAAGGCAGCCATGCTGCACGTGTAACATAAGGGAAGACTTGCATAATCTATAAATGATAATTACAGTTGCACGGATTTTGACGGTTCTTTTACCAACATGGACCATGTAATTTTTTTTGTAAATGCCGTAAAGCCTAGGGTCTGTGTCCTCATCTGGTTGTTCAGTACATAGGATTCTACACATTATTTCCACACTTCTGGGTTTATAATCGCTACCAAGGAAACATTTATGACCACAGGTACGCTTTCATGCAGCATACAGGTTGGACAACGCTCGACGGAGCTAGATCTGTGTACCAGAAGGATGTATAGTGGTCTAGCTAGATATGTGTATCAGAAGGATGTATAGTGGTCTAGCTAGATCTGTGAGCCAGAAGGGTGTATAGTGGTCTAGCTAGATATGTGAGCCAGAAGGGTGTATAGTGGTCTAGCTAGATCTGTGAGCCAGAAGGATGTATAGTGGTCTAGCTAGATCTGTGCGCCAGAAGGATGTATAGTGGTCTAGCTAGATCTGTGTACCAGAAGGATGTATAGTGGTCTAGCTAGATCTGTGCGCCAGAAGGATGTATAGTGGTCTAGCTAGATCTGTGTACCAGAAGGATGTATAGTGGAACTTTATAGCTAGATCTGTGAGCCAGAAGGATGTATAGTGGAACTTTATAGCTAGATCTGTGAGCCAGAAGGATGTATAGTGGAAATTTATAGCTAGATCTGTGAGCCAGAAGGATGTATAGTGGACATTTCTGGCTATGTTGTACGAGAAGCCGGTTTTTATAGGAATGCGTGATTCTCCTAAGAAAGTTACATTAACTCACTCGTAGATTCTGAAATTTCCTATTGTTGACAGAGTAGCTTTACCCTTCTCTTGACAGAGTAGCCTTCCCATTCTGTCGACAGGGTAGCTTTCCAGAACCTATTTACTTAGCGCCGTCTTGTTTCAAAACAAGTCTCTATCAGAACATTGCACCTCTACATTTTATTCATACATGATACAAGGTCACCGAAAATTTTGCTTAAGCATCAATACTTTTGCCCCCCATTCGGAATGACCCATTTACAACACTACCTTCCCAAAGTGTAATAGTTGTAACGTTTATGGTAACGTGACGGGTGGAGCTATGCACTGTTGACAAACGCGAGTACGCGTTCAATATACGCGCGAGTTGCAATACTGATAGTTTTTGGGGGAATGCTATTTATCAGTTAATAAACATATTCTAGATCTATATAGGGCACAGTTATTTTACGTTTATTTTAGGAAGGAAAGGAAACGAATATTTATTAATTCCAGACTCCAGTTTTACGCACGTGGACATTTTATTCTGTAACATCTATGTCACGGGACGAAGGATTAGATTCTTTGGAGTTTTAACATTTTCCTGCAACTGACGTCATTATTCACTGTTTAAGAATTTCGGTCTTTAGCTTCTGCTAGTCTCAGATTCTGGTGGCATCACATTGAGCTATAAAGCAAGATTTTTCAAAAAAGTAAAATAAGTGTCTTTGGTAGATTTCTGGAGAACCCCTGACAAGACGCGAACAGTGACAAACAACAGTCGGTTATAATTTCAAAGACACTCCAACAATGAAATGTTCGAGAACCAGCACGTGAAATGCCAAAGACGATATCCCATCGATACTTGAGTGAAACCTTCTAGAAGTTGTCGCCATTGAAGGCCAGGATAGGTGGAGACTGCGTTAAGAGTGGTAATTAACAACTCTCATGTCGTAGGCTTGACTCATAATTGCACTGCTATTGACTTCTTGCAGACAGTAGCGTGTGACAGTTCTGTGACAGCGCAGTTCATATTGATGTATTGGCGCGATACGTGGTGATGTTGGTGGTGATGGTGATGCTGTGGTCTGGTGTTGTGGTTGTGCGGTGTTGCTGTGGCAGGGGTGACGATGATGTTGTATTTGTGGTAATGGTGATGGGGGTTTGGTTGAGATGTAGTAGTGGTGGCATGATGCTGGGGTTAGGGTGATTGGTGTTGGGTATGATGATGTGGTGGCGATGATGGTGGTGGTGGTGCCGGGTATGGTGGTGGGGTGATGGGTATGAAGTGCTAATGGTGGTGTTGGTTGGTACGATGTGGTGATGGTGATGACAGCGGTTGTGGTAGGGACGATGGTCGAGGTGATACTGGTGGTGGTTCGTATGATATGGTGGTTTGATGATGGTGGTAGAGGTAATGTTGGTTGTGGTTTGTGATGATGGTGGAGGTGGTAGGTATGATTCATCGATAGTGGTGGTGCTGGGGCGTATGGTGTACTTGTGGTGGTGATGGTGATTTGCTGGCATCGTACACTCGGCTCATAGTTTACTCCGACGTTTTTGGGGTTAAAGCTGACTCCGAAAACTTTGGGGGGGGGGTGGGGGTGGGGGGTGGGGGGGGGGAGACAAGTATCATTGTGGAGAGTGAATAAAAATATTTACAACTGCTGTCTAACAACGGATTTTTGAGAACCTTCTAATTCACTGTCACGTGATATACCACTTCTTCTGCCCCTTGTTCAGATAGATTCAGACGTCAATTTTGCTGGTCTAGACCATTCTCACCCCACCCCCACACGGTAAGACATAAACAATCACTGTTTGCCACAGAGCTTTCAATTTGAACCCTAATTTGAATAGCATTGATTCTAAAGAGTAGGTCGAGGGGCCGTTAAATGTACCACGAATGTGCCATTTGGGGATGGTAAGTGTACCATTTAGGGTGTCAAGTGTAGCACTACTGTGCCATTGACGGTGTCATGTGTGCCACGACTGTGCCATTTAGGGTGTCAAGTGTAGCACGACTGTACCATTTAGGGTATCAAGTGTACCAAGACTGAACCTTTTTACAAATCTGAGTTCTAAATCCACAAACAGGTGTGCCATATGCCCTGGAATCCCTTAGTCATGTACAATTTTACGATTTTTAAATTGAATGTTTGTTCGCCTGTTTGAACGTGATTTCTGTCTTACACAGTATTTGTAAGTCAAGAAAGCGAGTGTCGAAGGTCTTTTTCTATGTAGCAAAAACGAAACAAAAGATATTATAAATGTTGACCCCGTGTTGACAGGTAACGTGTCTAACATTGTTTGTATGCTGCTCATTGTCCATGGCCATCGTCCTGGTTTTTGTCGTAGCTTCCATCGTGCTAACTTTTCAAAACACATTCTGACTCCAAAGCTGTGATTTCTTAAATGTGTTCATTAAGTTTCATAAAAAGTTCAGCTAGCATTGAAAACTGGTAAAGTGGATTTGTGTTTAGGGAGGGGGGGGGGGGAGCGAGACGGTAACAACTCGAAATGACGTCACATGGAAAAGTCGTTAAATTAATCTCTAAGAAAATATATTCGTTTTCTCTTCCCCCCCTCCCCACACCCAAACAGGTCAAGCAATAACCAACAAATTATGTCCAGATCAGTCTTACGTCACTTGCTGGTGTGCAGCCTAGCCATCACCTGGGTCGTGGTTCTGGCCTCCGACGACCCCCAACAACCCTCCAGTAACGACTTAGGTGCCTTCAGCAACGTGGGTGCTCTCGGCGAGAAGCAAGAGTTGGTGGATCCTTACGGCTTCGATTACGAGTTGGCAAAGCGGCGAATGGACCGATACGGATTCTTGGGCGGCATCGGCAAGCGTCGACTGGATCGATTCGGGTTCTACGGGGGAATCGGAAAGCGGGACGCGGACGGCTTTGATGAATGGAACGGGGAGACGGAAGACTTCGAGAAACGTCAGATTGATCCCTTCGGGTTCAGCGGAGGAATCGGAAAAAGAAAGATGGATCGTTTCAGCTTCACCGGAGGAATCGGGAAAAGGAGGATGGATCGGTACGGCTTCTCCGGTGGAATCGGTAAGAGGAGGATCGACAGATTCAGCTTCACGGGCGGTATCGGTAAAAGGAGGATGGATCCATTCAGTTTCACTGGAGGAATCGGAAAAAGGAGGCTGGACAGGTTCGGATTCGCGGGAGGAATAGGAAAACGAGGATTGGACAAATTCGGGTTCGCCGGGGGAATCGGAAAAAGGCGATTGGATCGTTTCAACTTTGCCGGCGGAATCGGCAAGAGAACACCAGACGGTTTCGAGGATAATGTCGTGGACTTTGAAAAGCAGGCGGATGACGTGAGAGAATTGGATAAGAGATCAACAGATACCATAGAAAGTCATATGGTAAGAACAATTTTTATCATAATTTTCTGTAAATGTTTGTGTGAATTCTCCGTTCCCCAACAGTTGCGCTGGATCATTAGCGTATGCTTTGATGTGTAGTAAATACAAGCTACATACAATATAATTTTAGCTCTAATTTTGAAAAAAATCGCTTAGATAATATTTGAAGTAACTTCCCCCTTTCAATGTCACTCGTAGTGACTTCCCCCATTCAGTGTCACTCGGAGATATTTTATTTATTTTTTTTTTCAAAAAGACTCAGCTTTAATTAGGAGAAACATTTATTTTCATTTCCTGCTTGCACTTTCATTGCGTATCGAACACAATTAATTAAAATAAAATACGCCTCTTTTGAAATCAATGCGCTTGTTGTCAAAACATAAATGAATAACCCTAAACTCATTGTAACCATTGTCGTAGCTAAGATTAGTGCTTCCATGAGAAAAAAAAAAGGGGTAGGGGGGTGGCAAATTCTTTTTACCGATCAATTTTACACGAAAATCTCTGCATTTGGCCAAAATACGGGCCCTGTAGACCGCCCCCTTTAGTATTTCCCTTCCCCTTCCTGCACCACTGCTGCTACCTCTACAACTTATATATCAACTATTAAATATCACGCGATTGTTTTAGTTAGCGTATTTGTTTCAAAAGTTAGGATTTGACTTTAAAAATCCTTTATGTTAGATGACCCCGCCTTTGAAAAAAAATTGACCACGTGTTACATTAGGATCTACCATGTCTCAGTACTGTTGACCTTTTATCGATCATTACGCTGGCGGGTTTTAAGGCCTTGCATTTTAACAGTACTCAAATCGCTACGCCCTTTCACCTTACAAGGGAAGATGTTTATCAGCTTTTTAACAAAAACTATTGCATATAATAAAATAAGGCTTGGCGTAGGTTTCTCGGCAGTTGAGGCAAGCCCCTGGTTAGTTTCAGATAGGGCTTCATTAAATATCAGTATACATTTAAATACGTTGAAGTCAGTGTTTCTTTCAGAAATTTCCCCCCGGGGGATCACTTCAGATGTTCGGGGGGGGCAGTGCCAGGTGTCAGTAGCCAGAGGCGTAGCTAAGGGGTGACAGATGGGACATATGTCCCAGTGCGTCAGACTAGCGGGGGCATCAAATGGGCTATAGTGTTAATGGATGAAAATAATGGGTTTCAGAGTTTAGCAGGGGGGGGGGGAGTAAAAATGAATATTTTCCCCTGTCACCAAAGACTCACGTCAGTGACGTAAAAAGGGGGGGGGCGAACATTTGGTCTTCCCTGGTGTCATTTTTTCTTTAGATAGAGCGGCGGGATTTTCGGACATCTGCAGAGTTTCTATCGAGAAAGGTAGCGCGTCAAAAATTTAACCCACCTAGGGTGACGCTAACACTAAGCTCGCCGCTGGACAGTGTATATATCAGCACCAAAATTGGTTGTCAAGGCAAGTAATTTTTATCGGAAGTAGGGCAGCAGAAAATGTGTGATTATTTAACAATCAAGAGGTGCATTTTGGAGTATACATGATTCGAATGTTTTGATAAGACTATCATTGATCGGGGAATATAATTTTTCAAGCGTCAGGGGAGGCATACGTAAACTAAATTCATTCTGGTTGTGGTGCGCCGAAGAAAATCATTTGACACAAGATTAGATTCAACCCCGTAAGTCACACTGATCGACGTCAAGGAAGAAAAGGAAGGGGGATGGTAGCAGAAATTGAGGAATCCGAAGAGTTTTAGCAAAAGTGAGGGCAGGGGTCACCTTAATTTAAAAATAATAAATTCAAAATGCAGTGATGCAAATTTGTCTTTTTCTGAATATTAAGGGCCCACGATCAATTTATTGATCATTATGGCTCCTATGAATGTAGATGGGATTTGCAATGTTTCTGTGCTTGGTGTTGATGCGGATATGTCACTGGTAACAAGAGAAACTTAGTGAGGGTATCATGTATCTTTCAGACAATGTGTGAAGGGGCATTTCAGACGTTCATATATTTACTGTTAGAAGTCTAGTAGAAAAATGCTAAGAATACAACATCAACACACACCAACTATATGTGGACTACAAATCAGCTTATGATAGCATAGACAGGAAATACATAAACGATGCTCTGCTGGAACTTGGAGTCCTTAACAAACTTACCCGACTCATACATATAACGATGAATAACTCCAAAAGTAGAATCAAAGTACAGAAAGAGTACTTGAGGGGGTTTCCAATTAATCAGGGTCTGGGACAAGGAAATCCGTGTATCCTTTTCAACATCACTTTAGAAAAAAGCATTAGAAACATACGTGTGAGCACCTGAGAGGTGGTACAGACCAACCATAAGGAACTTTATAAAGCCAGCCACTGCAATACCTGGCATACACAGGCGATATAGCGCTACTTGGTAGAAACAGCATTGATGATATAATTAAAACTTTCAAGGAACTTGAAGATGTCACGGTCAAAGCTGGTCTTGATGTAAATAATGTCAGGAAATACGCAATGATGACACCATCAATATGAATAACTACACCTTTGAGAGGGTAGCTACTTTCAAATATCTAGTTGTGGCTATAAGTAAGCAAGAGGATATACAATCGGAGGTGCAAGAAAGAATAACAGCATGCGACTGTTCTTATTTTAATTTACAAAAGCTACTTCAAAGCAAAAACCTCGCTAAGGGAACAAAGAAGGCAATATACACCACTATCATAAGACCAGTAGTAACTTAAGCAAGTGAGACTTGGTTCCTACCAGAAAAGCAGAGAACCTGCTAAATATATGACCCGATGATAGACAATTTTGTTTTGGGAATCCGTACAAATCAAGAGCTATATCAATTGTACAAATACCCATCCATAGTCACAACAATATAAAAAAAATGACAGACTGCCCTGGGCAGGACACATTGAAAGGATGCAAGTTTCTGGAGCAACGAAAACGATCTACAGGCAGAAACCTAGGGGCAGG
Source organism: Omphiscola glabra (assembly GCA_964017045.1). Lineage (NCBI taxonomy): Eukaryota > Metazoa > Mollusca > Gastropoda > Lymnaeidae > Omphiscola > Omphiscola glabra. The sequence goes on from OZ024802.1 coordinate 14,995,060, forward strand.
GGGCTCACCGGTCTACCAAGACTGAGATGGAAGGCAATGTAGAGAATGGCTTACAAAGGTTGTGGTTCGCAACATCCCTACATGGGATGAAGTGCCAATGATGTAAATATTTCAGACTTATGTGTGGTAAGCGCTAGAAATAACCATAATAACAGGACATCACTAACTCTTCCACCAGCCCAATTTTAAATAAATTCAGTCCAGTTGGGAGCCCTTAGGGTATGCTTTTTTATCGAGAGATACTCCATAGCTTAGACTCGCCCCTTAAAATTTTATAGGCCCCGAAATTTTTTTGATAAGTTCAAAATGTAAGAAGGCATTTATTTTACATACCGTAGTTAAATTTAGTTTCGCATCATTAAACACTTAACTGTAGAGCAACGGGAGAGATGCTAGTTAATATTTTATGTGTCATTTGACCTAAGAGCCATCGTGAGAGGTCTGCAACCCGTATAGCTGCATGGGGCCTCGCATATTTTAGGGGCTTAAAGCTGGGTTGTAATTACATTAAATTATCAACTTTTACTGCTAGATAGGGAAGGACAAAACCGAAAAGTAGCACGGGTGCCACAAAAGTCAAGCGACGTCTCTGCTTGACTAAGTGTGTTATGCAAACATTATTTTTTTAATTGAAAAGTAATGTGTTTTTAAAGTTATTATTTAAAAATATTTTTGGGTCAACTACATAAAAATAATGAATTTACTACAAAATATTTTTAAAATTAAAAAAAAAAAAAAGAATTTCTTCCAAAAAAAAAAAAAGGCATCCATCACAAAAAAGAAATGCTAAAATAGTTTTACATTTTGAACGAAAAAGAAAAACCAAAAACATACGTTTATTTCTAAATATTTCCAAGTTTCACCAAAGTCAAAAAGAAAAAAGAGCTTTACTGTACAAAAGGCTATAGACTACATCTTTATGGGTTTTCAAAATTGTTATTATTTATAAATCATATGTAACCTACATAATTGTTAAGAAGTCATGACTTATTTACAAAAGACATCATATATTTATTAATGTGTGATTTTTTTCGTATTAAATTAAAGTTTAAATTCTCAATATTCAGTTGATTGAATGTTGATTAAGATTTTTAAACTACTATAATTTGATTAAGAACATTGCAACTTGCCTCTTCGATATTATACTTTAAAACAATTTTTTTTTACCAATTCTATAGAATTTTTTTTAACTACTACCAAAAATAGCATTTACAAGATAGTCGAAATACTCGATTTTTTTTATTCGTTGTTTAAATATATATATTCTTTTTACTGGATTATCATCTTAAAATATTTTTTTTTTAAATAAAAAAGCTGCGGAAGATTGTTTATTATTATCATTTTAACAGAGAAAAGTCGATGGGGATTTGATAAAAAAACTTTATAAAAAAATCATTTTACTCTGTTCCCGAAACTGTGTTAAAAAACTAGAAACGCTCTCGATTTAATAATTATTGATTTAATGTCCACTATTTGTATGCAACCGGTTATTTCCTAATTTTTTGTTTTAAAATTAGTTTGTTTGTTTGTTTGTTTGTTTGTTTTTTTGTTTTTTTTTAAGTTTTCATTTTATCTAAGTCCGTATACATGTATGGAATCTACTACATTAAAATATTTGCTAAAATGATTTTTTTAAAGCATGATGCTATTATATAATATAATGTCAAAACAGATTGCACATGTTTATTACTTAGCAAGAACTACATTCAATTTATAGACATTTATATTTATATATATGTAAAGGTAGTTTACAGTGTTTTTATAAAGTCTTTCAACTTGTGCAGCTGCAAAAATTTCATTAAATAAAAGATACCGATATATGCGAATAAGAAAAAGTAAGATTTGAGCTTATGATCAGGAGCGGCCAATTTTCAAAACAATACCATATTTATAATCGATTTCTGCGAGATTGTAACAAGATTAACCTGAAAGATATGGATCATCAATAAATATCGAACAAAGCGATATTTTATTTGTTTCCAATAATTGTAATCGATGAAAGACACAAATTTCAATTACTTTTTAAAATTTTATAAAAATTAAATTTATATAATTTTTTAAACACATTTTCCCCCCGGGGGGGGGGGGAACTTGACTTGCTCCGGGGGGGGGGGGGGCAGTGCCCGCCCGGAGGTATGCCTGAAAGAAACCCTGGTTGAAGTGCATTTAGTTTATGATAAAAGGGCATTCTACCTTATTTTACAAATAACTGTATTTATATAAAATGCAAAAAAAAAAAAAGTAAAATAAGGGTAATAATAATTATGGTATATCGTAATTAGATATAACCGCTAACCATAGTTCATGAACAGATATTCCTTGTGAATGTCTTTGTGCTAGAGATCTTTGGACAGTTTAACGTATTATGGTTGTGGGCTAGGAGTTATACGCTTGTCAGAGGGGACGGGGCGTACCGACAAGATAATATAGTGAGCAAGGTCATCATTACACGTCAATTAATTTGAAACATTTGCGCTTATTTAATACATGAAAATGATAGAACAAGATTTGTGTGTGTGTGTGTGTACAATATAAAAATTGTAGTCGAGTTCAAAGATTACCCCTCCACCACACCCTCCCCAAAACCCACTTCTTTTTTTTTGAAGTGGTGTCCACGGCACGCTCTGTGTCTTGTCACACTCTCAGTAGAGCTTCCTAGACGTTCTGATAATATGGGCATAGACAAGAAACTAGGATGTATTATAGATACAATGGGCATAGACCAGAAACTAGGATGTATTATAGTTACAAATGTAATGTAAATCATTGTTTATATTACAGTTGATGTACATTTAAAACTAGTATATGCAGCTATAAATACAGGACATGATTGTAGAATATGATGTGAATCAATCATTACAGGACATGATTGTAAAATAGCCTATGACGCAATCATTGCAGGACATGATTGTAAAATATTCTTTGAATCAATCATTACAGGACATGATTGTAAAGTAGCATATGAAGCAATCATTACTGGTTATGGTTTATCTGCATTGAAGCACAGCACAGTCAATATCATTTAGTATCACAATAAACATTCATGACAAACTAAAAAACCTCAAAGCAATAACTCACAAATAGAATGCCCATAAAGAGTTCCCGAGTCCCTGAAATATTTGAACGAAATTTTCAACCCTAAAAGTTCCGTTATTTTATTATTTATTTTTTTTAAAAGAAAAAATTGTTCTGATTTCCACCCTACAAAAATGTATAACTATCTACATGTTGAGCTGAATTGTTAAATGACGATGTTCATCAATAATTTATCATAAGAGATCTTACAACATGGCAGGACGTAAATAATATAATACGTGTTTTATTCTAACTGAACTTTAACCACAAATCTCCCGAGAGTGATAACTCGTTTCAATTATTTTGAATTCCCCCCTTAATTGCCACATCGGACAATAAAACAAAATCTGAATTCAATAAATGTCGACGCTCTTCGCCGGCCATTTTTAAAGGCTAAGAAAATTCGGAGAAGAATGGGCGGCAACTCTAATTTACAATCTGCTAATTATATTTCTACTTTTTTTTTTACCGATTCTGTTTGAGGATTTTTTTTAGGCAGATGGGGGTATTGTGTTTCTCAAAGTTAATTGGGCTCCCATCATTAGTTTTTTTTTTTTTAATTTTCAATTAAATAATTGCTTTCGTGAAACGTTTTTCTCAAAGCTTACATTGAACACACACACACATTTCTATTTTGTCAGGCTTGAAACCATCCGCCTCAAACGACACAAGTTTCCGCCACCTGTTGTGTTTAAAAAATATTATTAATCGCTGTATGTGAATTTATTTCTGTGTAGCTGGCAAGCTCAAACTTGTAGTGTGGAACATTACATGTGGCATTAGCATAACAGGCCACACTGACATGGATGGCTCACAAACCTAGATGACACATTAACACAGATGACCCACTGACATGGATGGCACACAAACATAGATGACACATTAACACAGATGACACACTGACATGGATGGCACACAAACATAGATGACACATTAACACAGATGACACACTGACATGGATGGCACACAAACATAGATGACACATTAACACAGATGACACACTGACATAGATGGCACACAAACATAGATGACACATTAACACAGATGACACACTGACATGGATGGCACACAAACATAGATGACACATTAACACAGATGACACACTGACATGGATGGCACACAAACATAGATGACACATTAACACAGATGACACACTGACATAGATGGCACACAAACATAGATGACACAGTAATAGGCCACACTGACATAGATGGCACACAAACATAGATGACACATTTACACAGTTGACACACTGACATGGATGGCACGCACACATAGATGACACATTAACACAGATGACACACTGACATAGATGGCACGCAAACAGTGATGGCACATTAACACAGATGACACACTGACATAGATGGCACACAAACATAGATGACGCATTAATAGGCCAAACTGACATAGATGACATACAAACATAGATGACACATTCACACAGTTGACACACTGACATAGATGACACATTAACATGTATGACACATTAACACATTTGACATACTGACACAGATGGCACACAAACGTAGATGACACATTGACACAGATGGCATAGTAATTAATAAAAAAATTACTTGATGAAACATTCACTGCGCCTCTAGCAACAAATTTTAAAAGAAAACGAAATTTCTCTTGACATCTTGACGCCTTTAATCAAGTCGTTCTTTGCGACATGGACTTGTTTGTCTTTGCCTTGTTAGTTTGTTCTAGGTTTCAGACCAAAAGTAAACATAGTCCAGAGCTTACACAATATCCTACGGCGTCATGCCTGGTCGTTTATCCTCTATAGTTGGACGTTACCTGCAATGGGTCTCAAATATTTGAATGTTTTACAGAATTTACCGATGGTGTTCTTTCACATCCTATGTATGGGACAGATTCAACATTAATAATTGACAAACATCTGCAAACATTTAAACAAACTATATATATATATATATATATATATATATTTCATTTTATTAAAACCACTATTTAGCCAATCTTCTTTATAAGGTTGTGTTTGGAAAAATTAACTAGATTTATAAGATAAGTTAAGATAAGATAAGATTCTTTTTGTATTCACATAGATGGAAATGTTTTTTTCTCGTTACTTCATTGTACAAATTCATTTTCATCACTTACATAAATACTTATTTAAAAAAAGACAACATCTTACAATTATAACACTTTAAACACACCAGATCCAAAGTATTTCTCTAGCGTATAAATCTAGCCATCAAAGCACTCCTCTAGTGATAATAATGAATAAATGAGTGTACTTTTAGGTTTGGTAAGGGCTTTAACAAACAAAAAACAACAACAAAAGAAACAGTACAAACGGAAATTCCCTTGCAATCGTTCGCGCCCCCCCCTTTCCCCGCCTCCCCCCCCCCTGTACCACCCGTTAGCAAAACGTTTCAACTTGACATTAATTCATTTTCTCTCTATGGTTGCCTGGAATAGACATATCCGCAAAAGTTCATAGGAAATAAACATTCATGCATGCTATAAATTAAAATGAGTATCATATAAAAGGAACATATTTAGATGCGCATTTCATAATGATGAATATGTCATATATATAATGTCTAACAGTAGATATTTTTTTTCCGTCCTAGGTAGCCTCAAAGTCAACGTGAGACAAGCCTCCATGTGACGTCATGACACGAGCAATGTTGGGGATATGCTCGTCTGTGATTGGTCCAAAAAAAAAAAAAAAGCCCCACTTGAATCGTGTTGCCAAAATTTCAAATCTACAACAACAATTTATCGGCTTCGTGTTATCGTTTCTCTGCAATATTCGGACTTGGTGTTATTTGTTAGTCATTCAGGGGGGGGGGGGGGGGTGAACCACTCGGAGAAACATCCCAGAACTGCAGTGTAAAATGTTAAAAGAGCGCTACTGTACACTTTTGTTTCACTCACTTGTTATGTCAACTGTATTTCCGTTGAATGAAATGTAGAGCTATTGTATAAAAAAAAAAATAATAATAAAGTTTAGAAATAAGTAAAGGTGTTCTTTTCTATGATTAAACTGATGCCATTTTATTTTACGGACAGAGGCTACTGCGGTAGGAAACTAAATGTTTATCATCGAGGCAAACAAAATCATACCGTAACTAAATTCCCAAGATATCAACACGACAATTCATAAGATAACCAAAACGAAAATTCCCAAGATATCAACATGACAATTCATAAGATAACCAAAACAAAAATTCCCAAGATATCAACACGACAATTCATAAGATAACCAAAACAAAAATTCCCAAGATATCAACACGACAATTCATAAGATAACCAAAACAAAAATTCCCAAGATATCAACATGACAATTCATAAGATAACCAAAACGAAAATTCCCAAGATATCAACATGACAATTCATAAGATAACCAAAACAAAAATTCCCAAAATATCAACATGACAATTCATAAGATAACCAAAACGAAAATTCCCAAGATATCAACATGACAATTCATAAGATAACCAAAACGAAAATTCCAAAGATATATAAAATTAATTATCCCAGGATGTCTCCAACAAAAATTCCTAAGATAACTAAAATTCCCAAGATATCTTTTGAAAATAACAAATCTGTCATACAATCTGTCCAATGAAAATTCCCGAAATCATTTGATACAAAAGAAGAAATACATTGTGTGATTGATCTTTTCATTATTTCATCTTGTTGTTATGTTTGTGCGATTGTGTTTGGAATGTCAAAGTACTAATAAATAAACTTAGAATCTCAAAATAACATATCAATCGAAACAATAATCAATCAATATACTCACATTAAACACCTACGCATTGATACTCGTACAAACTGGTTCCCGAGACATCGGATTTGTCCATCGCTAAGAGATTCGGTTCCCAAGACATCAATAAGAGATTCGGTTCCCAAGACTTCAGTAAGAGATTCGGTTCCCAAGACATCACTAAGAGATTTGGTTCCCAAGACATCACTAAGAGATTCGGTTCCCAACACATGACTAAGAGGCTCCGTTCCCAAGACATCTGTTCTGTCCATGACTAAGAGGTTTGCGAAAACAAATGTTCCATTTATTTGAAAAAAACAAACCTATATTTAAAGAGCCATTCATGTAATGATCCCGATGAAGGACGTTTCCTTTTTTAAATATGCTGGAGATGACAATGCCGTCTGCTACCGTAACCTTACACCTGTCTGTTTTTCTGATTGATAAATATGTCATCTACAGTCTATTCACGGGACATTGTCTGTCGTTTTTTTTTACTCATTTTTATGTTTACTTATCACTTATAAATTTGGTTTTGAAAAAGTGATTTTAAAAAATGACAATTTAAAAACAAACAAATATTACCGTCAGTGTTTAGTAAATCATGTTAAAATCCAAAATACTTTGCAAATATCTTTTTAAAATACGGTTGCATTACTCCGAAGTGTGGTCCGCCGTATCACCAATAACATCGTGACTGTATTCCCGATCATTGACTGACTGCATACACGGTGACTGAATAAAATATACAACCCTTTTTAAAAATTGCCATCTGGGCGTAGGAGAAACACTAGCTCAGTCAGAAGGCTTAGCTTAAAAGATCGAATCTATGAAGCACCAGCTCAGTCAGAAGGCTTAGCTTAAAAGATCGAATCTATGAAGCACTAGCTCAGTCAGAAGGTTTAGCTTAAAAGATCGAATCTATGAAGCACCAGCTCAGTCAGAAGGCTTAGCTTAAAAGATCGAATCTATGAAGCACTAGCTCAGTCAGAAAGCTTAAAAGATCGAATCTATGAAATATAGCTCAGTCAGAAGGCTTAGCTTAAAAGATCGAATCTATGAAACACTAGCTCAGTCAGAAGGCTTAGCTTAAAAGATCAAATCTATGAAACACTAGCTCAGTCAGAAGGCTTAGCTTAAAAGATCAAATCTATAACCACCTAAATTCAACGCTTATCGCTGGTCATTAAATGGCTAACATGTCGAGCTGGCTTTTCTCTACTAAACATATCAAACTGTATACTTTGCTTTGCATATTATTTTGCAAAGTATGAAATCCATATCTAAAACAACGTAGCAGAGCCAATGAATAGAAACCGCATCTAATACAATGCTTCTGAAAAATGTATTCGGAGGTTTCAAATTAATTTACTCTACGACAACATCTGTGCTGAAATATAACATCTGTACTGAAATATAACATCTGTGCTGAAATTTAACATCTGTGCTGAAATATAACATCTGTGCTGAGATTCAACATATTTGCTGAAATATAACATCTTTACTGAAAGGGTTGAAAATCATACAGCAAAAAAAAAATGCAATGCGCAAATGATGCAATAATATAACAACGTAATCTAATAATTGACGACTAATGGAAGTCTCTAAAATTGTAATCAACCGTGTCTTATCATCACATAGTTTACAATTGAGGTTTTTCATACCAACCAATGCTGACAGTTCACCAAAGGGTTTACATTTAAGGTTTTCATATCAACCAATGCTGACAGTTCATCAAATGGTTTACATTTGAGGTGTTTCATACTAACCGATGCTGCAAGCTCATCAAAGGGTTTACATGTAAGGTTTTCATAACAAATTTTTGCGCCCAGCTCAGATCACTTAAGTCGGGATTTCGATAATGCATCAACATCAAATAGGAACACGAAAGAACATATGAATAATTTGAAAACATGATATTATAGAAGAAAGCTATAACAGGATATTTATGTTTTCAGTCTTTTTGAGTTTCCTTTAGATTTGTATCAAGGAACGTGATTTAGGGTGTCAAAATAAAGTTAGCATCGTAAACTAACAACAACAGATCAGTATATAATTATCTCTTGTTTGTCAAAATTTGTTTAATGATATTCCACTGTAACGGCTATAATCATTGTCAACAAAGGTCTATATTCGCTGATGTGATGCCTGGACGTTTTTGTCTAATCAGACGTCACAAGGTTGGTTTTTTTTTGGTTGGGGGCCGAATGAAATAGTCATTGAAGTAGTTCACGTTTGAGAGCCTCAGATTACGTAAGTTGTGCTTTTTAGACATCTAGATATAGACAGACTTCCGATCTTTGAAGGTGTTGTAATCAAAGGTGTTTGAGATGTTTTTTGTTTTTTTCCGGTTCTTGTTTTGTGTATCACGTGACATTCATAAATTTAAAAAAAAACAAAACAAGAATATAAATAAAATTGGTTTGTCCCTCCAATGTAAACATGACTCTAATTCTCATTTCTTGTTTCTAATTCTCATTTCTTGTTTCTAATTCTCATTTCTTGTTTCTACATGATGATGATTGGCGCGTGCTGTCAACGTAACCCAATGATAACAAGGATTGATCTCTTTTTAAATAACCGTGATTCTTTAGCCGATGGTTAGGCAGATAATTAACTGGTCTCATGATTAAAAAAAATGACCGAATTCTGGTCAATGTCCCTGGCTGTAGTCGAAACGGGAAAAAAAAGTTTCTTAAATTCTGAAATCAACTTTGAAAAATAATAATAAGATTTCAGTTGTTAAGTGTGGCTGCTGTCTTTATATTGAATCAGTAACTAATTACTATATCAAAATATTGCCCTAAAACGTCTAAGAATATTAGAAAAGGTTTAAACGTTAACAGCTTGGATCAAGGGGTGTTCGTGGCTGTCAACATTTAAAACAATAATACTTATACCAATAAGGACGTTGTCAGTGTAAACATTATGTCTATGGAATAAATGAAGAATAGTAGTAGGATAAGGTAAGTTCATAGGAATATTCATGAATATAAGAGTAGAAAAGAAATTTCAATAAAAGTACCGGCAAATGAATCTATATATAGGTAACGGCTATATATATATATATAGAGAGAGAGAGAGAGAAAGAGAGAGAGAGAAAGAGAGAGAGAGAAAGAGATAGATTTGAAAGATAGATAGATAGATAGATAGATAGATAGATAGATAGATAGATATATAGATATATAGATAGATAGATAGATAGATAGACAGACAGACAGATAGACAGACAGACAGACAGACAGATAGATGGATAGATAGATAGATAGATAGATAGATAGATATATAGATAGATATATAGATAGATAGATAGATAGATAGATAGACAGACAGACAGACAGACAGACAGACAGACAGACAGACAGACATACAGACAGACAGACAGACAGACAGATAGATAGATAGATAGATAGATAGATAGATAGATAGATAGATAGATAGATAGATAGATAGATAGATAGATAGATAGATAGATAGATAGATAGATAGATAGATAGATAGATAGATAGATAGATAGATAGATAGATAGATAGATAGTTAGATAGATAGATAGATAGATAGATAGATAGATAGATAGACAGACATACAGATAGATAGACAGACAGACAGACAGACCGACCGACAGTATAATAGGTAACATTATATATAAGTTAAGTTTTTAAAAAAAACTTGTTTGAAATTATAGAGTAGAAGCAATTTTTGGGTAATAGGAGCTTGAACAAAAATGCCGGGGGTTGCTAGAATGCCAGACAGCTTTTCGAAGAATGTCTAAAAGATTAACTCAAATCCATTGGAATCTACCTGAATTCTTGGGAAACACTTGCTATGGTTCGAGCAAGCTGGCGAGGTAGAATCACACTTTTAGCGCAATCCCCAGAGAGTAAACGCACCACTCGCGCTCACAGAAATCGCACATTAAGGCAAATCAGAATCGACTCCATGTCATGTTGGACCCCAAAAAGACGTGTTTCATACATGGGCTTTGGGGGTGGGTAGGCTGGGTGGGGGAGACGCTTTAGGGTGATAATACACTAGGTCCGGATTTCACCGGATTCCAAGACTGACGAACAAGACTGGATCGGTATAAAAAACAAATGCAATAACAAAGTGAACACAGCTACATTTGCTCAGGCGTCATCGGTGAAAGTCGGTAACACGCGCCGGTCTTATTTGTTTTTTTCGTCAGAGCTGTCCGAAGCTAATTTTAAAAACAATTAAAATGGCGGCATGTAATTGTTTACAGATTGTTTGTACAAAAATGTCACCTTAAAATCTAGAATAGCCTTTCATTTGTGTATTATTCCTTTGGATCCATCATAAGTAATTTAAATATATACAAATTGTAGCATTTTATCAATTAAAATGGTAGAAATTGATTAACTAAAATCTCTAGTGGATGATCGCTCTCCACTATGGGACATAGCAACCATATAATTAGAGCGATGTTCGACGGAATGATCCGAAGCTAAATTTAAAAAAAAACAAGCAAATGACGTCATTGCAGGTCTTCTTTGCATCAACCGTGTGTAGGCTTCATTCGGATCCAATAAAAGTAATTTAAGATAAATACAAATTATAGAACTGAATAAAATAAAATGGTAGAAATAGACAAGCTAATATCCCTAGTTCATGACCGCATGCCACGATGGGACATAACGAAAAATTACCACAATAGGGATATTGGTAGTAAACTTTAGCACAAAATAGCAGAAGAGCTCAATACAACAAGTGAGTGGCGGGAGTGGGCATATGATTTTATTTTATTACTATTTTAAGTTAGTTCGATCGATATGGATAAAGGCTGCACCTATTGGTACCCGGGTACCAGAAGTGAGAGTTTGGGATTAAAAAACTATTAAAAATATTATTGTTGGGTTTGTAAGACCAAATGAGGTATGAAATGAAAGATAATTGAATGTACTATACGTTTGTAAACTTAATTCTTCATTTTAACTAAAATACACTACACCAAATGACATCTGAATAGCATTGAGTCTAATGGTACCCGGGTGCGAATGGCGGCGCTGCGTGTCTGGGTCAATGTTTATTTTTATTGCAAGAAGATTAGGTAAATAAAACCAAATTATTTTGAACAAACTTGATCATATAATAGCTAAATATAATTATAATTAGAAATAGCAATTAAGAAATGAAAATTAGATATAACAAGTATGCATTTATTTTGAAGTTTGCATATCCTGTTACTGTTAGACCTGCAAAACAGTAACATTGGAAAATAAGGTCAAAGTTCAAAGAAATGTCAATCACTTGAATTTAGGATATATTTTTGTTACACAATAATGAATCAAATATAATTTTAACATAATAAATACAGTTAATAAATATAGTTCCATGTAGAATATTTATGCTTTTACCGAATTTCTAAATTATATTTAATCTAAATTTTAAAAGAAAACTAAATTAAATTGTTTATAAACAAATATTAAATTAGCATGGATAATGCCATTGATTCTGTTGCACACGGTAATGCTATCACTAAATTATTATGGAAAAAGATCAACGTGGATCAATTCATAATCAATTCATAAAATATAATTTACATTTTCATTGGACGTAATAGTCTATTTTATTGTACCAGTACTGTATGTCAATTGCTCCTTAAACTTAAATGTTAAAATTAAGTTTAAAGCAATCACGGATATTATATGCATCATTCCCTTCTCAATTATATTCGTTGTGATCTTCCCGTTGGTGATCTTGTAGCGTTACCAGCTGTTGTATTTGAAGCTAATAACATGTCCAACTGATCTTCAGAAATGACTAGTTTGTCCACATATTTAGGATCAACTTGAATTCTGTTTTAAGAATCTCCATTGTGCAACATGTAAGCCCAATGCACACTCAACTGTTCTTCTGGCCCGACTATGTCTGTATTGTAAACTTCAATTTCCTCGTGATACAGTATCACAACTGGTTGTGTATGGTCGCATCAGATGTTTCTTCAGAGGATAACCTTGATCACCCAGAAAAACATATGGAAGATGTGTATTTATTGATCCCAGGTATCTGTCTTGGTTAAGGAAAGGGGAAAGACCCCGTTCCTATGTGGTTGTATAGATTTGATTCAACGAAAGTACCACTGTCACTCTGCTGCACTATGCCCCACAGTCAACAATTAATAATTTAATTTATACTTTGCACCAACAAAGCATACCACTGTATGTAGGTAGTCAAAAGTATAATGGTTCATTCTGAAAATAATAATTTTAATAATGGATTCTTCATCAAATAAAACATTTGTTCATATATTCCAGTTTTTTTTAATACAACACGCTCATTTAAAATCTATGTTTAGTTTAATACTCGCCAGCGGAAAGACAGCAGGATCAAGGTCGTTGTTATGATAAACAATAAAAATTCGGATGCGGTCGGCTGCAATGTATTCTCAATTTCTACAATGTCCGATGTACAGTTCTATCGAGCAACCCGTCTCGTCGTCAGTCTTAAAATCCGGTGAAATCCGGACCTAGTGTATTATCACCCTTACAGTCACTCATAGGACTGGCAATCCACCAGCGCACTCACCTTCGAATATGGCACGGGTCATCTTTACATTCGAGGAACAAACAAAATAATCTTGAATGCCTTTCATTGTTATCCACCTGTGTTTGAGTAGAAATGGCCGATGTTGCTTAATGTAATCGTAGGCGTGTTAAAAATAGTTGTTATTTGAATTCAATAATTGATTGATAAAATAAAACTTAGCAAATCTTACAAGAAAAAAAAACAACAACAACAAAAATCTACAATAATTACATTGACTAAATAAAGACCGCGATGCGAAAACATTAGGGAAAATAAGTTCCTGAAAGGCCCTAACGACACAACAAGAATAATTGTGAAAAATAAAAGTTGGGTACAGAGCTGGCCTTACGCCAACTCTCCTCCTGGTGCACCCGAAATGGGACCGGCCTTTGCGGAGTTAGAGATTGTTTTATTAAGACACATTGTTTGAGTCTCAATTTATCTACGTGGACGTTTTATCGCAGTCCAACTCTCTTATAATTAGCGCATGTAGAGTTCATTTAGATAACTGACCATAAGGAAAACAAAAGGCATACGGAGATATGCCTATTATACAAGCACTTTTGCTCAATGATAGATGAGGATACAACTTTTATAGACAGTTGCCCTTACTGAAGGAACAAATAGGTCAGCGCGGGGTACACAAGTTGATTCTATGTCATATTTCTTGTAAGACTTCAAAATGCAAAGTAGTTTCTGAATTCTAAAAAGAGATCCATTTCAAAGACCTCGCTATCTAGGGAAAACATTCTAAGACGAGAACAAGTGACAGAACCATCACATATACCTCAATTCAAGTATGAGAACTATTGGTAATTGTTAAAGTTGTCAACAAACAAGGTTAAAAACTGATTTGCTTTTAAGCATTTCATTTTAGATCAGGTGAAGAACTGAAGAGATGCTTTTTTGCAGTTGAAATCTATAACCAGAATAGATTTTTACAAGATGTTTGTTAATTTTATTTTTTGAAATTCTAATCGAGATCTGCCAAGTTAACAAACTTTACTCAAGTCGAAGTAAATAAAATTAGTGTTAATAAACATAAAAATCACCAGACACGCTTCCTTGACGTAGACAGTAGGCAGAAACGCTTCCTTGACGTAGACAGTTGTCAGACACGCTTCCTTGACGTAGACAGTAGGCAGACGCGCTTCCGTGACGTAGACAGTTGTCAGACACGCTTCCTTGACGTAGACAGTTGTTAGACACGCTTCCTTGACGTAGACAGTAGGCAGATGCGCTTCCTTGACGTAGACAGTAGGCAGACGAGCTTCCTTGACGTAGACAGTAGGCAGACGCGCTTCCTTGACATAGAAAGTAGGCATACGTGCTTCCCTGACGTAGGAAGTAGCCATACGCCCTTCCTTGGCGTAGACTGTAAGCAGACGCGCTTCCTTGGCGTAGGCAGTAGGAGCTAAGAATTGTAAAGACTTGCACGCATTTTTCACTACTCTAAGTCCCAGATAAACTAGTTTGCTTAGCCTTGTCTTTCTCCAGTGCCGTTCATTCTGATTAGCTACCTTTAATTCGAGAGTCTCAAACACGATAAACCGAATAACCCTGTAAGTGTGATGACAGAACACTGATATGGTTGCAAAGCGGGAATGCTATTATTTTAAAAAAAACTCGTCTTAATTTCATTTTTGACCATAATTGCTTAGCAGAGGGAAAATAAATTTCCCTTTCCCTTTTTCTCTCCCCTCTCTCTCTCTCAGTCGCTCTCTCTCCTTCTTTCTCTCTTTCTTCCTTTACCTTTCTTTATCACTTCCCCTGTGATCACTAAATCCCTTCAAAAAATTGTATGAGAACCACTTAATCTTCTAGTTTAAGATATAAAAACCAAAATCGGGAACACAAAAATCTGGCACAACCTGTGTAGCAATTCGTGCCACCGGCCATTTTATCGTCTGCTACATTTTATTCTGATTGAGTTCTGCGTTTATTCTTCGACGTCGCAAAAACCCATGTGGAAATATTTGATTGAAAGCCTGGCCACGTTGAAATCGGTGATTGTGCCAAGGTAAGCCAACGACTACAGATTAGCGGAAATTAAATAAGTCACCGTGTGTCTGTACAGCATATTTGAGGCGCAGATAATAAGGTTTTACGTTTTAAAAAAAATAGTAATTTAATGTTATTATTTTGAGTTGATCCATGTGTTAATAAAGCGTGTTTTTTAAAATGTATTTAGCGACAGAGAAATCAAGCAATACATTGTGAATGTGTCACCAAGATGTAATAACACTGTAAGCGAACTTGATGCTATATATTCGGCTTTTTGACAGAATGTGGTGAGCATATGGGATGTTGTGCACTGTAGGTATTGTACTCATGAGATATTGTGCACTTTAGGTATTGTACTCGTCAAATATTGTGCACTGTAGGTATTGTGCTCATCAAATGTTGTGCACACTAAGTATTGTGCTCATTAAATGTTGTGCACTGCAATAATGACAGTACAAAGTGGTGGGCAAGCACATATAATGGCAAGTAGAGATAATGGCAAAAAGTATACTTGTGCTTGAGTCCCATTGTCCTATTGATGAAGTATTTTAAAACCCAAACTGCTAAATTGATTGGTATACTTTAACAGTTCAGAAAGGATCACCACAGGTATAATAGACCTTACATTAGACATCCCCACAAGTATAATAGGCTATATATTAAAAATCGCCACAAGTATATTAGACCCTAAATTTGAAATCATATCAAGTATATTAGACCATAAGTTAGACAGCACCTCAAGTATATTAGAACATACATTAGATATCACCTCATTAGACTATGCATTAGATATCTGCAAGTCCTGCATTAATGACATCCACATGTGACATTGGTCAACCTACCTGGACCTTTGAGGACTTAGTCCAATCGTCCTCCCGTTGGCTGTGGATCAAAGATTTGAATCATCTTTGTAACCTTTGAATGGGCAATTTAAACTAAATAAAATAGTAATTTTAAATCACGTTTGCGCAATGTGGCTGTTAAAACCGTTTGACTTAAAGAAATAAAACTAAGTGGATTTAGACATGCGCTATATGGAGTGTGACATTTGTTTGTTTATGTAAACTTAACTGCTCAATTGACTTGGCGCGCTGACAAATGTCACTCATCTATTACCATGAAATGTAAACATTCCGTGACTTTTTATCAACATGATTATGCTAATTACCTGATTTTCATTTCTTTTTTTAGTATCAAGCCTTCAGGTCATGTTTAATTAAAAGTGTATTGAAAATGTCTACAAAAAAGTCTTCTAGAAAATGTCTACAAAAAAGTCTACTAGAAAATGTCTACAAAAAAAGTCTACTAGAAAATGTCTACAAAAAAGTCTACTAGAAAATGTCTACAAAAAAAGTCTACTAGAAAATGTCTACAAAAAAGTCATACTAGAAAATGTCTACAAAAAAGTCATACTAGAAAATGTCTACAAAAAAAGTCTACTAGAAAATGTCTACAAAAAAAGTCATACTAGAAAATGTCTACAAAAAAAGGAATACTAGAAAATGTCTACAAAAAAAGTCATACTAGAAAATGTCTACAAAAAAAGTCATACTAGAAAATGTCTACAAAAAAAGTCATACTAGAAAATGTCTACAAAAAAAGTCATACTAGAAAATGTCTGGGGAAACAGCCTAACCCAATGAGGATCGTGTCTGATAAAATGATGTCAACATCACAATAAATATGTATGTGTCTGTCTTAAGAAAATGGGATTTTACTCAAGCGCCATACCCTCCCTCCCCCCACCACTTTTTCTTGTAACTCATTCAAATGACCGTCTTTACTGTTTATATACTCAACTTCTCTTATTTTTTCAACCTGAGTTTTGGTTGAATGATTGTGCCACCTTGGAAAGGTGCGGGCAGCTTGAGGGGTGCGGGGGGTGCGGACCGCCCCAGGTGACACCAACCTTAGCTACGCCACTGGGTGCGTGCCACGTAGAATTACATATCCTAAAATAAAGCAACGTTAAACAACGTAGACGTATATCAATTAGATTAACTCATTCACATAGATAATATCCCACTGTCATAATGACACCGACCGCTTGGTTTCAGCATGCGTTATGTGTAGTAAATACCAATCACGCCAAACCCTTGCTGATTTATACCAACAACGAGTGTAGGAATTTCGAGGTGAGTCGGTTCATGTATACCTTGAGGACACATTTTTAAAAAAAAATAATCTCATAACGGATTAGCGTCGTTGAGTCGTAGTTTATAAAACAATTTCGTTAAAAATCATGGAATTGAAACTTCCTATGAAAGTACGCACACTGTAAAAATCCTGTACCATATGTTGAGTCATGCACGTGTGAGATTTCGCTGAACATTTTCTTTGACTTACACAAAAAAATAAACCAGTCGCCTTTTATTTTATTGAAAGAACCATTAGATGCCGTTACCTTTCTGCACTTGCTTGATTTTTAGTTTATCGTTTTCTAAACGACTGGTGAGCTCTCAAATAAACGTTTTTGTTTTTTTTTCCATTTTATATTCATGTATCACCAAGACAAGATCTTGCTTTCTTTACTAGGTCAATATAGATGGCGTTGCTATCTTCACTAGGTCAATATATATGGCATTGCTATCTTTACTGGGTCAATATAGATGGCATTGCTATCTTTACTAGGTTAATATATATGACATTGCTATTTACTAGGTCAATATAGATGGCATTGCTATCTTCACTAGGTCAATATAGATGGCGTTGCTATTTACTAGGTAAATATAGATGGCATTTCTATCTTCACTAGGTGAATATAGATGACATTGCTATCTTAACAATGGAGAATGGAGAAGGATAGTTTTCATGTCATCTGCGGTGCCCCAACGGTCCAAGGACTAAAGACTAAGGGACATGATGATGATGATGATGATGATGATGATGATGATGATGATGATCTTACAAGTATCTACTAGTTGAACTTTTTATCCTTTCTAGCAATCTAAAATTTCTCATCTATGACATGACCACGTAATCCTTATTAAGAATTTATAAGATGACCTTCTTATCATCTATAGGAGTCTGTACAATGACCTTGTTATCGTTTATAGGAGTTTATACAATGACCTTGTTATCTTTTATAGGAGTCTGTACAGTGACCTTGTTATCATTTATAGGAGGCTGTACAGTGACCTTGTTATCATTTATAGGAGTCTGTACAATGACCTTGTAATCTAAACTCAGACCCCCTACCCCCCTACCCCACGAGCGCCGTCTCCTGGTGTCCCAATAACTCCGTGACTCGGGTTGATCATGTGACAAACAAACCCAGGAGGACATACGGCAAATGTGGTCACCATGGCAACGGGCTTTTAATTAAAGGTCGGCCTGACATAAACAAAGGACACAATGTGGAAAGAAAAAAATATACAGCTTTAATTTGTCTTGACGTTTCATTTGTGGTACATTTGATTGTTGTGTTGTTGAAAGCTCTGCTGTGTGCGTGTTGCTTCCTAGTCTTGATTGACGTCACGCTAATTTCATGGATGGATGAAAATGTTATGGTACTTATGAGCGTTTAAAAGATATGCCCCCCAGTGGCGTAGTGAGGGGGGCAAAGGGGGGGGGCATCATGCCCCGGGCGCTACTCACAAAGGGGCGCCAAATGGTATATTTTACTATAATATTGTATGGTTTTCGAATAGGGGGGCGCTAAAAAGGTATTGGGGGGCGCTAAAAAAGGTATTGTGCCCCGGGCGCGAGTTAAGCTCGCTACGCCACCGATGCCCCCTTGAACAATCATTTTAAGATAAGTAATTCTAACATTTTTGAATAGTAAGTCTAAAAATGATATTAGTTATTCTAACATTTATATTCGTAATTCTAAAATTTATATGGGTAATTCTAACATTTAAATGAGTAATTATTATTACATTTATATTAGTATTTCTAACATTTATATTAGCAGTTTTAACATTTAAATTAGTAATGTTAACATTTATATTTAATACTAACATTAATATTAGTAATTCTAACATTTGTATAAGTAATTCTAACATTTATATTAGTAATTCTAACATTTGTATAAGTAATTCTAACATTTGTATAAGTAATTCTAACATTTATATTAGTAATTTTAACATTTGTATAAGTAATTTTAACATTTGTATTAGTAATTCTAACATTTGTATAAGTAATTCTAACATTTGTATAAGTAATTCTAACATTTGTACAAGTAATTATAACATTTGTATAAGTAATTCTAACATTTGTATAAGTAATTCTAACATTCATATTAGTAATTCTAACATTCATATTAGTAATTCTAACATTCATATTAGTAATGCTAACATTCATATTAGTAATGCTAACATTTATATTAGTAATGCTAACATTCATATTAGTAATGCTAACATTCATATTAGTAATGCTAACATTCATATTAGTAAGGCTAACATTCATATTAGTAATGCTAACATTCATATTAGTAATGCTAACATTCATATTAGTAATGCTAACATTCATATTAGTAATGCTAACATTCATATTAGTAATGCTAACATTCATATTAGTAATGCTAACATTCATATTAGTAATGCTAACATTCATATTAGTAATGCTAACATTCATATTAGTAAGGCTAACATTCATATTAGTAATGCTAACATTTATATTAGTAATGCTAACATTTATATTAGTAATGCTAACATTTATATTAGTAAGGCTAACATTTATATTAGTAATGCTAACATTTATATTAGTAATGCTAACATTTATATTAGTAATGCTAACATTTATATTAGTAAGGCTAACATTCATATTAGTAATGCTAACATTTATATTAGTAAGGCTAACATTCATATTAGTAATGCTAACATTCATATTAGTAATGCTAACATTCATATTAGTAATGCTAACATTCATATTAGTAATGCTAACATTCATATTAGTAATGCTAACATTCATATTAGTAATGCTAACATTCATATTAGTAAGGCTAACATTCATATTAGTAATTTATTGAAATGCTTGATTCTGTGGAAGTAGAGAGTGTAAACTTCGTTGAAAGCTTAAATCACTTTGGATTAACTATTGCGTCTGAAGATGATGTACCGGAAGTAGAACCGAAGCGTTCGTGTCCAGCTGCAGACAAACAACATAAGGGTCAAGGGTACGTCGTTGTGTTAAATATCCGGTACATTTTCACAGTTGATGTAATTCAAGTGAGTCTGGTAATGCATTGAGTCGAGGACGACATACCGTCACAAACATTGGCCTGTTGACTGTCCTACTTTCTACTGCGACTTGTCATCCTGACCAGGGAATCTCAAATGTACGTTAGGAAATGGCGTCAGCGAACCAGCGAGCCAAAGCTCGCAATGCCCTCCCCAAAGCACCCCTACACTCCTTAAGCTCGAAACGCCCCCCCCCCATTGGGCCGCGAAGCGACACGTTGGAAATCCGCTGAAGAGACAGCCCCCCTCCCGTAACTGTATTCGATTGACTAGCTTTACGGGGGCCGTCTCAGCCTGACATCCGGTCGGTCCGTAATGTTGCTCTCTCAGTATCAGGTATCGACCCTATCAGGTGTCGGGATGGTGCATTTACGTCCAAATATGCCCCGCTGCCCTCGGGAGCCCTCTAACAGGGTTTTCTACGATGCGTTTCTACCTCACAAATATCAAGCGTATTCCCAGGAAGAGCCTCTACAATAACTGTGTGTATATAATCATTAGCATGGGGCTGCCACTACTCACCTTCTGCTTCATATTCGTCATCAGCAACATAGGAATCGTGATCCTGTCCTGTATCTACCATTATTTCTACTACAGATACATCCACAACTGGAAGTAGGCACCGTAGTTGCTACAATTAAGGAAGATACCATGCATGCCCCTTGTCTGTCCACCCAGGTTCAATTGATGGTGGTTGTGTTCCCCAGATAGAGCTAGGGGGATGGGGGCAGTGCCCCCCAGGTCAGAATGCTACTACAAACATGTCGACCAGAGTCCCGGTGCAGCTAGAGAGAGACTCTCAAATACAATGGCCATTACGTACAACGGCCAGGAATTTTCACAAAAGTAAATAAAAACTTTTTGCAATAAAAAATGTAAATCTTTAATGATAGCAGTTAGAGGCTAGAGGTTAGGATTAGGGATCAAATGAACGCGGTGACTTAATCTCTGTGGAAAAAATGTCTAGCACAATTGGAAGGACTGGTCAAGTTGTAACATGGAGAATCAACTGTTTATCCTGCAGCAGATCCCCTGGTCTCTTCTCCATGCATCTGTTTGAAGCGACGGAACATCAAACGGCTTATACAGTTTGCAACCAACGCTACGGCAGCAGTTAAGGGCCTTTTATCGAAAAACACGCTGATCCTTGCTGCGAGTCTGATAAGGGGCTTAAATTATCGGATGAATGTTAGAGAACCGCCGCAAAAGACATAATACGAATCCGTATATACCCTAGACATGATGTTGAATTTGAAAATAGCCGAAAGTCAAATAATTTTCGACAACATTTAATCTAAATTTAATTTACTATAAATAGAAATGGCAAACAAAATTTCACAGCATTTTTACTTTCGGACGATGAATTGCTGAGATTAAAAAAAAAAAAAATTTAGCACTAACTTTGTTAGTTGCTCAGTCCAAACAAACTAATCTCTTTGGTACACGTTTTTATATGGTCTTAAAATTCAAGCAAAATTCTTTTTTTATATTGTATTTCACGTAAGGATTTTTGATCATCTCCCAAACGGGATGGTTCTAGCTGAAGACGGGACGGCCGCAATCTGTTTGGGGAAGGAATGAACTGTTTCAGGGGGGATAGGATGACCACTATCCATCCCAAAGTTTGATCATCTCATGTCAGCAAATATTGCCTCCACAAGCGCCCATTTCATCCTTTGTATTGATTGGGTGGTTGTCCGTCAGTGTGATCGATACCCTTGTAATGAGACGGTTAGGGATACCGGCTCTGCCATTTCAATGAGGCGGTTAGGGATACCGGCTCTGCCTTTTTAACACTTTTTAAAATCCTTTCTAAATTGTTTACACTTCAGCCCACTGTCTAAAATAAGAAACTGTTGGTCCATTGACATGCCTGCTTTTTCCGATAAACTATTTATTTTTGTATTTTAAAAAAATCAAAATGTAATTGACTACAAAGTCAATATAATTGACTACAATATAATTGGCTATAATTTTATTGACTACAATGTAATTGAATACAATGTAATTGACTACAGTGTTATTGATTACAGTGTAATTGAATGGAGTGTATTTGACTACAACATGATTGACGACACTGTAATTGACTACAATTTATTTGTTTATTGTGCTATACAAAGTTGTATACATTTAGTAATTGTGTTGTAAAATGGGAACACAATCTCAGACAGAGTTCACTTCATCATTATACAAAACCAACTTGTAGCTAAAAATATTCCCGAACTTTTTCTAAGTTTGAATGCACTTGAAAATAAACCTCAGTTCTTACATAAAACAAGTGACCGACATTTAAAGCTATGACGTAAGTAGCTCCGTAACTCTCACTCAGGGGGAGACAGAAATTTATGACTCTCGATTCAAAGGGCGAACTCACCAAGTTGTAGCGAGGTGACAAGAGTTCTTGCCCCTTCACTGATCCCTTTTAAAAATTCTCTTGCCGGGAAGTTCTGGTAAAGTGGTCTTTTTCAGTGTAAGTCACAACATTTTTTATGGTCCTTTTAGTTGGTTAGACATTTTTTTAAAAAAAATGTTCGAACACTTTCCTACTTTGAAAAAAAACAAGTGTCCCAAGAAAAAGAAAATCTATTTCCGTTATCAGCGGAACTCTGTAAATGTAAAAAAATAATTATAGTAGGCTATAGAGCAGGAAGCGATATATAAAAACCTACATGTCCCCATTAATAATAAGCTTATAGCATGGCATGAACACAGCCTAATTCTGTATAATAATAGTCAACCGAAGACTTTTCAATCTTTCAAATTTGTACAATTTCGGCGTTTGAAAAAACAAGTTATTCACTTATTCTACAGTACAACCCTTGATAAGCCCACTGAACTTAAAAGTATTACCAGCTGTTGAGTGAATTCATCGTCCGACATCAAACGCCGATCAAATAGACGAATCCCCGGTCTGTAACAATTGACCAGCGTGCTCCCGCCAGCGATTACCAAGTCTATATGATCACTAATTAAGTCAATATTATCACCGAGTTTATTGGTGGCTGATGTCTACGCCAGAGAAATGCCTTAAATGTCTTGTGTTTAAATTGTTATACATGCAATTGTAAAATGTTGTTTAACCAAAGAATATGTTCATATCGTTTTTAAAAAATATTTTCATTTATTTGGATCATTTAAGAATTTTATCTTATCTAATCATTAGTAATGTCTTTGCCCTTTCCTACTTCTGATGGGTACAGGCAAGATATGCCAATAAGCACTTCGTGCAAAGGAAAATGTTACAGAAACTAGAAACTATGAGAAATAATATAGATTTTCAAAAGACGGGTGCCATCATCTCTAGTAAGTTATCCAAAGCTGTATATTTCATCCACAAAGCTGTATATTTCATCCACAAAGCTGTATGTTTCATCCACAAAGTTGTATGTTTCATCTACAAGGTTGTATGTTTCATTAACAAAGTTGTATGTTTCATTCACAACGTTGTATGTTTCATTCACAAAGTTGTATTTTTCATTCAGAAAGAACGCGTTAAAATTCTAGAAATGTTTTGCTAAAAAAAATTATATCATTAGAAATAACATTAAATGTTTTTTTTCAAATGCAAATCTAGAAATAATTATTAGCATGACCCACCATTGAATGGCTAAAAAAGACAATTACTTGCCTCTCATAAACTCTTTCAAGCATATGTGAAGGCATATCTATATGTGAAGGCTACCCATATGTAAAGGCATACCCAAATGTGAAGGCATACCCATATGTGAAGGCATATCTATATGTGAAGACCTACCCATATGTGAAGGCATACCCATATGTGAAGGCACACACTTTTGGGACGGGTAAAAAAACTCAACACAACACCGTGCAAAAGGGGGATAAATTAAGGTCATAAGATTACCTCCCCTGTACTCTTACAGAGACCAGTGGTCGAGTTCCCGCGCTTTGAAGTTTACGTCATGTGGAAAAACCAGCTTTAGAGAGTTTATGAGTTTGATGACGTGATGTATTTGCTTGCACTTTCCAAGCTTATGGTCTGAGGCAGACACAAGGACACCACTGGTCAGGGTATACAATGATTTGATAAAAGGCAACGGCATTGTACAATACAACACCATGGCATAATAAAACAGTGTGGTACAAGACAACATCATGGCACATTAAAACAGTGAGGTTAAGTACAGCAGCATCATAAACTACGACAGCATGATACAATACAACAGCATGGTAAAATACAACAGCGTGGTACAAAAGCGCGGTACAATACAACAGCATGGCATGGTACAATTCAACATCATGGTACATTATAATAGCATGATACAATACAAGAGCAATGTACATTGCAACAGCGTGGTACAATACAACAGCATAGTACGATGTAGCAGCATGATAAAAAACATCATCATGGTACATTACAACAGCATGATACACTACAAGAGCAAGGTAAATTACAACAGCTTGGTACAACACACGCAGTTACACTTAATTGAAACAGCATTATGTTCATACTTTAGCCCATAGAGTTAAAATGATAGAGACTCATAACAAGCCCCCACCCTTGTCCCGTTGACCACTATATCCATAGTTATGCACAGGTATCGATGTCTTGGATAAAACTATCCATTTGAGCCCTAGATGTGACACATCATATTGAAAAGTATACAAATTATTCGTTGCACTAATCCACTGACTTCTGTGGATTCGTCTAATTACAATAGAAAAAAACTTATTATCCATTTGGAAAATATCCTTGAAGCGCAGGTGAACGTTATCAGAAGCGTCTTGTAGAGATCTTTCAATTTTGTTAGTTGCCAAAAGGAGTTATGCTCGAAATGATGGCTCGGCAAGATTCTTTCGGCAATGTTGTGTTGACCTTGTGTATAGCAAACACAGTTTGGGAAGCCCTGTTTTAATGAATATATAATATTTATTTCTTCAACAAGCTAAAAATTCAAACAAAATGACTCTTAAACTTGCTATTGTTATTTAGTTACTTTGACACGATCACTCAACCCCTTTCTGTGAGGTCTTTATGACACATATTTTTATCAATCGCTACTATCCAAGACCATTGAGACTGGCATGGGGGCCAAAAAAAACCTTTGATTGGGGGGGGGGAGGTCGGGGAGTCCATTAAATAATAAGTTTATTTTTAAATCTCATGATTTTTCTTTTAAAACCCAATACAACAGCGTGATACAACAGCGTGGTACAACAGCGTGATACAACAGCGTGGTACAACAGCGTGGTACAACAGCGTGGTACAACAGCGCGGTACAACAGCGTGGTACAATACAACAGCTTGGTCTGTAAATTAGTAATTTCAAGGGACGGACCTGAAGCCACGCCTACTGGTCGGACAAGTGTTTGATTACATCTATAACTGTACCATCCGATGTCACTGTGACCAGTGCAACGTTTCTTAGTGCGCTAACAAAATGGAATGCAAACATGATATATTCTAACAGGATATTATATTGTCCTATATTTCGCTCTCTGGTCTAGACGCAGATGTTGTACGTTCTGGTCAGGTCAGGGAACATGTTTTCCATGTAAGTAAGACGAAGTTATTCTGACAAATATATGAGCATTGATCGGAGACTCTTCAAAACGGAAGGAGATATTTACAATTTTGCCGATAGATTCTTTGTTTCTACCATTAGCTTCGTGGGGGAGCATTGGTGGGAAACTACTCATCTTTTCTAAACTCTTTACTTTCATCTTTACTTCCACCTTTACCTTCATTTTTACTTTCATCTTTACTTCCAACTTTAGCTTCAACTTTACCTTCATCTTTACGTTCATCTTTACTGTCATCTTGACGTTAACCCGCTTTGTAAAACTTGCTTTGGATTTAGAGAACTTGACTTTTTATGTTTAATTTTTTCTTGCAATCGTTTTATATTCTGTTAACTTTACCAAGAAGTAAAAGAAGTTCGATTTAAAAAAAAACAAAATGCTCAGCACAAGACTCTATATTTTGACATTCAAAAACGACTCTACTGGTTTTTGTTGTACAAAAAACAGTGTTTCGTAAACTGGGCCGTAAGACCCAGAAAAAAAAGAGGAGGAGGGGGAAATTTGAAGATTATGTGGGGTGTTAACATTTAGTCATGGATAAAAGAACTGTATTTACGTTTGAAAATGTTTTGGAAGGGTTGTGTTTAAAATGATCTTTTAAAAAAAAAAAAAAACCCTCTTATCATTTGTCATTTGTTGCAATCGAAAAATACTTAATCTATTCTTATGTTTTATCTCCTTATACAACGTTGGATCACGTTAACTAAAGCGTTCACTAAACTGAAAGTCAAGCTATCGCACGGCAGCTTGGAGACCTCCCTTTCTCTTAGCTCGTCTAACATCGGTGTTCACTAAACTGAAAGTCAAGCTATCGCACGGCAGCTTGGAGACCTCACTTTCTCTTAGCTCGTCTAACATCGGTGTTCAATAAACTGAAAGTCAAGCTATCGCACGGCAGCTTGGAGACCTCCCTTTCTCTTAGCTCGTCTAACATCGGTGTTCAATAAACTGAAAGTCAAGCTATCGCACGGCAGCTTGGAGACCTCCCTTTCTCTTAGCTCGTCTAACATCGGTGTTCAATAAACTGAAAGTCAAGCTATCGCACGGCAGCTTGGAGACCTTCCTTTCTCTTAGCTCGTCTAACATCGGTGTTCACTAAACTGAAGGTCCAGCTATCGCACGGCAGCTTGGAGACCTCACTTTCTCTTAGCTCGTCTAAAATCGGTGTTCAATAAACTGAAAGTCAAGCTATCGCACGGCAGCTTGGAGACCTCACTTTCTCTTAGCTCGTCTAACATCGGTGTTCACTAAACTGAAGGTCCAGCTATCGCACAGTAGCTTGGAGACCTCACTATCTCTTAGCTCATCTAACATCGGTGTTTAATAAACTGAAGGTCAAGCTATCGTTTAGCAGCTTGGATACCCCACTTTCTCTTAGCTCGTCTAACATCGCTGTTCACTAAACTGACGGTCAAGCTATTGCACGGCAGCTTGGAGAACTCACTTTCTCTTAGCTCATCTAACATCGGTGTTCACTAAACTGAAGTTCAAGCTATCGCACTGCAGCTTGGGGCCCTCTCTTTCTCTTAGCTCGTCTAACATCGCTGTTCACTAAACTGAAGGTCAAGCTATTGCACAGTAGCTTTGGAGACGTCAATTTCTCTTAGCTCTTCTAACATCGGTTGTTGTTTGTTTCTGTTTTTTATTTAAAGTGGTGGGGTAGGGATACGGGCATTGAACATATTCAGGTACTATCGTGAAGTCTGGACAAAATGGTTTGGAAACAGTGGTTTATAATTAGGAAGTTTAATCGGAGTTGAGAGCTATGTGTTAATTCGTATCAAGTGTTTACTGCATTTTAATATAATGTCATCTCTTATATATTATAAAGGTGAAACTTGTGTGTGTGTATTTCGCATACGTTTCAACATGGATTGATGGATCATGACCACAGTTGGCACACAAATCCTTCATTATTAAGAATGAAATACGGAGACGCGGGGGAAAAAGGGGGGTGTTGAACTAAACAAAATATTCCATTTGGGGCCGGGGCCCCTAAATTCATCGTTTCCTCTATGAGCCATATAATTATAATTTCAAACATAACTAAAGCAGGAGTTGATGATTGATCTAGATCAAACTTAGTACACATACACATGATTATGGGGCGTGGTTTTTAAGCAGTAACGAGATGGGGCGTTGTTTTAAGTAGTTAAACGAAATGGGGCGTGGTTTTCAAGCAGTTGAACGAGATGGGCGTGGTTTTTAAGCAGTTCAACGAGATGGGGCGTGCTTTTTAAGCAGTTCAACGAGATGGGGCGTGGTTTTCGCCAGGTCAAAATGATGGGGCGTCCAAACAGATTGAACATAGAAATGTAACTTATGAAAATACTGTACGAATTTCGCTGCGCCCCTCCGGCCCATTCAATCGTTTCGTTGTTCTTTCATCGACGGAGTTCTCATCCCGACACGATCACGTGCACCTCGCATCAAGTGATAGGCTGTTCCGTCACGCGCATCGTGCTAAAAACCTGTAAGACCAAGACATAACATCACACTCCGTTGCAACGATGAGCTACATCAAAGTCATCAACCTACACGAACTCAGTGTTGAGAAACCTTAACCAATAGCCTACGCCACAATATCATAGTGTAAACCGTGACCAAATGTTGACAAGTTATATGGGGCTCATGATTAGATCTTTTTTTTTTAATCATTAAACAGTATGAACCACGGACAACAATAAAGTTTTACAGTATGACCCTTGATAACTTATGTAGAAAAAGAGTTGTGGCTATGAGCCATATAATTATAATTCCAAACATAACTAAATCAGGAGTTGATGATTGATCTAGATCAAACTTAGTACACATACACATGAATATCCATGTTCAAATGCCGAATGGAATTGAACTCTAAACATCCACTTATTCTAAACCGGGGCCTCCATTTCATTTTCCCTAATTTAAGCCATATAACCACTAGTAGACTTATACAACAATGTAAGTTTCAAGGTGAATGTAGGTCTAGCTTGAGAGCCATTCCTTTATACTCTATTCGGGACCGGTCTAGAATTTTCCAGAAATTTAAATTAATTTCAAAGACTAAATCTTCGGTATTTTAATGGAAAACATCTTTAAATTTTAACTATTTTAAAGTCTTAACCTGAATAATTTTTGTCATGACATAACTAAAATGGCGCTTAATGGAATGGGCCCCACACACGGGTGGCCCTCCTTTAATTTAAATTAAAGTTGTTACAGTTATAACATATTGTTGTAAATTGTTTTGTTTTCGAATAATGGTTACGTAGAAAAATCATTTTTAACAAGTTTCTTGAGGGAGGGCTATAAATTTAAGCTAGAGTTTTCCAGAAAGTTCTACATTGAGCCGGGGATCTATAATGAGACCCTTAACGCTAGAGGAAATGTGTGTTTATTTCTATATATTGCTATACCTACCTGGAAATGTTCTCAATATCTGAGAATTATCATTCAATAATTATCTTAAAGTTTCTAGGTCAGGCCTGCACAACATGCGGTCCGCGGGTCGCATGTGGCCCCCCCCAGCACCCACCTGGCGGCCCACGAAGTAACGAAATATTCTTTATTGACATTATTTTCTTAACAGCTTTCACCCCTCTACTATTATCTTTCGGCCCGTTCAAGTGTTTCATAAAGTATTACGGCCCGCCTTTCATTTTGAGTTGTGCAAGACTGTTCTCGGTTATTTTGGAGGTTGCGTTATATTCTGTGTGGGTTTTAATAGGGCCGGCTCCAGACATTTTTAGTTTGGGTGAAAATAGGCAATTGTCGCCCTCTGAAAAATTATGGGAAGAGTTCTTCTGAAATTTATATTTTATTTTAACAAAGTTGGCTGTTTGGGCGGCTGGTCGCCTGTGTGATGATCACGCACCGAACTTGTACTGAGCCGGCCCTGGATTTTAATATTAAATAAATGTACTATGGCAAATGTAGAGTTAGTTCTATAGATATTGATAACATCATGTGAGTGTTTTCAGCATCGAAGGATTACCTTTTTTTTAAAAAAAAAATAAGTTTCAAGACGTGTCTAGATTATTCTTGAAGGTTCGATTCCCTTCCATAACAGTTTTAGAATTATTCAAATGTCCTGTATTATGTTCTTTTTTTTCTCGTTTCTGTCACGTTCAGTAAGTTTCCTCGAATATCACGAAATAACATTTTAAAGATCAATTTGAAATATCTGGGAAATATTTGTAAAGGAAGGTTCTCTTATAATGTCCTAAGCTGTACATTTTGAGGTCACGGTGACATTTTTTGCTTCTATGTGTAATAATGGATCTCGGCCAAAGTCGGCCCATATCTTACGGAAATTTATACGTGTACCTCATGGAACGGGCTCCCCTAGGGAACGGGATCTCATCAAGGAATGTTGGTCCTACCGGGGACTGGGATCCATATTGAGAACGGGATCCGTAATACGAAAAGGGATTCACAAAGCAATGGAATCTCGTAGGGAGCTTATTTTAATTAATAAAAATGAATTATTATTTTTTTAATATGACAACTTTAAAAAGTTTGATTAGACGTAAATCATGAGTTTGTAACAAGGCTCGGGTTGAACATAAAATGTTTCGAGTAATTTTTTTTTCCCGAAAGCTTACCAGTACCCGCTGGGTATTTTGCTAGTATATTGCTAGTATATTGCTAGTATACAATTATAACATTTCAACCATCTGTCTCATTTCAGAATATCTGAAATCTAGAGCGCTACTATCCGGCCCCACCAACATCTAACATACATCTAACGAACATCATCTAACAAACCAGATATAACTAACATCTAACCAACATCTAACCAACATCTGGCCATCATCTAACCAGCATCTATTCAAACGACCGCATACGGTAGAGAGGTTGTACTCCCCCCAAGTCCTAACACAGTGTCGGAACAGGGATAGGGGTGGTCGGGAAGATCTTTGTAGGGCAAGGTAAAAGGAGGAGAGGGTCAGGAGGGTGTGGGGGTGGGGAAATCATCTGACGAAGTCGGTAATTTTCTACCCTTGGGCCAAATAAAATACTGCTCCCGCAAAACGGTTTTGAATGAACGCTGTCTCAGCGAGGCTCCCTGGACGAGAGAAAAGTGAGCGATCCGATATAACGAAGCGAAAAACCGTGTATTGATCAGGGTGTCTCTGTTCATTAATGGGGACAAATCTTTGTCTAACACAGTTAAACATTCACTCCGGCAAAGCTACGTAACAGGCACTTTTTTTTCTTCTTTATTTTGGGGGGGGGCAGGCGACATAATTTTCTTGCATGTGTGCAAAGCTATATTTTATAAAGTGAGTACATGAACCAAAAGAATATTAGTCTTACTCAGAGTACATGAACCAAAAGAATATTAGTCTTACTCAGAGTACATGAACCAAAGGAATATTAGTCTTACTCAGAGTACATGAGCCAAAAGAATATTAGTCTTACTCAGAGTACATGAGCCAAAAGAATATTAGTCTTACTCAGAGTACATGAACCAAAAGAATATTAGTCTTACTCAGAGTACATGAGCCAAAAGAATATTAGTCTTACTCAGAGTACATGAGCCAAAAGAATATTAGTCTTACTCAGAGCACATGAACCAAAAGAATATTAGTCTTACTCAGAGTACATGAACCAAAAGAATATTAGTCTTACTCAGAGTATATGAACCAAAAGAATATTAGTCTTACTCAGAGTACATGAACCAAAAGAATATTAGTCTTACTCAGAGTACATGAACCAAAAGAATATTAGTCTTACTCAGAGTACATGAGCCAAAAGAATATTAGTCTTACTCAGAGTACATGAACCAAAAGAATATTAGTCTTACTCAGAGTACATGAGCCAAAAGAATATTAGTCTTACTCAGAGCACATGAACCAAAAGAATATTAGTCTTACTCAGAGCACATGAACCAAAAGAATATTAGTCTTACTCAGAGTACATGAACCAAAAGAATATTAGTCTTATTCAGAGTATATGAACCAAAAGAATATTAGTCTTACTCAGAGTACATGAACCAAAAGAATATTAGTCTTACTCACTCAGAGTACATGAACCAAAAGAATATTAGTCTTACTCAGAGTACATGAACCAAAAGAATATTAGTCTTACTCAGAGTACATGAACCAAAAGAATATTAGTCTTACTCAGAGTACATGAACCAAAAGAATATTAGTCTTACTCAGAGTACATGAGTGCCAAAATGCAGTTGTTGCAACTCTTGAGCAGGTTTATCTTTGCACGGTTTTTTTATATGACGTCTACTGAAATAAAGAAATCTGACCACATCACCCCAGTTCTTAAAGATCTCGACTGGCTTGCTGTGAGTGAGCGCATTGACCACAAAATGCTGTCGCTGGCGTATAGCTGTATAGAAGGCTCTGCACCTGAATATCTTCCAAAACTGATTTCTAAACATGTATTCATATAGAACCTGCGCTCTGCGACGCCGTCCTTACTGAGAGTTCCCAGTTTGGATGGACACAGAAAGAAGTCATACGAGGTGCGCTCTTTCGAGGAACATTGCGCCTATTTGAGGAACATTGAAAACGATAAAAATTCATTTAAGAATCATTTAAATACTTTTTCTTTAAATATAGTTTTAGGAAATCAGAGCGCTGTGAGAATGCTAACACAGCATGGACACAAGGGCTATAAAAGTACTCAATCATCATCATCATATTGACAGTGTAACTATGATGCTGACTGACTCGATCTCAACACGTCTCACACCGTTTGAAAGGAATTTCGAAGGAATTGTTTTCCCAGGATAAGACATACAAATTAAAACAAGAAATCATGGTCGGGATCGCAAGTCTGTAATGGTATCAATTATTTGAGTTTCGGAAAAAGATGAATGTAGGAATGATTATTTTACAATAAGTCAGCTAATTATAACAATAAATTTCCTCCCGTTATTGTGACGTAATGACTGCTAGATATTTTGTTTGTTTACATACTGTGCCTGAATAAAAGCTGAAGATGGGCATCGTGCCTGGAATCACCGACTTGGTCAAGCTGGGACACGCATGGAGACTCACGTGCTGGCAGATTAAACCGAAAGCAGATAATTGTATAATAACACGGGGATCTTCTAAGTCTAGACGAAAACTAGCGCAGGCGTAAGAAAGGGGTCGGAACGCTTCGACCTCGGCAGAGTACACAAGGATCGAACGGGCTCCTTTAGTCGGCACCAGAAGAACGCGTGTCGACCAGGCTTTAGATCCGGGAGCTTGTAGCCCTATATCAATAAGCCGTTGACTTAATCCCTTGTCATAAAACTTCATAAGTCCAAGGTGGTCTGAAAAGGCTAAACCTGAACGTCATGTTGTAATATTATTGTGTCCGAAAGTTGCTCTTTAAAAATGAAGTTCTTCTATTAATATACCATTTCTTTATTATACTTTTTTTAATTAAAAAAATATATTTAAATGTGTGTGTGTGTGGTTTGGGGGTCGAAGGACAGCGTCCAAAGTTTAGGTTTAATTTATTATTTTTTTCTAATTGTATGATTTTTAAATATTAAAGAGGAAATTGTATTGTATTTTAAATTGAGTGTATTTAAATTTATTGAAAAATAATCTTTTAAAGTTTCATTTTCATTTTTAGATAATAGCCTACTTTACTCATGTTAGTGTAAATTCAGGTGGTCAGCAGTGTAGATTCAGGTGGTCAGCAGTGTAGATGCAGGTGGTCAGCAGCGTAGATTCAGGTGGTCATCAGTGTAGATTCAGGTGGTCAGCAGTGTAGATTCAGGTGGTGAGCAGTGTAGATTCAGGTGGTCAGCAGTGTAGATTAAGGAGGTCAGCAGCTCATTGTGTAATGATAAATTAATTCTATTATTTAGAAGATGATGGCCACGAAACCATGAACACTGTGTAAAAAAAAAATGTAACTGGAAAAGTAATGAAAAAAACGTATCGATTGTAAAAGCCAGTGTTAATGGTCATATTGTACTGACAGTGGCGTAGGAAGTGGGGATGCGGAATTGTTGCTCTCAAACGGGTGGAGCTTGTTTTCATTATACGGAGGGGCGGTATTTTCCGGCCAACTGCATATTTTTTTTTTGTGGAATATGGGGAAGGGGGTGGAAGTAGCTTGGCCCACCCCGGGTGTCACTAACTGTCCAGCAACTTCGCTGTGTACTGATATATAAAAAGAAAAGAAAGTTCAAATGAATGATTTCCTATTGAAATTCCTTTATGCACGGCACTTTAATGTTTATAAACTGTGCATGTAAAGATTGGCTATTTAAGGGTCGCATATGGCACTCAATTTATACCCTAGATCAGGGGTGGGCAAACTTTTTGTGCGGCGGGCCACATTGACAAATGTAATAGCTATTGTGGGGGGGGGGCGGATGTATATTATGTCCAATTTTATGCCGATAAACATTTCTCTATGTTAAAATCGGTAAATTCGCTTTTTAGCCTTACATGACAAAAGTCAAGGACTGTTTTAAAAAAATAGAGAATTAGAAAGTTGATCACACATTGTTAAAACAATCATAACAGTACAGTACATGAAATTCTGTAAAATTCAACAAAATAACTTAAAAACTAAGTAATTTAATAAAAAAAATGTCTTAATGCCTTCGAGGGCCACATAATATCAGTTGCCGGGCCGCATGTGGCCCGCGGGCCGTAGTTTGCCCATCCCTGCCCTAGATGAAAGGGACATCTACTATACAATAAACTTTTCAAAGCTCTCACTGCGTGAGCACGTTTACCTGTGGGCATGTGCACGTGGATCCATTATCAGCCCCGGCTGCCAAGTCAATTTGTTCAATTGGCCAACTCTTCTGTCTTCATCTGAAATCATTGTCACGGGACATGTAAGAAAACCACTTTATGTCTGTTACAAAAAAAAAAAAAACAACAACAACAAAACTTCACTCACTCAGTTTAAAGTGGAATCTTGGGGTTACGGGTCTGCATTATAAATATTAAATAACCCTTAAGAACAGAGCTTTTCCTATAAATCATTTATATGCCATTTGTGTTATTTTATTTTATATTTACATTCTAATGACCCACCCGATTACGTTCCACATATTTATTTCACCAACTATTTCAGAAACAAGGAAAATATTACGCACCAAACGTATTTGCGATTTTTTTTTTAAGATTCTCATTTAGCGCAGTTATCGGGAAATTTATTTCGCGAAATCCGTGTCATCATATTTTTAGGTATTTCTGTTAATTGTCTTTTTTTGTGTGTCTTGTTTGCTGATGAGGGCTCTAAGCCGAAACGTCCAAATCTTTTGTCCTGTCTATTAAATCAAGTTCAGCATATCTTGTTTTAATTTTTCGTCATATTGTTCTCATCGTCCTTTGGCAAGACAGGGGGAAAAAAAAATGATATTTTAAAGGTTTTGGAGTGGAACTCAAAAATCCAAAGAATTTTTTGTCATTGGCAATGCGTCTATGATACAAAGTTCAGCTCGATAGGTTGATGGGGAAAGGGACACTTAGCCGAAGACTGTTGCCATCTGACCAAAAAGAAACAAACGAACAAGAGCAAAAATCCAAAGAATTTTTTTGTCATTGGCAATGCGTCTATGTGACAAAGTTCAGCTCGATAGGTTGATGGGGAAAGGAACACTTAGCCGAAGACTGTTGCCACCTGGCCAGAAAGAAACAAACGAACAAGAGCAAAAATCCAAAGAATTTTTTGTCATTGGCAATGCGTCTATGTGACAAAGTTCAGCTCGATAGGTTGATGGGGAAAGGGACACTTAGCCGAAGACTGTTGCCACCTGGCCAGAAAGAAACAAACGAACAAGAGCAAAAATCCAAAGAATTTTTTGTCATTGGCAATGCGTCTATATGACAAAGTTCAGCTCGATAGGTTGATGGGGAAAGGGACACTTAGCCGAAGACTGTTGCCACCTGGCCAGAAAGAAACAAACGAACAAGAGCAAAAATCCAAAGAATTTTTTGTCATTGGCAATGCGTCTATGTGACAAAGTTCAGCTCGATAGGTTGATGGGGAAAGGGACACTTAGCCGAAGACTGTTGCCACCTGGCCAGAAAGAAACAAACGAACAAAAGCAAAAATCCAAAGAATTTTTTGTCATTGGCAATGCGTCTATGTGACAAAGTTCAGCTCGATAGGTTGATGGGGAAAGGGACGCTTAGCCGAAGACTGTTGCCACCTTGCCAGAAAGAAACAAACGAACAAGAGCAAAAATCCAAAGAATTTTTTGTCATTGGCAATGCGTCTATGTGACAAAGTTCAGCTCGATAGGTTGATGGGGAAAGGGACACTTAGCCGAAGACTGTTGCCACCTGGCCAGAAAGAAACAAACGAACAAGAGCAAAAATCCAAAGAATTTTTTTGTCATTGGCAATGCGTCTATGTGACAAAGTTCAGCTCGATAGGTTGATGGGGAAAGGGACACTTAGCCGAAGACTGTTGCCACCTTGCCAGAAAGAAACAAACCAACAAGAGCAGATGTAAAAGAAAGGATCTCGTAAGGAAATTGATTCCTTATGAACCAGTGACGTCACCGAGGACATTAAATTCAACTGTTGAATAAGATCAAGGACACGTTTCTGTTACTATATTTAGCATTGCATCATCTGATGGAGCCACTCCCACTATTGATAAACTCAAGGAGTGACGTTCACTGACTTATCGTATCCGGAAAGCTATACGTTTTACTTATATTTTACTCAAAAAAATTTGCAATTTATAAAATTTATAAAGGAAAAAAAACATGATCTTTTAACAAGATCTTTTAAACGGTTCTTAACTTTCAAGAAATATTTCAAATTAGAAGATGTCGTTCAAACCATCGATCATTGATCTAAATAACAAGAAACCCAATGACGTTTAAATTGGTTCATTTGAATATTGAACAGCCCAAAAATATTTTAGATTTGAAATTGGTATAGAAATTAATAGAAATTAATATTTTTATAATATACGGAAATATACTATTTTTTTTTTTTTTTTTTTTTTTTTTTTTTTTTTTTTTTGTGAAAAAGCAGTATAACACATGGTGAATGCGAAAAGGAACATTATAATATAAATATAGTTCAGGTGCGTACAGAGGCGAGAAACATGAATGGGGGATATTTAAATAGCAATGTCTTTAAGCCCTAATATGATGCAGATTTGATCTGCGGTATAGAATTTAATTTTAAAAATATATAACGATATTTGTTTTTTAAATTAAGGAATTATGCGTGGAACGATTTTTTTAAAGAAGAAAGCGCAATGCGTGGTAATCAGTGGAATAGAATATTAATATGGTTCAGGGGTGTACACAACGTTTGCGATGGCGTATTGCGGGATTGTCCTAGATGGTATTCTGTAGTTAACGTTTTTAAAAACAATTTATAGAATGTGCATGTGTGTGGGTGTAGCGGGCCTTAAGTTAACAACAACAACAAAATGCAAAGGCAGCACGAGATACGCCTCAGAATCGGTGTGTGCATATTGCAAACTATTTAACATTCTTCGGTAAACGCCTTTAAGGAGAGAAATAATTATGGTGCGTATGTTTTCATGATTTCACACTCGTGAAAAATAGGTTTCAGATCATCTTTTTAAAATAATGAAATGTCTTACACCAATTTCTAACGTTACAGTTCAGGGGCGTGGTCTCATGACATGCGTATCCATGTGTTCAAAACTCAATGATAATTTAAAATAAAATCGTCTTCTATTTATTTTACCATTTTATTATTTTTTTAAAAACATTTCAATTGTGGATAGGAAATTGTAGTGGGCATACATTTTTAATACTTAAGATAAATATATGTATACTTGTGTGACGTCGCTTCCGTTAGAGCAATATTTCAAACGCCAAAATGATTGCAGACGTGAATATGGCTATATAAATAATTTAAAGAAAATGATGAACTATTTATTTTACCATTTTCTGTTTTTTTTTAAAATTCAAAAGACGAATATTTAATGTCAAGAACTTTTCGTTTAATTGATTATCTTCTTCTTCTTCTTATGCCTTTTTACCCCGTCTGGGGCATAGGCCGTCCACAAGAATTTTCCACTCATCCCGGTCCTGTGCTTTCCTTTCCAATTGCTTCCAGTTGTATCCCATATTTTGGGTGTCTGTCTCTAGTTCACGTCTCCATGTATTCTTAGGTCTTCCTCTCTTTCTTTTTCCCTGTGGATTCCATGTTAGACATTGTCTGGTGGTGCTATCTGGGGGTTTTCTCAGAGTATGCCCAATCCACCTCCATCTTTTCTTTATGATGTCTTCATCAACGGGCACCTGGTATGTCCTTTCTAATAGATCTTTGTTGGTGATGGTATTTGGCCATTTGATGTTAAGGATCTTTCTAAGGCATGTGTTTATGAATGTCTGCACTTTCTGTGTAATGCTCGCTGATGTTTTCCACGTTTCTGCTCCATAAAGTAGGACTGTTTTGACATTTGTATTAAAGATTCTGACTTTGGTTTGAAGTTTCAGCTGCTTCGACTCCCATATTTTCTTTAATAACACAAATGCTGATCTAGCTTTTCCAATTCTAGACCTCACGTCTGCGTCGGATCCGCCGTTTGTGTCTATGGTGCTGCCTAAGTAATTGAAGGACTCCACTTCTTCCAGTGCCTTTCCTTCCAGACAGATATGCTCTTGGTTGGATGAGTTCACCTTCATGATTTTCGTCTTGCTTTTATTTATATTAAGTCCGAGCTGTGATGAAAAGGTGGCTACATCTTTTGTTTTTTCCTTCATTTGTTGCTGGTTGTGGGACAGAAGTGCAATGTCATCTGCAAAGTCTAGGTCATTCAGTTGTTCCCAGAGTGTCCACTGTATCCCATTCCTTTTTTTGTCTGTGGATTTTTTCATTATCCAGTCAATGGCAAGGATGAATAGAAATGGGGACAAGAGGCATCCTTGTCTGACTCCTGTTTCGACTGTAAAGGCATCTGTGAGTCTACCTTCGTGGACCACCCTGCATGTCATTTCTTCATAAGAGCTCTGAATAATCCTGACTAATTTCCCTGGTACTCCATAGTGCCGAAGAAGTTTCCACAATGTTTGTCGGTCCAGGCTATCAAAGGCCTTTTCGTAGTCTATAAAATGTATGTATAAAGGGGAGTTCCATTCGATGGATTGTTCTACAATGATTCTCAGTGCTGCAATTTGATCTGTGCATGATCTGTTTTGGCGGAATCCAGCCTGTTGATCTCGTAGCTGCATGTCAACCTGGTCTTTCATTCTATTCAAAATAATTCTGTTAAAGACCTTTCCTGGTATGGACAGCAGTGTGATTCCTCTGTAATTTGCACAATTGCTGAGATCCCCTGTCTTTGGTATCTTGATGAGGTATCCTTCTTTCCAATCTTTTGGAACTCTCTCTTCTTCCCATATCTTTTCAAACAGAGGGTGCAGCATGTTGACTATTGTATTTATATCAGCTCTCATCATCTCTGCTGTGATGTTGTCCGGTCCCGGTGCTTTCCCTAATTTGAGCTGCTTGATGGCCAGAGCTATTTCTTCCCTATTTGGGGCGCTTTCTTCTATTTGTAAGTCTTCATTTGCTGGTTGTATGTCTGGTGTGTCTGTGGGTGGGGGTCTGTTTAATAGTTCTTTAAAGTATTCCACCCATCTTTTTTGTTGCTCTTTCCTTTCTGTTATTGATCTACATTCTCTATCTTTGACAGGTCTCTCCGGCCTTTTGTATCGCCCTGACAGCTTTCTTGCTATATCGTAGAGCTCTCTCAGGTTGCCCTTCTTGGCTGCTTCTTCTGCTGTTGATGCTAGGCCATCTATGTAGGCATTCTTATCTTTTTTTATGCTGTTTTTTAATTTTTGGTTTGCTTCTTTATATTTCTCTTGCGCTTTTGTTTTCTCCGCACTGGTGCGGCTGCTGTTAACTAAACTTTTCATTTCTTTTCTCTCTTTTATTTTTTGCAGTGTGTTGATTGAGAGCCAGTCTTTGTTTTTCTGTTTCACTGATCCTAAAACTTCTTGGCAAGTGGATGTTACAGACGACTTTATGTTTTGCCATTTATGTTCTACTTGGTCATCTTCTGTTTGGTCTTCCAGCGCTTGGAACGTATTCCTTAAGGTAACACTGAATTCCTCTCTTTTATGCTCATTTACCAAAAGTGCTACGTTGAATTTTGTTCGCTTAACAGTTGGCGGTTCCCAGTTCTTCTTCAACTTTAACTTTAGTCTTGCCCAAACAAGATGATGATCAGATGCGACATCTGCTCCTCGTTTTGCTCGTACATCTTGTAGAGACTTTCTAAATTTTTTGTTAATGCATATGTGGTCTATTTGGTTTTGCGTTTTGTTGTCCGGGGATACCCATGTTATCTTGTGGATGTTTTTATGTTGGAATTCGCTGCCTCCGATAACAAGCTCATGTGTTGCGCAGAAGTCTGCTAGTTTTTCTCCGTTCTCATTTCTCTCTCCTACACCATGGCGTCCCATGATTTCCTCATATCCACTGTTGTCGTTTCCGATCTTGGCGTTAAGGTCCCCCATTAAAATGTTCAGGTCTCTATTTGGGAATTTTTCTATTATTGTTTGTAGTCTATTGTAGAATGTTTCTTTCTCGTCTTCTTTGCTGTCGTTGGTGGGTGCGTAACACTGTATTATGTTCATCTTTATTTTCTTTTTCTTGGTTCGGAATGTTGCTGTTATTATTCTTGGTCCATGGGCTTCCCATTTAATTGATTATACTTTGTTTAATTTAAGCTTACATTTACTTGCTGCTTACAATCAATTTTTATCTCTCTTCTATAATGTGTCTTTTTTTGTATGCCTTCCATGGAATAGCACAGTTTCATTCCCAGCATACCAATGTCCATGCCCCTATGTCTGTCATTCCTAACGTACCATTGTCCATGCCCCTGTGTCTGTCATTCCTAGCGTACCATTGTCCATGCCCCTGTGTCTGTCATTCCTAGCGTACCATTGTCCATGCCCCTGTGTCTGTCATTCCTAGCGTACCATTGTCCATGCTCCTAAGTCTGTCCCTCCTTGCGAGGAGCAATCTACTCTGTTCTATAAATCACACGTGACATAAAATTAGTTTCCAAATCCCAGGCGCAAAATTTTGTTTCCACTTTTGACTTTCGATCGTTACGCCTGGATGAACCTCATGACCTTTGCGACTACCCAGCATGCAACTAGGACTAAATAAACGGCACCCCCGGGTGGTATGTGGTTACATGCGTCACGATTTCTCGAAGCCGGCGCCTCGTCACGCCACTTACGTGTGATCTCTGAGACGAAAGTAGTA
This sequence comes from Omphiscola glabra, assembly GCA_964017045.1. NCBI lineage: Eukaryota > Metazoa > Mollusca > Gastropoda > Lymnaeidae > Omphiscola > Omphiscola glabra. The sequence goes on from OZ024802.1 coordinate 15,036,342, forward strand.
ATTTTAGAATGGGAAATGACTAATCTATATTTCACGTGATAGTGAGATTTATTTACTTCAAGATGGCGTTTTTTAATATATGATTCTCACATCTGTAAATGTACTGCCAATAAAATGATAGAAATTCTTTGTCTTTTTTTTTTTTTTTTTTAAAAGAACCATTTCATTCAAAGTATCATACGTGCAAAGAATTCAAATTCAAAGACGTTGTTCTTTCAGATGGCATTTGATTATAACACAGAACAAAAGGCGAAACTCAATAACCGTTATGAGCTTTAGCTGCTTAATTTAATAAAAAAAATAAAATAAGAATAAACAAGATCATTTTAAAAAACAAAATTAAACAAAAAAAATAATTTGGATCACGTTACGCATATTAATGTTGCAGCCCATAACAACCTGATACTGTTTGTATCCGTTGTTGATTGATAGTGTTTGTCTTATTAATTGGTTGACAGTGTTTGTATTATAGTTTGTGGAGAAAAATGCGCGATGATGGGAAATGGGTCAATGATGGGGCTTTTTTTAACCAGGTCAACGAGATGGGGCGTGGTTTTCGCCAGGTCAAAATGATGGGGCGTCCAAACAGATTGAACATAGAAATGTAACTTATGAAAATACTGTACGAATTTCGCTGCGCCCCTCCGGCCCATTCAAGCGTTTCGTTGTTCTTTCATAGACGGAGTTCTCATCCCGACACGATCACGTGCACCTCGCATCAGGTGATAGGCTGTTCCGTCACGCGCATCGTGCTAAAAAACCTGTAAGACCAATACATAACATCACACTCCGTTGCAACGATGAGCTACATCAAAGGCATCAACCTACACGAACTCAGTGTTGAGAAACCTTAACCAATAGCTTACGCCACAATATCATAGTGTAAACCGTGACCAAATGTTGACAAGTTATATGGGGCTCATGAATAGATCTTTTTTTTTAAAAATCATTAAACAGTATGAACCACGGACAACAATAAAGTTTTACAGTATGACCCTTGATAACGTATGTAGAAAAAGAGGTGTGGCTAGAAATACGTGCACCCGGAGTGAAGCCTGAACTTAGACACCCTCCTTGTAAACGCAAATTAATGTTTTATGTAACCCTCTGAAGATGGGACCTTCTTTCTCTCTTACCGCTGCCCCCTGTCCAAAAAAACATTCATAATTTAAAAGCCCAAATAGCATTAATGTACATTAAAAGAGATAAATCAGTTTTTGTGAGAATACGCTAAAGCACTTTACCTCATAGAATAATGATCTCCCCACCACACCCCCATCAAACAAATTACGAAAAAGAAACTGGAAAAAAGTAAACTTAAAAAAAAAAAAAATAACGCTCAAAAATGTTTACAGTGTCCTCCGATCAAGCGATTCGTCATTGTATTCTCGTAGAACGTAAAGTAGTTTGAGAATCTTTGTGACCATCGGAAACATTTGACCGTCTCTGTAAATTGGAGGATTATAGGAGCGTCTGCCAGACACGAGTAATAAGGGTACAAGTTGGTGCGCTTCTTGTGTCCCTTGGCTTTGTGTATCTCTTACACTGATCTTTTCATTCAGACATGGTCTGTGATTTCTGGGGCAATCTCAGGGTGGAGTATGTTTCTGTTGGAGGATAACCTATGTAAATAGGTTATCCTTGTAAGGGAGTGAGTGTCTGACGATTAGGACAGGTTAAAATATGAAAAAAAGCAGCCTATAGACCAGTGGCTCTCGACTTGTGGGACACAAACCCCTTTTGGGGTCGAGCGACCCTTACACGTGGGTCACCATAGATCATCAGAAAACACATATTTATGAAGTAATAAAGTAAATAATTTTATGGTTGGGGGTCGCCACAATATGAGGAGCTGTATTAAAGGTCGCGGTATTTGGAATAATGAGAACCACTGCTCTAGACATAATAATAGGCTATGACTGCTCATTGTTGTTAATGTTGCTAAAATAAGATAATTATTTATTTTTGTTAAACCTCGAAATAAAAGCCTAAACATAATTGTTGTCAACCTGATTAACACTGATTTAAATTTTATGTTTTTAATTCAAGTGATCGTGTTTTAAACCCATCGTCATTTTATTTGGTGTAAATATGATGCCGAAAAATTGATGTAAAAGATAAACTTCAAATGTGCTCTGATACTGTTGAAATGACAAAAAGAGTATTTTAGCACTGAAATGTGACTAAGTATATCAATGGAACTATGCTAAGGGTCATTTTATGACAACTTCACAGAATCTTGCGTCACAAGATCCGTTACGTAACAGAGCTTATAGGTCTATGACGGCTATGAATTATTAATGTACAATTTCGGCACACTCAGGTGGTCAAGGCGGACGGACCAGGATGAACCTATTACAAAGTCGTCTGCGACTTTTGTAATCTGGATTAATCTTTGCCGGTCGAACAAAATACTGTGTGCTCCGGGGTGGGGCGGGGAAGGTGCCTCTACCAAGAGGAGACGGATACGAACCAGCTGAAGTGTCTACCACAGAAGTATACTCAAGTGCTGAGAAGAATGATGCTGAGAGACAAAAGTGGAATTTAGGTCTTAACCCCCAATATTGGACGACAACGGTTAACATTGCGTGTGATTACGTTTTTTGCAGTGCATAAAGTTTAAGTTAGCAATGTTTAGTTCAGTCCAGAAGGTTTTCATTTTTTAAAAAAATTAAACGATTTGTTTAAACACAAGAATGACCCCCTTTATTTCATGTAAATGTAAAACTTTACAAGAATGACACCTTTTATTTAATATAAATGTAAAACTTTACTCTGCTGTAAATATTGAAATATCAATTTACTACACCTGCTCCAAACCGGAAGAAATGGGTCATCAACTATAATTTTTCATTAAACAGCCTCTAGAAAAAGATTTAGCATCAGTTCACACGATCAAATTTCGCGTCAAATTGATGTACGAACGCACTATTGTGTGCGTGGTTTCTTTTTTGGGGAATTTGATCAAATAGTAATTTGAAAGTTGTGACGAGGCTTCATACACGAATTGCATCACATACTTGAAGGAAAATTTGATCGTGTGAACCGACCCTTAGGCTCGAATCCGTGACTCATACACAAAGAGGGCTTGACAACAATAGACCCTTTAATTTAAGTCCAGAATATATTACACAGACCACCGAAAAATCTTTAAGACCTGCTATCTATACGAATACAGGTGACCTTTGGGTATACTTACTTTTCATGAACTATAAACAAAATAATATTTAGATTTCTTTTATTTAAACATTAATTTTTTAAAAATTTATTTCTAGTAGTTTTTTTTTTTGGTTGTCAACTCGTATTATGTTAAGTTTATCCCAACTCTGTTGAGAGTAACTCTGTTGAAAGTAACTGTGTTGAAAGTAACTGTGTTGAAAGTGACTGTGTTGAAAGTAACTGTGTTGAAAGTGACTGTGTTGAAAGTAACTGTGTTGAAAGTAACTGTGTTGAATGTGACTGTGTTGAATGTGACTGTGTTGAATGTGACTGTGTTGAAAGTAACTGTGTTGAAAGTAACTGTGTTGAAAGTGACTGTGTTGAAAGTAACTGTGTTGAAAGTAACTGTGTTGAATGTGACTGTGTTGAAAGTAACTGTGTTGAAAGTAACTGTGTTGAATGTGACTCTGTTGAATGTGACTGTGTTGAATGTGACTGTGTTGAAAGTAAATCTGTTGAAAGTAATTGTGCTTATTTTTGTTTTCTTAAAATGAGCTCATTTCCGGATTTGTCGAGTCTCATTCTCGTCATTTCTTATTCGATAGCGGCACGCCGAGAATTAAAAAAAAACGACTAAAGAAACCCAGAGTACATTTTTAGTTCCTTCTGTCAATTGAAAGCATGCGCGGAAAACCACTCAGTCTGTTCCAGAGATTCACAGCCCCCCCCCCCCTTTCCCCTCCCCAAAATCTTCCACGACGTCTGAAATGACCAAACCTTTTGTTGGTAAGCTTGTAATTGGCCTTGTTCACTCCAGCAGCCGATTGCTGGGGGGCAGGCTACGGGCCCTCACTGGGTGAACCGAAAGAGGTTTTGACATTTGTGGACGGTGTAAAGTTGTGACTTGTAGTGCTTCCTGTTTTTGTTTGTGGTATGAGGGGACGCAAGCAAAGAGAAAATGTCGGCTTAGTTAAGTGAATAAACAAGAAGAAAAATTAAAGAGTCGTTGAATGGGAAACTTTTGCAAAAAAAAAAAACGTTTTCGGAACTTCATTAAAGAGATGGCGCTTCATTTCCAAGCCATAATTAAGTCAAATGTCTCGTTGGAATGCGATCTCGGAAGTTGTATTTTTGTTGTTTTTTTGTTTTTGTTTGGTTGAAACTGTGAACTGTTCAACAAGGTCATATAAAAGCGTCTTTTGTTTTCCCTTATCGACACTCTGCGTACGTAGTTCATATCCTAAGAAACCACTTTGTGATTAGTTTAATCAGTACCATTAGGTTTAATCACAATGAATAGCTTGGGATTGACGTTCTGATGTGTGGAGTAGAGTCTGGGTCGGCTTTTTGTGTACCTGAGATTGAACTTTTAGAGTTGCTGTCATATTCGATATGGCAGAGATAAAAAACCTTGAAATTTGAGAATTCTTATTTTAATGTTGAGAACTATAAAACGTCTTTCAAGAGGAGGTGGGAAAGACAATACAAAGAGCGCTATTGGCTAATCACGTGACTAATGAGAGCGTTTTGGGAGTATAGGGGGTGGAGTTCACGTGGATCAAGTGTATTATGGATTGGTCACGTGATCAGATGATCATAAATGTGATGCGGAATTTTAGGCAGCTTATAAAAGTATACGGAGAGGATTATACAACACGGTAGTACAAAGAATCATTATGTGATTGTATTGTGTCAAACGTAAGTAAGGTTGTGTTGTGTTTAATTACATTCTGTCAGATACAGCATTTATAACAATTATTTTTAGATCCTTGAAAAATGAGATGGATGCTGAGTTAACGGAGGTTCGATTCAAGACAGTCATCGGCAGGCTTTTTAGATTATGTTACGCTGTGTGGTCTAGAATATATCATACGAATATAATTTGTCCTTTAAATGCGTCTCGACAATGTTTCTTTATTACTCACACCCGTGGTGCTGGGTGGTGGCGGTCTAAACTGAGTCGATACCAAGCGTGTGGACTTGTGTTCAATCCCCAGTAACATAACACCAGAGCCCAGATAGATGGGACTCGTTAGCCCTGGGTGGCAACTCGTCTAAGAGAAGGGAAACTTTGAAATATTACCCGGAGATGGAGTCCCGTTGGCGGTACAGCACTGCCACAATGGCGCAACTCCTACGACGTAAAACGCATAGGGGGCACAGTAAGACGTAAGTAACACTGCTGGTCATCTAATTCGTCCTGGTCTATTTCCAGTTGTTGTTTTATTTTACTAAATATTGCCATTTGAGCATCTAGGCCAGTGGTTCTCAACCTGGTGACGCCCCAACTACAAAATTATTTTCGTTGATACTTTATAACTGTAGAGTATATGTGTTTTCAGATTGTCTTAGGCGACCCCTGTGAAAGAGTCGTGCGACCCCTAAGGGGGTTGCGACCCACAGGTTGAGAACCACTGATCTAGGCAATGACGAGAGAGTGAGGGTCCTCGAATTGAGCAACTCTTCCTCACTCTCAAACAAAGTATAGATGAAGTCCTGGTTATTGCTCGAGTCGAAGCCTTGGTCATCTTCTCGTGCGAATGACGAACAATAATAATAATAATAACTACATTAGTTTCAAAAGACGGACGCTTTTGTTGTTATGGTGATATCATCTTTTATGAAAATACTACAGAGCTCATAATAAAACTCATTAGATTTAAAAGTTGAGGAGTCACAGCAATTAACATCAACAATTTAAACATTGTACGTTTTAAACGAGGAGATTATATCAGATTTACTTGAGTTAGAGTTTTAAAATGGTGTTACACTTACCGATTCCATCACCAAAGTGAAGTTTTATACTTTTTCAGAGTTAAAATGTTTAATTAAGGTCATGCAGTATCTCAAACATGCAGTACCAAGTACATTAAGGTCATGCAATATCTCAAACGTACAGAACGCCGTACATTAAGGTCATAAAATATCTCAAACTTAGAGAACGCCGTACATTTAAGTCATGCAATATCTCAAATATACAGAACGCCGTACATTAAGGTCATACAATATCTCAAATATACAGAACGCCGTACATTAAGGTCATGCAATATCTCAAATATACAGAACGCCGTACAGAAACCCACGAGACAGGAATCCCAGGCAACACACACGCAAGTTGCCCCCCCCCCACCCCTTCAGAGAAAATTAGGTCACCGTGTGCAGAACAAATATTGGGTGCCATCTGTCAGTTGCGACACATTGACAAACCGTCTCCGCCTGGCATCAACTTTCTATCTCACGCTGCCAGCCTACCCCCCACCCCCCTGCCCTACTATTATCAATGTGTGGTGTATGGCAATGTCATGTCTGGTTTAAGTCACTGTTGCTAGTTGATCATGACACGAGCTACAAAGTCAATTGACATCGCTGCCTTATTTAATTCCTTTATTTTTTTTCAATGAGTCAAGTTTAATCTCAGATGTTTTGTCCAGCCCTTTGGTACGCCATCCTTTATAGGCGTACTTTGTTGGCGTGCACGTACTGTCATATCATGGGGATTCTTTATAATAGTGTAACAGCTCAAATGTGGACATAGTAATTTATCTCGGACAGTGTATTGTGTTTTGAGGTAATTGAAGATGTACAGGAAGTGAATGAGATTATTGAGGTCATGCGCAGAGAGAGAAAGAGCAATAGCTATAGAAAATAAAAAACCAGAATAAACTTTTCAGTAGTCACCCTAATTATAGTACAAGAAGCCAATTTAATCAGTATACAAATTATGCATCTCATAACGCATGCTTCCACTGTGGAAAATTAGGACCCATAAAATCAGAATGCAGAAAACTTCAAAGAGAAATGTCATACAACAGTAACAACTACAGACAACGTAGATCTTCTCCAAACAACAGTCCTATAGAAATAATTATAGAGACCGTTACAACTGTAATCCAAACAGAAACGAGTATAGAGATCAAGATAACATTAATCACAATAGAGATAATTGAAGAGATCAATATAACCATGAATCTAGAAGTAGACAAAGAGAGAGACCTGACAATACACAACAGCCAAGACAACAAAACAACAACTCAAAACAAAACAGCAATAGACTTGTTGAGACCGCAGCAGTAGCAGCAGCAGCAGCAGCAGCACGCCATAATAAAAGAAAATTAGTATTTTACCCCAGCCCATTTAAACAGTAACCCTGTTAAATGTATAAGAGACACAGGGCGTACAACCATTACAGTTGACTCAAAACTACATAAAACCATGTGATAACATCAATGAAACAACTCAAGTAAGACTGGCCAAGAATAGTAAAATTATATGTAAACTGGCTGTTGTTAACATTAGTTATCCCTGGATAAGAGCTAGAGTCAAAGTTACAGTAATGGATAATCCAATCTCTCCAATAAGTATAGGAAATCATCCAGGCATAACAAACAACTATCAAACTAATAAAAAGCAAATAAGAGAACAATACAAACCACTGACTGCGATAGAACAATACAAACCACTGACTGCAATAGAACAATACAAACCACTGACTGCAATAGAACAATACAAACCACTGACTGCAATAGAACAATACAAACCACTGACTGCAATAGAACAATACACACCCCTGACTGCAATAGAACAATACAAACCACTGACTGCAATAGAACAATACAAACCACTAACTGCAATAGAACAATACACACCACTGACTGCAATAGAACAATACACACCCCTGACTGCAATAGAACAATACACACCACTGACTGCAATAGAACAATACAAATCACTAACTGCAATAGAACAATACACACCACTGACTGCAATAGAACAATACACACCACTGACTGCAATAGAACAATACAAACCACTAACTGCAATAGAACAATACACACCACTGACTGCAATAAAACAATACACACCACTGACTGCAATAGAACAATACAAACCACTAACTGCAATAGAACAATACACACCACTGACTGCAATAGAACAATACACACCCCTGACTGCAATAGAACAATACAAACCACTGACTGCAATAGAACAATACACACCCCTGACTGCAATAGAACAATACAAACCACTGACTGCAATAGAACAATACAAACCACTGACTGCAATAGAACAATACACACCACTGACTGCGATAGAACAATACACACCCCTGACTGCAATAGAACAATACACACCACTGACTGCAATAGAACAATACAAACCACTATCTGCAATAGAACAATACACACCACTGACTGCAATAGAACAATACACACCACTGACTGCAATAGAACAATACAAACCACTAACTGCAATAGAACAATACACACCACTGACTGCAATAAAACAATACACACCACTGACTGCAATAGAACAATACAAACCACTAACTGCAATAGAACAATACACACCACTGACTGCAATAGAACAATACACACCACTGACTGCAATAGAACAATACAAACCACTAACTGCAATAGAACAATACACAACCCTGACTGCAATAGAACAATACACACCCCTGACTGCAATAGAACAATACAAACCACTAACTGCAATAGAACAATACACACCACTGACTGCAATATAACAATACACACCCCTGACTGCAATAGAACAATACACACCACTGACTGCGATAGAACAATACACACCCCTGACTGCAATAGAACAATACAAACCACTGACTGCGATAGAACAATACAAACAACTGACTGCGATAGAACAATACACACCACTGACTGCAATAGAACAATACACACCACTGACTGCAATAGAACAATACAAACCCCTAACTGCAATAGAACAATACACACCCCTGACTGCAATAGAACAATACACACCCCTGACTGCAATAGAACAATACAAACCACTAACTGCAATAGAACAATACACACCACTGACTGCAATAGAACAATACACACCCCTGACTGCAATAGAACAATACAAACCACTGACTGCGATAGAACAATACAAACCACTGACTGCGATAGAACAATACACACCACTGACTGCAATAGAACAATACACACCACTGACTGCGATAGAACAATACACACCCCTGACTGCAATAGAACAATACAAACCACTGACTGCGATAGAACAATACAAACCACTGACTGCGATAGAACAATACACACCCCTGACTGCAATAGAACAATACACACCACTGACTGAAATAGAACAATACAAACCACTAACTGCAATAGAACAATACACACCCCTGACTGCAATAGAACAATACACACCCCTGACTGCAATAGAACAATACAAACCACTAACTGCAATAGAACAATACACACCACTGACTGCAATAGAACAATACACACCCCTGACTGCAATAGAACAATACACACCACTGACTGCGATAGAACAATACACACCCCTGACTGCAATAGAACAATACAAACCACTGAGTGCGATAGAACAATACAAACCACTGACTGCGATATAACAATACACACCACTGACTGCAATAGAACAATACACACCACTGACTGCGATAGAACAATACACACCACTGACTGCAATAGAACAATACACACCACTGACTGCGATAGAACAATACACACCCCTGACTGCAATAGAACAATACACACCACTGACTGCAATAGAACAATACAAACCACTGACTGCAATAGAACAATACACACCCCTGACTGCAATAGAACAATACAAACCACTGACTGCAATAGAACAATACACACCACTGACTGCAATAGAACAATACACACCACTGACTGCGATAGAACAATACACACCACTGACTGCAATAGAACAATACAAACCACTGACTGCAATAGAAAAATACACACCCCTGACTGCAATAGAACAATACAAACCACTGACTGCAATAGAACAATACAAACCACTGACTGCAATAGAACAATACACACCACTGACTGCAATAGAACAATACAAACCACTGACTGCGATAGAACAATACACACCACTGACTGCAATAGAACAATACAAACCACTGACTGCAATTGAACAATACACACCCCTGACTGCAATAGAACAATACACACCACTGACTGCAATAGAACAATACAAACCACTGACTGCAATAGAACAATACACACCCCTGACTGCAATAGAACAATACAAACCACTGACTGCAATAGAACAATACACACCACTGACTGCAATAGAACAATACACACCACTGACTGCGATAGAACAATACACACCACTGACTGCAATAGAACAATACAAACCACTGACTGCAATAGAACAATACACACCCCTGACTGCAATAGAACAATACAAACCACTGACTGTAATAGAGCAACACAAACCACTGACTGCAATAGAACAATACAAACCACTGACTGCAATAGAACAATACAAACCACTGACTGTAATAGAGCAATACAAACCACTGACTGTAATAGAACAACACAAACCACTGACTGCAATAGAACAACACAAACCACTGACTGCAATAGAACAACACAAACCACTGACTGTAATAGAACAACACAAACCACTGACTGCAATAGAACAATACAAACCACTGACTGCAATAGAACAATACAAACCACTGACTGTAATAGAGCAATACAAACCACTGACTGTAATAGAGCAATACAAACCACTGACTGTAATAGAACAACACAAACCACTGACTGTAATAGAACAATACAAACCACTGACTGTAATAGAGCAATACAAACCACTGACTGTAATAGAACAATACAAACCACTGACTGTAATAGAACAATACAAACCACTGACTGTAATAGAGCAATACAAACCACTGACTGCAATATAACAATACAAACCACTGACTGTAATAGAGCAATACAAACCACTGACTGTAATAGAGCAATACAAACCACTGACTGTAATAGAACAACACAAACCACTGACTGTAATAGAACAATACAAACCACTGACTGTAATAGAGCAATACAAACCACTGACTGTAATAAAACAATACAAACCACTGACTGTAATAGAACAATACAAACCACTGACTGCAATAGAACAACACAAACCACTGACTGTAATAAAACAATACAAACCACTGACTGTAATAGAACAATACAAACCACTGACTGTAATAGAGCAATACAAACCACTGACTGTAATAAAACAATACAAACCACTGACTGTAATAAAACAATACAAACCACTGACTGTAATAGAACAATACAAACCACTGACTGTAATAAAACAATACAAACCACTGACTGTAATAGAGCAATACAAACCACTGACTGTAATAGAACAATACAAACCACTGACTGTAATAAAACAATACAAACCACTGACTGTAATAGAACAATACAAACCACTGACTGTAATAAAACAATACAAACCACTGACTGTAATAGAGCAATACAAACCACTGACTGTAATAGAACAATACAAACCACTGACTGTAATAGAACAATACAAACCACTGACTGTAATAAAACAATACAAACCACTGACTGTAATAGAACAATACAAACCACTGACTGTAATAGAATTAAACAGAGCACAAGTTAAATATAAACAATCAGTGAGTCAATATAATAAGACTAATGTCAATGATAATCGCAAGAAGCAAACCTCTGGATACAGAATAACAAAAAAGTTTCATAAAACCTACTGCAAATTAAAGGCAAGGATAATATCATGGCAGATTTCTTGTCAAGACAAATTGAAAATACTGAAGATGACAAACAGTAGACACTGAATCACATAGGTCAAAGAATGTGAACATTTTTCAACTATTGAGAGCACCACTGTCCATTGTATTGGAATTTGACAAATTTTTTTGATAAATTAAATAAAACCATGTACATAAAAGATATTGAAAGTTACATATATTACTCTTTCAATATTGAAGGTTATTATGTTGTTACAAGTGGCTACATATTATATTGAAAAATGAATAGTTCATTTTTGTAAGGATGATAATAATAGGACACTTTTTATGACAAAATGATGTTTTTACAAATGTTGATGACAAAATGATGTTGTTACAAATGTTGATGACAAAATGATGTTGTTACAAATGTTGATGACAAAATGATGTTGTTACAAAATGTTGATGACAAAATGATGTTACAAATGTTGATGACAAAATGATGTCACTTACATGATAACATGCTATATTTTTTGATGATATTGCAATTTTTGTGAGAAAATTCAACACATAATGAATATGAGAAGTTTGACTTAATATTACAAATCGAAGTAGAAGAAGGAACAAGCCATGCATCCAGACTCACACAATTTTATGTATATTGAAGAATTAATGAGCAGATGGGTGTTCCTGCAGCACAATAAATTTGTAAAAACAGATCATGAATGAATATGGATGGCTCTAGCCATGATCCGTTGTATTATTAATAGTTGACACTAATTGAGCAGAGGTGTTTTCCTGCTATAAAACATATTTTTGTAAGCATAATGATACATTAACAATAACTACAAAGTAATTTAGTAATGTAGAGTGTACAATAATGTTGAAATTAGTATATTTTTTGGTGATAAAATAAATTTAGAAAACATTTTTGTTGCACACAATTTTTTTAAAATGGGATGGTGCGTATGTAACAGCTCAAATGTGAACATAGTAATTTATCTCGGACAATGTATTGTTTTTGGGTAATTGAAGATGTACAGGAAGTGAATGAGATTATTGAGGTCATGCGCAGAGAGAGAGAGAGAGAGAGAGAGAGATAGCTAGGATTACTATGGAAAGTGTACTTCTGTACAGCCCTAGCCTTAGTCCATAGTTTTCCATCTTAGAACATCGAGTGAAATTGTGATATTACATGTATGGTGGAATAAGACAACATATTATCTTTTCTCCATTTTGTAGGAGATGTATTATTATTGTGAACTACGTCAAGTGATGAATAAATATTATAGTGATGTCTAACTTAGTCTGACTTGTGTTATTGAAGATACTAAGTTAATGGAAGAGTGATTAATTAATAAGAAATTGATAAGAAGACAGATGCAAAATTAATACATCCAGCTCGCAAATAAAATGTATCATCACCAACCCAAATAATTTATATTACATGTATTATGAGTTCTATCTTGTAATATGAGTTCTATCTTGTATTATGAGTCATATCTTGTATTATGAGTTCTATCTTGTATCATGAGTTCTATCTTGTATTATGAGTAATATCTTGTATTGTGAATAATATCTTGTATTAGAAGTAATATCTTGTATTATGATTTATATCTTGCATTAGGAGTTCTATCTTATATTATGTGTCATATATTGTATCATGAGTAATATCTTGTATGATGAATAATATCTTGTATTATGAGTAATATCTTGTATTATGAGTCATATCATGTATCAGAGTTCTATCTTGTATTATGAATACTATCTTGTATTATTAGTCCTATCTTGTATTATTAGTCCTATCTTGTATTTTGAGTCATATCTTTGATATTGGGCGCTCAAACAGTACGGTAACTGTTATCGCATATGTATTTCAATCTAATCAAGATACTTGAATTATGTTGAATCTTCCACACAGCTCCATCAAATAGCACGAGGGTCTTTATTTAATATGTTTCTTCTGACCAGCGCCTCACTTGATACATGGTTTAGTGAGGCCGACTCGCGATAAACTAGAACCAACAATGAAATACCACTATCTGGCAAGTATGGGAGTTCACTAACAATTGTTGAGCACCGGATATCGTGCTTTATTGTGCGTTTTTTTTTTGAGGGAGTGAGTAGTTAATGAACGCCCTTCCCGCCAATTACTTTCTGACGTATTTTGTCCACGCAATTATGACGTATTGTCTAGTTTGTCCCTGGTGTTCGTGCTTACTCGTCAGCAGCCATAGGAAGATCCCTGGTAGCGGATGGTTGCGCATTTTCTCTTCTTATAGCGAGCTGCGCCATTACATGTGTTTAACTCAATGCACATCGAGTTTCATTACTAATGGAAAAAAAGGACTTGTGTTTAATTCGGTGTATAACGACGTATGCACAACGTGTTAACTAATATGCTGCATAAAACCAATAAAATATATTTGATGTTGACACTATTCATACAGAGCTACACAGCGTTTTAAAATACGCGTTGAAACTGCAAAAACAATAACAACAACAAAACAAGCGATAAATATTTGCCGGTAGACAATAAAATATTTCAGCCAAAAAAAGCTATTTTTTTAAAAAGTTATAGTTAGTACAACTGGCATAAGATTGTATCTGTACAGCTCCTGCTTTATGTAGACAAGATGAGCAATAATATATCGAGTTATTTAAGGCCAGGGCGTGAATGTATCGACTTGGTACGGTTAATTTCCTCTGTCTGCAGAACATTTCCGTAACACGAGTGCCCAGAGAAGGAAGTCAACGATGTCTGGCGGTACAACTCTATTAGACGTCCCAACATTCATAGATGTCAAGGCGTATTTTTTTTTCTCTATTCGACGTAAGTTATGAAGATCGGGCCGACCCCTCCACCAACCCACCCCACCCCCGTCCCACAAACCCACCTCTACACAGCACTCCACTTAATTAGTTCAATGCGATCATCGTTCCTTTGGTATGACTTAAGTCAAGACATCGAGATGTTCCTTGATCTCAAAGTGAACACGCCTTTATGTGTTTTTTTTTGCCATATTTATTTGTATGGTAGAAGATATCAAGCAAAATGTAGAGTGATAAAGGGAATTATAGGGGGACAGGTATACAAAATGTGTTTTTGGTCTGTATGGTAATTCAACCTTTAACTGGATTACGATAACCGATTGCTAAATACTTGTCGTTTAAAATAAAGTCGTGACTAATCCATAGATCTGGATACAAGAATCCATCTTTATGATACCATCTTACCTACATCTCATATTGTCAGCCGTCTACAGAAATTTCAGCTTAAATTTGCGGCGGTTAAATAAATTTGACATAATATTTTGTCGGTGGTTAAAAAAAAAATTCACATACTATGATGTCGGCGATTGATGAACATGTCGGAGTAAACGAGTCATGGTGTACACTAAACAAACTAGAGTAACATCCCAACAAACACAATGTTTGCCTCATCAACTCTGATCTCAGAAAGCAAAAATATTCATCTTGTACCTCGTCATTTTACATTTGGAATCATCTTGAGTGTATTTATTAAATTATTAGTTTAGCTGTACACAAAAGTATGGCAGTATGTACACCAAAGTATGACATTATGTACACCAAAGAATGGCAGTATGTACATCAAACTATTGCAGTATGTACACCAAAGTATAGCTTTATGTACACCAAAAATGGCTACCTGTACAACAAAACTATGGCAGCATGTATTATGTCATCTGTACACGGCAGTCAATATTAAATTAACCGAACTCTTAAATTATTGCAGTAAGCATGGGAGTAAGTATGGCAGCTTGTATGGCAGCAATTAAGTCAGCAATTGTCATTTCATGAAGTTAGTAAATATTGAAAGACAACGAATTGAGCTCTTGATGACAACTTATGACAACCAACCGAGATAATCACTCTTGTATCGATGCCATCATCTTACAAGACATTACTTGACTTTAAATGTCCGCATTATCTTGATGTAATCATTTTCTTTATACCCTAATCACAAGTTACCTTTATGGAGAAGTTGATCACCCGAGGGCCATATTTCTAAACGTTAATTAAAGCTTCATTGATAAACAATTATTTTAGCTGCTTACTGTCTCTGTTCAAACGTCATTTTTAAAAATCAATTACCTGAACAGACAATGTAAAGCAATAACGTTGTGACTTGCTCGGTGTTTAACGTTGTCACTGGATCAGTGCTTAACGTTGTCACTGGTTCAATGCTTAACGTTGTCACTGGCTCAATCCCTAACGCTGTCACAGGATCAGTGGTTAACGTTGTCACTGGCCCAGTGCTTGAAGTTGTCACTGGATTACTGCTTGAAGTTGTCACTGGTTCAATGCTTAACGTTGTCACTGGCTCAATCCCTAAAGTTGTCACTGGATCAGTGGTTAACGTTTTCACGGGCTCAGTGCTTGAAATTGTCACTGGCTCAATGCTTAACTTTGTCACTGGCTCAATGCTTAACGTTGTCACTGACTCAATCCCTAACGCTGTCACAGGATCAGTGGTTAACGTTGTCACTGGCCCAGTGCTTGAAGTTGTCACTGGATTACTGCTTGAAGTTGTCACTGATTCAATGCTTTACGTTGTCACTGGCTCAATCCCTAACGTTGTCACTGGATCAGTGGTTAACGTTGTCACTGGCTTGTAGCTGTCACTTGCTCAATGCTATTGCAATGTGATGGGGAAAAATGGTATGGGAAAAAGACAGTGGGGGCTTTTGTGACATTGAACCAGTTACTTTAAGCCAAGCTTAAGATCATTTAACACTTTAAATAAAACTTGAATAATAACTAGATTTATAATGGACTACGATTAGTCGATTGTTTTGTCACGTGATACGTGTAAAAACAAGTAATACTTCCGGTAGGCTGTCTGCAACACACTAGTCGCTCACAAATTTTTCTTCAAACAACTTTCTTCCTTTAATCATGACTGATTTATAATTATTGTCACATTTAATGAATGTCATTTAAAGAAAAGCGCGTATTCAAGAATATTTTGAAAAGTAAAATTTTAATAAACACTGGGGAAGCGCTGATGGAGACAAACATTTTGCTTTAGAATTAATGATAATGGCAATGGCTGATCAGCTGTTTATCTGTTGTTATGTGTTGTTATGTGTAGCAGAAAGCCTACTAATGGCTGGTACGTATCACGTGACAAAACAAGGAAGTGACTAATCGTAGTCCATTGATAGAGCTTTACGTATTGATTAAAATACTCAAATTAATTGATTAATCTTACTCTCATACATTCAAGAAACATTTCATTTTAAAAAAAATTATGTATGGCGTTTAAAAATGTATTTATTTTTAAATAAATAAAAATATCAACAAAACAAAACAAACAGCCCTCAATTAATGTAAGTAACACTAAGTTGTCTTATTATTATTACTTCAATACTTCTGATGTATAATATTTGTTATAATTCCTAATAATTGCATCAACTGAGTATACATTGTTATATATTTTTTTTAATTACTTCGGTACTTGGCATGAGTAATATCAAAATGTAATTTTTGTTTTCAATGTTCAAAAAAAAAAAAAGGGAATAATTAAGTGCATGGGGACGACTGGTGTTTCTAGGTATCATATGAAAGTCATGTACATATGAAAGTCATGTACATATGAAAGTCATGTACATATGAAAGTCATGTACATATGAAAGTCATGTACATATGAAAGTCATGTACATATGAAAGTCATGTACATATGAAAGTCATGTACATATGAAAGTCATGTACATATGAAAGTCATGTACATATGAAAGTCATGTACATATTACGCTTTTGCACCATGATATATCTGTTAAATTAACCAGGAATCATCATTCTCCTGCCTGAAATGCAGACGAGATTGTCACTCCAGGATTGGCCTAGTGAGCCACTCGTCGAAGTGTTGGACTACAATATAGCTACTCCATCGTCTCGTGAAGACGGAAGGATGCCATATATATATATATATCTGTTATACGCGTCCATTGCTAATAGCCATGCGTCTTGCAAATCTAATTTTCTCGTTCTATTCAGCCAACCCCATCCCCCCCCCCCCAACTACCACCACCAATGCAGCCCGTGACACGGTCCAACGATCCCATTATTTTGAAACTCATCCAATTTCAAAGCGGAGAAACAATTGAATAGATTGAACGCGGTGGTGTTGGAATGGGGTGTGGGGCGTGGAGGGGGTGGTGGTACACCCAGGGCGTCTCTTTTCTTTATTTTTACCGGGGCGCCCTTCTCGTTCAACTGTAGAGTTGTTTTTTTTTGTCGCGGACGGAGGTCGGCAAGAAGCTTGGTTCCCCCCCCCCCTTTTTCCCCCCTAACCGGGGGCTGCAACCACCCTAACTTTGAAACTGATTTAAAGACTGAATTCAACATGACTGTTTCTACATGATGTTCCCCCTATTCTTTCTTTATTCATTAATCAACATTTAAATTTAAAGAGACACAAAAAAGTATTTCAGTTTCAGCAAGTATTTTAAGAATCGACCACAGCATTTTTGTCCGAAATATCTAATCAAAACGTCGCTGTCCGCGTGAGCTGTCTAAGCGTTTCAGTCGTGTTTCCCACATGTCACTGTATTACACAGCTTCTTGTTTCACGAAAACACTGCCTCTATAACATGAGTCGTTGCGATATTACAAAGATTTATTAAAGAGAGTAAACTTTCTGTACACAGCTGGTTTATGTTTAGTCCAATGTTTAAATCTTTTGTATTAATATTAACTTCGCTGTTTGTTCGTGTGTTTCTTGTTGGCAAAATCCTCGGACGGCTAATTGACCCACTTTCCGTCAACCTTTAAAGTTGAAACTTAGCACATAGACTCGTTGCCATTGACAACACATTCTCTCAAATATTTAGCGCTATTATCCAACCCCCAACCCCTAAAATCAGCTTTTCATGTTATACAAGGATAATATGAAAAAAATATGATGACATTCATTCCACGAAATAAAATTCCCTATAACTGCGCTAAATAAGATTTTTTTTTTAATTTAAAAATCGCAAGTGCGTTTGGGGCGTAATATTTTACTTTATTTTTCTGAAATAGTTGATGAAATAAATCTTTCGTGTAAAAGCAGGTCCAGCATAAGAATAACAATATATATAAAAAAATGAAAAAAAAGTTGCACATAAAGGATTTATGAAAAAAAAAATTGGTTTTTAGGGGTTGTTTAAATCTTGTCGGAAGATCCAAGGTCAGTTTATATTTCTCCCAAGGTCAGTTCATATTTCTTGTAGCCTCATATTGATCGACTTTAGCGTTATCATCTTTTTAAATTGAAACTTTTTAAATTTAAAATCGTCACGCATCACATATTTAGTCACCGGCGACTCCCCAAAGCTCACAAATTAACGCTTCATCAATTCAAATAACAGAATAATTAGCAGAGTCTCTCAGCGTGTTGCTGTGCATGTGTTGATAACTAGAACTAGCCCGCCAAACAATAGCGGCGACAGTACGTGAACTTCCCAATTAAGTTGCTTGACAAGACATGCTGCTATGTAAAGCACCTGATAAGAATTGTACTTGGTGACTTGGTGCTAACTTCTTGGGATTTTATTTTACGTGCCTATTGAACACGTACATACCAAGTTCATTCATTATTTCTGATTATAGTTATGATGCTGCAATTGATTTAGTAGAGTGCTACAAGTGCAAGCTTTTTTTTTTTGACAGTTATTACCCCCTCTCCGGGCCACCCTGTCACAATCTGTCACAAATCTCATACACCCCCCCCCCTCTCAAACAGAACAAATACGTCACACTTTCAAACTAAAAAATTGTGAACATGTAAAAAACGAAAACATAAATTAATTTAAAACGATCTTCAGTATATAAATTATAAAACTATCACTATCAAATGTATAAAATGACATCTTCTGTCACAATGCTTCCATCAAAACAGAAATTTCAACATTACTGTCATTTTCAAGTTTAAATGCATAATCAACATTTTTTTAAATGTTACAAACTGTCACACATTTTTATTCCCCCCCCCCCCCCCCCCCCAACTTTCGCAACTCCAGAGCGTGACGTACTCTATGGTCTGGCCCTAATCGAATACAACACACTAGAAATAAAATACCTATTAAGAGTCAGCTGAGGCGGCTCGTGGCAGTTTCATAACTCCCAGGGATACATACCAGTGAACTATTCGATATAACAGGCGGCCCACGGGTCATTCCTCACAATAGATGGCCATAATAATGCAAGAGAATATTAACCGCAGTAACGTCCGACTAATAAGCTGCCCAGCCATCAAATCAGATTTCGGTGTCTATAAATCCACCCCTACCCACAACCCCGTCCGGGTACAGTGGTGTTCTCCAAAAAGTGATTAAATTGCATCTTCCTTCCCCACCCCCAACCCCAATCTCCAGCTATTATTGCCTGCTCTAGCTAGACCAAAAGATGAAAGTAAAACAACTAAGTAATTAAATTATTTCGTAGCTGTGGAGAAGGAATAGCTACGGAAATCCTTCACGTCACAGACGCGTGGAGCCCAATAGAACACATGCAGGTAAAGCAGTAGTTGTGTTTGATAGCAAGTGTTCTCATTCTTTTGTCTGCGTACCCCAATGGGTTGCCCTGAAAAGGTACTAGGTGTCCTTGAGCTTTATGTCATGTTATCTTATTCATTAAATTTTTTTTTTTACATTCTGCAAATGAATCCATGGATTTCTTGTGGATGGGATACTTGGTCCATGGAAGAAAATAGTTAAGAAATCACGTAACCAGTACAAGGAGATATAGCTATTTAGATCAGTGGTTCTCAACCTTTCTAATGTCGCGACCCTTTAATACAGTTCCTCGTGTTGTGGCGACCCCTAACAACAAAATTATTTTCGCTGCTACTTTATACCTGTAGTGTAAAGGTGTTTTCCGGTGGTCTTAGGTGACCCCTGTGATTGGGTCGTTCGACCCCCCAAAGGGGTCGCGACCCACAGGTTGAGAGCCGCTGATTTAGAGAGTCTATACTTATCTGACTACAAGTTGAAAGGTACACTGCTATATTTTATCTCCTTTAAGCTGGGGGATCCTTTAAAAATATGAGGCTCTAGAGGTGAAACTAAAACAGCGTACTCTTTCTATTTTCAAGAAGGTAGTTTGAAAATCATCGCCTGTTAATTTCAAGTTTAGTTTTACTTGTATGATATAAAGTAAGAAACACGGCATTTCTTTACGACTGCAGCCATTCTAAATTCCATTTAATAGTTTACAAGTGACACAGTGCAGTTATTGTGTTGCAGAAGAAGACACAGGTACATGCCATGTTTAGCCCCTAATCAACTCAGTCAAAAGGTGCTGAACACAGTGCAGTTATTGTGTTGTAGGAGAAGACACAGGTGCATGCCATGTTTACCCCTTAATCAACTCAGTCAAAAGGTGCTGAACACAGTGCAGTTATTGTGTTGTAGGAGAAGACACAGGTGCATGCCATGTTTACCCCCTAATCAACTCATTCAACAGGTGCTGAGCACAGTGCAGTTATTGTGTTGTAGAAGAAGACAAAGGTACATGCCATGTTTAGCCCCTAATTAACTCAGTCAAAAGGTACTGAACACAGTGCAGTTAATGTGTTGTAGGAGAAGACACAGGTGCATGCCATGTTTACAACCCTAATCAACTCAGTCAAAAGGTGCTGAGCACAGTGCAGTTATTGTGTTGTAGAAGAAGACACAGGTACATGCCATGTTTAGCCCCTAATCAACTCAGTCAAAAGGTGCTGGTGGCTTTTGGTATGATTTTTATTTTTAATTCATGAGACCAGATTTCAACAAAGACATTAGCTACAACAGTCATTCGAAGGAAACACTAGTGTCAGTTAGCAAATATTCTTTCAAATCTAGACTTCGTGGTCTCAAATTCAATGTTAGAATTTTAAAAAAAAATCAGATTCTTCCTTGATATTAATTCAACTAGGATTTAATTCGTCACACAGCCCCCGTTTCCATTTCCAACAAAGCCTTTTTTTCTTTTTTACTCTCAATACCCGTGGCTCCATACTTCTTTTTTTTTAAAACGATGATCAATTTTTTTTATTTGTTTCATCTTGAACGAGCAATGCCCCCCGGATGAATCATGGGCAATCGACGCATGCGCAGATTGGCTTACGGAGATTAACTCGACGTGCAGACGTTTAACATTAATCTGGCCTTTTCTCACACACGATATCTTCAACAATAGACGGGTCGTAGCTTGGATTCAATCCATGCGGCAGGTTTCAGTCATTTAAAACGAAGCTACGATTATGGGTTGTATCCTGCGCGAAAATTTAATCGTGTTTTTGTGCGTATTTCAACACCTTTTTATTTAGTAAATGTTAACAATTGTGACTTAAATATATATATATATATAATCAAAATAATTTGGCTATCGCCCATAACAAGATATTAACCGACTTTCGTTTAATTAAAATTTTCCTGTAAAAGTTAATACTTCATTATATATTTTAATTTTTTTTTAATTAAGCCCCAGTGTAAACAATATTTGATAATGACCTGTCTCTCTTGCAGCCCTCCAACTCAACGCTGACTAAATCCTTAGGGCTGTCCTAATTACTTGCTTCTTTCTTTTACAGTAACTTATTTTTTTTTTTGAAGAAAAAAAAGTAAGTCAAGCAAACATATAATGAAACCTGTTTAAAATAATTCTTTGAAAATTTCAAACAAAGTTAATGCTAAATGTGTATATTTAAAATAATAAAAAAAATTTGATAAAATATGCTCAGTTATTCTACTCTTTAAATGAAAAAAAGCCTTTGAAATAGTTTAAAATGTCCATTTATCAATGCATTAATTTAAAGAAATGTTTACTTTTAATCCAAAAACCTACTTTAAAAAAAAAAGAAATGAAAAAATAACAACATATGAAATAAAATGCAGACTCATCAAACATTTGGCGATCAGAGCTGGATCACTTTCCAACAACTGAGTTTATCGGATGATTAGATATTTATTTGGTGATCAGAGCTGGACCACTCTCCAACATTTACTTTTCTCGGATGAATAGATATTTTCTTCTAATGATTTTCTTTTTTAAGCACACCTGTTGAAACAAGCATCCTCTCTTAAATGTTTGCTGATCTTTACTTGATAAAACATTATCTTTAACAAAAAAACAGCATCTCAGGGGTGGTACCACTACCACTACGGCGCCTTGATCTTTCTGTTCTTTGCTGAGATCTCCTCGGCCCTGGCTTTCAGCATCTCCCTGGAAGTGTAGCCCGGCTGATCGGACTCGAAGGCTTCAAATGCCGTCATCTGACTGGCAATTAACGAATGTTGCATCTCCACGCGGATGGAGTCCTGTGGGATTCGCTTCTCCTTGAACATGCGCAGCTGAGGACGAACAAGACGAGTCGGAAACATAACAACGTCTGATCTTGAACAGGTGGAATTTAAAAAAATAAAAAATTGTGAATCCTAACTCACTGGTTCGAAGCACTTGTGTGTAGGCGTAATTTAAAATAACAATGTCAAGTCTTTTCAGAATGAGACAAAGTTATTTCTGGTAATAATGCCCTCTTAGCATGTCTTTTATACCTCTCAAAAACATTACCACATCTTATCCGATCATGCACGGTGCCATGACACCCATTGTTAATTCATCTTATATTTTCATGAATGTTCAGGCAAATTCCTTTATCTGCTCATTTTGTCTCATTCAATTAAAAGTTTCCATAAGTCTATTCTACATCTTAAGATTTGACAGGGTGTTGTTCAACAGTCGTTGAACTGCCTGTTGCTAGGGTGTTTGACACGACTAATCCATGGCCCAGGAGGGTTCGAGCGAAATCGCTTCAAAGGCTAGAACACTGGGAAAATATATATTAATTTGGCTGTACCATTCAACGTATATTTGAGGAAGGACATGCTTCCGGCTCTAGAATCCCTAAATCAATCTTTGTGCGCACACTCAACGGGTATTTTTCACGGTTTCGTGGGCTGTTGTACAATACCAAAATCTCGGGTCGTTCCGTGGTTGAAATAGAATATTACTGGGCAGTAGTAAATCCAAATTTGAGTCACAAAACATCACAACTTGCTGGGTCTGGGCATTTAGTGCGCACCTATATGACTTTCGTGAAGTCTGCCGACTTATCAAACCACCAAATGTCGCATAAGAGATGGAATCGGTGGGCCGTCGAGCGTGAGCTCTTAATGCCCCCCCCCCCCGGCGCTCCCCCACACAAACCAGAGCACTGAAGGACTTAACCCGACTCCAGCCCGTGCGGGAGGGCGCCGGGAACCTCCCCCTTGACCTAGAGGAGGCCCGGTCGACCGAGGACGCTGCGTTTAAAGCGTCCGCAGTTAACTCTCTGTGGGTCAGGACGGCTTTGCTTCCACTCCGGTGGTTTGGTGTTGCGTTACCAACCCCCACCGCCCAGGGAGTCTTTCGGTCGGGACGTTGGTAGTGGCGGGACGAAACGGTTGCCTAGGGGCGGCTTTCTCACGGCCGCGTAGTTAAAATCATCGGCATGGGTTTTTGAGGGCCACCCAAGCCTCATACCCATTAACAGCAACTAGTAATCATGTTAGTGGCAGCTCCCGTTGCGTTGGGAGTCATGCGTTTGGCCGGGGTTTTTTAGCTTCGGGTGGACAAGTCCCCCCTACTAGTCCGCCACGCCGCGAAGAGGCAAAACCCCATGTGGACGCCCCCGAATTTCTTCGAGGACGCGGTCGCTTACGCAACCCAGTTATCAAACCACCAAAGAGGTCGATCACTTATGTTTTACTGTCTATACCTCAAACTAGGCCAAGATGGAGTCCATATGCAGCCCAACAATACACATGTTAAAGCCTACCGACCTTTAAAATTAACGGAGAGCTTATTGGCTCTAATTTGGTCTAATGTTGTATTGAGAATAATACATCTATTTTGCTGCATTAAAACATCCCGATGGCTATGGCCCATAGGGGGGAAAAAATCATTAATCAACTTACCATTAGCGGCTTCACTCTTCCAACGGGCACAGTGCGCTTCTCCACGATGGATCTCATCTTCTGAACTTTCAAAATAAAATTCTGAATGTCTAGCAGTAGATCTCCCTTGTAGAAGTTATTGTCCTGGGGGATAATCAAAGTATCAGAGATTGACTGTGTAGGATGACGCGTGTATCCTGAGATGGCGCTAAAGACTAGGTGCGCAGAAACGGTTAAAGTGTTAACTTTTTTTCCAATGCATTTGACACGAAAATTTTTTTTTCAATTCTCCGTTTTCTCTTCATCTTACTACTAAGACATTTCCTCTAAAACGTCATCTTACTACTAAGACATTTCCTCTAAAACTTCATCTTACTACTAAGACATTTCCTCTAAAACTTCATCCTACTACTAAGACATTTCCTCTAAACTTCATCTTACTACTTAGACATTTCCTCTAAAACTGCATCTTACTACTAAGACATTTCCTCTAAAACTTCATCTTACCACTAAGAAATTTCCTCTAAAACTTCATCTTACCACTAAGAAATTTCCTCTAAAACTTCATCTTACCACTAAGAAATTTCCTCTAAAACTTCATCTTACCACTAAGAAATTTCCTCTAAAACTTCATCTTACCACTAAGAAATTTCCTCTAAAACTTCATCTTACCACTAAGACATATCCTCTAAAACATGCTTCGAGGGACGATGCTAATTCTTGTTGACAGCTTAAAAGAAATTCTTTACCAAGTTTTGGAAAACTTAGATCACATTAAATGACTCAAGCTGACGGAAGTGAATATAATATTTTTTGGGGCTGAATCTATGGCAATAGATGGTTTGAATCTATGGCAATAGATGGTTTGAATCTATGGCAATAGATGGTTTGAATCTATGGCAATAGATGGGCTGAATCTATGGCAATAGATGGTTTGAATCTATGGCAATAGATGGTTTGAATCTATGGCAATAGATGGGTTGAATCTATGGCAATAGATGGGTTGAATCTATGGCAATAGATGGGTTGAATCTATGGCAATAGATGGGTTGAAATATGGCAATAGATGGGCTGAATCTATGGCAATAGATGGGCTGAATCTATGGCAATAGATGGGCTGAATCTATGGCATTAGATGGTTTGAATCTATGGCAATAGATGGGCTGAATCTATGGCAATAGATGGTTTGAATCTATGGCAATAGATGGTTTGAATCTATGGCAATAGATGGTTTGAATCTATGGCAATAGATGGGCTGAATCTATGGCAATAGATGGTTTGAATCTATGGCAATAGATGGTTTGAATCTATGGCAATAGATGGTTTGAATCTATGGCAATAGATGGTTTGAATCTATGGCAATAGATGGTTTGAATCTATGGCAATAGATGGGCTGAATCTATGGCAATAGATGGTTTGAATCTATATCAATAGATGGTTTGAATCTATGGCAATAGATGGTTTGAATCTATTGTATTAGGTGGGCTCAAGCTATTGGATTAGATGGTCTGAATATATTGTACTAGATGGGCTGAATCTTTTGGTTTAAACAGACTGATGCTATCGTACAAGATGGGCTCGCTCTATTACATTAGATGGAAATGTTTATTATATTAGGGTGGCATAATCTAGGTTATTTTTGTATTTTTACTAATTCTATTTTAAAGAGTAGTCCTTGCTTACATCCTGTAACTTGATTGGTCGGAGTCTCTCAAACATGGCACGGAGGGACACGGAAATGTCCGAGACAAGTCGATCCTGAAGACGTAAGCAGGTGTCGAGTTCCTCAAAGCGATGGCGTTCCCTTTTCTCAGCTGCTAAACTAGATTCTAGCTTATGACGAACCCTGGGATAGACGAACACAGCACGAGTCATATCTATGTAGATAAACGAACACAGCACGAGTCATATCTATGTAGATAAACGAACACAGCACGAGTCATATCTATGTAGATAAACGAACACAGCACGAGTCTTATCTATATACAATACACATCGGGAAGAAACACAAAGAAGCATTAATATATTTTTGTATAAACTAACGTAAGTCTCACTTTAAAGTGGTGAACAAAAATGATATGTTCTCTAAGAGAACGAACAAAATTTAGATAAAATATTAACCCGGGCGGGGGGGGGGGGGGGGGGGCACCTGTACATAGCTAGGAAAAAAACAACAAATAAATAAGTAATTTTGGTATGTACTTTTTTCACAATTATATCAAGGGTAGAGGGTCTCTAAAAATGCTTGACGTTGGACAACATTTTATTTTTAACTCTGAATAAATCTTTTATTTTCAAGGCCAAAATCGTTATTAACAAGATCCCTGCTCCTAACCCCTCTCCCCCCCCCCCCGGGGGTGGGGGGGGGGAGTGTCGATAGGTCAGAGTTCATCACTTACTTGGCTTGCTTGACGTCATTGTACTTTAGGACGTTGTTGTTCCGGGTCAGCCTCGTCAGATCGGACTTCAAGATGGCGTTCTCCGTGAGCCTATCTTCTTTCTCGTTACGTAGCAGCCTCGTGACATCCTCCTGGTCAAGGATGCAGTCCACCACGAACTGTCCGCAACAAAATTTTAAGAATATCTTACATTTTGGGCTTTATTCTATAACTTAAAGTATTGAAAATTACGTTGTTAAATTATTTACTGATGTCTTTTGCATGCGAAGACAATCAGTACTATATAGTTTTTAAAAAAAAAAAGAATGTTGTCCTCTCCAATATTACTCTCTCTTCCTTGCTGGTGATCAACCAGGGACAAGACTCTGTTTAGACAAGACAGCGTCTTCAATATCATATGGGACAATTCAAGACTTTTGGACAGCGAAAATGTCTATAAGGGGAATATAAGACCGGACTATTTAAAAAAAAAAAAATCTTAACCACCTTTATTGTTTGTCATTTGGTGGATTACAAACACAGTATAGCCCATGTCAAGTTTGATCCCACAACATTGTATCTCCTTGCCTAAACAGACCGGGAACGTCAATCTTCATGTCGGCAAAATGTGAGCTATTTTCTTATCTCTTCGGCAATGGAGGGATAGGGGAGGTAGTTGGTGGGTAGTGGAGATAGGGGGAGGTAGGGGGGGGGGGCTAAAACATTTTAGATGCCCATGGTGGGCGTGGGGCTCAAAAGCTTGTGGAAATCTGGTCTAGCCTCTTGGAGATAAGGAAGGATTAAAAGGATGACCGGGAGGAGTCGTCTTTCTGTGACAGAGTGCTGTGCGAGCGATCCACGACACGCTCATCGGACCGGCATTTCAACCTATGAGACTCGGTGGATCAAAGCTAGAAAACCATCTATTTTCATTTATGCCTTTTGTTCTGATTTCTACTCCACGAAAATTTGAAAATGTACCCGTCAGTTTTCCAATACAACTCAAGCAAGACAGAATATCTTCTACAAGTCTTGATTTTACAGCCAAGCTACCAATGCCTTAAATTGTTTGACTATTCCTTTCATATATTTCTTATTAGCCTCGCGTATTCCTCTGCTCATCAAGACATGGGGTTATTTCAAATATGTCGCAGGTTTTAAAAGTAAGATAAAGAGAAAACAAAGACCAAGGCTGAACAGAAACTGTCTCTTAACGTAAAATGTAAATTTCTGTTAAATAAATAGATTCACAGTGTCAAATAAATCATCGAAGACACTAGGAATAATCATTATTGACACTTCACATTTTTCTGACATAAGGAACAGTCATTGATGTCTCTGAACTTTCTGGGGCAATAGGAAAAGTCGTCGGTGATATGACATTTTATCTGGTTTTATAAATATCATTGTTCAAGTTGCATGAGATCATATTTGAGATTTCCTGAAAAACATATTTTTATTTTATTTAAATTTTGTAAAATTTTTACTTGAGTCAAGCCGTCGACAATAATAATAGTTGCTAAGTGTACTGGAAGTACATTTGAAC
This sequence comes from Omphiscola glabra, assembly GCA_964017045.1. Classification (NCBI taxonomy): domain Eukaryota; kingdom Metazoa; phylum Mollusca; class Gastropoda; family Lymnaeidae; genus Omphiscola; species Omphiscola glabra. Next base: position 15,064,869 of record OZ024802.1, read on the forward strand.
AGCGTTTCAACAACTAAGGTTTCGTTGCGGTCCGTTTTGATCTAGCATTGGTAGAGCTGAACACAGCCGGCGAACTGGCAAAGAAATATGAAAGAGATATGTTCGCCCTTGTTGCATGTCAGAAAGAAGAAATGGCAAACTGGCATCTGAGCAAAGCTGAAACGATTGCGCATTCTTTATCAGTGGAATCCATTGGCCCGCGAGAGATTGGAATAAAATGGATGAGATTAACATATCTGGCCAACTCATCACTGACCTAACAAACACAAGCCAACTCATCGTTGACCCAACAAACACAGGTCGGTGGGATGACAGTCCGGGGAAGAAATGAAATTAAAGAAATATGTTGGAAAACATGTGCCCGGGGGCATTTAGGGCGCTTGAGACACATATCAGCTGAAGCGTCTGAGGTTATTGTTTTATTTTATAGTTGGAAAAAAAAAGCTTAACATAGAGAACATCATCTTGAAGCGATCTTGTGGTGTGGGTGGTGTGGGTGGTGTGAGTGGTGTGGGTGGTGTAAGTGGTGTGGGTGGTGTGAGTGGTGTGGGTGGTGTGGGTGGTGTGGGTGGTGTGGGTGGTGTGAGTGGTGTGGGTGGTGTGGGTGGTGTGGGCGGCTGCAAATCGACAAATGTTCCCCATATGCTTTGAACATGTATTCTTTATTTTTACTTTTAACGATACATTGTAAAACCGGGCATCTGATACCTAAAATACAGTAAAACATTTAAACAAGCTATCGGGAAATTCAAATTATTCATTAACACCTCAGCTCAGGGGTTCTTAAAATTTTTCAAAACATTCCGCGCATCCCATCTGGATTTCAAAAGATCGATAAAAGACATGATATCTGCATTTATTTCTTATGGTTATTTAACTCGACGTGTGCAACCCTAAATGTAACAATCTATGGTCCTTGTATTGTCAACAAATCTACACCCCCCTGTCTTGTGAACACAATCTACACTTCCTGTCGTGTCAACACAATTGACAGCCCCTGTCTTGTCAACACAATCGACACCCCCTGTCTTGTCAACACAATCTGCACTTCCTGTCTTGTCAACACAATCGACACTTTCTGTCTTGTAAACAGAATCTGCACTTCCTGTCTTGTCAACACAATCGACACCCCCTGTCTTGTCAACACAATCTACACCCCCTGTCTTGTCAACACAATCTGCACTTCATGTCTTGTCAACACAATCGACACCCCCTGTCTTGTCAACACAATCGACACCCCCTGTCTTGTCAACACAATCTACACTTCCTGCCTTGTCAACACAATCTACACTTCCTGCCTTGTCAACACAATCGACACCCCCTGTCTTGTCAACACAATCTACACTTCCTGCCTTGTCAACACAATCTACACTTCCTGCCTTGTCAACACAATCTACACTTCCTGCCTTGTCAACACAATCTACACTTCCTGCCTTGTCAACACAATCTACACTTCCTCTCTTGTCAACACAATCTACACTTCCTCTCTTGTCAACACAATCTACACCTCCTCTCTTGTCAACACAATCTACACTTCCTGCCTTGTCAACACAATCTACACTTCCTGCCTTGTCAACACAATCTACACTTCCTGCCTTGTCAACACAATCTACACTTCCTGCCTTGTCAACACAATCTACACTTCCTCTCTTGTCAACACAATCTACACTTCCTGTCTTGTCAACACAATCTACACTTCCTCTCTTGTCAACACAATCTACACTTCCTGCCTTGTCAACACAATCTACACTTCCTCTCTTGTCAACACAATCTACACTTCCTGTCTTGTCAACACAATCTACACTTCCTGTCTTGTCAACACAATCTACACTTCCTGCCTTGTCAACACAATCTACACTTCCTGCCTTGTCAACACAATCTACACTTCCTGCCTTGTCAACACAATCTACACTTCCTCTCTTGTCAACACAATCTACACTTCATGTCTTGTCAACACAATCTACACTTCCTCTCTTGTCAACACAATCTACACTTCCTGCCTTGTCAACACAATCTACACTTCCTCTCTTGTCAACACAATCTACACTTCGTGCCTTGTCAACACAATCTACACTTCCTGCCTTGTCAACACAATCTACACTTCCTGCCTTGTCAACACAATCTACACTTCCTGCCTTGTCAACACAATCTACACTTCCTGCCTTGTCAACACAATCTACACTTCCTCTCTTGTCAACACAATCTACACTTCCTCTCTTGTCAACACAATCTACACTTCCTCTCTTGTCAACACAATCTACACTTCCTGCCTTGTCAACACAATCGACACCCCCTGTCTTGTCAACGTGCTAAGGTCCATAGACAGTCCTCTTTCGATTAAAAAAAAACCAACAGATTGAGTGTATGCTTAAACACCATACCTTAAATTACTGATACATTAAATAATTATAGCCAATACCATTAAACACCATACATTGAAAAACATGCTGATCTGCTACATTATGTATGTATGGCGTCTAGAATTAAACACGCATAAATGTCCTATTATCCTAAAATCCTACATTGATGTCAGAGACCAGCATGGCGTCCATGAGCTGAAGCATGATGTCATGGGCGTTGACAAGTGCCTTGTTCCTGGCCTTTATTTTCATGTCTGTTATGTCTGGGGACATTATGTCACTATGTTAAATTTGGATGTATTACAGTAATCTTTTTCAAGAATGGATAAAGTATACCATATATATAAACAACTATATACTCTTATTGACTTACTTGGAAAAGCATTGTGTTTAATGATTGTTGAAGAAGTTGAAATTCAATAAATATATATATATGTATATATTCATATATTTATATGTATGTATAAATTGTGTTTTTTGTTGTTGTTTTTTGCACCTTGCTCTAGATATGTCCTTCTTTCTAACCCGATCGCTGTCTCCACTATTATTATGATAATTATCATGATATGGTTTCCCATCTCGATGACTTATTTTTTGGTATCCTTTGCATACGAAGAGGATCAGGGCTATATTCAATGGTGAGTAAGCACGTGCCTTGCCAGTCCTATTTGTGCCTGAAAGCTTTCCCGCACGTAGAACGCACATTGGTCTAGGTCCTAGTTTGATTTGAGTAGATTTTGCTTTTCCTTAACGTGTACTTTGTTTGGGGCGTGACATGTGCGCTTATTCTCTTAGGACTGAGTTCCGGTATGAGTCTGCCTCGCCAGCTTGTACCATACATTGATGTGTTTAAAGAAATTCTTCCACCTTCCTCCCCCATTTAGGTAAACAAAGAGGGGTCACAAATACGGTAGGATATAAACCTACTGGTAAAATCCCCGACATGGGCTTTAGTTTGATTAAAGTGATTGAGAATTGCGCAATTAATTATCCATACTATCTCGTCTTTGCCTATATTGACCCAGTGGTAAGATTAGTCAAGCCGACTGTAAATAGACCAGGATGCAGTGGATGACCAGCAGTGTTGTTTGCGTCTCACTGTGCTATTTAAGCGTTCCAAGTCTTATTTGCTGTACCTGCCTCCCCATCCATTGGATCACGTCGGAATCTTATTTGCGTGATCCGCCGTGTCCAGTCTTCCCACGGTCCGCCAGGTCGAGTCTTCACATGGTCCACAAGGTCCAAGCTTCCCATGGTCCACCAGTTCCAGTCTTCACATGGTCCACCAGGTCCAGTCTTCACATGGTCCACCAGTTCCTGTCTTCACATGGTCCACCAGTTCCAGTCTTCACATGGTCCACAAGGTCCAAGCTTCCCATGGTCCACCAGTTCCAGTCTTCCCATGGTCCATCAGTTCCAGTCTTCTCATGGTCACCAGTTCCAGTCTTCCCATGGTTCATCAGTTCCAGTCTTCACATGGTCCACCAGGTCCAGTCTTCCCATGGTCCGCCAGGTCCAGTCTTCACATGGTTTACCAGGTCCAGTCTTCACATGGTCCACCAGGTCCAGTCTTCACATGGTCCACAAGGTCAAGTCGTCCCATGGTCCACCAGGTCCAGTCTTCCCATGGTCCACCAGGTCCAGTCTTCACATACAAGGTAGACATATCATCATGTTGTACCCATGTCTTGTGGCATGCTAGCTAATCTAAGGTTGTTTTCTCAAGCCATCACTGAGGCTGCTTTATCAGAGGTTATGAAGATGTATTTCTGTAAAGTGTTATGGGACAAGGCTTTGGTTTGACTTAACTGTTGTATGAAACACTGACATAATATAGGATACATTTTTGTGAACTATTCAACACAAATTATGTCACTGTACTTACTTGAGCTGCCAGTAAAGTTAAAGCTATGACTGTCCTGGGAAAATATATACAACAGTTCGAATAAAGTCAACAAAAAAATCGCTTCTCGGCTTATGACAATCAGAATACACATACGTATAACATAAATGCATCTAACATAGATTGCTCAAACATATACATCTAACATTGATTGCTCAAACATATACATCTAACATTGATTGCTCAAACCAATAATCTAACATTGATTGCTCAAACCAATAATCTAACATTGATTGCTCAAACCAATACATCTAACATAGATTTATCAGACAAATACATCTAACATACATTGATCAAACAAGTATATCTAACATTGATTGCTCAGACTGAATACGTCAACAAGAAAATATAAAGTAAATTAAGATAATATACTTTAGACAAATTTAAAAATAAATATATATGGGGATACAATTATACATAAACATACCAATTCTTTCAATAGATACAAAAATTAAAAATATATACCCGAGCAATGCAATGATAGGCAAAAAATAGGTTCCTAAATCTACAATGTAATGCTATGTTATAGTCCATAAAACTGCAAAGAAAGCTATAATTAGAGGTCTATAGTTATCAAACAAATGAGTCGTAAATTACCTATCCAGTTAAAGGAATAAATATACGTCTCTAACTCTAAAAACGTCACCAAATAAGCAAAGCATCTTAATTTTACCACTGAGTGCACGGCAATGTAATATTAGTAAACACGAGTACACGCATCTTCTCAGCTAGAAACTTCCCTAAATCTACCACGGAGTGCACAGCAATGTAACATTAGTAAACACAAGTGCACTCACCCTCTCAGCTAGAAACTTCCCTAAATCTACCACGGAGTGCACAGCAATGTAACATTAGTAAACACAAGTGCACTCACCCTCTCAGCTAGAAACTTCCCTAAATCTACCACGGAGTGCAAAGCAATGTAACATTAGTAAACACAAGTGCACTCACCCTCTCAGCTAGAAACTTCCCTAAATCTACCACGGAGTGCACAGCAATGTAACATTAGTAAACACAAGTGCACTCACCCTCTCAGCTAGAAACTTCCCTAAATCTACCACGGAGTGCACAGCAATGTAACATTAGTAAACACAAGTGCACTCACCCTCTCAGCTAGAAACTTCCCTAAATCTACCACGGAGTGCACATCAATGTAACATTAGCAAACACAAGTGCACTCACCCTCTCAGCTAGAAACTTCCCTAAATCTACCACGGAGTGCACATCAATGTAACATTAGCAAACACAAGTGCACTCACCCTCTCAGCTAGAAACTTCCCTAAATCTACCACGGAGTGCACAGCAATGTAACATTAGTAAACACAAGTGCACTCACCCTCTCAGCTAGAAACTTCCCTAAATCTACCACGGAGTGCACAGCAATGTAACATTAGTAAACACAAGTGCACTCACACCCTCAGCTAGAAACTTCCCTAAATCTACCACGGAGTGCACAGCAATGTGACATTAGTAAACACAAGTGCACTCACCCTCTCAGCTAGAAACTTCCCTAAATCTACCACGGAGTGCACAGCAATGTGACATTAGTAAACACAAGTGCACTCACCCTCTCAGCTAAAAACTTCCCTAAATCTACCACGGAGTGCACAGCAATGTGACATTAGTAAACACAAGTGCACTCACCCTCTCAGCTAGAAACTTCCCTAAATCTACCACGGAGTGCACAGCAATGTAACATTAGTAAACACAAGTGCACTCACCCTCTCAGCTAGAAACTTCCCTAAATCTACCACGGAGTGCACAGCAATGTAACATTAGTAAACACAAGTGCACTCACACTCTCAGCTAGAAAATTCCCTAATTCTACCACGGAGTGCACAGCAATGTAACATTAGTAAACACAAGTGCACTCACCCTCTCAGCTAGAAACTACCCTAAATCTACCACGGAGTGCACAGCAATGTAACATTAGTAAACACAAGTGCACTCACCCTCTCAGCTAGAAACTTCCCTAAATCTACCACGGAGTGCACAGCAATGTAACATTAGTAAACACAAGTGCACTCACCCTCTCAGCTAGAAACTTCCCTAAATCTACCACGGAGTGCACAGCAATGTAACATTAGTAAACACAAGTGCACACACCCTCTCAGCTAGAAACTTCCCTAAATCTACCACGGAGTGCACAGCAATGTAACATTAGTAAACACAAGTGCACTCACCCTCTCAGCTAGAAACTTCCCTAAATCTACCACGGAGTGCACAGCAATGTGACATTAGTAAACACAAGTGCACTCACCCTCTCAGCTAGAAACTTCCCTAAATCTACCACGGAGTGCACAGCAATGTGACATTAGTAAACACAAGTGCACTCACCCTCTCAGCTAGAAACTTCCCTAAATCTACCACGGAGTGCACAGCAATGTAACATTAGTAAACACAAGTGCACTCACCCTCTCAGCTAGAAAATTCCTTAAATCTACCACGGAGTGCACAGCAATGTAACATTAGTAAACACAAGTGCACTCACCCTCTCAGCTAGAAACTTCCCTAAATCTACCACGGAGTGCACAGCAATGTAACATTAGTAAACACAAGTGCACTCACCCTCTCAGCTAGAAACTTCCCAAGTGAGTTGTTCTTCCTCCTGTCGTCCAGCTCCTGTTTCTTCACGGCGATGATTTTCTCGAAGTGGTTGTTGACAATCTTCAGCTCTTCATTGAGTGGCCCCAGCTGGGTCTGTGAGGAGGCAGCACAACATTTGATGCGTGGCCAATTAAGATTGGTTTTACTGTACAAATAAATCCAGCCAATAATATCTACGGTTCATTCGCAGAGGTCTCATATTTTGTGTTTAAGACTTTCTTCTATCATCTTCACTTGACATAATCATCAAGACATTTATTCGATAGTCTTCTTAAATTATATAAGCAGTATACAATATGCACCATTTAATATATACCCAATTCATAAAAGGAATATAATTATACAGTGTATATATTTATATCGTTTATGAGATACATTAATTTAACAGGGGGTTAGTTTTAAAGATTGTGAATGTACTTATTAGATTCGTTATTATTGACAGTGCTTAAATTATTTCATTTAAAAAAGCTACTTTCCCCTAAGTCCCGTGGAAATTCTGAGATTACGCCACAAAAGTACTGACAGTGCCCTACCTCCTCAATATCCAGAAACCTCAGGGCACCAGCTTTAAGCTCCAGAAAGTCGTTCACCTCCTTTCTCCTCTCTATAATCTTGTCTTCAATTTCCTTAATCCGAAAGGGATACTCCATCAGGTTCTAGAAGTGAAGGAAAATATATGGTTACTGTTTATAGCCCGCCAAAGAATGGCGGCGTCCAGGCGTGAACTTCCCATCTGCTAGAGCTGCTGGACAAAACATGAACTCAAGTAACGCACTTTATAAGATTTAAAAATTGTTTAATACAACCCTTTTTTACCTTGTCCAAAGCGGCGAGAACTTTTTGCAGGTCTCTGTAGATGAGTTTGGCAGCGACCTGGCGATCTTTGTTGTCTTCTACGCGGACTTGTTGGCTAAGATAGGACTGGAGCAGAAGACGGATGTTTGTGATTAGTGTTGGAGAAGGGGCAGCGATTTGGTCAAGTAAAAATAAAAATAAAAGTAAAATGTTTTTTTAAAAAAAACAAGTTAAAGCCAATCGAATGTTTAAGGATTGAATAAGTATCAGTCAACCCTCATGGACGGTACAAATGGTTCTAGGATCAAACCTCAAGTACTGTAAAATTAGTTCTAGGATATACCTTCAGGTACAGTACCAATTTTATAATAAATAAATGGATCTAGGATAAACCCTTAGGTACGGTACAAATGGTTCTAGGATCAACCCTCAGGTACGGTACAAATAGGTCTAGGATATACCTTCAGGTACGGTACAAATGTTTCTAGGATAAACCCTTAGGTACGGTACACATAGTTCTAGGATATACCCTTAGGTACAGTATAAATGCTTCTAGGATCAACCCCTACCGTCAACCTACCTCGAGGTCTTGGTTATTTCTATGAACTGTTGACTTATCTCACTCACTCCCGGTTATTTCCCCCACCGTTGACCTACCTCACAGTGCAGATTATCTCCTCTACCGTTGACTGATTTAACAGTCCTGGTTAACTCCCGTACCTTGTTTCCCACCTCACAATCCAAAAAATTATCTCCCAAGCTGATGACCATCCCAAATGTCCTAGTTATCTACCCTAAAGTCGAATTACCTCAAGGTCCCATAATGTTGACCTTCCTGACAGTCTGACTAACGTCCCCGACAACTGACCTACCTCACAGTGCCTGTTAAACTCATCCACTGAGCGGACCTTCTCTTCCACCGCCCTCGCCAACTCTTCCTCCTGTAACTTCTTGGTGATCTCCTTTTGCTCCCTCTTGTAATCTTGCTTCATCAGCCTCTTCCCATATCGGAACAGCTTTCCGTCATTCTTGTAGATGGACGCCTGTCAGGTTCACAATAATAATAATAATAATAATAATAATAATAATAATAATAATAATAATAATAATAATAATAATAATAATAACTAGATATAGCCCGACAAACATTGGCGGCAGCAATGCGTGAACTTTCCATCTACTATATATTTATATATATGTACAGTGAAGTAGTGAAGGGGGGGGGCAAGGGGGGGCATCATGCCCCGGGCGCTACTCACAAAGGGGCGCCAAATGGTATATTTTACTATAACATTGTATGGTTTTCGAATAGGGGGGCGCTAAAAAGGTATTGGGGGGGGCCGCTAAAAAGGTATTGTGCCCCGGGCGCGAGTTAAGCTCGCTACGCCACTGTATATGTATATATTATAGCTTTAGTTCTTTCTAAGTAGCTGCCTCACTAAAAATGTAAATTAATACGCTGCGGGGCTGTGTTTACTATATTAAAATCAATGGCTTCTATCAGATCACGCCTCGCTGTTTAAATGCATAGAATTTTTTGCTGGAATGCCGATAACGGGTGGAGTTATTCAGATATTTCTTATTGATAACAACCTTGATATTTGGAACCTTGAGTAGAGAGGGGGGGGGTGAGGAATTTTTTTACAAAGGGGAGATAACCGCAAAGAGGACTTACCGTAAGATCACATTTCATCATGGGCAATTTCTCTGAGTTCGGCCGACTCTCAAAGATCTTAGTGTTGATGGCGATGGTCATCTGAGCAAGAAGAAGAAAAGAGATAGACCGCTGAGATTGTACTAGTTATTTTAACTATCTTAGACCACGGTGGCTCCTCTCCTGTAAAAGAAAAATTTATTAAAAAGTCATATAGGCTCCAGTCAGTGGTGAACTTAGCGTGGTGCTCCAGTCAGTGGTGAACTTAGCGTGGTGCTCCAGTAAGTGGTGAACTTAGCGTGGTGCTCCAGTCAGTGGTGACCTTAGCGTGGTGCTCCAGTCAGGGGTGAACTTAGCGTGGTGCTCCAGTCAGTGGTGAACTTAGCGTGGTGCTCCAGTAAGTGGTGAACTTAGCGTGGTGCTCCAGTCAGTGGTGACCTTAGCGTGGTGCTCCAGTCAGGGGTGAACTTAGCGTGGTGCTCCAGTCAGTGGTGAACTTAGCGTGGTGCTCCAGTCAGTGGTGAACTTAGCGTGGTGCTCCAGTCATTGGTGAACTTAGCATGGTGCTCCAGTCAGTGGTGAACTTAGCATGGTTTTCATGTTGAAAATTAGCATGGGATCACCTTATAAAACTGTTACTCATTGAATTACGTCACTGACACGAGCCAAAGCTCTTATGGACCCCCCAGGAACCCCATCTCGTGAGACCTCCTCTCATCTTACAGAGTGCAGGTGCCGCAGGGCAGCCCCCTCCCCTCACCCTTTGATGATCGCCTTAACGACGAATCATCAGGCTAACAAGTAAAGTACATGTAATGTGAGCTTAGGAGGTAGGGAGTTTATTTCCTACTACGGATCACTCTGACCTCCCCGCCCCTCCCCCCCCCCCGCCCCAACGGGGAAAACATGATCCTATCTTTTGATAATCTTCTCCATTTTGTCATTGTTAGTTCAATAAGTTATTTTATTTTATTGTTTTTTTCTATTTCGATGACGTCATTTGTGGGGGTTTTTATACGAAGTGCACCTTCCGTATTTCTCAGGGCATCACAGAATGTTTATGAAAATAACATTAAGTAGATGCAGGGCCGGCCTTAGGCCACTGCAACCTATGCGGCAGCAATGTGCCCCGCACATTCATAGGCCCCGCCTCGAATTTATTTTCTAATAAAAAATCGTAATTTTCACTTATTATCCTTATCCTCTACCCAGAATGGGCCTCGCGCAATCCGTTTCGCATAGGGCCCCGCAATTGTTAGGGCCGGCCCTGAGTAGATGCACTTAATAAAACATCAAGTGTTATTGGTGAAAACCTTTGCCACTTTATCCAGGGTAGTTCCAACGCAATTCTTTGGGAACTACTCCAAAGTCCTTACTAGATCTCTGATTGTTGCCATTCAACTTTCGATTTTTTTAAGAAATCGAATCGCGGTAGTAGATTTTCTTTCAAAATATTCCTAATATATTGATAGGAATGCTAATAACTTTGAAAAGAGACTCAAGCCAAGGGGAGGGCGCTATGGTAGACAAATCCAACATAATTCTTTTCCACATTGATTAGCATCTTTTTTTTAATCAGGTCACATTGACCTGTTAGTAGGGTAGCCTCGTAGTGATTCAAGGATTAATCGACCTGACAAAGAGCATTGCGTGGATCATGATTAGTCATATCTGAATACAATGTCTGCTGGATAGTACGGCAAACGAACACACCATAACTACACAACTCTATTTAGTGCGTCCTAGCTAACAGTAGTGGTACTAATTCCCCAACAGCATCCACATATCTACGCGTGAGAGTATACTTCCTGACATATCAACAGAAAATGTTTTATGTCTTTTACTATGTCCTCTTAAACTTTGTGCATTATGAGAAAATTTGTGAGAAATAGTTTGTTTTTTTTCTTGTTGTTGTTTTGTTACCATTGGGAGACTTTGGTTAATTTAGTCAGAGAACATATAATGTTGAAAATAAAATACTTGCTTAATAAAAGCACCCGTGAGAATTGTGAATGTTTAATCTGACATTCACCTTTATATATTTCAACATTGAACATTGGAGAGAACCCGATTGATGGATTGTTTCTTTGAACCCGTTCGTTTTATTAATGCACAGATACTTTAGTTAATCACATTAAGAATTGATTTTAACAAAAACGTATTTCTTATTTTATTATTATTATTAGTATTATTATTAGTTTGCTGGCGGATGTCAAACTACATTCAAAACTTGCAGAATGAGAGTCATAAACTAGCCATTGTAAGCAAATAGCCGGCTTTTGATTACGACAAACATTTTTTGTATGCCTGTTTTGTCTGCTTTTGTCGTATGCCTGTTTTGTCTGCCATTTTTTTGTCTCCCTATTTTTGTCTGCTTGTTTTGTCATCCTCGACATGTGAATCTCTGATCTCATAATAACGAGAGAAGCAACCTTACAGAAAGTTCACAGCATCACGGGTTTGTATTTCATGTTGGAAAAAACACAGTTTGCCATTATCGAATCTCAAGCTAATTCAATATGTAGCTCGTCGTTGTTTGATATCTGTCTTCGGAAACTAGCTTCTCCTAGTTTAATTTGATAAAACTCCTGCGCTATATATCTTTTCTCTCTTCCTCTCGCTCTCTCTCTCTTTCTCTGTCTGTGTCTCTCTTCCTACCCCTCTCTGTCTCTCTCACTCTCTCTAACTCGCTCTCTCTCTTTTCTTCTCGCAACGTATATATATATATATTAAACAAGCAAATTATGTCATTCATTCTGTGCGTCCGGCAAATGAGGGTGAGCAGTTCTTGGAGTCATGTATGCAAAACATTAGACTCGTTTATACAATTTTACGAATATCAATTCCTCTACATTGATTAAGGCGTGTCTTCTGTATAATAATCATGTATTATATGTTAATAATAATGTTAAAAACCCTTCGAAAGAACTGTTAACTTGTTAATGCACTTAATAAGTAGGTCAGCCGTGTCAAATTTTGTAAGTAGGTCAGCCGTGCCAATCTTTGTGTGCAGGTCAGTCGTGTCAAACTTTGTAAGCAGATCAGCTGTGTAACACAATGTAAGGAGGTCAGTCGTGTCACACAATGTAAGCAGGTCAGTCGTATCACAGAATGTAAGGAGGTCAGTCGTGTCACACAATGTAGCAGGTCAGTCGTCTCACAATTTGAAAAAGTTCACATTCCTTTGTCAGAAATGACCAATAAATGACTTTTTGTGAATCCCAATCTTGCATCCCAAAGAGGTCTTTTTGTGAATTCCTATCTTGTATCCCAATAAAAATATATTTTTGTGAATCCCAATCTTGTATCACAATAAAAATATATTTTTGTGAATCCCAATCTTGTATCCCAATAAATGCCTATGTGTGAATCCCAATCTTGTATCCCAATAAATGTCTATTTGTGAATCTCAATCTTGTATCCCAATAAAAATTATATTTGTTACCAACATTATTTTGTCTTCTTGTCATGAAGCGCAGACAGTCGTTGCCGATACGAAGAGCATTTCTCTTCTCCCTGTTCCCATTGAGAATTCTTTCCATCTCGTCCACATAGACTTTTCTGTCTATCTCTGAGGATTGAAAGGTTTTACGATAAGATAACAGTAGCACATTGTACATATATAATATAGTATTATGAATAAGATGCAAATAGAAGTTTTATCGCTTGTATGTACATCCCATTTAAACGAAAACCTTTTGATTAGCTCTGTAATTGCCTTGACATGCTGGAAGCACTGGCCTGGTCACCAATGGAGGAACGATGACGACTATCCAGACTCTCCCTGGTGTACTGGATAAATAATTGGCATGTCCACTACTCCAGCATTAAAAAGAAACTCGTCCCTCTCCCCCATAGGCAGCAACGAGGCCATGGCCATGGCAGGCGGTTCCGGCTCATACCGGCAAGAAGACCGTACAGGAACTGCCCATTCCTGCCAAAGACAACCGGGGACTGGGACAAGCTTCTAAAAGGAACAGTTTAGGCGACAACACTTGACACATTTGCATCTATTGCCTTGGGCCTTACAACCAGCAGTGCATGATACCCTCACAGAGTTGCCCTTGCAACCAGTGAAACATCCTCTTCAACACCAGGCACACAAACATTGCAAATCCCCTCTACATGTATAGAAGCCAGAATGATCAATAAATTGATCGTGGGCCCTTAATATCTAGAAGAAGAAGAAGTGTAGAACAAATGTTGATACCACTGTGACAAGCAGGGGTACCTACATTCACATCCTTAATTCGCTTAATATTTTATAAACATGTTACTGAATATCTTACAGGCCATATTTTTGAGTTAGCTACACGACTTCCCATATCAGGCCAGTTTTACGCAAATGCTCCATACAATATGAAGCCAACAGAACAGCTGCTGCAGAGCACAAAAGACAAGTCAGAAAAGTCCTGGGTTGACTCTGCACCTGGATATGTCCCATAAACTTTCCTGTGCCATCCTGCACAAGAACATTTCGTGCCAGGATCGGTCTCATCATTCATTATGCTCACCCACAGCCGAGTTCACAAATAGCACATAAAATGATTAAGGCGGTCATAGTCGATTTCGACTGACGATCTATTTATTTTATGCACATGGAATTTTTCACATATCTACCAAATGTCCATTATGTTTTAATAAAGAAACATATATATTTAAAAGCTCTTAAACTGATTCTGCTATTTGCATACTGCATACTCTTCTCAATGTCTTCGATTCGCAGACTTACTTTTGATGCGGATCTTCTCCCGCAGGACGGCCACGTCCAGGCTTTCTTTCTTGTTGTGCATCATGTTGACGCTGGTCAGCTGAGCAAAAGACAGTTGCATACAATTCACTAAAAGCCAATTTTTTTAAGACCAAAATATTTGTTTAAGTAACACAAAGTTGTGTGTTTATATGCGTCTTTTTTGGGCGAAGCCAGAAATTCGCCCAATGTTAATACCCAAATAAAATTGTATGCGCCTCATTTAAGCGTTTTCATATAGTTTATTTTCATGATGTATGTTACTTTATTCCAAGGGCGTGTACAGCATCATAAAGATAAGGGTTTACATGTAGCCCTACATGAACTGTACATCTAATTATAACTTTTGACTGATAAGTCTTCTCTGTCATCCTTAAAGTTGTTATATACATATTGGTCCATGTTCATCGGGTTTATTCTTCCAAGACTTACAAATATTGTTTCTTCTTCTAGAAAAGAGTTCCCATGATCTACAGGTACTGAGTGCTGCTATTTAGTTTTATAAAAAGGTTTTAAAAAGACACAGCAATTGACAACTTTAAAATCAACATTCATGTTGCTATGCTATCTATAAATGGTTTCACAGTTTGCTTTTGAGAGCTTCTACTCCTCTCGAGGGGGGGGGGGGATATATTATCGTTTTAATTGTTAGATTTTAATAGCTTTTTAATACTTATCTTTTCAACATATAATCTTTAAAAACTTTTCTTTGTTGTTGTTGTAATTGAGCGTTTTAAGTAAACAGACATGTATTCTTATTGTGAAGTTATTTCAAAAACTGTTAAAATATGTTCTAAATCAAATTTCATATTTTCATTTCTTAATGTATTATAATTATTGTATACGTTCTTGAAAAAAAAACTACAAAACACCTAACAAGACAGAATAATTCTAAATGTATCTTATAGCCTCGATGTCAGCTTATGATACCTTCGGCCTCCGGTGCTCCGAACTGGTCAAACAATACGGTCAAAATCAAGCAGAGATTCACCAGTATTCTCTAGACGCGAGGGGAAGCCATTCTACGATCGACAATGACAAGGTCGTATGACAGAATCATTTCCGGTGTCAGATTTGCGTTCGAAGAGTGTGCGGCATTGTTCTCAAGGAAATTACACTCGAACGTTCACACCAAGCACCGCTAATTGAATTGGAAAAAAAAAGGGGGGGGGGGTGGGAATATCTCGGGTACCCTTTAATCCGACAGCCATGGACTGGATTAGCCAGACCTTGGACCAACGACTTTGACAAAACACAATACGAAAGTACTCAAACATAATCAAAATTTTGGATTATATTCCCCGGAACTATGTTCAAATATTTATTTATTCTTATTTCTGTTTGGTGTGTACCCTTAGTGTTATCACTTGACCTTAAACGCAATATTTAATTGATGCAATTTGTGCTTCGGGTACTTTTCAGTAAGGTATTTCCTTCATTAGTTAGCGAAGAGACCGACATTAAAAAAAAATATTAATACCATTTGAATCATACAAAGCTTAACAAAATGTGTAAGCCTTACATGTATAAATATATATATAAATGAAGAGCTGATTTTAAAAAAGCTGAATATCCATTTTGGGGTTTTGAGATTATTCAACTTCTTACAAAAAATTAATAACGGGTTTAGGGAATTAAATCATTTTTAGACAAGAATAAAATATTACTATAATTTAGGAACAATTGTTTCGGAAGAAGGCTCCAAGCCCGAATTGATGGCCAGGATTGCGCAAACCACAACTGCACTAAAGAGGCTCAAGAAAATATGGAACGACAAAAACATAGCCCCCAGCACCAAAATCAGGCTGATGCGCTCACTAGTCGTATCCCTTTTCTTGTATGCATGTGAGTCCTGGACATTAACAGCAGAACTCGAAAGGAAAATAAAGGCGATGGGGATGAGATGTTTCAGAAGCATTCTTGGCATCTGCTATAGAGACCATATCACCAATGAACAAGTGAAAGAAAGGATTCGTCAAGCAATTGGGCAGTACGATGACCTCCTGGTGTTGGTAAAAAAGCGAAAAATTGAATGGTTTTGCCACGTAACAAGAAAACAAGGGCTCGCCAAAGAAATCATGCAGGGCACAACTAGAGGAGGGAGAAGAAGAGGAAGACAGAGAAAAAGAGGGGAAGACAACATCAAAGAGTGGACGGGACTAAAACTAGGCGATGCTGTGCGTAGTGCAGAAGACCGAGAGGAATGGAGAAGGATAGTTTTCGTGTCATCTGTGGCGCCCCAACGGTCCAAGGACTAAGGGACATGATGATGATGATGATGATGATGATGATGATGATGATGATGATGATGATGATGCTGATGATGATGATGATGATGATGATGATGATGATGATGATGATGATGATCTGCTCAGTATATAAGATTTACCATTGAACCTGGTTTGCTCTAAAGAGGGTAAGTTTTTTTCATTTTTTTAAAAAATGGTGGATACAGCGTTTTGAAAATAAGCTCTTCAATTATATATATATATATATATATATATATATATATAAAGCAAGTTCGTTGCTTGTTTTTAGGTTTTCCCAAACTTAGTTTTGCTCATTTCTTTTTTTACCTAACCTGATTGCAGTCTCCCCTCCTTATAAACTTTATAAACGTCTACGACAGTCAGAAATTGAACATTGTAATTAATTTGTGCATTTTGTAACACTTTATAATTGACGTCATTTGTAAGTCCCCCGATGAATTTGTTGATGACTGGAGTGGTTTCCTAAAGAATACAATTAAATTTAAACACACTTTATGTTGAGACTCGCTGGTTCTCACCCTCTGAGACCCGCTGGCTCACACTCTGTCCATCCCACCCACGCGTAAGTTTGTGCAAATAGGCTAGCCGTAACATTGACAATGAATCGAAATTAACCAGACTACTTTACTACTACTGTGTGTGTGATTTTGGCCTTACCTGAGGACAAGGTCAAGATACATCCAGCGCCAACCCTAACCAGTCAGAGTATTTAGTAATTATTATTACGGCGTATACTTAGGAAATTAGTAAAACACACTAAGGTTAAACCTGATAAAAGGAACGCAACAAAACAACGAACGTGTCGGCAGGAAGTCTTCATCAGCGAACAAACAGAAACACGAATAAAATTTAAAAATGTATCAAAAAATATATAATATAGCACTTAGCTCAGAAATAGTATCCAAGAGGGCAGCAAAAGATAAGTGAATGAGAGTAAGTGGGAGAAAGGTTAAGTAGGGAAGAGGGAAAGAAAAGAGGAGAAATAGGTCCACTGCGATAGGTCGTGACGTGGAGGGGCGGAGCCAGGTTCAAACAGTGAATAGAGACATGACATTCAAACCATGTGGGTACAAGGTGTTATAGGTCAGAATAAGCTTAGTTGTTATGCGTATACTTAGTTGTTTTTCCCGTTTTTATATTATGTAATATCATTAAGAGTTTTTTTAGCTCCCCTTTTATACTATTAAGTTGTAATTAAAGATTCATTATTCGTGGGCTGAACCAGCTGTTTTATGTGATCTATAGAAGGAAAGTAGTTATATAGCTTCCTAGAAGGGTGCGAGTTAAGAGGGTGCCTTTTTGTGAGTGGAGTTATACTAGCTTTAAATATTTTAATGTAGGATATCCATTCGGGCCACTAGTTCAAATCGTGTAACATTGTACATATCTGACTTGTTATTATGATCAGTGTTACACAATTACTATTGTAATTTTTCCCCATCCTCTTAATTATTGTTTAAGATTTAATATGAAAGACAGGTTTGTAATGAAGAAATCGATTACAATAACTTAAGTATTGGTTATACAACATATTTTGAACACAAACATAAACTGTGCCATCGGAAACTCTCTAACAATGCACTGAGACTGCTAATGGGCCATGCTTTTTAACAGCATTCATCGTATGAATAGAGAACTTTGAGTCATGCATAATGACTTGTAGCGAAGGAAACCTCAAATCAAATAAAAATGCTTGTACATCTTAATGTTTAGACCCTCCTTAAATTTATAGTTTTTCAGATAAAAAAACTATGAACCATCTCCTCTTTTCATGTCATTTCCATTCAGTTTCATCGCATGCAAGATATACCAGAGGACATAGGGCACACGGGCCACATAGGGCACACGGGCCACATAGGGCACACGGGCCAACTAGGGCACATGGGCCACATAGGGCACACGGCCATATAGGGAACACGGGATAACTAGGGCACGGGCCACATAGGGCACACGGGCCAACTAGGGCACACGGGCCACATAGGGCACACGGGCCACATAGGGCACACGGGCCATCTAGGGCACACTGGCCACATAGGGCACACGGGCCACATAGGGCACACGGGCCATCTAGGGCACACTGGCCACATAGGGCACATGGGCCACAAAGGGCACACAGGCCATATAGGGAACACGGGCTAACTAGGCACACGGGCCACATAGGGCACACGGGCCATATAGGGCACACGGGCCATATAGGGCACATGGGCCACTTAGGACACAATGGTCATATAGGGCACACGGGCCACAAAGGGCACACGGGCCACATAGGGCACACGGGCCACAAAGGGCACACGGGCCACAAAGGGCACACGGGCCACATAGGGCACACGGGCCACAAAGGGCACACGGGCCACAAAGGGCACACGGGCCACAAAGGGCACACGGGCCACAAAGGGCACACGGGCCACATAGGGCACACGGGCCACTTAGGGTTTTTGCACTGAGAAATAAAAATTATTGAAGAAAAGACAGGTGTTATCTGGGAGAGATGTAATTGCGTAAGAAATGTCTAGTTTCGGTTTCTGAAATGTCGCATTTAATTTGTCATTTATATATGTGTTGCAGGAGCAAAGCATTGAGGCTATAATCTCAAATAATCTACTTCATGTCGATCATACATTGATTATTCAAATTTCATCCCCAGCTACATCTCTCAATAATCTAACGTTATCGATTCATTGTGACCATCCAACTAGTGAACTGATCACAGAAAGTTTACAGTAAGTATACATTTTGCAGATTTTCAGTGACGTTGTTTATAGTTTTTATGGCATTTCTGATCAAATTTTGGCAGTGAAACTATTGTATTGTCGCTATCCGATATTTGAGTTTTGTCCGATCGTCATCGAAGCGGAAGTGCGTTCTTTGTTAGATTCGACCTGTTAGCATGTTTTTGTTCTTAATATATCGCTTGTAGTTGTACTTCTTGACTGCTGCCTATTCATGACTCATATATTGTATGAGTGCTGTCCTTTTATGACTCATGTATTGTATTAATGCTGTCTTTGTATGACTTTTGAATTTTATGAATCTTGTCTTTTTATGACTCTTGTACTGTTTGACTGTTGTCTATCATGATTCTTCTACTCTGTGACCCATGTCTATTCACAACTCTTGTACTCTCTGACCCATCACTAATAATGACTCTTGAACTCTGTGACCCATGTCTATTCACAACTCTTGTATTCTCTGACCCATCACTAATAATGACTCTTGAACTCTGTGACCCATGTCTATTCATAACTCTTGTATTCTCTGACCCATCACTAATAATGACTCTTGAACTCTGTGACCCATGTCTATTCACAACTCTTGTACTCTCTGACCCATCACTAATAATGACTCTTGAACTCTGTGACCCATGTCTATTCATAACTCTTGTATTCTCTGAACCATGACCATTAATTATGTGACCTTTGTCTATTCAATACTTTTTCAAGACTGTTAAGCTTCGAGTAATTTTAAACCAGTTTTGACAAATGTTATGTATTTTTAAAAAAAAATAAATTCTCACCTAATCCCCCATTGCTGGTCCCAGCGCCCTCCGTACATCTCCTGAACATTTTATCGCCCCCACCCCATTCCTTAGACATCCCACATACCCCTGGTGCAGTACACCCAACATGAAGGCAAATGTTTTCAATTCTTGTTCATGGAGATTAGGTCAAATTCCTGTTAACTTTTCTTTCAAACTCTTTTTCTTGGACCTAACTCCCCACCCTACCCCCACCTCCCGTCCCCGTCCTCCACTCTTTTCCTCTTTTTTGATCCAGCCCAGATATCTCCATTTTGGTCACGTCACAATGCTTTCGGTTCCTCTGATCACCCCATGTTCGGCCCTTGCAATAACACGATCGTATATTCCCGAGATCTGGGTAAGGCTTGTCAGGCATAGGTCACGAGGTCCGTCTCTATAGCCAAGATGGTCGCCGCATTACGTCCGGAGTACCCAGTTGTCTTGAATACTTAGCCTCGCACATAAATATCGGAGAGGGTGCCCGTGTTTTGTGTGTGCGAGGGGCTTGTCGTCGGAATTGATAATTCAAAAGGGGATTATTGATAAAGCCTGTCATGATTATTTCCAGGAGTTTGTCTTGTGGGAGATGAAGATTAACAGCGGGTCGGGGGAAAAGTTATTTTGTAGACCTTTGTATTAATGAGTGATTGTGTGCGCATTTTGGTGCACTGTTGTTTGGGGCTTTGTTGCACTGTTGTTTGGGGCTTTCTTGCACTGTTGTTTGGGACTTTGTTGCACTGTTGTTTGGGGCTTTGTTGCACTGTGGTTTGGGGCTTTCTTGCACTGTTGTTTGGGGGCTTTGTTGCACTGTTGTTTGGGGCTTTGTTGCACAGTTGTTTGGGGCTTTGTTGCACAGTTGTTTGGGGCTTTGTTGCACTGTTTTCTTGTGCTTTGTTGCACTGTTGTTTGGGGCTTTGTTGCACTGTTGTTTGGGGGCTTTGTTGCACTGTTGTTTGGGGGCTTTGTTGCACTGTTGTTTGGGGGCTTTGTTGCACTGTTGTTGGGGGCTTTGTTGCACTGTTGTTTGGGGGCTTTGTTGCACTGTTTTCTGGTGCTTTGTTGCACTGTTTTCTGGTGCTTTGTTGCACTGTTGTTTGGCGCTTTGTTGCACTGTTGTTTGGGGCTTTGTTGCACTGTTGTTTGGCGCTTTGTTGCACTGTTTTCTGGTGCTTTGTTGCACCGTTTTCTGGTGCTTTGTTGCACTGTTGTTTGGCGCTTTGTTGCACTGTTGTTTGGGGGCTTTGTTGCACTGTTGTTTGGGGCTTTGTTGCACTGTTGTTTGGCGCTTTGTTGCACTGTTGTTTGGGGCTTTGTTGCACTGTTGTTTGGGGCTTTGTTGCACTGTTGTTTGGGGGCTTTGTTGCACTGCTGTTTGGGGCTTTGTTGCACTGTTGTTTGGGGCTTTGTTGCACTGTTTTCTTGTGCTTTGTTGCACTGTTGTTTGGGGCTTTGTTGCACTGCTGTTTGGGGCTTTGTTGCACTGTTGTTTGTGGCTTTGTTGAAACTTGTAAAATAATGTTTCAAAGTTATTCAGCTCCCTTTTTTTGGCATGGTGCGCAAAGCATATTAGAGCGTTATTCAATACGGTGGTTTATATACAATAACGTCATTATCTTTACCACGTTAATTCTGTCTTGCAGATAAAGTCAACATGTTTTCTTATGTAGATTAACACTTTAGAATAACACACTAAATCAAATCTTAATCTTAACGTAACATTGTGTGAGATGGGAACCTATTTCGATTACTTTAGAATGAATCACCCAATCAAATCTTAACGTAACATTGTGTGAGATGCGAACCTGTTTCGATTACTTTACAATGACACCACCAGTCACTTGTAAAACCGAATATAAAATTGTGTAAAGTAATATGTGATTTAGCTTTATATCTGACACTGTCAAAAATGTTACATTTTCTCTAAAAATAATATCAATACATTTAGATCTTTCTTTTTTGTTTGGTTTTATTCAAGATTATCTGCGATTGCAAAACTTTGCATGCATTGCTACAACACATCGAATTAACATTAAGATTTCTTTTGTTAGCCACATTTCCCAGGAATATTGTAATATTCTTATCTTTTTTCAAAACGTTTAAAATCAATATTTATACGTTTTGAAACTGCTGCGTTATTTAAAAGTTAAAAGCATAATTTCCGATTTTCCCAACAATAAAACGATTTATATCCTAACGAGCGCGAGAACTCTAACGTCAGTTTTAGTTAGATTTTAGTTAGACAAAAGAAATGTTGACATCACACAATAACTAATCTTTTTTTTTAAGCTTACATAATTGAACTTTTCTCGGCTATGCATTTTGGCAGGGTCAATATTATTAGACACAGAAAGAATGGCTGTCTCGTAGGGGTGATTCATTGAAATTCCCTTTGATTTGTCACTTCTGACAAAGACGTGCATGTCGATAAATGATAAACTGGACTTCTGGAGTTATTATTCTGGATTTTGTAGGCTATCTGAAGAAAGACTACAACGTTTTTAGAATCACTGCAGAATTTGAAACAAGTACAACCAAGTAAAAATTTATTATTTAAATCATTATATTACATGTCTTTCAAGTTAAAAAGTTAAATTATACAACTGCAAATTAATATTTTTCTGGCTTTGATCATTAAATTATATTTATTAAACTATTTTCCTCCAATATTTTATATCATTATATTACAGAAGGTGGGAAATAGTTTAGTTAATATACTTAATGATCAAAACCAGAAACACATAATTTGTAATTGGTAAATTAACTTAATATTATTTAGCCCTTTTGACGCAAGCTCACGATATTATTATTATTATATCAGAAAAAAATCCCTCGATATTAAAGTTAAAGGGTAATTAATGAAGGTCTGCGTTCAAGCTGTGTGAAGGATATAGTTATAGTAAGAAACGTTCATCTCTTTATTGTCCTGTCTTTCGATTCGAGCTTCCACAAACCTTGCGCTACTATTACACTAGATGTTAACAACGGCCCGCTTCTTCATCGCAACATTTTGTTTTCTCCGGTGTATTTTTTTTTCACGGGGGTTCTGGAGCGGATGAAACGGCCGATAGTCGAATCAACAGACAGCGATCCACGTACACAATAATTATGCCATTCTATTCAATGGGAACCTCGTCGTCCGTGCATCAGCAAAGGTCCATTTCCGGGTCGTCCAAAAGAAGCACTTCCGGTGTGGAGATCGTGTGTTGTCCAGCGTCCGAATGAAGGCTAAGGTTATAATACCCCCCCCCCCTCTTTTTTCCCCCCTGCATCTGATGAAGTCCACATGAAAGTCCAGGGACGCGAACCATCGAATTTCAAAATAGCTAGACGTGCGAAAGTAACCGCTAGAAAAGTTTGTTCTGTCATTGGGCGTGGAGAAAGTTGGGATTACATTTTATTGAAAAATGAAAAACAACATAAACTACGTTAATTCATGTGTATCTTGCAGTACAAATCATTACGATTGTGTAAGAAAATGTTCATGCCGTAAATTTCAAAACTTGTTTTTACAAACTTCTGTCACCAATTTGGACGGTATTGACACAGCTTCGACATATCATTTTTCTTTTGTTGAAAAACTCCATGTCTCTACATCCATAAAAGTCAACCCTTACATCTACAGTAACATCATCCCATCACTGCACCAGGTATAAGTACGCGTCGCTGTGTCCTAACACTGCACCAGGTACAAGCACGCGTCGCCGTGTCCTAGCAACGCACCAGGTACAAGCACGCGCGCTGGAAGCAAATCTATGAAAAGGAGATTTTTATTTGAGACAGAAGAAACCACATTTAAAAACAGTAAAAGTGATGCCGAGAAAGAAAACACGAAGCAGACAGAAATCTCTCTCTTTTTTTTCTTTGATCACCTTTTCGCCAGTCTAGAATAAAGAATGGACTATTACAGTTTCGTTGTTTCGTCACAAATTATTTTTCTTTCTTTCTGAATGTCCAAGTTTGATATTGTTCTGAATGTCAAAGTTTGACATTGTTCTGAATGTCCAAGTTTGATATTGTTCTGAATGTCCAAGTTTGATATTGTTCTGAGTGTCCAAGTTTGATATTGTTCTGAATGTCCAAGTTTGATATTGTTCTGAATGTCCAAGTTTGATATTGTTCTGAATGCCCAAGTTAGATAATGTTCTGAATGTCCAAGTTTGATATAGTTCTGAATGTCCAAGTTTGATATTGTTCTGAATGCCCAAGTTTGATAATACAAATAAATAGTGAATCAATTTATAACGAAACGGCTAAATTAATCTTTTAAAAAATGACTCATTAGTTTGACAGGTGTCATCTTTTTTCCCCTCGCACAATTAAGAAAATTATCATTATAAAATCCAATAATCTCTGCATTAGGGTCCCTTTTTCTCGCTTTATAAAAGTCACGTTTCGTTTATCTTAGAGGCAGAATGTGAAAGAAACGTGTTATTTTGATAACAAAAGAATATCCACATGTCGTGTCATATAGCAATATTTATCTGGTTTGAAATTCATTTGTTTGATGATAGAAAGCCGGTGTGGGGGGGGGGGAGGGGGGGCGCGGTGCATACGACTTGTTCTCAGATACGCCCCATAACTGGCATTCGTTTTGTTGTGTCAATGACGTGGCACCTGAACCCGATAACATCTCTCCAAATAATTTAAGCGGCGCATACAATCCTGACGAGATGTTAAGTACTCTCTTACAGCATACGTCATCAGAATACAATCCACGTAGTGCTCCCTGCACACTGAACTCACATTGGGGGGGGGGGGGGGTGGGGGTGGGGGGTTCAGAAACGCAACGGTAACTTAAATTTATTTTATAACCGATTAGTATTCAAGACTTTAAAATAACGACGAGCACTTAACTCGGGCCGTTCGGCCCCCAGGTGTCAAATGCCAGTGGCGTATCCAAGGTTGGTGCGACCCAGAAAGGCGAAAGCTTTTTTTTTTTTTTTTTGCCACCCCCTTAACCGCATACATTCCACGGTTGGTCGAAAATGACACGTGCTAATATGAAAACGGGGCCGCCCCCTGGGGGGGGGGTGGTGGTGGGGGGAACAACCAACCCCTTTTCTTCGCCGAACGTCACAGAAACTATCTTAGCGGCCACAAAAATAAATTTATATTTGTATGTAAAAGAAGAGCAGTTTTTGGTTAAGTATAAACCGGAGTGGGGGACCATGGACATGCACGGTAAATAAATTGTGGCCCGCGAAAAACAAAGTAAAAAAAAAAAGGGTTGAGAGCCGTTTTAGTCACTGATCCGATGTGTGGTGTGGGGTAATTATGAGGTTGGGTTAATTATGAGGTTGGGGTAATTATGAGGTTGGGGTAATTATGAGGTTGGGGTAATTATGAGGTTGGGGTAATTATGAGGTTGGGGTAATTAATTATGAGGTTGGGGTAATTATGAGGTTGGGGTAATTATGAGGTTGGGGTAATTATGAGGTTTGGGGTAATTATAAGGTTGGGGTAATTATGAGGTTGGGGTAATTATGAGGTTGGGGTAATTAATTATGAGGTTGGGGTAATTATGAGGTTGGGGTTATTATGAGGTTGGGGTAATTATGAGGTTGGGGTAATTATGAGGTTGGGGTAATTATGAGGTTGAGGTAATTATGAGGTTGGGGTAATTAATTATGAGGTTGGGGTAATTATGAGGTTGGGGTAATTATGAGGTTGGGGTAATTATGAGGTTGGGGTAATTATGAGGTTGGGGTAATTATGAGGTTGGGGTAATTATGAGGTTGGGGTAATTAATTATGAGGTGGGGTAATTAATTATGAGGTTGGGGTAGTTATGAGGTTGGGGTAATTATGAGGTTGGGGTAATTATGAGTTTGGGGTAATTATGAGGTTGGGGTAATTATGAGGTTGGGGTAATCAATTATGAGGTTGGGGTAATTATGAGGTTGGGGTAATTATGAGGTTGGGGTAATTATAAGCTGGGGTAATTATGAGGTTGGGCTAATTATGAGGTTGGGGTAATTATGAGGTTGGGGTAATTATGAGGTTGGGGTAATTAATTATGAGGTTGGGGTAATTATGAGATTGGGGTAATTATGAGGTTGGGGTAATTATGAGGTTGGGGTAATTATGAGGTTGGGGTAATTATGAGGTTGGGGTAATTATGAGGTTGGGGTAATTATGAGGTTGGGGTAATTATAAGCTGGGGTAATTATGAGGTTGGGCTAATTATGAGGTTGGGGTAATTATGAGGTTGGGGTAATTATGAGGTTGGGGTAATTAATTATGAGGTTGGGGTAATTATGAGATTGGGGTAATTATGAGGTTGGGGTAATTATGAGGTTGGGGTAATTATGAGGTTGGGGTAATTATGAGGTTGGGGTAATTATGAGGTTGGGGTAATTATGAGTTTGGGGTAATTAATTATGAGTTTGGGGCAGTAACGTGAACTCTGTTGTCATATGTTGTTTGTATTTAAATATTGTTTCCTTTTTTTTTTTTTAAAACAGGATATTCCTTACAAAAAGTGTTTGCCTTGCCCATGCCCAAAAGTTGTACATCCGTTCTGATACGTTGCCTTAAATAATTCGCCAGCCAATCATCTTGGTGCTTCTATGGGGCCTGTGCCATTCAGTTATTCCATTGATCATCTAAGTCATATTAAAAATAAACTAACACATCCTTTCATTACAAGCTTAATGTCAGATAATCTTAATCATTATTAGATCAAAGCGGCATTTAATTTGTTACAAAAGAAGCCATGAAATCATCATAACTATAGCTGACAGTGCAATGTGACTAAATCATCATAACTATAGCTGACAGTGCAATGTGACTAAATCATCATAACTATAGATGACAGTGCAATGTGACTAAATCATCATAACTATAGATGACAGTGCAAGGTGACTAAATCATCATAACTATAGCTGACAGTGCAATGTGACTAAATCATCATAACTATAGATGACAGTGCAAGGTGACTAAATCATCACAACTATAGCTGACAGTGCAATGTGACTAAATCATCATAACTATAGCTGACAGTGCAATGTGACTAAATCATCATAACTATAGCTGACAGTGCAATGTGACTAAATCATCATAACTATAGCTGACATTGCAATGTGACTAAATCATCATAACTATAGCTGACAGTGCAATGTGACTAAATCATCACAACTATAGCTGACATTGTGACAGTCTTGTCATATTACCAAAAAAAACGAACCGATGACTCGGTTGACCTCTGGGTCATTTCCCGGCGAAGCTCTAGCTCACCAGATCCTCTAAGTTGTAAAAACCGGTAGCTGCCCCCCCCCCCCCCCCCCCCCCCCCAGTGAATCTCAAACAGCGAACCAACGGTCAGAGTGTCTTTTCTGCTGGTATTAAAGAAATTCATCCATCGAGGCAGAAATTTTTATTTTTCATAATTGACGGAATGACTAAGCCTCAATTTGTCTCTCTCTATTCCCCACTTCGCCACCCCCCCCCCACCCCACCCCGAGAGAAAAGAAATAAAACAAAACCCCAATACCTGGAGATATTTTATGGGTGTAAAATTATTGTTTCTTTTTTTTTGGGGATAAAGTCTGTACTTTGAGCAATACATTTGTCTGGCTTTTATGAAAGGAATCAGCGAGATGTGTAGATAGCACCTGTTTGAAATGTGTGTGTGTGTGTTGGGGGGGGGGGTCTTTGGCTTGGAAACAACTGAAGCCATACAGCAAACATTGTACTTTTAATAAATTTACCCATGTGACTCTCTTAATAGCTTGAGGAGCCAGTTGCATAAAACAGTGTGTTAAATTTGACAAGTCGGCAGCAGATTTTGTTTGTGCTAAAGGTGTCAGTGTCAGTGTCAGTTGTTTAAGCATTGTAAGTCAATTGTTGTTTTTTTTGTTGTTTTTTTTGTTGTTTTTTTTGGTTCTGCTTGATGTCTTGAATTGCTAATTTTTTGTAATGCTAGGGGTAGAAGTCCAGCAATATATTGGATGGAAGTCCACTAATGCTTGGGATGAAAGTCCAGTAATGCTTGGGATGAAAGTCCTGCAATGCTTGGGATGGAAGTCCTGCAATGCTTGGGATGGAAGTCCAATTAATTTTTGTAAATATTTTTTGTTATATATTAAAAATAAATTGTGTCATTGTGAATGAAATTAAATGATTATTAAAGAATGGGACACTACGACGTGTTGTCACAAGTTAACATCTACGGTTAAACACATTTTAAAATACTTTTATCCAATTATATCCACAATTAATTACTATTTTTTTCACTCGGGTTCCATAACTGTGAGTACGTAACAAAGTCACATCCATAATTGTGAGCAAGTAGCGATGTCACATCCATAATTGTGAACAAGTAGCGATGTCATATCCATAATTGTGACCACGTAAAAATGTCATATCCATAAATGTGAGCAGGTAACGATGTCATATCCATAAATGTAAGCACTCCTGAAGTACACCGTTTAAAATGTGGCTCTTCAATAAACAGACAAAATTATTTAGTTTGGTCATCTTCTGGTCAGATGCCTTAATGGCGCGCTCCAAATAGATCTTTTTATGATTAGTATTGCCCTTAAAAGGTGTAGTGAAACCTCATCTATGCCCCTTCGACATCTTACTACATACATTGACGGCATTCTGTGGTAGAAAATGCCTTAGTGGATTTGTTGGTTGGTTGGTTTATTTCCTAGTTTCTTGGTTTGTTGTTGTTTATTTTGTTTTATCATTTTGTTACCGAGACACATACAAATCGGAATGTTAACAAATTAATGGTAAATAGGTTGTATTATACCGTATAATCATCACACCAGACGTCAGAGTATACCATTAGTAAGGTCAGAAACCTCTCATAGGTAATTTATTGCCTATTCAACCTCAAATTTAGTGAAATAACGAATACTAGTCTTATCTGAATTTAAACATATGTCTGATATTAAATAAATGTTTTGTGCTAGACCTACATCTATCCAGGGCCCTCTTTACTGCAGCGGTGGCCCTGGGTCAGTGCCCAGTGAGCCCATACCTTAAGACGACACTACATCTATACAAGGCCGTCTTTACTGCAGCGGTGGCCCTGGGTCAGTGCCTAGTGGGCCCATGCCTTAAGACGACACTACATCTATACAAGGCCGTCTTTACAGCAACTGGGGCGCTGGGTCAGTGCCTAGTGGGCCCATGTCTTAAAACGACACTACACCTATCCAGGGCCGTCTTTACTGCAGCGGTGGCCCTGGGTCAGTGCCTAGTGGGCCCATGTCTTAAGACGACACTACATTTATACAAGGCCGTCTTTACTGCAGCGGTGGCTCTGGGTCAGTGCCTAGTGGGCCCATGTCTTAAAACGACACTACATCTATACAAGGCCGTCTTTACTGCAGCGGTGGCCCTGGGTCAGTGCCTAGTGGGCCCATGTCTTAAGACGACACTACATCTATCCAGGGCCGTCTTTACTGCAGCGGTGGCCCTGGGTCAGTGCCTAGTGGGCCCATACCTTAAGACGACACTACATCTATACAAGGCCGTCTTTACTGCAGCGGTGGCCCTGGGTCAGTGCCTAGTGGGCCCATGTCTTAAGACGACACTACATCTATCTAGGGCCGTCTTTACTGCAGCGGTGGCCCTGGGTCAGTGCCTAGTGGGCCCATGTCTTAAGACGACACTACATATATCCAGGGCCGTCTTTACTGCAGCGGTGGCCCTGGGTCAGTGCCTAGTGGGCCCATGCCTTAAGACGACACTACATCTATACAAGGCCGTCTTTACAGCAACTGGGGCCCTGGGTCAGTGCCTAGTGGGCCCATGTCTTAAAACGACACTACACCTATCCAGGGCCGTCTTTACAGCAACTGGGGCCCTGGGTCAGTGCCCAGTGAGCCCATACCTTAAGACGACACTACATCTATACAAGGCCGTCTTTACTGCAGCGGTGGCCCTGGGTCAGTGCCTAGTGGGCCCATGTCTTAAGACGACACTACATCTATCCAGGGCCGTCTTTACTGCAGCGGTGGCCCTGGGTCAGTGCCTAGTGGGCCCATGCCTTAAGACGACACTACATCTATACAAGGCCGTCTTTACAGCAACTGGGGCCCTGGGTCAGTGCCTAGTGGGCCCATGTCTTAAGACGACACTACATATATCCAGGGCCGTCTTTACTGCAGCGGTGGCCCTGGGTCAGTGCCTAGTGTGCCCATGCCTTAAGACGACACTACATCTATACAAGGCCGTCTTTACAGCAACTGGGGCCCTGGGTCAGTGCCTAGTGGGCCCATGTCTTAAAACGACACTACACCTATCCAGGGCCGTCTTTACAGCAACTGGGGCCCTGGGTCAGTGCCCAGTGAGCCCATACCTTAAGACGACACTACATCTATACAAGGCCGTCTTTACTGCAGCGGTGGCCCTGGGTCAGTGCCTAGTGGGCCCATGTCTTAAGACGACACTACATCTATCCAGGGCCGTCTTTACTGCAGCGGTGGCCCTGGGTCAGTGCCTAGTGGGCCCATGCCTTAAGACGACACTACATCTATACAAGGCCGTCTTTACAGCAACTGGGGCCCTGGGTCAGTGCCTAGTGGGCCCATGTCTTAAAACGACACTACACCTATCCAGGGCCGTCTTTACAGCAACTGGGGCCCTGGGTCAGTGCCCAGTGAGCCCATACTTTAAGACGACACTACATCTATACAAGGCCGTCTTTACTGCAGCGGTGGCCCTTGGTCAGTGCCTAGTGGGCCCATGTCTTAAGACGACACTACATCTATACAAGGCCGTCTTTACTGCAGCGGTGGCCCTGGGTCAGTGCCTAGTGGGCCCATGCCTTAAGACGACACTATATCTATACAAGGCCGTCTTTACAGCACCTGGGGCCCTGGGTCAGTGCCTAGTGGGCCCATGTCTTAAGACGACACTACATCTATCCAGGGCCGTCTTTACTGCAACTGTGGCCCTGGGTCAGTGCCTAGTGGGCCCATGCCTTAAGACGACACTATATCTATACAAGGCCGTCTTTACAGCAACTGGGGCCCTGGGTCAGTGCCTAGTGGGCCCATGTCTTAAGACGACACTATATCTATAGTGTTATTTATTTTCCTCCATCGACTATATGAGAAAATATACTTTGATTCGTTCCCCCATTTTATCCACCGAATAATTGTATGAATAATTGACTTTGGGGTGTGCTAGGAAGATTATTTTCACGCAGGAAGGGAATCAACTAGTGCATAACCTTTAGAGAAAGGTTTTTAAAAGTTCGTTCCCCTTACTTTACTAATCAATTCCTATTTCATACGTTTTCACTGTTTTGATTGAATATTCGTATCTAACACAAACTGTTGACAACGCGCACAACAAAATATGAGATTGTTTGAGATGTGCACGCTGTAAGCTGAAGGGGTGTTCGATGGTGTTATACTGCATATTATTATCAATAACACATAACATTGTAAAGAAAACTTTTAACATTTATTTACGTATATAAAAAAGACCGAGCCATCCTCTCCCCCCGACCCGACTGTCAGAGTTTTATCTACGTTCTAAAACATTTTTTCTAAATTCAGGGAGCTCGGGGAGCTTGGGTGGGGGGGGGGGGGAAGTTAGAGGCCATGCCCTACCTCGTATCCTGGGTTTTCTGTCGACAATTCACTATCATTAGAAATGAAGAAACTCCATTCCTTAAATTCAATTAAAATGTGGACATAACAAGTCGCTATGCAATTATTAAACAACTACAACACCCCACCCTTACCCCCACCTCCACTCTTACCCCCACCTCCACCCTTACCCCCACCTCCACCCTTACCCCCATCTCCACCCTTACCCCCACCTCCACCCTTAACCCCACCTCCACCCTTACCCACACCTCCACTCTTACCCCCACCTCCACCCTTACCCCCACCCCCACCCCCACTTCCACCTTTTACCCCACCTCCGCCCTTACCCCCACCTCCACCCTTACCCCCATCTCTACCCTTACCCCCACCTCTACCCTTACCTCCACCTCCACCCTTACCCCCACCCCACCCCCACCCTCACCCTTTACCCCACCTCCACCTTTACCACCACCTCCACCCTTACCCCCACCTCCACTCTTTCCCCCACCTGCACCCTTACCCCCACCTCCACCCTTACCTCACCTCCACCCTTACCCCCTCCACCCTTACCCCCACCTCCACCCTTACCCCCACCTCCACCCTTACCCCCACCCCCACCTCCACCCTTTACCCCACCTCCACCCTTACTTTCACCTCCACCCTTACCCCCTCCACCCTTACCCCTACCTCCACCCTTACCCCCACCTCCACCCTTACCCCCACCTCCACCCTTACCCCCACCTCCACCCTTACCCCCACCTCCACCCTTACCCCCACCTCCACCCTTATCCCCACCTCCACCTCCACCCTTACCCCCCACCCTTACCCCACCTCCACCCTTACCCCCACCTCTACCTTAACCCCCACCTACACCCTTACCCACCCTAACCCCACTTCTACCCTTACCCCCACCTCCTCCCTTACTCCCAAACCCACCCTTACCCCCATTTCTACCCTTAATCCCACCTCCACCCTTAACCCTACTTCTACCCTTACCCCCACCTCCACCCTTACCCCCATCCTTACCCCCACCAACCACATACGGGGTACTTGAAGGACGTGGCTTTTGATTAAAACTACAGGAGTCGATTTCTATGGGGAACAATAAAATCTCGGAGACTTAAAATAAAAGGTTTAATGACCTTGCCCATGAATGAACTAGATATATGAAAATGTGACGGTGAATTGAATGTGAATGTGAATTTGAATTGAATGTGTATTGAATGAGCGGTGATTGTTCTCTAGATCATCTAACATAAAAAAATCTAACATATTAATTTAATTTCGATTTTTTTCAAAAAAAGACATAATCTTTAGAGTCAAATTTAGAACCCTAGTGAACAGAAAAGTTTGGGGTCGCCCGAAAAAAAGGAGTGTAGGGGGCGGGTGGGTTGCGGGTAGGAGCAGCGCCTAAAAATAAAATGACACAGTAGACGTCTTCGTACACTCTATTGAAAATAAAAATCAACAAAACCCGTGGAAAACTAAATGTAGCGTTTATAAACTGAAGTACGCAAACCTTACAACGCCTTGATCACCCATTTTTTTGTTTACCCCAGCCTGACGGCCAATCCAGCGTGCGTTTCCGTTATTTTCCAGACGGCATCGTTTCGCCGGAAGTTGATTCCGCCTTTTTAGGTGGCCGCATCTTCCTGGGCGAAGCTCTGCGGTGTCGCGAATTGTTTTAATCACGTTCGTAATTTGTTTAAATGGCAGTCGTGTGGAGTCGATGGGCTACAAATTAGGTGGCGGTTTAGAGCTGACTTCACATCAGATACATACCGGTTTTTATTATAATTTTTTTTTTTTAATTAACAAAATATTTTCTTTTGGTGATTCGGCGTTCAATTTATAGATTATTTCTTTTAAATTATCTGTATTTTTATATTTAAAAATATAAGAACTAATAATATTGATTAGTTTCACAGACTAACGGAAAGAAGAAAAATACAATTAAAAAAATATATGATTATGAGATACTTGGGAAATTTAGAACATTAAGAAAAAAATTGGTCACATTAAATTATTTCTGAATTTTTTGTAGTTTTAGGGAACAATTTGAAACAATACCATTTAAAGCGTGTTGGTAAAAAATTGTTTGTTTTCTGTTGAATAATACCTTACAAGTTTTAAAATATAAATTTTAAAATAAAAAAAGATATAAATTGTTATTGTACCAAACAAATTTTTAAAGGTTTGAATTCGAACATGACATGAAATTTGTTTTTAAAAAGCTACATTTTGTATGCAAACCACTCTTCTTCAAGCATGATTGTTCGTGAAAACGCTTAGCTATGAGGTCAGAAATTTAAGCCAAATTATGTATCCACTGTGAAGGCACCGCGTCCAAATCTCTAATCAAAGCATTGATACTTTAATCGGAAGTAAGATGTCAGCCCGCATTCAAGGGGAAGCCTGTTCAGTAGCGGTGCGAGACGGTTCTGAGACTTTCTTTAACCAGTGAACGTCAAAAGGAGAAACCCACAAGGTGCGCAAACTTCAACGCCGGACAAGTGGATCTGAACACCCGCCTGGGATCCTAAAGACATGGCTATAAAGATGAGGCCGACGTCGCAAATCATGGTTAGTTTAAACGTGGTTTCGGACGATTCTGTTCAAAAGTATTCTTTCTTTTCTACTCGAAAAATTGATAGTTTGATTTCATTTTCATTTATTAGATTCAGTTCGATTTTCCTTCGCGGAAAATATTTATTTCAAAGTATATTTAAATTTTGATGGGATTATATCCATGACCTCAAATGCGTGTGTTATTCGCAAGGTGGTATATTTAAAATTATAGTAACTTCATAAAGAAAAGCAGATTACAATGAGTGGGGAATACAGCCGGCTTTCGCCGTCATTACGTCATACATCAGGTTTGTGTTAGATAGTTAACATGTACTCTCAGTCCATACACAATTTACCAAAAATACTTTCATTAAAAAAAATTTGTGGGGGGGGGGGGGCAAAAATAAATATAAATAAGTATTTTTTTTTTCGTGAAAATATGGTTTATTTAAAATAGCCTTCTTTTAATAGTAGGCCTTTACGTTTATTTGTAAATTAAATGATAGATTGTATATATGTAATCAACCACTATATATGTAATCAACCACGAAGTATTTCGTAAATGTATTGTTTATAAGTTAGTTAAAGAATGTTTTCAAAAATATTGTTATAGTCAGGTAGCACTGATAGATATGGATGTTGAAATATTTAAAAGAAAACGGTTGGCGAGTAAAAAAAATTCCCCTCAAATGATGTTGTCTCTCTTAATATGAGAATCTTCAATAAAAAAATCTTTTAAAAATCTGTATTCACACCTGACGGTGACTATGTTATATTTTTGAAGTATTTGTTGTGTTGTTGCATTAAGATAAGGTTAGCAAATGCTATGTGGAAAAACAGAATGAAATAAAAAGAATATATAATGTTTTAATAAACTGATCTGGATTGCAGTTAAAATATTGATGAAATGGATCAGATTAAAAAAATATATAAACTGTTCTTCACACGCCTCTATGCCTTCTACAAAAACTACGTTAAAGCTCACTAAGGCGCTGAGGTGTAGGGACTAACATCAAACATGTATTTTGGAGGGAATCGTGAAGGAAGGATCACTACGTGCCGAGGAGCTCTACTGGGCGGAAGCAGCTGTAAAGAGAGCGCAGAGGAAGGCCAGAAAACACTGCTCCACCGCATTCGTGTGTGGCACATGCAAAAGAGACTGCCATTCAAGGATCGGTCTCACTAGCCACACCAAGAGCTGCAATCAGACAAGATAATCTATCGTCTCTCGTAGACGGAAAGATGCCATACTATACATACTATTTTGTTGAAGATGATGTAATGAATAGTTATATGACAATATGAATATTACCTTTTAACTTTGTAAAAATTTAATTGAAATTTTTAGGAAAAGCTGGAAAATAAATTGTGCGATAATTAATATAATATGTTTAGGTTATTTACAAATAGATTTTTGTTGTTTTGTTAGTGTTTTGTGCTGTTAGGACAAGGGGGCCGAAGACTTTAAGAAAACATATTAAAAAATGATCGATAAATTCTTTCTCCACGCTTATTGTATCCACAGCATCCGGAGTCAGAGGTCCATGCGATATACCAGACGTCTGCACAAATGCGTCACAGTCTCGGAACATCTCAAAGTTTGACGTCAGGCTCAAGTTTTCTATATCTTCATTGCTGGGTCTCCCCTCAACATCAGGTGAATGGGAACATTAAAAAAGATAATTTCTTTGATATGTAATGAAACCACTGGTGTTTGTACTTACATGACGGTGTGTGGTGTTTGTACTTACATAACGGTGTATGGTGTGTGTACTTACATGACGGTTTGTGATGTTTGTACTTACATGACGGTGTGTGGTGTTTGTACTTACATAACGGTGTGTGGTGTGTGTACTTACATGACGGTTTGTGGTGTTTGTACTATTTGTCGATGTGCTGCGTAGAGTAGATAGAGTTTATGGCGCCCTGGGCGCCCCTTCATTTTGCAACCCTGAATGAAGGAGAACCACAAAATTGCCACAGACTGTACAACCACACAAAAATATTAGTGGCCCCGAAATAAGACCCCCGCCCCCCCGGGTTGCGCCGCCTCCTGCTACGCCCATGAGCGTCCATATATTGCCATGGGATACAATAAGTAATTAAGAAAAATAGTTTTTTTCTTCTCTGGTCATTTCTTAAGAGTAAATACACATTTTAGGACAAAAAGAGAACGCAGTGGGTTGAAGACGGCAAAACAAACCCTAATGTCCCACGTGACTTAGATTCCTGGACATGTTTAAAAGAATAGTTATCGATTCATCCTTA
The DNA here is from genome assembly GCA_964017045.1 of Omphiscola glabra. Taxonomy (NCBI): domain Eukaryota; kingdom Metazoa; phylum Mollusca; class Gastropoda; family Lymnaeidae; genus Omphiscola; species Omphiscola glabra. The sequence continues at coordinate 15,101,115 of OZ024802.1, forward strand.
CAGTAAAACAAAATAAAGATAGCTGTTTTATTTTTAAAACTAGTTATTGTGCTTGTCCACTTTGATTTCTAACAATTTTTACACGACTACGCCTATGCCTTGTTTTTCAAATGTTTATTCTGCAATTTGTTAACGTTGCCGACTATGTCTGTTATTTTATTTTTTTATTCATGTTCTCATCTAAAAAAAAAATAAATAAATTCAAGATTTTTTAAAAAGTTAAAATCAAAATTCCAAGAGGCGATAGAACATCTCATTTCTTTTTTTAAAGTGTCATTTCTAATTAATAAATGCAACACGTTTGCTAAATAATTAAACACGTGTAACTGGCTGTATTGGGTGAATTTTAAAAAAACACGAGACAAAATGTAATTTACATGTTTCTTTTTTAATGTTGACTACAGAAGCAAGTTGTTTTGACGACAGCGTCTGCCTTAACTACACCGATCCGCCACAGTTTGAGACCCACCGTTCCCATAATACCACACGAAACACGGACACAGAGTCCCACACCGATCTGCCCTCTTCCAATGACATCCTTGACCCCGGTGACCTCAACGTCAACGTGAAAAGCAAACGCAACCGGACGACGTTCTCCACACGTCAACTTCAGGTGGGTCAAACACGCGTGGTGTTCATAACCTTGACCTTAGGATGAGTTCGCCTTGGTGAATTTTGTGCAGTCGTTAACATTCTGTTGAGTTAGCCGTGGGCTGTTGTTAATCGGCTTACGCCGGGCAACGATGCTGTTCATTTTCAAATCTTCAAATGATTTAGTGGGCTACCGGTTACATTAGACATGAGACCAGAAAAAAAAAACTAAGAACACAACGCATGCTAACGTAGGACAACGCTCAGTGTGACAGAACTGTCTTGTGTTTTGACGTTTGATTCGTTGTAAGCCATGTCCTAACTACGTCTGTTTGACATCACAGGAACTTGAGAGAACCTTCCGCAAGACGCACTACCCAGATATCTTTACCCGAGAGAAGCTGGCTACGAGAGTTAAGCTTCCAGAATCTAGAATACAGGTGAAAAATTTATTGAAATTTTTCGGAAATTAATTTTTTTTAATTTTCTTAATTAATCTATTCACTTTGTGTATCTGTGTAAATATATTTATGTATATATATTAGAAGTCATTAGTAATTGAAACACGTGCAGAAATCATTTCAGGTTTAACTTTGACTAAAATTCATTTAATACTAGCGAGTACCCGGCATGCGTTGCAATGCCACTCATCGAAATAAAGTGTCTGTGTTTTAATAATTTTTTTGTAAGTTCTTCTAATAACCACCTTTTTTTAACCGTCTGGTGCGTATTCGAATTAATTAGACGGTTTTAAGAAGTGTCAGCAGACCACACGCAGCTGTCCGTGTGGGAAGCATGGATTTTCTAAATTTAGTCCCAAAACTTATAGCGATTGATGCCCCTATGCAATAGCTATGTTTAAAATTATATTTATATGGCTCATTTAGTACACATAAACAAATTTAGGGCCCCCGGCCCCAAAAGTAATATTGTGAAATATTTTTACTAAATCAGAAAACTATTTATTAAGTCACATATACAAAATGAAATGTCACAGTTTATATTTAATGTAATTCCACCCACTTATGCAATAGCTCTGCTTGATGTTATATTTACATAGCTCATATAACAAAACAAAAAAAGAATTTAAGGCCCCCGGCCCAAAGCGGAATATTGTAAAATATTTGCACTTCTTTAGAAACCTAATGCGGGCCTGCACACAACAACTCACTGAAAGTTTATCGCATTCAGATGAATAGTATAGGAATTCATACGGAAATTATATTTAAATAGCTCATATTAGAAAGAAAAACTACTATAAGGCCCCCGTCCAAAACTGGTAATTCTTTGTAAAATGAATGGGTTTTGATATTCATGGATATACTTTTGTAAATGTATTTACGTATTGTTAACGTCATTGTTTTTCTTAATTCGTAAAATGAGAATATAGCATCTATTTTTCACAACAGTAATATAATTGGATTTAAAGATATAAAATTGTACACACCTTATTTCCTAACCCCCATATATATGTACATAAGAAGGCAAATTATTTGTCAAATTCATTTTGAGACGTATAGTGTGCTGCCATGTGCAAATTAAACTATTGAATTACACCTTCCCCCTCCCCCAAACAGAGTTTTAAAGAAATTAATAAAATCATCCACGGGATTGTAATCCACTTACTTACGCAAAAACAATTTTTTTTGCATTTCAAATGCTTTGTTCTTATTTAAATGAGTGATAAGTGCATTAGTGGATGCTATTTGGATATGTAGTTTCGCTGCACTGATTGCATTAAACGGCATTTTCGTATTAAAAGTATATTTAAAGGTTAGGTTTTTTTTTTTTTACTTATTTATTAATTTCATAAATGTATATTTTTGGAAAGAATAAAAGTAAAAATTTATTAAACGTTAAAAATAAAAAGTAAAAATTGTATTTCATTTTTTAAATTGTAGCAATTTAAAAAGCAATCTATTATATTTATTAATTTTACTTTTAGGAAGGGGGAAATACATTATCAATTTTATTACGCGCGGTTATAAATCAGATAAATTTTTGCATTGAATAAATAGACAATTTGAGTTCTGACGTCATTTGCGTTATTATTTATAACAAATTAGTTTTACTTTTATTACGCAATATTTGGAACGTACTTAAAAAATGCACTAAAATCAACAGATGTTTTGGTTTCCCCGATAAATGTGATTACAGTGTAATTCTTTGATCATAACTTGTTTTATTAATTTTCATAACTTTCAACCACATATAAAATGTTTAAAATAGTTCCTTTGTTGTTACTCCAAATTTATTTGTAATTTATATTATTAATACTTAAAATTTTATTAAAATTAAAGCGAATATACAATATATTTTTCGCATTACCATTGATTCGAGTTCCTTAAAATAATAGAAGAAAACTATGATTGTTTTAAAAAATGGGAACGTATTTAAATCGTATCGGTTCTTTGGAGTTACGGTCAGCATAGATCATTCTTATATAATAGATGTATTACTACATCATTGCTATTCAAAATCACAACACATTTACAAAGCTATACCCGATTTTAAAATACGTCACAAAATTCAAGCTTATTTATAAAAACAACAAAAATACTGCTCTTGCTACAAATTGATGTCTGTTGGCATTTGTTCAAGGGGTGTTGAGTTGATAGATCGGATTGAAATTATTTTGATAAAGTTTGTTAAAGAAAACAAAACGAATTTAAGGACATCGGCCCATGCGAAATATTGTAAAATGTTGTTCTAATTTAGAAACATTTGCGGGAGCGCGCATATCAATTCACCAAAGTTTTATCGCAATCGGATGAATGGTATAGGAATGCATACGATAATTATATAGATAATATAAGGGTGGAAAACGAATTAAGGCCCCCGGCCACAAACGGAATATTGTAGAATTGTTGTATTACTTCAGAAACCTACTTATTATATCACAAAATTAAAAAAAGAGAAACATATTACTGAAGTCGTATCGCATTCAGATAAATGGTATAGGAGTGCATACGGATATTATTTTTTACAAAGCTCATATAAGAAAAATAACGATTTTGGGGCCAACGGCCAAAAACGGATTATTTAAAAGTGTTGTAACTACTTCAGAAACCTATATATTATGTGACACACACAATCTAATGTGCTATTTGTATTTGTATAGCTCATATAGGAAAAATAGAACATAGGGCCCCTGGCTCAAAACAGAATATTTTAAACGGTTGCTATAATTTGAAAAGCTTTGCGGACGTGGGTAAAACATTTTACTAAAGTTTTATCGCATTCAGATAAATGATATAGGAGCGCATACAGAAATTATTTTGTACAAAGCTCGTATAAGAAAAAAAAAAGAATTTGGGACCAACGACTGAAAACGGAATATTTAAAAGTATTGTAATTACTCATTAACATGCGCGACCTTATGGACAACCTTTCAACAAAGTTTTGTTGCAATCGCATGAATGGTGTAGGAGCGCATACGGTTTGAAATTATATTTATATAGCTCATATTGGAAAAATAGAACATGGGGCCCCTGGCTCAAAACAGAATATTTTAAACGATTGTAATAATTGGAAAAGCTTTGCGGACGTGGGAGAAACATCTAACTAAAGTTTTATCGCATTCAGATGAATGGTATAGGAGCGCATACCGAAATTATTTTGTACACAGCTCATATAAGAAAAAAAAAGAATTTGGGGCCAACGGCTGAAAACGGAATATTTTAAAAGTATTGTAATTACTTATTAACATGCGCGACTTTATGGACAACCTTTCAAAAAAGTTTTGTTGCAATCACATGAATGGTGTAGGAGCGCATACGGTTTGAAATTATATTTATATAGCTCCTATAAGAAAAAACGAACATGGGCCCCCTGGCTCACAACGGAATATTTTAAAACGGTTGTAATAATTTATAAACCTTTGTGGGCATGCTCGCAACATTTCGTCAAAGTTTTAGCGTATTCAAATAAATGGTGTAGGAGCGCAGACAAAACCTATTGTTTACAAATCTCATATAAGAAAAAAAAAAGATTTTTGGGTCAACGGCTGAAAAGTAAATATTTTAAAAGTGTTATAATGACCCAATAAAATGCGCGAACTTATGGAATACAACTCTCCAATGTTTTGTCGCAATCGCTTGAATGGTGTAGGAGCGCATAAGGTTTGAAACTATATTTATATAGCTCATATTAGAAAAAACGAACATGGGGACCCTGGCTCAAAACGGAATATTTTAAAACGGTTATAATTATTTCCAAACCTTTGTGGGCGTGCTTGCAACATTTTACCAAAGATTTAGCGCATTCAGATGAATGGTGTAGGAGCGCAGACGGAAATATTTTTTACATCGCTCGTATAAAAAAAAAAAAGAATGAAGGGCCAACGGCCGAAAACGAAATGATTGAAATGTTTTTTAATGACTCAGTTACATGCCCAGGTAGGTGGCCATCAACTCACCAAGGTTTTGGCACAATCGCACGAATGGTGTTGGAGAACATATGAGACAAACAGACATACAGACATACATACATACAGACATACATTCATTTTTATATATATATAGATGTAATGTTCATTTTAAAATACTAATTTAATTAACAAAAACCAACACAAAATAAGCTGGATCACAGTGTCATATTACGTCATCCATGTTATGACATATCTGAACGGGTTTCCCCGCAGGTGTGGTTTCAAAACAGGCGCGCAAAGTGGAGGAAAAGAGAGAAACCTTATCAAAACTTCCACGTCAGCTCCCCCTGTACAGTGGCGTGTCCATTCCAGTGGCAGACCTACAATGTTTTTGTACGTAACCGTAACACACCTTTCTTTTTAAAAAACCCACAAATTCAGGGGCTGTGTGAATACCTTAAAATCACTGTGCCCATTATCCGACTATGTCCAAAAACAGATATGTTTTGTATTGAATATCTAGTTGAAATTCCAAAGTCAAAACTAAATGGTGCGTACATTTTTTTAAAAAAGAAAATATTCATTTTCTTAGTTATAGCAAAGGCTTACCATTTTTTAACGTAAACCATAAAATAGCCTTTGAAACATCTCCACTTATGTCATAACAAAACAAAAACGAGAACTCAAAATGAAAAAAAGTAAAATTATTTTGTAATTATTATTTCATCGGTGCTCTCTGGAAGTTGGCTCAATTTTGTATCACCAAGCAAGAAATTGTCCAAAAGTGCACACATATAATAATGGGATTTACTCCGTATTTTTAGTTAAGGTTTTCCGTGTATTGTTCTATAAATAATATATATATATATATATAGTTATCTATCCTTTTATTCTGTTAAGTCTTAGTATTGTTCTGGAATTACATATATTATCCAATGATAAACATTTTAATTTTACCTTTTTGAAATGATTAAAAATACGTTTTTCTGATATTTAAACCGTAGGCACATGGGGATAAAAAGGTGTTTGCTTCTTGTGTTTCTTTATTAGCTTGCCTGTTCGTTCAGTCCACAGATATGGGTCTGCCGTCAATCTATCGGCAATTGCCCGCACTGTTCACCAGCCAGCATGCGCTGCAAGCAGAACTGGTCAGGGGACAGCAGTATTGGCATAATGCAAACGCCTCAGCGGCGTCCCCTGTCTCAACGTCCGCCTCCACATCTACCAGCCTGACGCCTCAAGAGGACTGCGGCCTCTTCTTGAAGAAACTCAAAACCAGTCGCTGAACCATTCCCCATCATGTGATGTCATATGCAGGCTCGGACTGGGCCGCCGGGATGCCGAGACAATGCCCGGTTGGACTTCTCAGCCCCGTACATAGTGGGCGTCTTGGTCTGCTTCTACATTACAATTAAACTTGCATATCGAATCTCGACTTAAATATTTGTGTCCCTTGTCGCTCGGAATATCCAGTCCACATAATGTGCATACGTTATCCAAACTTAGTAGTGTGCATTTATCATGAAATACAAGTATTTTAAAAAATTAGAAGAAATTGTGCGTAAGTTATGTTTCCGTTACAAATGACATGCACGAGAGGCATACGAAAAGTGATTTGGTATTTCAATAGCAATTACAGTAACATTGCATTTAACTCTAACAGGTTTTTCTTTTCTAAAACACAACTTTATTTGTTTCTTGAGATGTACATTACGCAATCAAATTGTCTGTTTGCAATGCCTTGTGTGGAAACTTTAATAATAAATTAATTATGTAAATGATTGCCAACAACATTTTTTTATGTGGTGTTGGGGATGTTCATATGTAGGTCAATAACTTTCATATAACAGAAACTAACTTTGAGAAGAGTCTTTCCTCTCAAACGTTTTGTCGTTTTCCTCCTGAAACCATAAGTTGATTGAAAATATTGCTTTCTTCGACAATATAAATTCTCTTTAAAAAATGAGCTATAGATCTAGTAATTTTTGAGGATAATTTAAAAAAAGGAGACAACATAAAAAGAAAGTATTTAACAAAAACATGTTTCTCAAATATACATTTTTGTGAACTAGATTTAGTAGCGTGATGTTTTGGTATGAAAAGTTGTTCATGGATGGTAAGAGTTTGCATGGGAATCACTGGTGTTAGTGTGAACACTTTCTGGTCCTTGATGGTGAGAGTTTGCATGAGAATCACTGGTGTTAGTGTGGACACTTTCTGGTCCTTGATGGTGAGAGTTTGTATGAGAATCACTGGTGTTAGTGTGGACACTTTCTGGTCCTTGATGGTGAGAGTTTGCATGAGAATCACTGGTGTTAGTGTGGACACTTTCTGGTCCTTGATGGTGAGAGTTTGCATGAGAATCACTGGTGTTAGTGTGAACACTTTCTGATCCTTGATGGTGAGAGTTTGCATGAGAATCACTGGTGTTAGTGTGAACACTTTCTGGTCCTTGATGGTGAGAGTTTGCATGAGAATCACTGGTGTTAGTGTGGACACTTTCTGGTCCTTGATGGTGAGAGTTTGTATGAGAATCACTGGTGTTAGTGTGGACACTTTCTGGTCCTTGATGGTGAGAGTTTGCATGAGAATCACTGGTGTTAGTGTGGACACTTTTTGGTCCTTGATGGTGAGAGTTTGCATGAGAATCACTGGTGTTAGTGTGAACACTTTCTGGTCCTTGATGGTGAGAGTTTGTATGAGAATCACTGGTGTTAGTGTGAACACTTTCTGGTCCTTGATGGTGAGAGTTTGTATGAGAATCACTGGTGTTAGTGTGAACACTTTCTGGTCCATGAGTTATGTCATGAATTGCATTATTGTGACTGAATGGTCATTGGATGACAGAGAAATACTATAAAAAAAAACTAGTGAGTGGATATAAGGCGTGAGTCAAGGGAGTGGAGAGGAGGTTCACGAACAGAGGGCTGTGTGATAGAGGTGGATCGTTATGAACACCTGTGGTAGTGAGAGGTTACTTCATACCTGTTTGATAAGGATTTGATTATGTGCTTCTAAAGGAATAGTAACTCTTGTTAGTACTGCATGTGTTTATGAGGAATAAAGGATTGTGTTATGAAACTTCTGATATTCAGGGACTTTGTTGTGTGATTGGTGATCTATAGCTGTCCGCCCAGTAGTGCGTACCAGGACATACTCAAGCAAGCGTACTACGCATCAATAGTAGTAATCATAGACGTAATAAATAATTCCCATGCATCAATAGACCCTAGACAACGAAAGAAGGCCGCGACAACATTAAATTTGTCATGTTTTTATTACCATTTTTTATAAATTTGTATACACATTAATTGAAATAAATTACACAATGGAGGAAAAAAATATATATATTTTATTTTAAAATCGTATGTGTTTCCATAAAATCAATCATCTTCAAACGTATTACTTAATATATTTGTACACAAGCGAAGCTCGCTGATCAATCACTAGTTGTCCCAATGGGTTGGGAAAAAGTGACATATAAATCATAGCATACAACAGTCAAGCATCACTTAAACAAGCTTACATCTCAGTTAAATATTCGTACACTCAAAGCAACTACTCTCAAACAATGTATTTCTTTTTTTATTTATTTTTAGAAGTCTTCATTTAGAATTTCTAACAATTAACATTGACTGTGTTTTAAATAGCTGCTGAGAATTCCCCTGCCCACAGTTTGAGAATCAATGCTACACGCTCAACTCATGACCCGCATCGTTTTCTTCTCCTCAAATCCGATCCTTCCCTTAATACAGTGGTTCTCAACATTCCTAACGCCGCGACCTTTTAATACAGTTCCTCGTGTTTTGGTGACCCCCAAACATACAATTATTTCCGTTGCTACTTCATAAATATGTGTTTTCCGACGGTCTTGGGGGACCCCTGTGTAAGGGTCCTTCGAGTCCCAAAGCGGTCGCGACCCGCTGCCTTAATATAAAATGAAAATGGTCCGTTAAGAAGTCCGCCTGCCTTTCTTTAAGTCCGCTTTGATCATTAAAGGGACAAACGCCCAGAGTAGCGCTCCTGTCCAGAAGAAACCTCCTAGAATATGCAATGCCAGATGGAAGGAGCCACTCGCTTGCGTTACAGCGCCTGAAATGATAATACGACACAATCAATATGCTATTATCATTGATATTATAGTTTGAGTTAACAAGCTCTTATTTATTTTACATGAAAATATTAATTTATTTATGGAATCTTTTTGTGCAATTAAAATAAACAAACTATAACAATAATAATGATGGACTGTTTGTTGAGATGTTTAAAAAAGTTATTCATAAAGTGCAAAGTTATATGTTTACGTTATATTGGGGACGAAACAGAGGGTGACACTTTTGAAATGTACCACTGGTCCTGGCAGATTTGATATTAAATGAAATTATTATATATTTTAAGATGCACTATGAAGGTCTCAACGTCGGAGTAATTTTTATAACCGAATTGATTGGTGGAATGGTATGGTGGAGTGTGATTGGTGGAACGTGATTGGTGGAACGTGATTGGTGGAAAGTGATTGGTGGAATGTGACTGGTGGAATGTGATTGGTGGAATGTGATTGGTGGAATGGGATTGGTGGAACGTGATTGGTGGAACGAGATTGGTGGAACGTGATTGGTGGAACGTGATTGGTGGAATGTGATTGGTGGAACGTGATTGGTGGAACGTGATTGCTAGAACGTCATTGGTGGAATGTGAGTGGTGGAATGTGACGTTTCCGTGCCTCAAATATGGTCCAAAGTTATCTGTCGTGTTCTCATTTCAAACACAAATAACTTTGGTTATTTAACGTGCACATAATCTCTAAATGAAAAAAAAAAAACAACAACAAATGTTTTCCTGAACCAATGTAAAAGTTACAACTGTTTTTATACACATAGAAATTTCAACTTGGTTTTTTGTTGTTTTTATTTTAATATCCGCAATGTAGGAGTATCGAATCGGTTTTTGGTTTTGTTTGGGTGTGTACTCACCGAATAACGGATTGACTCCGGCTGCTGTAATCGTGGATATCATGGAGATGATACTGAACGCCTGGGGCATCTTCTCCACCCCGACCACCTCGATGACCACCAGAGGTAGGAGTGACACCCTGGTCCCGATGACCAGTCCAAGTAATACGGAAAGTAGAATCAATGTTTCAAAGGAATTGAACATACCCACGAACTGGCAGATGATTCCTGTAAAAAAAAGTGCGCAAGTCGGATAACCAAGAGGTTGTTACGTCAAACATTCGTTTAAACGATAAAAAAGAAGAAAAAAAAAAGGGGGGGGGGGGTATTTCTGCACAAATGTACAGTTTTGTTAAATGGCTCTGGATAAATATGTGTGGTTGTAAAAGATCATTCATTTAAAATCTCGCTAGAAATGTTTGCATAGTTTAAAAAAAGGCCCCCAAGTTCTTTTGGCAGACTAAAATCTCTCTTTCTGACTCAAAGCGTTTCATAAACACTGCTTCACTACAATAAGCATTTATTGAATTTCATAAACCAAACAAAATACATTTCCGTTGACCTTAGAGGATTCCAATAAATCTGTAAAAATTAAATTCAGTATGATTAGCTGACGTCAAAAACTTAAGAACCATCTAAATACATTAAATTTAGTATGTATACCATAGTGTCATGGTAGCATGTTTTATGTTTTAAAAAGTAATTTCCCTTACCTGGCACTCAATCAAAATATAAAGGATTGGGAATATTGTTAGACATAATTAAATGTATAACATTAAAAAAAGATAACTGCTAAGGGATTGAATTATTTTTGTATACAATTCTATGAGAATGATTTTATTTTAAAATATATCCATCATGCTTGCTGTTAACTAAATTCTGAAATTTTTCACGAAAGTCACAGACATAGATATTTTCTTAGATCATAAAAATGTTTCCGGACTTGCCAATAAATATTTGTGATATCAGCAGCATGACAGTGGCTGACAGGATGTGGGTGTCGGCCAGGAAGCCCATGGACAGGCGACTAATTAGGTCAAGTGTCCCGACGATGGTTAATAGAATGGACACTTCATCTAGTGATGCGCCCTGGTCAACACACAGAGTTAGGAGGTCAAACAAGGCAACAAAGCGGATGAAAATAACAATCATATCAATTATAAATTGCTGGAATAAATGCATTACTGAAATTTTAAAAAAATAATAATAAAAAACGATTTCACCAATCAAATTTCGATTTAAAAAACAACAACAAAGCATTAACATTTGTTCCATTTTGACTAAAAGACGCCACATTTCATTGTTCACTTACGACAAAGCGTTTGAATAGAATGCAATGTTTACTTAGTGTTTTTTTTTACAAATGAGTTCAACATTATAGGTGTGTAATATTTCACCTGAGATTGTAATATTATAGGTGTGTAATATTTCACCTGAGATTGTAATATTATAGGTGTGTAATATTTGACCTGAGATTGTAATATTATAGGTGTGTAATATTTCACCTGAGATTGTAATATTATAGGTGTGTAATATTTCACCTGAGATTGTAATATTATAGGTGTGTAATATTTCACCTGAGAGTGTAACATTATAGGTGTGTAATATTTCACCTGAGAGTGTAACATTATAGGTGTGTAACATTTCAACTGAGAGTGTAACATTATAGGTGTGTAACATTTCAACTGAGAGTGTAACATTATAGGTGTGTAATATTTCACCTGAGAGTGTAACATTATATGTGTGTAATATTTCACCTAAGAGTGTAACATTATAGGTGTGTAATATTTCACCTGAGAGTGTAACATTATAGGTGTGTAATATTTCACCTGATATTGTAATATTATAGGTAAGTCTCATTTCACCTGAGAGTGTAACATTATAGGTATGTAACATTTCACCTGAGAGTGTAACATTATAGGTATGTAACATTTCACCTGAGAGTGTAACATTATAGGTATGTAACATTTCACCTGAGAGTGTAATATTATAGGTATGTAACATTTCACCTGAGAGTGTAACATTATAGGTATGTAACATTTCACCTGAGAGTGTAATATTATAGGTATGTAACATTTCACCTGAGAGTGTAACATTATAGGTATGTAATATTTCACCTGAGAGTGTAATATCATCGGTGTGTAGATGGCGATGTACACGGTGACAGTTCCTGGTATGACAGCTACCAATGCCAGACGAAAGGCCCACAAGCTGTTGACAAAAGACCATGACAGATTTTATAACATGCTTGGTGCTAAGACTTAGGTCCATAAGAAACGCAAACTACCCGTTCAAACAAGATGTTTGAAGCAGAAGTCAAACACAACATTATACTCATCGCAACATTTCAGCTAATGGCGTTCATCTTTTCATAAAGGAAAATCGAAACAACTTGTTTACGTCACGTAATAAAAGAAAGGAAATTACAGATATAGAAAACTGACAGAATTGTCTAGCCTAAACTGCAAATGTTTGTCCTTGTATAAATTGATGAAATGTGTTCTTGTATAAATTGATGAAATGTGTTCTTGTATAAATTGATGAAATGTGTTCTTGTATAAATTGATGAAATGTGTTCTTGTATAAATTGATGAAATGTGTTCTTGTATAAATTGATGAAATGTGTTCTTGTATAAATTGATGAAATGTGTTCTTGTATAAATTGATGAAATGTGTTCTTGTATAAATTGATGAAATGTGTTCTTGTATAAATTGATTAAATGTGTTCTTGTATAAATTGATGAAATGTGTTCTTGTATAAATTGATGAAATGTGTTCTTGTATAAATTGATGAAATGTGTTCTTGTATAAATTGATGAAATGTGTTCTTGTATAAATTGATGAAATGTGTTCTTGTATAAATTGACGATATGTGTTCTTGTATAAATTGCAGATATGTGTTCTTGTATAAATTGCAGATATATGTTCTTGTATAAATTGATGATATGTGTTCTTGTATAAATTGATGATATGTGTTCTTGTATAAATTGATGATATGTATTATTGTATAAATTGATGATATGTGTTCTTGTATGAATTTATGATAAGTGTTCTTGTATAAATTTCAGATATGTTTTCTTGTTTAAATTGCAGATATGTGTTCTTGTTTAAATTGCAGGTATGTGTTCTTGTTTTAATTGCAGGTAATTGATCTTGCATAAACTGCAGATATGTGTTCTTGTATAAACTGCAGATATGTGTTGTTGCATAAACTGCAGATGTGTATTTGGTAGGAATATACCCTTGCAAAAAAAATGACAGCTACCTTGTCCTCTATCGACATCCTCATCCGGGTATCAAACTCAGTCAGTCTATGGCTTCTTGACCACACCAACATTTCAATTTAACAAATGTTTAATTTTCATTTCAGGAAATAAATATGTGCCTAAAATTTAATTTTAATTGATATTATGTTGAAATCTTAAAGTGTATTGTTGAGTGCTTTTTAGTGACAACAAATTAAAAACTAATAGCGTGTAATTTTAGTTACACCTTTGTTGTTACTTTTCTGTCGCTGTTGCTTCATAATTATATATTTCATATATCATTATGTTCACATTGCTGATGTAACAAGACCCTGGACGGTATTTACGCAGTACTATTGTGATCGTCCCGCGACGCCTGGCCCATTGACTTACTTTAGCGATGCATCTGAATAAAACTTCTGGAATCTGCTTTTCACCACACCCTGGTCGTCTGTAGAATCTTGCTGCTTCTGGGTTTCCATGTACCCCTCTGCAGCTGCCCCATGTTCACTGGTCAGTGTGAGAACACTCCCAAAGTTTGCTTTCATCCTATTTTTTTTTTTAATAAACGAAATGGCATCTTAGAATTATATTATCAATATATGTATCAAATGACGGCACACATTTCATAATGTTTAACAAAAAAATATTTCAGCTCGTGGCCATTCAAAAGTTACATCAATAAATGCCGTCAAATTGAATTACAGTAAAATGTTCAGCACCAAGAGGAAGTATTTTTTTTTCTGTAATCATTTCTAATAATGCCGCGGGCAGGAAGGGATAGATTGGTATAAAGAGCTTAGTAATACGAAGGGATAGATTGGTAGAAAGAACGTAGTAATATGAAGGGATAGATTGGTAGAAAGAACGTAGTAATATGAAGGGATAGATTGGTAGAAAGAACTTAGTAATATGAAGGGATAGATTGGTATAAAGAGCTTAGTAATATGAAGCGATAGATTGGTAGAAAGAACGTAGTAATATGAAGGGATAGATTGGTAGAAATAACTTAGTATTATGAAGGGATAGATTGGTAGAAAGAACGTAGTAATATGAAGGGATAGATTGGTAGAAAGAACGTAGTAATATGAAGGGATAGATTGGTAGAAAGAACTTAGTATTATGAAGGGATAGATTGGTAGAAAGAACGTAGTAAATGAAGGGATAGATTGGTAGAAAGAACGTAGTAATACGAAGGGATAGATTGGTACAAAGAGCTTAGTAATATGAAGGGATAGATTGGTAGAAAGAGCTTAGTAATATGAAGGGATAGATTGGTAGAAAGAAGGTAGTAATATGAAGGGATAGATTGGTAGAAAGAACGTAGTAATATAAAGGGATAGATTGGTAGAAAGAACTTAGTAATTCGAAGGGATAGATTGGTAGAAAAAACGTAGTAATATGAAGGGATAGATTGGTAGAAAGAACGTAGTAATAGGAAGGGATAGATTGGTAGAAAGAACTTAGTAATATGAAGGGATAGATTGGTAGAAAGAACGTAGTAATATGAAGGGATAGATTGTTAGAAAGAACGTAGTGTGGATGCCCTCTTGAGCAATCTTGTAGTTCAAGTTAATTAAATTTGAAAAAATAAATAAATTGAAAACCACAATTACAAATGAATATTTATTCACTACTTAAATACAATATGCTGTTGTACAAAGACATTGAAAAAGCTGCATTTTTTTTTTTAATTCTAAGAGACGCAAGCGGCTCGGCTGTTGAGCCGCAGGATGACCGCCGCTGTGACAGGGAGAACCAAAAATCGCTGAAGCTATAAGTCTACTATAGACGCCTTGTTGCTGTCTGTTTTCCTTAGTAAAGCTCCCTTTTACGCCAATGACACTTCTAGTGTAGGAAACAGTTTCACAATCTGGGGTATTCATTTGGCAATCGGCGTTATAATTAGTCAGAGAAACCACAGAGGGGCTCGGAATAAAGCAACGTTAAGGAACCCTTGGATTAGAAATTTTTTGATATTTCATCTTATGTCCCCACTCTGTTTTCATCAATATTTCAGGCACAATTTCAATGTAACATTGTTCTTGTTCTATGATTACTTGATTGGGAGTGTTTTCACCTAACCTATATTGCTTTCTCATAGCCCTAAACCAAAGAGATACGATATGCCGTTCGTGAATGTTACAACACGCGTGTACTCACCTTTCACTTCTGTAACCCCCAGTCGAGTCCACGGACATCCCTCTACTGAATAACCTCGGACGCAATGCCAAAGGGTCCTCAATGCTGGTGGACCTCAGCAACTTCTCCTTGACCTCAGCGTCCGCGACAGCGCTGGTCATCCCATTTGTTTGACCGTGGTCATTGACTTTGACCACCTTGGCGAGTCCATTCAAATGGCCACTGGAAACGCCCAACAGTGGAGTCTCTTTCGCTTCGCCCGTCTCGACGTCTTCGTCCAACTTCGTCGTCTTGTCGTTTGGGACTGTTGCTGGGTTCTCCAGTACCTCCAATGTTACACCGGGGGAAACATTTCTATGGAACAAGTAACCGCATCGATGTGCGAAAATAAGCTTAGGGTATGGGAAATATTGCAAGAGGCTTGAACATGTCTTTTGTTGAAAGGTTCAGCTTTTGACAAATAAATACAATAGATTTGCATGAATGTTCTTATGTAAAAGAAGTTCATAACAATAAAAGCTGTCAATAATTTAGATCAGATTTTTAAAAATATTTTAATGTTCCCGAATAAGTCTATCGCACTGATAATTTATATCATAATTATTTTTATCGCGTGTCTTTTCTTGCGTCCTATACAAGATACGAAGCGTAAGTTTAGTTCAGTAACGTTGACCGATAATTCAAAATAAATTTTATGTTAAATAAATGCCCTATCTGAGTAAAATGAACAACCTAAAAGTCATATACTTGGCCTAAATATTTATGACCTTAATATATTAGTGTAGCAACCGGCGGGGGGGGGGCGCTTGAGGGGAGGTCTATATATCAATATATTTAAATATATATATATATATTTAGGGACAACGTTTTCGGCCAACAACAGAGAGATTTTCGTAGGAGAGGGCATGCAAAGTCTTGGCCTTCTACTAACATTAGCTACGCCCCTGGAGCACTAACTCTAGTCACGACCCTTAATCGACTATGTAACATTCTTATTTTTTTTAATTGTAGCATTCGTTCAAAAAACACATGTCAAAGTTTGGCAGAAACCAAGCGAGCAATTCGATGTTGAGGTTGTTACCTATAAGCAGAGACTGGTCTGAGCAGGAGGCCGGCCACCACAAAGTGCAGCTCCATGGCAGCCAGCAGCAAGTAGGTCCCGGTTATTCCGTACTCAATCCTGACCTGGCGGATGATGAAAGGCGCAACGATCGCCGCAACACAACCGCCGCAGAAGACGATGACGCTTGCGGTGGACCTCAGCCTCTTGAAATACTGGCGTGTCAAACACATGGCCGGCACAAAGATGATGCCGTGAGCTGTTCCTGGAAGTATTTCGTACAAGAAGATATGTAATGATCTCTTATTTTTTTGTATACTAAATTGTTAACATGCGGTGGGACTAGACAGATGTCGTAGATTTGAAATGTTTTATTCCTAATGGCTACCTTGCTTAGGAACATGCTGGACTTCTGGTGGCTCATGCACATAGAAGCGCCTTGCTAATTTAATGTTGATCTTAGCTTGTGTTTACGTTGATACCCGAGAAAATGATGGGACATGTTGAAAGTGCTGACAGAACTTATGATCATCAAATTAGAAAACGTTTTATTTATTAGTGCGCCGAGAAAATGATATGAAAAGATATTTCCGAGACGATGTATTTTTACACGTATATTTTTATTAGTGCAAGTATATACAAGCATGACAAACGTATTTATTTCTCATCACATGATCTTGCCATGTGCCTTAGAACTCGATCAAATTGCCAGATATAAAAACACATAAAGTTTCTCAACCTTACCCCTGACCGCTTCCATTGCTATAATGCCTGCCACATGTGGTGACAGACCTTGACCTATAGACGATATTGAGGCAAGGATACCTCCGATTATCACGCACTTCTTCTCTCCTATCTTTGGGAGGATGAACGTAGCAGATATCACCGCTAAAACATCAGATTGGAAGAGATGAAAAGGGAAATTATTTATAGTCTTCGCGCGTCTTTTCTCAATTTACAATTATAAAACAGTTACAGTTCTTGGAATTTTGCATCTGAGCAAGAAATGGGGTGACGAAAAAACA
The DNA here is from genome assembly GCA_964017045.1 of Omphiscola glabra. Taxonomy (NCBI): domain Eukaryota; kingdom Metazoa; phylum Mollusca; class Gastropoda; family Lymnaeidae; genus Omphiscola; species Omphiscola glabra. The sequence continues at coordinate 15,118,499 of OZ024802.1, forward strand.
TGTGACAGGGTGTCATTAATCTATTCCAATTTTTTATTATTACTTTTAAATTTTTTAAAATGTTTTTAGAAACAAACATGTTATTAAATGTAACTTCTTGAATGCGTGTTAGTCTCTATAGTGGCCCTGTGAGAGGCTCGGGTAATCTGTAATAATTTATGATCATGTGTTTCAATCACAAAGATATATCAAGCCAATCGTAATCCCTGCTGGACGGGGTAACTAACAAATGTAAACACTAATGGAGGGGTAACTAACAAACTTAAACACTAATGGAGAGGTAACTAACAAATGTAAACACTAATGGAGGGGTAACTAACAAATGTAAACACTAATGGAGGGGTAACTAACAAACTTAAACACTAATGGAGGGGTAACTAACAAACTTAAACACTAATGGAGGGTTAACTGACAAACTTAAACACTAATGGAGGGTTAACTGACAAACTTAAACACTAATGGAGGGGTAACTAACAAACTTAAACACTAATGGAGGGTTAACTGACAAACTTAAACACTAATGGAGGGGTAACTAACAAACTTAAACACTAATGGAGGGGTAAATAACAAACGTTAACACCAATGGAGGGGTAACAGACAGGAATTTAAACACTACTGGAGCGGTAACATGCAGAAATTTAAAAACTGTTCAAGAGGTAACTTACACATTTAAATATATATTTATATGTCATGAATCTTTTCGAGTCTCAAAGGAAAGTAAGATGCACACTGGGTTAGGGTTCTTGGATATAAACACAGCCCCATTCATCACTTCTGTTTCACCTTTAGTACCACCCTTCCGCCACAGTGGCGTAACTACGGATAGTGCGAGCCGGAGTAAGTCAAGAATTTTTTCACGTCCCATTTTCTGGGGAAAAAATGCCGCTGTCCGAAATTACAGCCCCGTGTGTAAAAAAGAAATAATAATTTCCGCCCCGGGCAGACTGCCCCATCATCGCACCTCCTGCGCCATTTACCCACGTCACCCCATACTTACAGAAGAGGCTGAAGGTACTAATGCCGAAAGTGAACATAAGTGATATTGTGGTGATGGTAGTGTCGTACTTCTCTATCAACTCTCCCAACATCACAGTGTTGGTCTGACCGGAACTTCCGAATATGATATGCACCAAGAACCCAGCTGTCGGGGAAAGGAAACAGAATTCGGGAAATACAAATAAGGCAGCATCGGATTCAAGGAGGGGTACGATTGGAATGCATTTATGTCCATTATACCAAACTTAAATATGTACATTGTTTTTAGGTTTATGATTTTTTTTATGTCTCTTTTTATATACATCTGTTTCACTCGTGAGAACAATGTAATTTGTTTTTAAGGGATCACTTTATGACATTATGACCTATATATACATTTTCATGTCGTGTATTACGAAGATAACAAGTGCTAGTCGTTAGCTTCTGTGTGAATTAAATGTCGAAATCTTTCTACCACAAATTTATAGTTGTTAAATAATAAGATATCGACATATAGTGCCTTAGTGTGTGTTTCAAATTTAAATTTGTGTTCAGTTTTTAAGCGTTATATTTTATTGGGTAATTTACAAACTGGTCAAGTTATTAACTGAAAGACATTTCAACTTCCTCAGATTTCTTTTGGCCTGAACCTAGGGGTTCGTTTAGGCGAGACAAAGCAACAATCACATTTCATTTCGGGTCTGCGATTTCTCTTTCTGCGCCCCTTAACAATGGAATTCTTTCGAAATACACATCCACAATATACCGACCATACATGCCTTCAAAACTGCACTCAAAACAAATCTCTTTAAACTCTACTATCCCGACTGATTCCCCCCAATTGTCGATAAACGATGCTGCCATTTGCTGTCCGTGGCTTGACATGTAAAAGTTCTGGGGTGGGTGGTGGGAATATATACATTTGTTTTTGTTTTATTATTATATAGTTGTTTTAAAAATTAAATAAATGTATGTTATTTTTTAATGTCATGATTATGTTTGCTAATATGTTTTATGTACAGCGCGGTGAGCCCAACTCCTGGCTGTGGTACCGCACTATATAAGACCACTAATAATAATAATAATAATAATGCCTTCGAATTCTCCCAAACTTATCTCTAAATGAACATAAAATCCCCAATGTATTTTTTTTGTTTTCTTGTAAACCTTTGTTTTACGACACACTCACCAAAACAAATGACCCACGCCCATCCTTTGTCCACTGGAAGGGTGTTCATCGGTTCTCGAGGCCCCATCTTCCTTTCACTCCTGCGTTGAAGGACTCGCCGCGTGGTGTCACCTTTGATGCAATGAAACTTTCAAAAAATTGTGACCACACAAACACTACAGCCAAGCAGACCCAGCTACGCCATGTTGGAAAGCCCTCGATGTGTATCTAGTGAGAGCTTATCTCTGTTAGAGACCCCCCAGGCTTCATTGAGAGCTGTTGAAAAAAAAAAAAAAAAAATAAGCCTCGAACTAAAAGGCACGATAAAAAAAAGCAATTCTGACCTGTTATAGTGGAAAGCGAAATTTCGACGCGTGATGCAGATAAAGCTGGTTAAAGTTCACGGAGCAAGTTATACTTTTCAATGAGTTCACGATTTTGGGGCGGGGGGGGGGGGGGGTTGTTCCATAAGTAGGTCAATAAATCCCCAAATCTCTCACGGTGATATAGGTAATACCAGACGTCTTGCATATGTTTTGTTGCTCACAGTTCACCCTCTATCAAGTCACGTTGCAATCCCTACAAGTAGTTCTAACAGACATCATATTACCTATTTGGCTAAAACCTTGTGCACCCAAAGCTATTTACAGCATACTTTTCCAAGAACTTGTGCACCCAAAGCTATTTACATTATACTTGTCCAAGAACTTGTGCACCCAAAGCTATTTACATCATATTTTTTCAAGAACTTGTGCACCCACAGCTATTTACAACATACTTGTCCAAGAACTTGTGCACCCAAAGCTATTTACAACTTACTTGTCCAAGAACGTGTGCGCCCACAGCTATTTACAACTTACTTGTTCAAGAACGTGTGAGCCCACAGCTATTTACAACTTACTTGTCCAAGAACTTGTGCGCCCACAGCTATTTACAACTTACTTGTCCAAGAACTTGTGCGCCCACAGCTATTTACAACTTACTTGTCCAAGAACTTGTGCACCCACAGCTATTTACAACTTACTTGTCCAAGAACTTGTGCACCCACAGCTATTTACAACTTACTTGTCCAAGAACTTGTGCACCCACAGCTATTTACAACTTACTTGTCCAAGAACTTGTGCACCCACAGCTATTTACAACTTACTTGTCCAAGAACTTGTGCACCCACAGCTATTTACAACTTACTTGTCCAAGAACGTGTGAGCCCACAGCTATTTACAATATACGAGCTGATCTTTTCCGACAATACAAACGGAATGTCTTTAAAAATTGTTTGCAATTATTCTCTTTTTTAAGCTTTATAAGTTTTCATAACTTTGAAATAAGATCTTATTTTGCTCACGAAGGTTTATCATTTATAAATAATTATTCATAAACGTTATTGGGTTTAAATATAAGTGTCTCGTTGCAGAGGCGTAACTGGGTTTTTGGCGCCCTTGGCTAATTTATTTTTTAAATAATAAAAATTTAAAAATTAGAGATTTAGCGGCGCCCTTTTGAACAGGCGTAGGCCGGCGCCCTTGGCAACTGCCCCAATGCCGAGCCGTTGTTACGCCTCTGTCTCTTTGTTAAAATTTGTGAACGGATCAAAGCAAGTTCTTTTAACTTTTGACATTAGATTTGAACAATGTTTAAACACTGCATTGTTTTATAAACACGTATAGGAAGAGGATGCGAGGGACGGTCCACACAGGGCACAATTTATGTGTGTGTATGTGGACGGGGGAGGCATCATTTGTCAACTTGGTATGTTTAATATCGTGTTCTCGTGTGTTTTTACTAAATGCATTGTTATTTTCGTAATTTTTTTTTTTTGTGCAAAGTCCAAGATTGTTAAAAATATTAACTAGGTTACTCATACTGCCGAACATGACGGTGTTAATCTCAAATTAAATTAAAAGGGAAAATTTGAATTATCGTAAGTTATTTAGTATAAATTTAAATTGTCAATGTTCCAGCGAATGGAGATTAGGAAAATTATAAGTAGTCGAAACTATTGGGATGTATGAACAAACAGTAACCACAAGCAGAGGTGGGTCCAACAATTAGCGATGGGTAGCCTCTACAGTCGATAACTGCGAGTTTTATTTGCATCGGGGGAAATTAAGCTCTTGGGTAATGGTAAACGTAGGTGCGCCAACGCCAGTGATTGTATTAACCGTTACAGTGGCACGCCACCACCCCCCACCCTACCTAGACTCCGCCCTGGTTTCAGCACATCAGATATGTTTTGTTGACACACGCTATCTCCCATCGCCATAGTTTCATTGAAACCTCTTTACTACGGTCAGATTCTTCCATAAAAAGGGAATATTTTTTTTTTCAAAAAAAAAAAAAAAAAAAAAAAAGAAAGAAAGAAAAACCTTTCATATCAGTTGCGTAACCGGGGGGGGGGGGGGCGGGAAGACCAACTTTATTAGGCATGCAAACGTGAAAATAAGAAATCTTATGGATACGAGAGGCCACAGTCTTTTGTTTAAAGTTGGCTGTTTGAAATCGGCGGGGAATTTCAGGGGAAAATGGGTGAATCCGGTTCCACAAACAATTGCGATACAATTTGAGGCTTTCAAAATATTTTCTCTAATAAAGTTTGTCATTTAATGGTGGAAATCTATTAATAGAACATCTGGCCAATCTCATTAAGATATAAATGTAACAACCTGGTATTCCGTTTGGCAAATCTCTCAACGGCTATTCGGCACTTCAACGTAACTGTGAGCCAGCGTAGTGGGTCTTAACGTAAACGAAAAGGTGTCTACAACTTTATTTTACTAAAGAGTTTTACAAACAAACTGCTACTGCTATATTTATACGGAAATACATTGTCTAGAATATTTATGCTTTACCAAAACAATGTCTAGAAATAGAAACATTACGTAATGCGATGTGACGTTTCCCAGCCTTAGAAACGACAAGTTCTATAGGCGACTGAAGTTCAATTTGAATGGTAACGTTAAAATTCAATTTGAAAAATTCGAAGGGGGTAAACGAATATTGTGTATAGAATTCGAGAAATTTGTTTTTCATTTGTTTTTAAATAATATTTGTATATTTAATTAAAAGTTGTGTGAACATGTCCATTTTTTCATAAAGAAAAACAACCTCCTGATTTGACACGAATGAACATTTTGCTTAATTTAGGTCACTATTGGAGGAATCGCAGAATAAAGAGCCCCTCGCTATATCTGAACTAGTATGTCCAATTAGGTTGAACTCTAAATTAAAGTAAATTTAAAGTCCATCGAGCAATTATCAAATGTGTGTTTTTTTGGCAGCGAATCATGATCTATATTTTAAAACTATTTAATTTGAGAGCAATAAACTGAAAATATTTTTTCAAACAAAACTGGAGGGAAACAGATGACGGAGAAGATTGAAGATGTGATCCAACCAGTCTCGACGCTTGTTGATATGTGACGGCGGCAGTGGCGTAGCGAGCTTAACTCGCGCCCGGGGCACAATACCTTTTTAGCGCCCCCCAATACCTTTTTAGCGCCCCCCCTATTCGAAAACCATACAATATTATAGTAAAATATAACATTTGGCGCCCCATTGTGAGTAGCGCCCGGGGCATGATGCCCCCCCTTGCTCCCCCTCACTACGCCACTGGACGGCGGTATGACTTTAAACAAGAGAAGCTGCCGATCTTCCGTACACGCAAGGCAGGCACCTGTCGGGTGCCAGGCTATAGGGGCACCATTTCAACCTTTAAAATTTGTACAAGGAAGAGCATCGAAATTTTATTCTGCCAGTGGCGCCAAAAATGCTAAAGCCAACCCTGACTAAAGCCGGCTCTGACTAAGGTCGGCCCCGACTAAAGCCGGCTCTGATTAAAGTCAGCCCTGACTAAAGCCGGCTCTGATTAAAGCCAACCCTGACTAAAGCCGGCTCTGACTAAGGTCGGCCCCGACTAAAGCCGGCTCTGATTAAAGCCAGCCCTGACTAAAGCTGGCTCTGACTAAGGTCGGCCCCGACTTAAGCCGACTCTGATTAAAGCCAACCCTGATTAAAGCCGGCTCTGACTAAGGTCGGCCCCGACTTAAGCCGACTCTGATTAAAGCCAACCCTGACTAAAGCCGGCTCTGACTAAGGTCGGCCCCGACTTAAGCCGACTCTGATTAAAGCCAACCCCGACTAAAGCCGGCTCTGACTAAGGTCGGCCCCGACTTAAGCCGACTCTGATTAAAGCCAGTCCTGACTTAAGCTGGCCCTGACTAAGGCCGACCCTGACTAAAGCCGGCTCTGACTAAAGCCCTTCGGACTAAGGCCGGCCCTGACTAAAGCCGGCTCTGATTTAAGCCAGCCCTGACTAAAGCCGGCTGTGACTATGGTCAGCCCTGACTAAAGCCGGCTCTGAATAAAGCCAGCCCTGACTAAAGCCGACTCTAAGGCCAGCCCTGACTAAAGCCGGCTCTGACTAAAGCCAGCCCTAACTAAAGACTATCCAATGTTATTATGAGTAACGACTTTTAGGGCTTTGCTTTGTTCCCTCCCTGATTGAGAGACTTTATAGTCACAGATAATCCGAATGCCGGGTTATAAAAAAAAAAAACAATAAAATAAGCCTCGACAGTTTAAAATGTATAAAGTAACCTCAACACTAAAGCCCTGATGTCGTGTTTACACAATCATCTCCACACGAGAGCCCAGCTGCCCGTGTTGACACAATCATCTCCCCACTAAAGCCCAACTGCCCGTGTTTATACAATCACCTCCACACCAAAGCCCAACTGCCCGTGTTTACACAATACATTTCACAAACCAACTCTATAGTAGACACAATGGTGTACTTATTGACATCATCTGTCTAGTCAAATAGCTTCGAAGGAAGTTCATCCTCTAGAATCTTTTCAACAGACGACCCAGCAGGTTACACGAAAGAGGTATCCACCCAGCATAATCCAGATACCGGCATGAAACACCACAACACTTGAACGTCACAAACGTGAACTATGAAATCTTGTTGCATGGCTTGAAGAGTCAAACCCTCAGGAAATTAAACTGCACAGCCAAAAGTTTCGCCGATATCCTTTCAACCTAAACAAACGCTGAATTTATTATTCAAGGACTTATCATCACTCGTGAAAATGTACCTTGGTCGTCTTCTCTTCTGTCAACAGTCCACCCCCACACCCTTCTTTTCAACTTACACCCGTGTCGGCCTTTCTTACACTTTTCAACGTGCACCCGTGTCGGCCTTTCTTACACTTTTCAAGCCAGCACAGTTGTTTTATTGACAGATCTGTGAATGGATATTATAGTTGTTGAAAGATGGTAGATATAAGTGATCGATTGATTGACAGCTCACTGTCACTGCTCCATATTGTTAAGCACGTTTGTTTTCTCTGATACGAGGCTTACAAAAACCTGGTAGTGTATATTAACACGTGTCTGAGCGAACTGTGTCCCTGGTTACTTTGTAACGCGTTAGAGAAAAACTTTCCCTGCATTTACATTGTGAGCAAAAAGTATTATATCATGTGCAATATTGATACTAAAGATAATCAAATTTCATTAATTCATTTCATGTGTAATATTGATACGAAAAAAAATCAAATTTCATGGTTGCAATTTAGTTGGTGGCGCAAATTCACCATCAGCGCCATCATAAACAAATGCGCCAATATATGTGTTTTTACATGTGTTTAATACAAGCTCACGTGTGTTTAATCTATGGAATGAAGAATGCTGTATAAAATGACATCGTTAAAAGTTAATTGCTAAGAGTAGCGCCCCCACCTTGACGGTCCGTGACACACCAAATGGTAGATGATCCCCGGACACTATACAGACAGTCCACGAAACACCGGACACTATACTGACAGTCCACGAAACACCGGACACCACACTGACAGTCCACAAAGCACCTTACGTCCTGTTCAACACAGACGTCACCCTTCGAAAACACCAGCTTCTTTACTTCTGCTGGCGACCTTCGGCTTTTCTTCCTATTTTATAGTCCCATTGCGTTCTAAATGTATTAATTTTTTTTCTTAAACTTATATCTAACTGGAAACCAGTGAAATGCACGCACGTCTATCGTAAGTGGCTGACAGCATGTTGTGCAATCAGAAGAGAATAAAGCATGCCTAAACGTCAAGTAGCTTGTGGACACAAACACGCGATGATTTTTATAAGCCGTAGTTTTATTAGAAGTCATGTTATCAAACAGGTTATCACACCACTTGATAATTTTCTTATGCATTTTTAAAGTTTTCAACATTTCATGAAATATTTGTTAATGCCATTGAAATGTCTTCAGATGTTCATTATGTCTTCATATTTTTTTTAAAATACAATCTTTGCAACACTGCTTTAGGGCGCGTTCATTAATTATGTCAACCAAATAATGGGGGGGGGGGTGTTGGAAAAGTTTGACAATTTTGATCCCCCCCCCCCTCTCTCACAAAGTGTCACACATTCTCGACCCCCTACCTCCATAAGCGTGACGTAATTTGCGGACGACCCCTAGCAATATAAGATGTATTTAATGTGTGTCTGTCTGTGCACTGCAGATGGCTGGTCAGAATGTTAGCACACTTTGTTAGTGCAAGATAAGTCAAAAGTTGGCCTCTCTTCACCTGTAGATTCTGTTTGTCGCAAATGACTAGGGCGGTATGTTTGCGATCCTGTTGCAGTTATGGAACATAGACAAGGTTCAAGTGTCATGTGTAGTCAGGATAAAATATATTAATAGATTAGGAATACGATATTTTGAGAATTTATGGAAATTAAAATGAGTAACATTAATCACATCGCTGCTTGAACGGATTTAAAAATCTGTAACATCTATTTTGCATCACAACTCATCTTAAAAAAGCATGTCTTCTTCTCTTCTTCTATATATTAAGGGCCCACGATCAATTTATTGATCATTCTGGCTCATATGCATGTAGAGGGGATTTGCAATTTTTCTGTACCTGGTATTGATGAGGATATTTTACTGGTTGCTAGAGTAACTTAGTGAGGGTATCATGCACTGGGGGTTGGTAGGCCTGAGGCAATAGACGCAAATGTGTTAAGTGTTGTCGCCTCAACTGTTCCTTTTGAAAGCTTGTTCAGTCCCTGATTGTCTTTGGCAGGAATGAGCAATTCCTGTACTGGCTTCTGGCTGGTATGAGCCGGAACTGCCTGTGATGGCCTCGCCGCTGTCAATGGGGGAGAGGGACGAGATTCTGTTTAATGCTGGAGCAGTGAACCAGCCTATTATTTATCTTGTACATCATGGAGAGCTTGGATAGTCGTCGTCGTTCCTCCAATCGTGACCAGCCCAGTGTGTCCAGCATGCTGCCAACACTAGAGGTATTCCTGTAGCGGTTCAGGGCAAGCGTGCTGCCCGTCGCTGGACCGCCTCCAATCTGTCGATGCTCTTCTGGGTAAATGGGTCCCAGACTGAAAATGCATTATCTAAAAGCGACCGGACAAAGGCTTTTTGTAGGCTCTTTCTTTCACACTGGAGTTGCTGATCTTTAGATTACGCCTTAAGAACCACGGGCTCTTGTTCTCCTAGTTGCACATATTGTTAATATGCTCAACAGCACCGACAATGCCCTCTTGAGCTTAAGAAATTTGCACCTGCTCCTCAACACAAAAGGATTCAACCAATGCGAGTAGCTGCCAGGAGACAGATAGAGCTTATGGCAATTGTTGCTCACACCGACAATGCCCTCTTGAGCTTAAGAAATTTGCACCTGCTCCTCAACACAAAAGGATTCAACCAATGCGAGTAGCTGCCAGGAGACAGAGAGAGCTTATGGCAATTATTGCTCACACCGACAATGCTTCTATTTTAAGTGCTGAATTGTTAGATGAGGATTATAATGAATTGTTTGGTATATCAGTTCCGCAAGATGAAAATGATAAATCAGCTACTTTAGTCCATGCCCATCAGGGGCGTCATTTCAGGTTTTTTTCAGGAAAGGAGGAGGGTGAAACCAAAATTTGTTCGGCTTTTTAAGTTGTTTATTACTGGAGGCGTCACAGTGCGTAGCCATTTTAAAAAACCTGCAAATTCAGGGGGGGGGGGGGGGAATGCCTCATGCCCTACCCAAATGATGTTCCTGATGCCCATTGTTATAATAGAACACCTGGCTACGCCATGGGAAGATGATAGCAGCTAGAAACTATACTATAATTGTCAGCTTAGCTGAAAATAATCATATTTATACCGCACAAAAGATATGTAGTCTTTACCAACCGTTTTCATTGATTCTGCATTATAAAATGTAAGTGTAAGAAACATTTTAACTGGATGATTAACAAGCTAAAGATGTAATAAATTGTTGTTTTTCGTGTCATTAAAATAAATCAGCACAAAGTAAAATGTACCGGTATGTATACATTATTTATATTAGAATTATTTATTTTTCAATTGGGGGGGGGGGGGTTGTAGAAAATGTTTACATAATTAAATAGGGGGTCATGGAAAGTTTGGCAGTTGTTGACAAGTTGGGGGGGGGGGGGAGAGTGCGTAAAATTTGTTGAGATTACATGAAGATTTGTAGTGACTCGCACTTATGAAAACGTAATAGAAATTAAATCCTGCCATTAATATAACAAACTATGTCTCCGCCTGGTGTCTCATTATTTTGTGTAATAACATCGACTTGAATAATACGATTTTTGAGTAAATTCTTGTGTTATATTACTCACAAAAATAATGTGTAGTTTCAGATGATGCTTAAATTGTCTGACACATCCACAACTTGCCTACTATCTCACACATCCACAACTTGGCTACGGTCTCCCACACCCACAACTTGCCTACGGTCTCCCACATCCAAAACTTGACTACTATCTCACACATCAACAACTTGCCTACTGTCTCACACATCCACAACTTGCCTACTATCTTACACATCCACAACTTGGCTACTATCTTACACAGCCACAACTTGCCTACTATCTCACACATCCACAACTTGCCTCTTGTCTCACACATCCACAACTTGGCTACTATCTCACACATCCACAACTTTCCTACTGTCTCACACATCCACAACTTGCCTACTGTCTCCCACATCCAACACTTGCCTACTATCTCACACATCCACAACTTGCCTACTGTCTCACACACCCACTAATTGCATACGGTTTCACACACCGACAAATTTCCAACTGTCTCTTACACCCATTACTTGCCTATAGCTTGCATACGTCATAAAAAAAGTTCCACAACAAAGATCCTCATCAACAAACGTCAATTTTATTGCGCTAAAACTTTTTTTGCAGGCTGTGACGTCATGATGAGACAATCACCACATGACAGACCGTGTTTGGACCACGTGACTGGCCGAGCAATGGCCTCAATCTTATCTCCTTTTTTTATATTACAATTTTAAACAAAACAATTCTCGCTTAAACAACGTTTTAAATAGTGCTGGAAATAACAAACATAAAAAAACAAAAAGCTTTTAAACTGGTGTTTAACTAAAGTGCAAAGTCATGCCTTTACAAAAATTGTGTAATGTTTCGGTCTGCGTACCGTCCAAAAGACTGCAAATGAATTTTTTTTTACTAATTTAAATGTTACAATTAGTTCTTTGTCCGTGTCGTCCTTTAAGATTTAAGACTATATAGAGAATGGCAAGGACACGTTATATTATCGCGAATTTCTAATCTAGAATTGCGCGTATGACCACACAAAAAATATGCGGGTTTACACCGCAATTTTAGACCAATTTGTATGCACAAAAAACTGGGCGCGAAACGCTTCTGCTGGCAGTTTGGGATACTTGGGATCTAGGGCGTAAATGTAAAGTAAAACAACATTCAAGTGGAGGTTAGAAAAACGCCTTTGAACTTATCGAAAACGTTGAGCTAAATACAAAAATATATCTTCTAGTTTTAGGGACAGTGTGTGAATATACTTTATAATCCTTTTAAGAAAGACAATCGTGACACGAATCCACTATAACGTTTGATATCATCAGAAAGGTGGATGACTGTAGATCAGTTGGTAATTAATTATGTGGGCTTCTTAGCCGTGTGTGCTAATGGGGTAGTTGAGGGGGGGGGGGCGAGTTGTGCTGTATAGAGCAAAAGATGCTCTGTATGTTGACCTGTGTTGTACTTGATATGTTCTTGCTTATGGAGTGTGGCTGTTGGTGGTGTGTGGTCGCTAGTGGTGTGTGTTCGTTAGTGGTGTATGGTGTGTGGCTGTTGGTGGTGTGTGGTCGTTAGTGGTGCATGTTGTTCGGTTTACGGGAGTGTGTGGTTGTCAGTTGTGTGCTGTCTTTAGTGGTGTTTTTGTTAGTGGATGTGAAGGTTGTTAGTGGTGTTTTTGTTAGTGGCTGTGAAGGTTGTTAGTGGTGTTTTTGTTAGTGGCTGTGAAGGTTGTTAGTGGTGTTTTTGTTAGTGGCTGTGAAGGTTGTTAGTGATGTTTTTGTTAGTGGCTGTGAAGGTTGTTAGTGGTGTTTTTGTTAGTGGCTGTGAAGGTTGTTAGTGGTGTTTTTGTTAGTGGCTGTGAAGGTTGTTAGTGGTGTTTTTGTTAGTGGCTGTGAAGGTTGTTAGTGGTGTTTTTGTTAGTGGCTGTGAAGGTTGTTAGTGGTGTTTTTGTTAGTGGCTGTGAAGGTTGTTAGTGGTGTTTTTGTTAGTGGCTGTGAAGGTTGTTAGTGGTGTTTTGCTTTGTAGTGGCGCGTGTGGCTTTTAGTGGTGCGTTTTTGACAGTGGTGCATTGCTGTTAGATGTAGTGGTTGTTTTTGTTATGTGGTGAACGTTTTAGATGCGTTGCGTGCAAACAAAGGTTCTATTCTTATGAAACAAATTATGCTACTATTAGTGGGTAACTGACAGTACGGAATAAATATAAATTGATTACGGCGTAACTATTTCAACCGGAAAAAATCATATAAATCTTTACAGCATCATTATGAAAGATCATGTTGGCAATATGAAACAGCATATGATGATTTTTTTTTCCTATTTATAATGTGTTGCTTCCTTTATAAACCGACTGATTGCCTAACAAACAGCATTGCAAAGTATCACATAAACATAATCATGTACAGATTGACATATTTGCATAATATTTTTGTCCGTGGTTTGTTTAACAGACACACGACTTAGCGACTAAAAAACATTTTTTTTTTTTAAAAGCCTGATATTTATACTGACGTCAGGTCACGATATACCTGCCCGCTTTCTCATCCAGATTAGAAGTTAAAGTTTAAGCAGAAACATTGTAACCCTCAAAGTTTTGAAAAAAAATAAATTAATACAATGTTTTAACTGTGCGATTCAAAAGACAACACGTTGTCAAAATGTGGTAATAATAATAGATGTTTTTGTTTTGTGAAAATTCAACTAAAATAAAAAAAAAAGACTCGTTGCGTTAAGTTGATCTGGTGTTTGCAGATGTTCTTTGTGACATTATTCAACCCACTAGTGACTTGTTTATATAGGTCAGCCATACTACCCTTTCGCCATACTACCCTTTCAAGAAGAAAAAATAAAAGTTGAACCATGCGTAAAGTAAACATTTAAATCATGAATTAAAAAAAAAATTGACCAGCCTGACTTACAAATGCAACGAAAGCCTTTTTTAGTTTTAGTATTAATGTTGTTGTTTTTTATTTATATGAAATCGTAACTATAGGTTTGAATTAATTCAAATATGGCATTTATTTCTGTTAACCGAAGTGCGAATATCAGATAATTTTAAAATTAATTTTGTTGGCTACAGAGATCAGTTTGGTACAGGAGAAAAGAAATAAGGGAACAGGACAGGTAAATACAAATGTATTTGTTTGAGAATGACAAATGAAACGTGAGGTAATCTTTAAGACAGTTGATCGAACCAGTCTCGGAGGTCTACGAAATAAGACAGTTGATCGGAACTGTCTCTGGGTCTAAGAAATAAGAAAGTTGATCGAAACTGTCTCTGGGTCTAAGAAATAAGACAGTTGATCGAACCAGGCTCTGGCTCTAAGAAATAAGACAGTTGATCGAACCAGTCTGTGGGTCTAAAAAATAAGGACAGCTGATAGAACCAGTCTCTGGGTCTAAGAAAAAATATATTTGTATTTTAATGTTAGTTTGTGGTTTGTTGTTTGTTTGTTTCATCAATAAACATCTGCACGTAATGACGACAAATCATAAATAAAACATATTCTCTTTTTAAATATTGCATAGTGAAGTTAAATAAGCAACAAGGGAGAACATTCTACGTTAACCAGAGAAAAGCAAAACGCTACAAAGTTATGCCCCTTTCGAAAATTGCTTTGGTGATGTTTAACTTATCTTAGCTTTTTCAAAATTCATTTTTTAATACCTATATAGTTCCAACGCGCAACTATGGGAATACAATAATATGCTTTGAATTGTTTATATATGTAAATCTTTTTTTACAAAAAAATTTTTTTTTTTTACAAAACAATATTTTCATATACTGTTTGATAGCAGATGGCTGTAGGTGCTTACATTTGACTTGTAGCTTTTCATTAACGATACCAACAATTATTATGTCGTCATTAATTATTTAAAAAAAAATGTTTTTCGCATTTTAACCCAATAGTTATTTGTCTCAATGAAAGTTTTAAAGACAGCGTATGCGCAATAGTGTTAATGCCGCTTCGAATAATGTGAAGAAACTATTTATGGTCGCATTACCGAGAATTTGTTAAAATTAATCAAGATTATATTCATCATGAGGGTTTGCTTTTAATTTAAGGAAATATTTTAAAAGCATGTTGAATTTTTTTAAAAAGTAAAGCTTTAACTGTACAGCTGATTCTTGCAGCAAATTAATTTTTTTTTTTAAATTTACCTGTCATTCACGATAAAGCGAGCTTCTCACTAAGCGCTCTCTTCTATATAAGAGTTCTCTCCTCGATAAAGCGCTCTTCTCGCTTAGCGCTCTCTTCTTTATAAGAGCTCTCTCTTCTTTATAAGAGCTCTCTTCTCGCCAAGTGCTCTGTTCTCTCGATAAAGTGCTCTGCTCTGGTATAATTATAAAGTAGTGGCACTTCCATACACATCGTACATAAATGTAGAAATATTTTATTAGATCAACATGATATACAATTATAAACTTCTTTGAGAGACAAAAACTGACTACAACAAAACATTAGTTGCCTGTTCAATGTCATTGCATTCCAAATTCTAATGCTGACAAGCAAAGAGAGGAAATATCACATAAAAGCTTTGCTCATTGAATGGGATTCATACCATCGCTTCTAACTGGAGTATGACTGGCCGTGTTTATGAGATGATGACTAGCCTTGTAGACGGGTGTATGTCTTGCTCAGTGGACAGGATTATGATTAACTCAAGTAGATGAGCTTCTGACTAACGTGGTCGATGACCAGGACAGCGTCTGAATGTTTGTGCTAAACCAAACAGTAAATAGTTCATAGACATTCGAGTGAGCATGATAAAACAATATAAAGAAGAAAATAAAGACTAGTTCAGAGGTTCTTAAACTTGTTTCAGCGGTAAAGCATACCCTCCTAATCCTTTTTTCTCAATTATTAAATATATCTCGGTCACCCACCACAAAATTTTTTTTTTTAAAAGTATGGTTATCCCCGCTGATACCGCCTCCCACACACCCAGGAGTTGCAGGCACCACTGACACTGTCTCCCACATACCCAAGAGGTTCAGGTACCAATGACACCCACGACACAGCCTCCCGCACACGCAGGAGGTGCAGGCACCCCTGGCTAAGAACCCATGGACTAGTAGTTTTCACTCAACAAAATTGCTAGGCAGTAACTCACTAACGTGATTTGCACACATTGTTATATCCTTCTGATATACAAATGAAAATATCTTCACTTGAGAAGTACGCAACAACAAAATAATAGAAAGATGTTTCAAAGATTCAAATTAATGTTAAACTTTTAAAAATATATTTCAGCCTAACGTTTTGCTCAGCTGTTCCCTGTCTTTCGTGTATCTTTATATAAAAAAGAGCAAATTTTAGCAACCCGATGCAATTATTGTTTTTCTCAATTTCAACTGATTTGATGACGTCAAATCAAAACAGCTAAGTTAAATCTAAGAGATGAAATGGGAGGCCACTTCTTTTGCACGTATTATCAAAAAAGAAAATAACTTTTTTAAAAAAACAACAACAATTTTTATTCCTTTGAGATTAAGTCAAAACGTGCAGCACTCTGGCGTGCGGCACCCTGGCGTGCGGCACCCTGGTGTTCTGCACCCTGGTTTCGACACCCTAGTGTTCGGCACTCTGGTCTTTTTTCCTTGTAGTGCATTGAAATCTCTTATAGTTGTGATATTTCTTAAAGTTGTGCAACTATGATATTACTAAATGTTGTGCATATTATGATATTACTTACTTTTATGTATACTATGATATTCTAAATGTTGTGTAGCATGTAAATTAGTAAAGTGCTGGAAAAAAAAGGTTTACATTGCAAAAAAGTATATTCTTGAAATCCATTCTCACCCACTGTAACATAACAATAAATTTTTATTTTACCCCCCCTCCCCCCAAAAAACACCAAAAAAACCACACAAAAAACCACAATGCATGAATGTGTAAATGAGGGAAACAACATATCTAAAGACACCACCAACCCAGTTGGCTCGTCAAAAGTCAGCAGCATGAAAATAATATTGCAAGATATTTGTCATTGGAAAATAGTAACATCGCAAGGTCGTGCACATCATCATGGTATTCAAAGAGCCCCAGGAATGCAAAGTGCCTCTGATTCTTAAATGGGATATTAAAATATTTAAAATACACTTTAAAAAAATGTTACGCTACTGTAAAACGTATTTCTAGAAGCTTAAAATAGAAACCAACAGAAAATGAGTGTGTTCATTATATTTTTTTTACATGTAATTCTTTATTTTACTTTATTGAAGTGAGTTCTACTTCATAGAACTGTGCATGATTTTTTTTTAGCATAGTTAAAAGTCTAAATCAGCGTTTCTCAAGCATTGTTTGCCTAGGGACCACTTAAAAAATATATTATTTTTTATTAATACAACATAATTTTAATTATATATATATAAGTTATAACTGCTTTTTCTAGATGCAAATTCCTTGTTTCCTTCTTTCAAATTTATTGTGCCCACAAAAGGTACATGTAAGGTCCCACATGGAAGTACTTTGCTCTAAATTGTGTGCCACTAAAACTCAATTTCTTCAAAATTTTATATCCGTTATTTTTCTTCATTTTATACAAAATGTTATTAAAACTAATGGAAGAAAGCATAACATATTTCTCTCTCTTTCTCCGTTTTTTTCCATTTTAAATTCCAATGCAAATTTCCAAAACTGCTTAGCAACGCTTTTATATTGCTTTAGTAACCGAATGGACATCTTACATTATAACAGAAGAGAAGGTCAAAGGTCAGTATTGGTGTAACCGATCACAGATCATACAAACCTTATAATCTAAATACTCTCCAACACAGCCAACTGCATATGAGTTAAATAGGGGTGTAAAATGGTTTCAGTAATATGGTCAAAGTAAATTAAGCAAGCTCTTAGAATTAAACAAAATTTTTATCAAATTGAACGTAAACTGCGTTTCAATTTCTGGTTGGTCTGCAGGGCGATCATACTTAGTTTTTTGTCGAATTTGTTAGCCCATGTTGTAAAAAGGCCGGTAGGCAAATGTTGTATGAATGTTTGTAGACAAATTTTGTATGAAAGTTGTTAGAACATTGTTGGATGAAAGTTGGTAGATATTTGTTGTAATTTTTGTTTTGTTACGTGCCGTTTGATCAGGCAGAGAGGAAAAAACAGTTTAGTAAAAGGGAACCTTGTCACATACTACTTACTCCAGGTTACATACTCCGTACCTCAGTTCATATACTCCCTACCCCAGATAGCATACTCTGTACCTCAGTTCATATACTCCATACCCCATATTACATACTCCGTACCTCAGTTCATATACTCCAAAACCCAGATTACATACTCTGTATTTGAGTTCATATACTCCATACCCCAGATTACATACTCCGTACCCCAGATTATATTCTCCATACCCCAGATTACATACTCCATACCCCAGGTTACATACTCAGTACCTCAGTTCATATTCTTACTACCCATAATCCGTATCTCAGTTCATATACACCCTACCCCAGATTACATACCCAGTACCTCAGTTCATATACTCCCTAACCGAGATCTAATACTCCGTACCTCAGTTCACATACTCCCTACCCCAAGGAGTATGTGATTTCTTATTGGATACACTATAAAGTAGACCCGGTTTTATTTGAAAAATGTGAGTTGATGTATCTTTTTTTATTCTTAAACATCAGAACGATAATAATAGCCAAGAGTCGCTTGTTGCTGGTCACTGGTCAGTGGTCACTGTTCACTGGTCGCTGGTAACCGATCGCTGGTCACTGGTCACAAGTCACAGGTCACAGGTCGCTAGTCACAGGTCACAGGTCAATGGTCACAGGTCACTGTTCAACACGACAGTGGTATGACCAGACACTTATCACAGGCAAAACAGTCCTTGATAACAGAAGGGAGAGAGACATTCATTCGTACAGGGCCTGTAGTGCATCGTGTTTGATTAAGGCGTAGGTAACTAGACACATTTCCACTTGACATGACCGCGTCGTGTTAACTTAATGTCAGAAATGTTGCATGACCGTATTAAGTCAAAGGGAAACAAGTTGCGGAACATACAGTTCCAAACCTGAGAGTTGTCTGTGCATTTCTCCAGTTATCATTTCTTATCTTAAAACGTAATTTTAGTTTTTATAGACAGAAAACTTACAGTTTATTGGGTGAACCGTTTGTTTCTATTGACTTTCCTGTCCATTATTTATGATGACATACGTTTGTTGGTTTGTTTGGTTTTCTTTGTTGGTTGTTGTTTGTTGTTTGTTTGTTGGTTGTTTGTTAATTGTTTGTTGTTTTTTTTGCCATCACTCCTTCGATAACTAAATATAATCAGGTTTAAATTTCACGTGAAAAACCGAATTGTTGTAAGTATTAAACTACTTGAAATAAGAAAATTTCCTACATAAAAATGTTATATTTGGTAATAGTTTTATATGATAAGTTCCAAGAAAACTGACATAAATTATATCTATAACAAGACTAAAAGTTTCTGATTAAGAAAATACAAATACTTGTCAATTAGAACATTGTCATTCATCTTCACGCAGTATTACCAATGTTAAAAAAATAAAATCCGTTGTTAAAATGTTCTAACTTAAGGCTAGAAAAATTGACCATAAACTTGCTGCGTGTCCAAGCTAGAAATCAACAACCTGAGCTATGCAGTAACTTGACGAAAAAAATGCATATACAATTGTGACACGTATGAAGGCTCTACTAGTTATGTGCTCTACTAGTATGAGGGCTCTATACTATACATGACGTTGCCGTAATAATTTTATGAATGTAACAACAAATGGCGAGACAATTAATGTATTTGTGCTTAATATGCAAGTTGCGATGTAACTCTAATATCTGACCTAAACGTAAACAAAACAGGCGCAGTGGCCAAACAGGTGAAGCCTATTGCTGGCAGACAGCCTAACGTTGCAGTATCTCGAGCTGACAGCTGGCAGGCAGCCTAACGTTGCAGTATCCCTAGCTGACTGCCGGCAGACAGTCTAACGTTGCAGTATCACTAGCTGACTGCCGGCAGACAGTCTAACGTTGCAGTATCACTAGCTGACTGCCGGCAGACAGTCTAACGTTGCAGTATCACTAGCTGACTGCCGGCAGACAGTCTAACGTTGCAGTATCACTAGCTGACTGCCGGCAGACAGTCTAACGTTGCAGTATCATTAGCTGACTGCCGGCAGACAGTCTAACGTTGCAGTATCACGAGCTGACAGCTGGCAGGCAGCCGAACGTTGCAGCATCACGAGCTGACAGCCGGCAGACAGCCCAACGTTGCAGTATCACTAGCTGAGGAGGTTTGACGTAGAATCAGACTTAAGGTCTTCGTCTGCGGTCGCGCAGACGATGTAGGTTGCGGCCACCCCACCTGTCCTGTACGTGGCATTGACCTCCTCAATGGCCGACTTATCACTTCCGTTTGATATGGGTGACTGGGAGTTCAACGTGTCGGACTCCACTCCGTCGTGAAAGGGATCAGTGGCAGTTTGTTGCGGCGTCATCGTCGCGTTCCGATTCGTGACAACGGAACTTCCCGACAAAACAGCCGAATCTTTATCGGAAATCGATTCCAAGGATTCTGTGATCTCAAACTCGTCCTCGATCTCCTCGATGGACGTGTTCCTCGTGCAGTCGTCGATACTTTTGGATTCGCATATATCCGACGACTCGGACTGAGTGAGGTTGTTTTCGTTTTCGATATCGGAGGGCGTCCGTAGGGCTTTCGGTTTAAGGTTGTTCACTGAAGAGCCACTCGGACCTTTGTCGACCGGCTGTGGAGATTGAATCTCTTTGCATGAACATGCGTGGACGTTCACAGTTTCTTGAGAAGACCTATTTTGAGTGTGTTGTCCCCCTTGGAATTCATTTTGCAGTGCTTGGGGTATCATGAACAGTGGGACGGAGGGTTTAAGTGAATCGGCCTGGGAAAGCCTTTGCCACGTTGTGTCGTTGGTCCCGTTGTTGCCCCGTTGCATATGTTGGTCACCGGATGTGTTTTTATTGCTAGCGCCACCGCCGTCACCACCGATGCTACCCCCACCGCCTCCGCCGCCGCCACCACCGATGCTACCGCTGGACGAAGACGCGAGGCTGTAGTTTGAGTTGTTGGACGACGGCGGGTCGATATGAATCGTTGTAGGGATGATAAATCTCGTGGAGTGCTGGGGAATGTTGGCCCCGCCAGCTACTCCTATCACAGAAGGGCCATTGTCACCCTGAAGTAAAACACACGGCTTCCTCAGGGAAAACCCTCCGGACATACCCGAGCCGATCGCCGGTAGGATAATTTCCCCGTCTTCCTCGTCCACGCATTTCTGCGGCTGCAAGGAAGCGCGTCGTCCACAGTTGAAAGTAATCCCTTCGTGAGGGGACTCATCGATAGAGTGAACCCTTCGTTCCCAAAGTTTTGGCGGGCGCTCTTCGTTCTCCTCCGGAATGCTGTCCGCGTCAATGCTACCCCTGCCGCCGCCCAGCCTACTGCAGCTGCCGTTCATCTGGTTGCACTTATCCTCCAGAGAGTTTAAAATGTTCCTCACGTGGTTCGCCATGATGGGCGAGCTGAGGCTGCTCTTCCTGTTGACTATGATGGGCGTGTTGAGACCACCGTAGTACTTCTCCTCGGCCGCGGTGTTATTTGGATTCGCGGTGCCGTCGTCGGGGGAGCTCAGCGTGCCCCTGCCGCTCTCAGAGTTGGAACGGGCGCGTTGTTTGAGAATCCCTTTCGCGAGGGAATCCTTGGAATTGTTCGGGCAGACGTCCCTGTCGTTGCCCATTAAGCACTGCGGCAGCATGGACTTGCGACGCCCGAACTTATCCGCGGCGAGGTTGAGAAGGGAGGGGCGGGGAGATAACCGCGGAAAATCGCTCTTGTCGTTGAGGAGAATCACACTTGAGTTGTCGATCTTGATTTTGCACTTGCTTTTACCGGCTTTGTCTGTTGGGATGGAATACCAAAATATATGTTACACATTTTATTTCATTTAGCGTTGCAATAAATGTCTAATACAATCATAAATCTACAAACGGTTTTAAGATTTTAAAAACTTCAAAAATTTCAAATAAATTAGAAAGTAAACTGTTCGGATATTTTGAAAAGAACAAATAAACACCATCAAATAAACAATGCTATAAAAGGCATATATATCTAGCATCGTCAAATATTTGATGACTTTCTTTAAAAGAAATCCATGTGATCAAGAATATGAAGAGAATAGTTATTTCTAATATTTTTCTTAAAATAATATTATCTAAAAAAATTTTTTAGTACAAAGCGATACACTAGTTTGTTGGTGTTAATCACATTTCTTTATCATCCTTAGACCTGGCACTAAAATTGTTAGACATTCGGTTTAGTCGCTGTGTTGACATGGAAATAAAAACATCCATACCATTTCTTGGATTTTATTTTTATTTTTACAGTGTCACAGTGTTACAGTGTCACAATGTCATAGGGTCACAATGTCTGTGTCACAATGTCACAGTGTCCTAATGTCGCAGTGTCAACAATGTCGCAGTGTCACAATGTCACAGTGTCACAATGTCACAGTATCACAATGTTGTTCCTTACTTTAATTGAACGTTTGTGGTTGATCTTCAGTATGAACCGAGCATGGCTGTGTGTGTGTGTGTGTGTGCGTGTGCGTGTGTGCGAGTGTGTGTTTGCGTGTGTGTATGTGATCGTTCGTGTGCGTGGTGTGTCTGAAAGTGTTTGTGTGCTTGTTTGTGTATGTGTTTGTGTGTGCATGTTGTGTGCGTGCGTGCGTATGTGTTTATCCATGTGTGCGTGTGTGCAAGTGTGTGCGTGTGTATGTTTGTGTGCGTGTGTGTGTGGTGTGTCTGTTTGGATGTTTTTGTGTGTGTTTGTGTATGTGCGTGTGAGCGTGTCTGTGTGACTGTGTGTTTGTTTGTATGTGTGCGTGTATTTGGGTGCATGTCTGTGTGAGTGTTTGTGAGTTTGTGTGTGCGTTTGCTTGTGTGTGTGTGTAGTAAAGTAAGACAAAGCAGCCAGAAATATTAACAACGACCGTAAGGTTTAAAGCAAAGAACGTCAAACGGAAGTACCACCTTCACACACACAACTACCAAATGCAAATGAATCAGTAAATCTAAAAATAGATACCTTATCTTCAAAATACAAAGCATTAAGTCATGGATCTGTCCATAGAAAGCTTGTAGACTTAGACTATGTTCAAACGTGAAGCAGGTGATTAGAATTTTAAAAAGGAAGTGTTAAAATGGCATCACTATCTCAATATTAATCACTATCTCAATATTAATCACTATATCAATATTAATCACTATCTCAATATTAATCACTGTCTCAATATTAATCACTATCTCAATATTAATCACTATCTCAATATTAATCACTATCTCAATATTAATCACTGTCTCAATATTAATCACTATCTCAATATTAATCCCTATCTCAATATTAATCACTATCTCAATATTAATCACTGTCTCAATATTAATCACTATCTCAATATTAATCACTATCTCAATATTAATCACTGTCTCAATATTAATCACTGTCTCAATATTAATCGCTGTCTCAATATTAATCACTGTCTCAATATTAATCACTGTCTCAATATTAATCACTATCTCAATATTAATCACTATCTCAATATTAATCACTGTCGCAATATTAATAATTGTCTCAATATTAATCACTGTCTCAATATTAATCACTGTCTCAATATTAATCACTGTCTCAATATTAATCACTATCTCAATATTAATCACTGTCTCAATATTAATCACTGTCTCAATATTAATCGCTATCTCAATATTAATCACTGTCTCAATATTATAAAAAAAAATCTTAGAAATGTCATGTGAAGACGACGGTTCTTAAACGTGAAACGTTAGCGACAAACAAACATACAAAAAATGAAAAGTCATTATTTGCATCAAGTTTCCTTAATCAATCAAAGACAAAGCTTCCGGAAAAAAAATATGAAGGATAAAATGTTATAAAAGCAGATTGTAAAGAAAAAAAAAAAAATTAGTCCACTTTAGAATTGTTATTTCAAATTTAAAAGAAAACAACTATTTTAGGCTTAGGTTTTGAAACATGGTTATTTCCGAAATTGAAATTTTAACCACTTTCAGACAGGCGTAGGAGCAGGGCCGGATTAACCATTAGGCAAACAAGGCACGTGCCCGTTGGGCACCAAGCGTTTGGGGGCACCACAAGTCCTCAAGAAATATTTTTTTATGAACAAAGATCAGGCGCCCGGGCAGAAGGGGGCACCCATGTGGGTTTGTGCCTTGGGCGCTAAAATGGCTTAATCCGGCCCTGCGTAGGAGGGGTGTGGAGGTGGGTTATCCGCCCCGGGCGGAAATTTGTTCCTTTATAAGTATAAGGATTGGAATTTTTGGCCTCCAGGAGGGTCGTTTTATTTTTTTAATTTTTTTTTTTTGGGGGGGGGGTGTTTTGCGGAAAAGTGAAGGGGGGCGGCGAGGGCTACATTCTCGGTGTGTCTTCGGCGTCATTTAATCCTTGTTACGCCACAGCATCTTCCACAGATTATTCCGAGACTCGTTTCTATTAAAAATAATACCTTAGAAAATATTTCCATTGTAAAAATTTCAATTATGTTATAATTAATAAAACGCAACTCATAAAAGCAGCAAAAAGCCAAAATATATGTTCCCCTCCCCTCCCCACCACACCCACAAAATAAGAGGAAATGGTAATCGCTGAGATACAGTCAATCCTATAAAATATCGTTTGATTTATAATCTATTGAAAGCAAAACAAGGGCAAAGAAAACTACTTATTTATTTGCATGTGTTTCAAAAACTTTTTTAAAAATAATATATATAACTAGATATGATGGTAAAAAAGAAAACACCAAAGGAGATACAAGTGATCATTGTGGAGATGCAATGCTAATATTTTGTGAAATGGTTTCATAATAAAAGGATTAGTGATAGTAAAATAAAAATATGTAAAAAATGTATTTGCAAAGATGTGCAAGAATGAATCCTACAAGTCAACAAACCTGAGTTTTCTTTTCTATGTGGCATTTGATGAAATAGCGAAATTGTTGATTTAGTTGTACTTATATCAATATATTTTTGATCTCTTACCACACATAACACATAGCAAGAACAAAAGATGTATAGTTATCAATCCAACATACTTAATGATTTACTGCTACCATATGTTTGTTGCTACCTACCGGTAGCCATAGATTATTATTATTAGTGCTCATCGAAAGGGTTATTTTAAAACAAACTTATTAACATTGCCATGGCCATTTAATAGACTATCAACATGTGAACCTAATTCAGTGGTTCTCAACCCTTTAATACATTTCCTCATGTTGTGGCGACTCCCAAACACAAAACTAAATTGGTTGATACTTTATAAATGTGGAGTATATTTGTTTTCAGAAGGTCCTATGCGACCCACAGGTTGAGAACCGCTGACCTAAGTGATAAATTTCAATAGACCTTGTTCTTATTTCTTTTGAGGTCGATTCCTAAATTTATACCCAAGCATTCGAAACTTAATTTCTGTTTTGTAATTAAATTAATTTCGTATATTTAAATCATAAATTATTTTTTTTTTAAAGCATTGCCATCTCCCGATGGTCTACCCCTGGTCCATAAATACCAACGTCACAACAAATACTATGTCAAGTACTCACTGACAACACACTCTTCCACCATGAGGATTTGGTCAATCTTAGACTCGTCGATGCCTTCGTTGAAGCAAAGTCTCTTCAAAGCGTTGCACTGCGCCTGTTGTGGGACATAGACGATACGATAAGCTTGACATAATGCAACACTGTATGTGGTCAAGGCTTTGGGAATACATCATTTGGCATTTATGATAAATGGACATACATCATGTTGGAGGAAATGTGGTCTTAGTTTGACTCTGACATTGAAATAACTTTGATTTTATTTTTTAAATCATCTTCTTCTTTTTCTATATTCTGAGGGCCCACGATCAATGAATTGATCTCTCTGGCTCCTACGTGTTGGAGGGGTTCGCGATGTTACTGTGCGTGGTTTTTAAAGGGATAATTCACTGGCTCTAGAATATGGCCATAAAATTCGTAAGGGTGGTGTAGAGGATTATAAATATGACAAGAAATGGAGTCGCTGTAAAGGCCCTGAAAAAGATCAAAGTAACATAAATAATCCAGATGATTTATAATGTAACAGAGGCCTCGTTGTGACTACGCAATCCTCATATCGTTCTCTCAAACATCACACCATAAAGAAATGGGCGTATGGCGCAATGAAAAAATTATTTGTCAACAAAAGGAATTTCTCTCAGTTGGATACTAAAAAGATACAATTAAATGTCGGCTCAAGTCAATTAAATTCGTGACGTTTTTAAAATCGGGGGAGACTTTTCAACACATTTTTATTGAAAAAGCCCATCAAATCCGTTAATGAATTTGAACTGCCTAACTATTCTATCATGGACATACAAACTGCCTAACAATTCTATCATGGACTTAGAAACTGCCTAACTATACTATTGTGGAGATAAAAACTGCTTAACTATTCTATCGTGCATATAGAAATCCTATATTTTGCAAATGTCTTCTTAAAACATCTAAATGACAAAACTTATATTTAAGTGCAATAATAAAGACGTTTAAAAAAACTTGTGGTTAGTGAATGTAAAATAAAATATTAAAATTAAAACTCCCACTGCCCAAACAGTTCAAGTTATATTGCCCAAGTTATAATGCCCAAGTTATAATGCCCAAGTTATAATGCCCAAGTTATAATGCCCAAGTTATAATGCCCAAGTTATAATGCCCAAGTTATAATGCCCAAGTTATAATACCAAGTTATAATGCACAAGCTATAATGCCCACGTTATAATGCCCAAGCTATAATTCCCAAGTTAAAATGCCCAAGTTATAATGCCCAAGCTATAATGCCCAAGTTATAATGCCCAAGCTATAATGCCCAAGTTATAATGCCCCAGTTATAGTGCCCCAGTTACGGTGCCATGTTATAATGCCCCAGTTAAACGGTCCAATTTGTAGGGCACCAATTATAGTGCACTAGGGGCTGCCATTTTAACGACACAATTTTCTGTTGACTCACGATTTACAAATTGAAATAGTTATCCCCCGAAACGCCTTAAAGAACTGAGAAGCTGACGTCAAAGAAGCTGACGTCAAAGTAGCTGACGTCAAAGTAGCTGACGTCAAAGTAGCTGGACTACGTCATGCAGCTTTAGCTGGCAAGACGGGGGTGGTAAATGTCGTGCCCCATCTACTCAATGGATCTTTCAAACTGAGTGGTTCTTTCAACCAGCTCAAAATTCAAACCAATAACTCCCAGGCAGGGGCGTCTTCACAGGGATTTGGGATCATAGACGCAGCTGCTCTCAGGCACATATTTATCGAAAATATAAGGCATACAAATTATTAAGTTTTAACTATTTTTAACTTTTTTTTAAATGTATTAGTTACTTCTTTTATATACTTTGAGAACCATGTAAATTATTCAGAGATCTGTACAGTGGCAGAGATTTTGTGACATCACTAATTCAACAGTCTATATTTAGGCTGTTGCAATAGTCACCTATATCCCTGTCATCTTGCTTACGTGGTTTCTTATAATTAGGTGAGTAAGATTTACTTCGGGAACAAGATGTCAATAGACAAAGAGAGCGTCTGGGAGAAAAGGTCAAAGGTCAGCTTATCTTTGAGTGTCAAGATTGGAGAAAGTGTTTCTGCTTCTAACATTTCTGTTTCCATTTATTGCGTAGCGTTAACTTAAAGCAACCTCAACATAAATATGATCATTGAGTCCACAAGAGATTTAGCCCACGTATATGGGTTGAAGGCCACGTGTCCAAATGGAGGCCACATGTCAAAGCGAAGGGCACATGTCCAAGTGAAGGGCACATGTCCAGGTGAAGGGCACATGTCCAAATAAAGACCACATGTCAAAGCGAAGGGCACATGTCTAGGTGAAGAGAACATGTCCATGTGAAGGCCACATGTCAAAGCGAAGGGCACATTTCCAAGTGAAGGGCACATGTCTAGGTGAAGGGAACATGTCCATGTGAAGGCCACATGTCAAAGCGAAGGGCAGATTTCCAAGTGAAGGGCACATGTCTAGGTGAAGGGAACATGTCCATGTGAAGGGCACATGTCAAAGCGAAGGGCAAATTTCCAAGTGAAGGGCACATGTACAAGTGAAGGGCACATATCCAGGTGAAGGGCACATGTCCAAATAAAGGCCACATGTCAAAGCGAAGGGCACATGTCCAAGTGAAGGGCACATGTCTAGGTGGAGGGCACATGTCAAAATAAAGGCCACATGTCAAAGCGAAGGGCACATGTTCAAGTGAAGGGCACATGTACAAGTGAAGGGCACATATCCAGGTGAAGGGCACATGTCCAAGTAAAGGGCACATGTCCAGATGAAGTGCACATATCCAGGTGAAGGGCACATGCACAAGTGAAGGGCACATGGCAAAATGAAGGGCAAATGTCTAAGGAAAGGGCGCATGTCCAAGTGAAGGTCACATGTACAGATGAAGAGCATATTTCCAAGTGAAGGGCACATGTCCAAGTGAAGGGCACATGACCGAGAGGCTACTGAATCTGAATAATGAAAATTTTTTTTAAAGATTGTTCAACGCTTTTATTTGACTTGGTGAACATGTTGGACACAAATACCATCTAGAGCTGTTTAGGGACTTTGAATATGATAATAGTTGGTGTATTAAATGAAACTGATGGTGAATAAAAGTTGAATACCAAATCAACTAAACATTACTTTAGCCTTATCAACCCGTATAAACATTAGGTTAGCTAAAACTCGGATTTCCACTTCTGGTTAGAGCAATGGCTAGAAACAATTTGATGTTTCTGTGATTTTAAAAAGTTCTTGAGTGATGTAAACCATCACCCTGCATCTAGAGCAGGACAGTTCTATAGTGATCTAAATCATCACCTTACATCTAGAACAAGACACGTCTGTAGTGATCTAAATTATCACCCTACATCTAGAACAAAAAAGTTCTGTAGTGATCTAAATTATCACCCTACATCTAGAACAAAAAAGTTCTGTAGTGATCTAAATTATCACCCTACATCTAGAACAAGACAGTTCTGTAGTGATCTAAACCATCACCCTACATCTAGAACAAGACATTTCTGTAGTGATCTTACAGCTCATCTCTGCCCTGACCGGACCTGAGAGCGTCTATTAAATCAATAGATCGATAAGCCCCGAATGGCGAGACCTACTTATTATCAAGAGTGGTGAATATCGATGAAAGGGAGAGAAACCGCATTGAAAGGAGGGAAGCAGGGAGAACCGCTGGAAAACATCAGTTGTTGGAGTTTCTTGATCTATGTCGCGGACTTTCCTAAGAGCCTTGGGTGGAGAGTAAATACGTGTAATTCGTATTGACTTTCACGGCGAGAAGTCTATGTGATTTAGATTGGAGGTTACCAGATAATGACAAGGTCAAACTGCTAAGTTCACGTGTACCATCGTGTACATCAGTGTACAACCTAAAAAAAAATATTTTCCGAACGCATGTCAATATAAAATAACCTTTACAAAAACAGTTGATACCATTTTTGATGAATAAGGTTAACACGAATTTTGATGATTGAGGTTGACATCAATTATAATGAATCAGGCTACCACCACTATTTTGATGAATCCGGTTGGCACAAAGTTTGATGAATTAGGTTGTCATCCATTTTGATGAATCAGGTTGATATCAATTTTGATGATTTAGGTTGTCATTAATTTTGATGAATCAGGTTGATATCAATTTTGATGAATCAAGTTTACAGGAAATTTAATGAATTAGATTGACATCAATTTTTAATGAAACAGGTTGACATCTGATTTTTGATGAATCAGGCTAAAAATTAATCATGATAAATCAGATTGACATCAATTTTGATGATTTAGGTCTAAATCAATTATGATGATTTAGGTTAGCATCATTTTTGATGACTCAAGTTGTCGTGAATTTTGATGAATCGGGTTGACATCAATTTTGATGATTTAGGTTTACATCAAGTTTGGTGAATCAGGTTTACACTAATTTTGATGGAACAAGTTGACATCAATTTTAGTGATTTAGGTTTACTCCACTTTTGATGAATTTGGTTGACATCAATTTTGGTGAATCAGGTAGAGTTCAATTTTAATAAATCAGGTTGAAATCAATTTTGATG
This sequence comes from Omphiscola glabra, assembly GCA_964017045.1. Taxonomy (NCBI): domain Eukaryota; kingdom Metazoa; phylum Mollusca; class Gastropoda; family Lymnaeidae; genus Omphiscola; species Omphiscola glabra. The sequence goes on from OZ024802.1 coordinate 15,148,426, forward strand.
AATAAGGTTGACATTAATTTTGATGAATCAAGTTTACAGCAATTTTGATGAATCAAGTTTCCAGCAATTTTGATGAATCAAGTTTACAGCAATTTTGATGAATCAAGTTTACAAAAATTTTAATGAAACAGGTTTACATCAATTTTGATGAGACAAGTTGACATCAATTTTGATGATTTAGGTTTACTCCAATTTTGATGAATCAGGTTGGCGTCAATTTTGATAAAGAAAGTTCACATCAATTTTGATGAACCATGTGGACATAAAGGGCATAGGATTTCCAAAATGCTTGTCTCTCAACAATCCCTTTTAAAAGTTTAAAAAAAAAAAAAATCCCTAAGATTTGAAAAAAAAAATGTTTGAAGGCGACCATCCTGCGTTATGATTATGTTCACACGTGTGTAACAGCATATTAAATATTTTAATTGTTTTACTTTAATTCCTTCCGGTGTGTTCTTTCAGTTCTGTGTTTCTAGCAAGTGCCTTTATATAGGATTTTCATTTCACAACGAGTTTCAAGTGGTCTATACAGGTTAAGGCCACAAATTAATGTTCATATTCAGTAATTTGGGTTTATAAATTATGCACAAAAATATTAGAACCCCTGCTGTTCGTACAATGTCGTTTAAGCTTCCAAACTATAATAAAAATAAAAGTCCTCAGAACCACTGAAGTCTAGTAAAATATAGACTGTTGTTAACCTTTGACCTTAGTCTGAGCGACTTCTAATGATCCTTGGACGATAAGCTAAAGATGTCACTCTTCAGCGGAACCAGTGGAGTGTAAGACTGATGACGCACAACCTCCGAATGTAACTGACTGTGAGCCGAAGTTGTTTGCTAGTTGGGTCTGGAAGTTTGTGGGGAGGTGGGTTTGGCAGTTGGTGGGGAGGTGGGTTTAGTAGTTGGTGGGGAGGTGGGTCTGGTAGTTGGTGAGGAGGTGGGTTTGGTACTTGGTGGGGAGGTGGTTTTGTAGTTGGTGTGGAGGTGGGTCTGGTAATGCTGGGACGTGGGTCTGGTAGTTGGTGGGGATGTGGGTTTGGTAAATGGTGGGGAGGTGGGTCTGGTAAATGGTGGGGAGGTGGGTCTGGTAGTTGGTGGGGAGGTGGGTCTGGTAGTTGGTGGGGGAGTTGGGTCTGGTAGTTGGTGGGGAGGTGGGTCTGGTAGTTGGTGGGGGGGAGTTGGTTTTGGTAGGAAGTGGGATTTTTAAATGAAGAAGATGTAAAGATATATCTTTTGGTTTCTATTTGAAAGTTAATCGAACCAACACCATACACCTAACAGTTTATCACATTCAACTCACAACTTTTTTTTCTCCAACTTATAGAACGCTACAATTTAGTGTAGAGGAATTGTGAAATGCATGCAATATTCAAATTCTAGATTTCTGTAGTCTGGACGCATTCGATACAGTTTGGGCCGCGGGGGTGGGGGCTAACAAATTTGAAATATAAAAGAGGAGGCTTGTGAGACAGCGGTGAGAGTGCAAGTACTTAGATATTTTATATACTTACTATTAAGATTTGTACATATGCGTAGCTAAGGGGGGCAGGGGGTCCGGATGTGCCTGGGCGCCATACTAGTTAGGGGCGTCAAAATGTGCTTTGCTATTATTTTATTAAAGCAAATAATGGGTTTGAGAGTTGAAAAAAAGAAAAGGGGGGGGGGGCTCTTTAAAATAAATCTTGTCCCCGGGCGCCAAACACTCTAGCTACCCCTCTTGATTTATATACCAATTTATATCTTTTATTCGTAATATTGAATTATTAATTATATCCTAAAATGAATAAAGCCTGTTCACTCCTATCTTTGATCGTTATATAAAAAAAAATCACTTGCATCTTTGATTGTTAAATAAAAGATTCACTTACATTTGTGATCTTTAAAAAAAAAAGGATACACTTACATCTTTCATCGTTACAAACTCATCTGCACCTTAAATAGCAATTATGTATTCGATACCAATCTGATTTAATCTATCCATTTAGACTTACCCTAAAAAGTTGTAGCTTTATCTCAGATTCTCTCAAACTGTTGACAATTTTCTTTTTCCGCCCATAGATCAGTTTTAACCGGAAGTGTTCGTGATCTTGTACAGCAACAACGAGGCCTGGTAAAAAATTTAAAAACCGTTTTTTTGTTTCAAAATATGCATTTTGTTTTCAGTATTCTTTTTTTTTCCATTGAAGACTTATAAAATTTCATTGAAGTTTATAAGTGTCAAGTGTTTAAAAACCTGATGTTTTTTTTTTAAATATATTTTTTTTAAAACATTTTTCTAATCAATTGCATTGTGTTAACAAGACTGTAAAACTTTATCACAAAATACTCGTAGACGAGTCAATGAACTTTGATACCGTTTGATTAAACCCGTTATACAACATTATTATTATAAGAAATCAAGTTATTACTAGTATCCAGAATAAAATAATATTATATTTCTGATTTCTTTATAACTTAATTTCATTTTGTTTGTATGATTATGCTACTTTTCTTTGGAATTCTTATAATTTTCTCACCCAATCATGTGGTTAATTTATGAATCTATTTCTTTATATTTCTCTTAAAATCGTATCACAAGAATCTTGTCAATGTAAACGCCTGAACCGTCTCTCTTACTGTGCGGCCGGTACTTACTGTTGACCACACGGATGACCCTCCAGGGGAGCAGAAATGCAAGGATGAAGACAAAGTCTTGTATTTTGTAACGGGGCATGATTTGCATACACACAAGATCCACAACAAACGAAATCAGAACTATACACAGGTCAAAGGTCTGTGGAGAATAAGATGGAAGAGTATGTTTAAGTTCGTAAACTTGCAAAGCAAAACCAAAAACATATTTCAATCAGTGGAGTGGCTAGAGATTTTTTTTTTGGGGGGGGGGCGCCCGGGGCGGTCTTTGGCTTTTTGACTCAAATACTACAATCTATACAGAAGCCACATAAAAAAGTTCTATTTAGTATTTGAAGTGGACGGAAATTGCCACCCCCAGAAATAAGGGTGCACGGGTGTGGAAAGCTCCAACCTTCTCATGCTCCTACATTTGTGATTTCACTAATTGCCGACAACGATGAATGGACGTATATGGGGGTTGCAAAGAGGTTGAGTGATATGGTTGGAAATATTTAAGGTTTTACATAACATTACATACATCATGTGTCGATATTTATGTTGGGAAGCATTTATTCAAGGTACACCACTGAGTGGTGGGGATACTATCCCATATCACGGAACCCGATAAATCTAGCAAATACTTTTCCACGATTTTGATAGCCATTAATTAGCTAGGCAATCAAAATGCCCGTTACGTTAAACTCAGGGACGGTATGTGAGAAAAAAGGGGGGGGTGGATTTGACTTATGAGGCTTTCAAAATGAGTTGATCAATATTTTATAGTAATGTTTCGTCATGTTTTCAAACAATACAATTTTTCGTTTTTTATTTTTGTAAGGACAAATCCCGCGATTTTCTGTCAAATAGTAGTCAAGACGTTGTCATGGTGATGGAAACCTTTATGCAGGATTGAAACAAAGTTAACTGAGCAGAGACCTGCGCTGGACATTGAACTCCGATACATTAACAACAAAAAATATTTAGCGTTATGGTAGTGCTACTGACCGGAACGCCACGGTGGCCAGTGTGTTTACAGGTACGTGTAGTTGGTCTTGTATTTTTAGATCCTTAAACATTAAATTCACTTAGGTTCATGGCTGGCTGGTAAAATTTTTGGACGGTTAATTGACCCTCTTACCGTCAAAATATCGAGCTGCAAATGGGCACATGGCCTCGTTGCAAACACATTCTTTCAAATTGTTAGCCCCAACTACAGAAATCGATCCTTCTATTCTTTTCAAGGGGAATATGAAGTAAATGTGATGCCACTGATTGCACGAAATAAAATTGCCAATAAGTGCGCAAAATTAGATTCTTGGAAAAAAAATATCGCATGTGTTTTTGGTGAGAAATATTTCAACCTTGTTTTTTAAATAGTTGATGAAATAAATTTGCGGTGTAAAAGTGGGTGGTTTAAAGAAATGTTGGTATAATTGAGGGGCGTGACAACAAAATGTGCAGTTGCGAGCCTGCGGGAGGGGGGGGGCACTAATGGGGATTCTTATAATTCTCGAATGCATGGTTTGTCCAATTTTCACCCCCACTCCCATTGCTCTATAATACCCTTTATAGAAGATGTATGCTAAAAAAATTATTTTAAGGGTTTGTTTTATTTCAAAACCAGACGCACAGTGTCTTTACTTGCATATTTTTTCAAGAATAAATCTAATCACACAACAAGTATCTTATGTATGCAAGTCTATCTAAATACTTTTCCCTTTTCAAACCAAATTAGTATGAACGTTTTTTTAAAGACTCGTGAATAATGTTTAAACCAACAATGTGTTCCGCTTTAAAGCAAGAATTAAACGTATTCTTAAGAAATACGGATTGGCTTACCAGAAAAACAGTTTATGCATTCACGTATATAAATAAAGTTCCTGCTGGAAACGTAACAAAGTTATTACGGTAAACTCAAAACATTTGTAGCTAAAAATCTCTTGAGCCTTTATTTGAAGAAAAAAAAACACAGATGATTTAGTTAAACTTCAGAAACTAAAATGAATATCTCTAGAAACTATTGACCAAATATAGTAGATGAACCAGGCACAGAAACATTGCAAATCCCATCAACATTCATAGGAGCCATAATGATCAATAAATTGATATGGGCGCTTAATATATAGAAGAAGAAGAAGAAGTTGATTCGCCTATTCACTCCAAATATTGGCTTTGAAATTGGACGATCTCTACAACACAATTTAGAATTCGATTTCTTTTTCGGGGATTTTACTTGTCGTCTTGTTGACGTCACCGAAACACCAACTATTTATGTTCGCCCATTTCAGAAGTCGCAGTCTAGTCAGCTCGACCCCTCAGCCTTTCCCACCCCATCTTTTAAAAAAAAAAAATGCCGGCGTTAGTCTGTATAACCAGTATACAGAGTGGCGCCCCACCCACACTCTTCAATTTTTCTCCTACTTATTGATTTTTATATCGGCCTGGTGCAGCATCTTATCTGAAGACGACTTGGCCGATGTCTATACGATTCTACTTCATCCCACCGAGACCCGAGATGAAAATATTTCTGCTTTTTTTTTTTTACTTTCGATCCAGACCAATGTGGGTAAGATATGATGGTGCTTTTTTTCTCCAAAAGTTTCTCTAACCCTCAAACTATCCCCAAGACTGTTTAGTCTGTGGCTCGATTCTTGGAATTTGCTTCGATGTAGTTGTTTGTATATGAAGAATCGATGTCTGTATTTCATTGGCTGCGTCCCATATAAACAAGCGTTATGGGGGCGTGCTTTTTATGGTTGCATAGCTACAAAAAAATATTATTTTTTTTATCAGCAGAAAGGAAACTTTGTCAACACAGCAAAACGTGAAGGAAGTTCTATCAAAGTTCTTATGAACTACTCTAGTCTGTAGGTGCAGGCAAATTCTTGTTCCAAACTAATCACTTCAAGTTCTGTGCTCCTAAATGGCGAGTATAAGCACAAACAGACACCAATCTATTAAAAAGCACAAACAGACACCAATCTATTAGAAAGCACAAACAGACACCAATCTATTAGAAAGCACAAACAGACACCAACCTATTAAAAAGCACAAACAGACACCAATCTATTAGAAAGCTCAAACTAACAGACAGCCATCAGTTAAAAAAAAACTCCGACATTTTGAGACACATACACTTACAGGGGACAAGCTAGTTTTGTGTTTTGTTTTGATTGTTTTGGTTTTCGGGCTTGATGATATATTGTTATACAGTATACACAAAATGGCTTCCGACTATTTATAAAAGAAAACAAAAACATTAGAATTTATAACTTCATTTCTTTAAATTAAGTTTTTATAATCGAAAAATAATGTGCGTTTGCTTTTTTTTCAAAAACAAGGGAACCGTCCTAAGTAAAAGATATTTAAAATGGAGAAATGGAAAAAAAATCCCCCAACCTGATACTCACACGGACCCCAACCTAATGCCCCTACTGGCCTTCACCCTGACGCCAACGCTTACTCGCGCCCCCTCCCAACCGACGCCAATGTTGAAAAGGGGGGATTTGGGGGGGGTCTGTGACATGAGGAGGAGCTTGTCTCATGTCATATGACACGGTCTCCTCGAAGCCGTATTAATAAGATAACCGTCAAAACATCGTCTGCATTGAAGACGTGGGTGGGTTTCAGGTCGTTCACACCGCATCCGTGGCCCGGTCTTGGTTAATGCCGATTCGGAAAGGATATCGTCTGCGGTTAGACACATGCAAGGTCAAGGCTGGGTCTCGAGTGTCAAGACGTCACGCCCACCAGAAATCTGAGTGACATAATTGGAGGAAACGTCCATAAGAAAAAAAAAATATGTATGACAAATATGTGGTGATGACGTCCGTAAATAGAATGCAATTTATTTAAAAGTAATTTTTAAACTTAATGCTGGCACTTCCGGTCGCAAATTAGTACTGCTTCCAGGCCATCGACGTAGTTGTGTAGTTTAGCGTGATGCTGAAAAGTGGGGGGGGGGGGGGTCGTTCTGCTTCGGGCGCCATCATTATTCTTTATACTCAAGGGTGACATTTTCGGCCAACTGCATTGTTAGTTGTTGGGTTTTTTTCGTGGACCAGGGCGGTAAAACTTGAGGTACAGCCCTTACCGGCACCACGGCTAGCTACGCCACTGCATCAAACGGCAAACTAGTCACAACAAGCTGCAACCTTAGTTCAAAGTTAATGCCGTCACATAATTTATTATATTTTTTTTCGAAAAAAACAATTTAATTGAATATTTGATTATTACTGTTTGTACGGCACCAACATCTCAGTTTGATTATACCTTTTCTTTTTCTTTGTTTTAATGAAGTCGAGGAAAATGCAAAGCTTTCCAGAACTCCAACAGTTTGTAGATGGCATGACATTTCCTGGAATGTTCCTTAGCTAGATAAAATCACAAGCCATTTTCTGTACTGTGGCTTCTATTGCTTCCAAACGTCTTAGGCATCATTGCTTACCTAAACTCGGGGCATCTTTTTTTTAACCAGGTGCCAGCGAAAACATATTTACATTAGCGTGCGCGTGAAAAAAACGTTTTATATTTTAAAAAAAACTCACGATGTTTTTTTGACAGAGAAGCCATCACGTGATCCAGTGGCCGCCTAACAGACTTTAAAGTCGGTCAAGAAAAGTGACATGTTTATGACAACTTCCGAATTAAAAGAAAGTGAAGGATATTGTTTTTTTTGTTTTTTTTTGTTTTTTTCTATTTCAAATGTTTCTGTTGATGGCCATCTTTTGCTATTGTCATTCTTGGATTCTTTTTGACCATCATTGCAAATTTACATTCCGTATCCTATTTGACCAACGTTTGCAATAAACATTCCTGGATCCTTTTTGACCATATTTTGCGATTGACATTCAGGGATCAATTTTGACCATCCTTTGTGATTGACATTCCTGAATCATTTTTAAGTGGTACTTATCGCTTTAAAAACGTTTCATTTATCCTGGGGAAATTGTTAACTTGTTGCCAATCTTGATGATATTTAAAACACTTTGGGGAAGATACTAGTATGTAAAAGTACACGAGTTGTATGGCTCAACATACCCCCCCCCCCCCAAACAAGGAAGATAGATGACTGGAAAAAAACTCAGGAGACAGTTTAACTTGGACACTCTCCAAAATGGGAATAGATACACAAAGCCGGACAGATCAATAACCGTTGATGGGCCAGGCAGGCAAGTGCCCTCGTCTTTAATCAAGTTCCAGACTGGTGCAGTAGCCGGTCGCTTTATTTGTTTTTTCAACGCCAAACCATATACGCTCACATATGAGAGAATGTATACATGATCGTATCTGTGTATGTTTCAATTGTTTGTGGGCGTGCATTTATACATCTGTATGGTTTAGGAACTCGCGTATGATTTGATGTAGTTTTTCATGTAAAATAGATGGGGATCAGGACAGGGGTCTTTGTCCTCATGGTGATGAACACACTCACAGACAAACTCACTAATACACATCTCTTGGTGCAAAAGCCGCATAACTATAGTAATGATAGTAATGAATGAACAAGGAATAGAATACTATTTAACACCTTCAGTTTCGTTATGGTCGTGGTCTCTTACAAACTCGTTTGTTTTCAGCCCTAAGATATATATATATCAGGACTAAAAACACATATATGTACAATTCAAATATATCCCAATATTTCTCTCTATTTATCCAAACGTATCTCAATATCTTTCTCTGTACAGCCAAACTCATCTCGATATTGCTTTCTGTGCCATTTACACTTTTTTTTTTATCAAAATCTACTCTGTAGCAGCCAAATATCTTCGAAAATCTTTTCCATATCTCGCGTCCAAATTCTGCCATTGGATATATCTCTCTTAATCTCCCACTGGATATTTCTCAATTAATCTATGATTGGATATATCTCTCCTAATCTCCCATTGGATACTCTCTCTTACTCTCCCATTGGATATATATCTCTTATCTCCAACTGGATAACACTCTATCAATATCCCATTCGATGTTTCTCTATCAATATCCCATTCGATGTTTCTCTATCAATATCCCATTCGATGTTTCTCTATCAATATCCCATTCGATGTTTCTCTATCAATATCCCATTCGATGTTTCTCTATCAATATCCCATTCGATGTTTCTCTATCAATATCCCATTCGATGTTTCTCTATCAATATCCCATTCGATGTTCATCTATCAATATCCCATTCGATGTTTCTCTATCAATATCCCATTCGATGTTTCTCTATCAATATCCCATTCGATGTTTCTCTATCAATATCCCATTCGATGTTTCTCTATCAATATCCCATTCGATGTTTCTCTATCAATATCCCATTCGATGTTTCTCTATCAATATCCCATTCGATGTTTCTCTATCAATATCCCATTCGATGTTTCTCTATCAATATCCCATTCGATGTTTCTCTATCAATATCCCATTCGATGTTTCTCTATCAATATCCCATTCGATGTTTCTCTATCAATATCCCATTCGATGTCGCTCTCTTAATCTCCCTTTTAATATCTCCTAATCTCCCATTGGATATCTCCATCTTAGATAAAACTCTCTGATATTGTCATATGTTCATTCAGTATCCTGATCTGTCTCGTCAAAATCCCATCTCTCCATTCAAAACAAAACATTTTAGCAATCCTCCCACGTCCTTTTTATCGGCAATATCAAAATCGTATCACGCTAAACCCGTTACTTTGGAGACTAGTTATCACAGGATCTAGATTTTCTTGCATTAATTGTACATCAATCCATCTTTCCCTAACATACATCAGAATGTGTGTCATAATTATTGATATTCGCCTACAAACTTGATAAACTAACTTTTTCTGGCCACATTTTTGTGTTCTATAATTCCAAACTAAAATGTGTTTTCTCTAAAAAAAAAACTATTCATGACAATAGTCAATAATTTGGCTTTAGTACAGTTTCAAGTCGGCTGGCTCAGTGACTAGTTTCAAGTCGGCTGGCTCAGTGACTAGTTTCAAGTCGGCTGGCTCAGTGACTTTCTTTAATCTTTTATATTAACTTCTCTTTTATTAGTGCTTTTCTGGCAAAATCTTCGAAAGGCCAAATAACGCACTTCCACTCATCGTATCGAGCTGAAACTTGGTACATAGACTCGTTGTCGAGGACAACTCTTACTATCAAAATTTCAGCCCAACTCCTGTCCCCCCCCCCCCCCCCCCCAAAAAAAAAAATCATTTTTTTTTCTATCTATTTTTCAAAGGGAAGAAGAAGGAAATATGATTTGTTCAATGGTTGCGTGTTTTGGTGTTGAGATTAAATTAGCAGATGTTGCTATGTGCTTTGTATTTTTTGACGTACTTGGTTAAGGGGTAGGCGCCTGAAAATATCTTAATTTTTCAAAAATTATCGAATTTTTTTTGTTTTCATTTTTAAGAAGATGAACATTCTTAGATTCGATTACACATAAATGTATACCACTTTTTAAAAGATTTGTTGTGAAACAACTGATTTTAACACCCTACCCCACTATAAAATTGACCTAGTTTTAGAAATAAAATAAAATTCATACATATCCCATGTTTGAGACCTCAAAAAACTATTTTTAAATAGCAAAATATGCTATTATTATATATCAAAGTAAAGGTAATAATGCTTCCGGTTAACAACAAGATGGCTGAAATCAGAAATTGGTGTAGTCCCCAAATAAAAATTCAAACTGCAACATGCCTAGAAAGCGGACAGTGTTCATAAAACGTACCAATAATTCAAAGGAGAAGAAAATGGATAAAACTAATCGGAAGACAGCAGAAAAGGTATAAGAGATCGACTAACGAAAGTGGGAATATTTGCTTCTTGAGAGACAAAAAAACCGGAAATTGCGTATTTATGCCGCGACACAATTTCTCGATAAAATATCAACACATAAAAAAAAAAAAAAGCTCAAAACCATTAGCTTCGGGTAGATGAGACCCGTAAACCATGGCCGGTAGCTCATCTAGGAGAGGGAAACTCTGACTCCAAACCTCTGCTGCCTTGTGGATATACCCTGATGGGAAAGGCTAAGGGAGTAAACCCCGACAGAAAATCAGGAATTGGAGCTCCTTAGGCGGTCTGTTTTTGAAATCATTTGCATTCCGGCAGCTCCTGCGACGCCAATGGTGCCAAGCCGTATCGACACTACTCGATCCCTTGGATCCACCAGTGGCGTGGAGAGGGGGGATCTGCTGGTTGGGCAGCAGCTGGTTCTCCATACTACTTCGCCCAGGCTTTATCTTCACTGGGTGCGTGGAGATCAGAGGGTCATCTCAACAAGTAGGCCACAGAAACATGCACCTAGAAATAAGAAAACAAAAGAAAAGAAGACACCAGCTCTTCGACTAGCAAGCTGGAACGTAAGGACTATGTGTCCGGGCATTACTGCCGACCTGCAGCTCATTGACGACGCAAGGAAGACAGCTATCATTGATAGAGAGCTTAGCAGACTAAACATTGATATTGCTTGCCTCCAGGAGACCAGGCTCCCGGAATGTGGTACCATAAAAGAAAACAACTACACTTTCTTCTGGCAGGGTGGACCAATGGACGCACCAAGACAACATGGAATTGGTTTTGCTATTAAAAACGTACTATGCTCATCCATAGAACCCCCGACAAAGGGCACAAATAGAATACTTACCATACGTCTATCAACGTCTTCTGGATTTGCCAACATCATCAGTGCTTATGCTCCAACACTTTCCTCCAGCTCAGAAGCGAAAGATCAGTTCTATGGAGATCTAAATCAAACAATAGCCAGCATACCCAACAATGAAGCAATTTACCTCTTGGGTGACTTCAATGCGAGAGTGGGAAGTGATTACATGGCCTGGCCTACATGCCTTGGTCATTTCGGAAGAGGCAGGCTAAATGAAAATGGGCAGAGGCTACTGGAAATATGCTGCTTACATGGACTATGTGTAACAAATACCTACTTCAACTGTAAGGCTATTCACCAAGTATCATGGAGGCATCCCCGCTCCCAACACTGGCACCAGATAGATCTCATAATTACAAGACGCACACAACTGGCTAGTGTCCTCCTCACTCGCAGCTACCATAGCGCAGACTGCGACACAGATCATTCCTTAGTGGCTAGCAAGATAAGGTTACTGCCAAAGAAACTGTATCACACCAAAAACAAGGGCAAACCTCGCATAAGCACATACTCCACCAATAACCCAGAGAGAACGGAAGAATATAACCATAGATTACAAGAAGCTCTTGAACAAATGCCACCAATAGACACTGTTGAGTCCCAATGGTCACATCTGCGGGACACTATCTATAACTCGGCTATCACGGCATTTGGCAAGAGAGAACGCAAAAGTGCAGATTGGTTCGAGGCTCACTGGCAGGAAATGAAGCATGTCACTGATGCTAAAAGAAAGGCTCTCTTGGCTTATAAAGACACGCCTTGCCCAGCCACTCTACAAACTCTTAAAAGTGCCAAGACAAACACCCAGCAGGCAGCTCGCCACTACGCTAACACATATTGGCTCAATCTAAGCTCCAGCATACAGTCAGCTGCTGATAGAGGAGATGCAAAGGCTATGTACGAGAATATAAAACAAGCAACAGGGCCTCTGACCTCCAAGACTGTGCCCTTAATGTCAAAAACAGGGGAACTTATTACTGATCGGGATAAACAACTCAAACGGTGGATTGAGCACTACTTGGAACTATACGCAACAATGAACCATGTCTCAACCGCTGCTCTGGACGATATCCCAGACCTGCCGGTCATGGATGAGCTTGACACCCTACCCACCCTAGAAGAGGTACGTAGAGCCATCGATTGTCTCGCCTGTGGGAAAGCCCCTGGCAATGATGGAATTCCACCAGAGGTTCTCAAATGTGGAAAGGAAGTTCTATTACGGCCCTTGCACGATCTCCTTACCATGTGCTGGGAACAGGGACAGCTACCACAAGAGTTGAAAGATGCAAACATTGTTACATTGTACAAGAACAAAGGAGACAAGAGTGACTGCAACAACTATCGTGGAATCTTCCTTCTTAGCATAGTTGGAAAGGCCTTCGCCCGAGTTGCATTAACACGCTTGCAGACCCTAGCAGCGCGTGTACTCCCAGAATCGCAATGTGGCTTTCGAGCCGGTAGGTCAACCATGGACATGATCTTCTCTCTGCGCCAGTTGCAGGAGAAATGCAGGGAACAACATATGCCTCTATACATAGCGTTTGTCGACCTCACTAAAGCTTTTGATCTTGTCAGCAGAAGCGGCCTCTTCCAGATCCTAAAAAAAATAGGCTGCCCTGCACGTCTGCTTAACATCATCGAGCAGTTCCACTATAACATGCAGGGCACAGTATGCTATGACGGTGCCACCTCAGAAGCTTTTCCAGTAAGTAGTGGAGTAAAGCAAGGCTGCGTGCTAGCTCCTACTTTATTTGCAATCTTCTTCTCCATCTTACTCCAGTATGCCTTCAAGAACAACAGCGAGGGGATATACATCCACACTAGAGCAGACGGGAGATTGTTCAACATTGCGCGCCTTAGAGCTAAGACCAAAATAAGAAAGGTCATGCTACGTGAGCTCTTATTTGCAGATGACGCCGCTTTAGTATCTCACTCAGCAGACGGCCTGCAGAGCCTTGTATCCAGTTTATCCGCTGCCTGCAAAGAGTTTGGCATGATCATCAGCTTAAAGAAAACCAACATTATGGCTCAGGACGCTGAATCTCCTCCCACTATCTCCATCGACGACTGCAACTTGGATGCTGTTGACAGATTCACATATCTAGGGTCGACCATTTCGAGCATCCTCTCAATGGAGGATGAGATAAGTGGTAGGATAGGGAGGGCCGCAACTGTCATGACGAGATTGAAGAAAAGAGTCTGGTCCAATGCCAAGCTCACAACAAGAACTAAGCTGCAGGTATACCAGGCCTGCGTACTGAGCACACTCCTCTATGGCTGCGAGTCTTGGACCACATACAACAGGCACGAAAAAAGGCTCAATGGCTTCCACCTCAGATGCCTGCGCCGCATCCTTGACATCAAATGGCAGGAAAAAGTCCCCAACACGGATGTCCTGTCTCAAACAAATATGTGCAGCGTCCCAGCCATTTTAATCCAAAGACGCCTCCGCTGGCTTGGGCACGTCAAGCGAATGCAACCTGGTCGCATACCTAAGGACGTGCTGTACAGCGAGCTGGCGATAGGGAAAAGGTCAGTTGGACGGCCTCGTCTCAGATACATAGACATTTGCAAAAGAGATATGAAGGCGGCTAACATCAACATCTCAAATTGGGAGGGCTTGGCGGAGGATCGATCCACATGGCGGGGCATCGTGAAGAAAGGATCACTACGTGCCGAGGAGGTCTACAGGGCGGAAGCAGCTGTGAAGAGAGCGCGGAGAAAGGCAAGAAAACACTACTCCACTGCATTCGTGTGCGGGACATGCACAAGAGACTGCCATTCAAGGATCGGTCTCATTAGCCACACGAAGAGCTGCAACCAGACAAGATAATCTATCGTCTCTCGTAGACGGAAAGATGCCATACAAAGGTAAATTCAAGCAGTTTTTTTTTAAATATTTAGAATCGTAGTCAGTAACTATAATTGCTACATATAATGGGATCCACAAAACATAATGTGTGTAGGATATTCCTTAGTTCTATTATTATAATTATTTTACCGATTTTCATTGGTCCAAACGAAGGGTAACCAAGATACCGCATGACTAGCGCATGCGCAAACGAGTTGTTTACGTGTTTTTACCGGATCGCGGTTCTGTGTGCAGAACTAAATTTTGTAAACGAAAGTATCAGCATATTTTGATTTTTAAATATACATTTACAACCTTACTGATTCGGTAAAAGCCAGAAATAAATAAACTACAGAAATTCATCATAATTTAGCGATCGGCGATAGTTGAGATTATTCAGTACGTCAATACTGTCAACGTTTTGCCATGTCCTGATGGTGTGTGTGTGCATTGTTTAGCTTATGGCTATGCGGAGAATTTCATAAGTTTCTACTTTAAGTCTTTATATTTACCAATCAAGTGAATTGTTAATTTATTTGGCTAACAAAACAACAGTAGAACAGTGATAAATAATCGAGTAGTTCAAATTAAGCTAGACTCAAGACTAACTAGTTACTCAATCAATAGGCCTTTTTTAACAATATAATTATGGTATTAGTATTAGTATTAGCAGTATGTTCAAATTAATATTAGAATGTTTCCACTCAAATACATTAATCTTAGCCTAATTCATTTATTTTATCTGCATCCAATCATTAATAATAGCGAAAATGAAACTGTATTGAAATTAAGGGAATACGAATCGTGTTTTCGCCCGAAGTTGACCCATTTACATAAATGCTAATGAACAGCTGATAAATCACGTACAAGTACTTAGATGCAAACAGCAAAAAACAAGGCATATAAGGCGTTGATACAAAAAAAAAAACTTTGTTTACAAATTTTTGTGACGTAATACTAAAATGTAATAACTGAGAAAAGTGGAACAGCGAATCGTTTCGAGAGTCGGTCTTAGCTGTCATTGTTGGGTTGGAATGGCCCGTTGCTACAACGTCAAGCTTTTAATTGATAGAGACATTTGGATTTTAAAAAAAGGAGGGCCTTTATGATTTTCCCTGCTTCTCCACCGCTGTCCGCCGCTCTGTCTCCCGCTCTCTTTCTCAGTACCCCACTCTCTCTGCTACTCTATCACTAATAGTTCCATAATGTGTAATGATTTTTCAAGATGTGTATTTGAAAATTAGTTTTTAAAAAATAGATTTAAAAAACAAAAACGGTTATCCCGATTGTAATCTCAAGACAATCCCGATAGTTATGCCCAAGGTTATCCCCATAGCTATAGTTTTGTTTATGTATTCCTCCCGTACGCCCCTCACCCTACACTTCCACCGCCTATGGCCTTTGCCGACCAACGTTCAATCATATGTGACACACTACTTTTTATTTGTGAAATGTCGTAACCCATAGCAACCAATTGCCCCCTCCTCCCCGGGGCCAACATGTACACCCACAGCTCCCTTCCTTGTAAGACTAACATATGACATGACGTCACCACCGCGGCACGCCTCCTCGCGTTTCGCTGCTCCCTACGACGCCACACCTTGTGCCTGGCTGGCTGTCTTCGGTCAGACGACGAAAACAGCGACAGCGGCATTTATCGACATCTCCAGATTTAACATCGTTGGCTGCAGCAAAATTTGATAGAAAAATTTGTTCACCAAATGGGGGAAGTGGCGTCAGAAATGTTAACCAATTTATGTGTGTGAGTGTTTTTTTTTTTTAAAGTGGACATTTTTTTATTAAATCGTACAGTTACAAATTAAAATCATGATCCATTATTGAATACTTTATATTACATTCGCATTTGTTCGTGCTTAGCAAATTTTTTTGGACGGCTAATTGACCCACTTCCCGACAACATATCGAGCTGGAACTGTGCACATAGACTCGTTGCCGAGGAAAACACATTCTAACAAATTTTCAGTCAGAAATTTCAACCATTCTATTGAGCGCCGTCCTTTCCTGAACCGAGAGAGAAAAACAAAGTTGGCCAAACAGAAAAAGGCCATTGTAAAAAAAAAAGAGAGGAAGAGATGAAATGAGAGAGACAATAACGAAGTCATAAAAGGAACTTAAGGTGTGGGGGGTGGGGGCAACAACAGTCCTAGCAATAATATAACAGTTGTTGAGACGCTAGACAAGAGAATTGGGTGAGGGGGCGCAGTGGGCAGTAGACAAAGGAGAAAAAAAATATATTTTTAAATGGTCAAAGAAATGGTTCATATTTACAGGCAAAAAAAAAGAAGAAAAACGATTATTTTGGTGTAATTTCCTATAATGTCATTCTTCTTGCAATATATGAATTAACGCTTGTAATCTTTCAATCCATCTACTTGCCTTGGTGCTATCTACAGTGTTTTGTTAAGTATTAATTAATCCATCCCGTTCTTTTCATAAAGAAAGAAAATTACACCACCATGTTTTTTTTTTTTGTGTGGGTGCTGTAAGAATCAAGAGATACGAACCAATGAGCTACACACTAATTTGTTATTTAGACCGCATATGAAAGCAAACTTTTTTTCTAGCCTGGCAAAAACGATTTTTTTTTACCATAGGGAAAATTGCGATCTCGCCAGAGTGTTTTTTTTTTAAGGGCTGAGAGCCACCGCTATGAGTTTTAACCCAACGGCCAGCCATCTCAGCCTGTTTACGTTTGGTCTTGTGGCACAGCTTAGCACGTCACTCGCCATAAGGCGTGGAGTAACATTGAATGAGGCGAGCACGAATGCATTGGTTAGAGGTGTCGCCATTAGCTTACAAACGGTTGATTTTTACGGTTTCCTGGGTAGTGACACAAATATGTGTCCGGTCGTATTGCTGTCAGTCTATGCCTTAGCCGTTTTGCCGTAACTGTGTGTCTGGTTGTATTGCTGTAAATGTGTGCCCAGCTGTTTTCCCGACAATGTGTTTTTGCTATTACTGCTAGTGTATATGGCCATACTGCAAGTGTCAATGGCCATACTGCAAGTGCATATGGCCATACTGCAAGTGTATATTGCCTTACTGCAAGTGTATATGGCCATACTGCAAGTGTATATGGCCATTCTGCAGTTAACTGTGTGATTACATTGTAATATTATATTTTAACCAAAAGTATCTACTAATTTTTAAAAAACTGGTTTTCAACGTATTACCATTTCATTTGCATTCGAAAAGTGGTGTGTCCCTAGACTTATCTAATGCTTCCAAAGTATTTTTGAATAATGAAATATATAAGATAAGATAAATTAAGAAACTATATGATACAATACATGTATTGGTCCATGGAAATTGATTTTTTTCTGATATGTCGTACATATTTTTTTGACTCATGAAAAGTCTTGGTTGAGTTTTTAGTCTGTAGCAAGACTTTCGCCGAATAATAAATAAAATTATCTTGACATTTAGTTACGAATATGTCTTGGTCTCTATGCCAACGATGTCCACAAAAACAACAAAATATTTTTTCAGCACTATTTCAGTTACTTAAGACATTTTTATACTACACAGTGCAGTCTGACGAGTGCACCAACATTTTTTTAAAAGTTTTAAGTTGTTGAGACATGAAAAAGAAGTCGATGGTATGGTGCCTCGACAAAACACTCAAGATTTAAATAATCGTAAAAAAATTTGCAGTAAAAATTATTTGATTTAAAAGTTTTTTTTAAATAGATTTTATCACAATTAAAAATAAAATAGTGTAAATTAAGGTATCCATCTGATTATTACTATGATGTTACATTTTTCTCACTATGATGTTAAACTTTTTTTTATTATGATGTTAAACTTTATTACTATGTTTTTACACTTCCCTCTACCCGTTTTTTGATCATTTTTAACCAAGCTGCTATAGAGTTGGGCGTGGCTGGTTTTTAAAAGTACTTTGATGCATTGTTTTTTTTCTAATGACATCCGTCCGTCACAATGTGACAATGGTGTAGACGTCGCAATGTGGCAATGGTGTAGACGTCATAATGTGGTAATGGTGTAAAATGCGCCACGCGAAATCAGGTGGCCTGTGATTTTTCTTTAGGGGGAAAAGTGAGAGTTACCGAAATTGTTAATTGTGTCAATGTTATCCGCCTACGGGACTCCATCTCCAGAGTTTTATTCTCATGGATACGTTGACATCCAAGATTAATGAGTACCATCCACCCGTGGTGGTTGGTGATGTTTTTAGATTGTCTAAGCTTTGGTGGGTATTGAATTCTAGACAACATGACACAGTTTAGACTGCTCGTTCACCCAGCACCCAGGGAAGTGCATAATCTTTATAAACATGACGACAGTACCAAGTTTTGAGCCATGACCACAAGAACTATTTGAACAGTTACACCTCTAAAATTAAGTTGCGGTAATGTAAAATTAGAATGTAGCCTCGTCCTATAGCGAATTCACACATTATGGGACTTCCATTTCTTAACAACTTGCTGTAATTCCAGATATTTCATGTGACACTTTCATTCGCGGTGTTTTCAAGATATATGCCGTGCAGTCATAATCAAAAGGGAAAATTATTTTTTTTTTTTTAAAAATAAACACAATTCTTTCTTCAGTAACTAAACTATTTAATTCTTCATAAATAAACATCGTAAAGGTGTATATTTATTAGCGGAAATAATATAAATATTTATTTTAAATGTGTAAAAAAAGTAATTTAAACTTTCATTGCGACGAATGAATTCTATCATGAGTATTTTGAATAGTTATTAAATGTTAGAAGTAGGAGTTAAAATAAGGGGTTCAGGGAAGAGAAAGGAAGGAGAACATAGAAATGACGGAATAACAGGAGAAACTCACCTCAAGTTTTCTTTGAAAGAAATCTGTGCCCGCACAGAGAGCTTTCAATATAGTCTGTGGAATATATACAAGAATGCAATTTAGTCTGTGGAATATACACAATATTTAAATATAGTCAGTGGAATATATACAAAGATTCAATATAGTCTGTGGGACCTCATAATTCATTAAGGTCTGTGCAACACAATAATTATTTTCTCCTGACACGAAAAAAGATTGTTTATCCCTTAACTATAACATGTGGCATATATAAAGATATATCATAGCTTTATTCTATGATATCATTTATAATTCACATAGAAACACGAGCGGCATTTTCAGCAGTACAGTTATTTATTCAATTATAATTGGTAAACTTAAAATCAACTTGATTTTATTACATTTAAGATGACCCCCCCCCCCCCCCGTTTTTTTTTTTTGGTTGGGGGGGGGGGGGCAATTTTCGACTTGGTATCTTTACTCCGTACGTTTCCTTGATGAAATTAAGAAAGTCATCTCCTGGATCGATCACAAAGGACTCAACATATTTTTGTATGAAGCTCTTTAGTCTTATTTTGCTTTTTATTTTTATTTTGATGTCTTGCTTTGATAAATCTCTATTTTGTCTATTTAAAATAGTTAAGTTTGCCCAATAAAAAAAATATTTTCTCTCCTGATTTGACATTATTAATATAAATAGTCATATTTCTCGATTAAATTTTACAAAAGATTACTTGCAGATGAAGTTATCCTGTAAACATTTTGTTTCCGTTTATGAAAAGAGGCAGTTTCTTCATTGATTTCCAACTTGCGATGTGAAACTTCGATAATGCTTTGTATATATTTAGTGAAATTATGACTTTCAGAACAAGCTTGTCAAATGAATCATTTAAACACATGTTGTAAACTAATAAGCCAATGAGTAGAATTGCCTCTAACTCGTTCCATCAACGAACTGGATCACATCTTTCGGAGGCTTAAGGCCAAGTGGTCATTTACTGGAGTACGGCTCCATCCCCCCCTGAAGCCATATTGACCCAATTATACAGATCCCCCGTTAACGTCTCGTGGTTGCCGCGAGATTAAATCAAGTTGTCTAGCATGAAACATGATTTCTGGAAACAGATGGATAGACAGCAAGCTTCCTGGCCATGGTCACTTTTCTTCGCACTTTAGGTTATAGGGTGAGCTGTTAGGAAAAACGTTTTGCAGACTAAAAACATCTTAATGCCCCGCATTTGTCAACTCAGAAAAGAGAGGAGCATAGTGGCCATAGTGATAATAGTGAGCATAGTGGTCATAGGGATAATAGTGAGCATAGTGGTCATAGGGATAATAGTGAGCATAGTGGTCATAGTGATCATAGTGAGCATAGTGGTCATAGTGATAATAGTGAGCATAGTGGTCATAGTGGTCATAGGGATAATAGTGAGCATAGTGGTCATAGTGATTATAGTGAGCATAGTGGTCATAATGATAATAGTGAGCATAGTGGTCATAGTGAGTAGGGTGATCACTGTGATCATAGTGATCATGATGGTCATAGTGGTCATACTGATCATAGTGGTCCTGGTGGTCATAGTGAGCGTAGTGGTCGTATTGAGCATAGTGAGCATACTGGTCATAGTGATCATAGTTGTTATAGTAATCTTAATGATCATAGTGAACATCATGTTCATAGTGAGCATAGTGGTCATATTTGTCACAGTTGTGACGTCACAGGGGTTATAGTGATCATAGAGGTCATAGTTGTCGTAGTGGTCATAGTTGTCATAGTTTTCAACAGTGGTCACAGTGGTCATGGTGATCATAGTTGTCATAGTTGTCAACAGTGGTCACAGTGGTCATGGTGGTCATAGTTGTCATAGCTGTCAAGAGTGGTCACAGTGGTCATGGTGGTCATAGTTGTCATAGTTGTCAACAGTGGTCACAGTGGTCATGGTGGTCATAGTTGTCATAGCTGTCAAGAGTGGTCACAGTGGTCATGGTGATCATAGTTGTCATAGCTGTCAAGAGTGGTCACAGTGGTCATGGTGGTCATAGTTGTCATAGCTGTCAAGAGTGGTCACAGTGGTGATGGTGGTCATAGTTGTCATAGCTGTCAAGAGTGGTCACAGTGGTCATGGTGGTCATAGTTGTCATAGCTGTCAAGAGTGGTCACAGTGGTGATGGTGGTCATAGTTGATGGTTGCAAGGTATGAAAGGCTCGTATGATTATGGATGACACCCATGCTCCAGTCCGTTTGACACAAGTTAATGTATCATTAGCGTATAATTTATATTAGAGGGGAAATGTTTGTCCTGGTGTGTGTACGGGTGAAAAGTCCAGGGTCTCCTACACATACATTTCAAAGTCAGTCACTTTTTTTTTGTTCCCTCGATTTTCTGTAAATCGTTTTTATTTTTTATTAAATTTATTTTTATAATACTCCTCTATTTTCTGCTCTTACATGTTAATTAACTCTCTGGCTCGCCACCAACGTTATCTTTCCTTGAATTACAAGAATTTCGCCACATTAAAATAAAGATCTAGCTACACATTAAAAACACTGATCTAGCTATACATTAAAAACACTGATCTAGCTATACATTAAAAACACTGATCTAGCGAGACATTAAAAACACTGATCTAGCTATACATTAAAAACACTGATCTAGCGAGACATTAAAAACACTGATCTAGCTAGAGATTAAAAACACTGATCTAGCTAGAGATTAAAAACACTGATCTAGCTAGAGATTAGAAACACCGATCTAGCTAGAGATTAAAAACATTGATCTAGCTAGACACTAAAATCACTGATTTAGCTAGACATTAAAAACACGATTCTAGCTACACAATAAAAACACGGATCTAGCTAGACATTAAAAACACGGATCTAGCTAGAGATTAAAAACACTGATCTAGCTAGAGATTAAAAACACGGATCTAGCTAGACATTAAAAACACAGATCTAGCTAGACATTAACTGGTTACGACAATAATTTATGTCATCTTAAAGGCAACATTGTATGTAGGCAAAAGATGCACATGAAAGTGCAACTACGGAATAACGTGTTCAGACCTGGTAAGAGAAGCTATAAAAACTCTCTACTGCTATTTGAGACTTGATGAGCTTAAAGGCAGTCACATAGATCTACAGACAAGACTCAAGTTTATTACAAGAATGTGGATATTTATATGTCATTATGTACGTAAATAGCTTTTGTCTATGGTGAGTCGGGAACTTTCAAATAAATGAATAGCAATTAAACGATTTTTACCTCCCAATGAGATGGTCGCAATGTACTCTTTAAGCTGTTATTGACAGCGATGTCACTGGAAGCCTTTACTTATTTAAACAGGCTAACAGTGGTAGCTGTAATTTGATCCCCCCCCCCCCCCACTTTATTAAAGAAAACCAAAACAAAATAATGAATACACGTAAAAGTAATATGAAGAAGGCTGATAATTATACCAAAACAAATTAAGGTACTACCTGGGTGGGCCCCACCCCCCCCACCCCCACGATCTACGCCCGCGATTGCGACTATTAGTATTTTAAAACTTGAAATGGTGGGTCGTGCACTTTAACACTACTTTATTATTATTATTATTTTTGTAGCCAGAAAGAAATGTGAGTGCCATAATCCACTTCAACATTTCACTGATGGATGAATGTATGTGAAGAATACAAAAAAGAACTACATAGACCTGCATAACTGTGCGGTAATTTGGCTTTAATTAATAAAGCAAGATTCAGATTGCCCTGTGGCTACCGAGTCGAATGGTACACAGTACTTGTAGTGAATGACCTTAATCGCAATGAAATTTAAATATCTTGCTCCCGATCCACCCACAGGTCGGCATTTAACGCCCATGCAAATCAATGCCTGTCGTCTCCAGGCCGCGATCAACCCGGTTCAGACATGCGCAGTCAAAACATCTTCTGCCCTAATAATTTGGCGCTCATCGCAGCATATATCCATCCGGGCATGCCCAGCACGCCATGTAGAGCACAAGGACCTAATGGCCACGCGATCCCTTTGGCGTGATGTAGACAAGTGTTCACCGCACGCGATGTCCTTTGACCTTGCTGAGAGTATTTATTGACTTCCAGTATTGTGGAACACGGTCTCGTCATCTGAGATTTTTAGCCACGTACAGAATATGTTGACCTGGGACTTGTCTTGTCTGAAAAGTTTATTTCGGTATCTTTACCACATAAGCATTTGCCACGTCTGGGACGCAAGCTGTAGGTTGCCAACCCCATGCTATGTCTTGGATACAAGCTGTAGGTTTCCAACACATGCTACGCCTGGGATACAAAGTGTAGGTTGCCAGCCCCATGCTACGTCTGGGATACAAGCTGTAGGTTGCCAACCCCGTACTACGTCTGTCACACAAGCTGTAGGTTGCCAAACCCTGGTACAGAGAATCTAGTTTACCGGTACTTCAGTTACGTACGTGGCCCAATCCTCTGGAGCAATTACTTTAATGACGTTGGATTGTCGGGAGAACCGTGTTTTTGTTGTTTAACCTCGATAAAAAAATAAAGATAAAAAAAAGGGTGGTGGGTATAAACCACCTTCCTTAAAGAGGAAAACTATGGCAGTGTTGTCCGAAGCAATGTGATCGCTACGTCTGGTACACCAAAATGAATTATAGTCCGACTGTTGGACCCATATAACGTCAGGATGTGCCGACGTCGGTGGATGGACTGGCATGGGGCGAACACGTTACCGGGTATATGCGACGTCGGGCGTTACAAGTTGACCCCGTGTGGTTCGCCATCCTAACGGCGGCTATTGCGTTAGACCAGTGGTCGGCAAACTCATTAGTCATCAGTTGCGCTTCACTTTAAAACGTTACATGCAAGAGTTTGAAATGGACAAAAAGACAGGGGCGGTTAAAAATACTCTAGCATGAAAAAAGAACAATCGCGTTGACATCCCCTTGAGGAATATTTATTTATCCCAATTAGCCTTCATGGAAGACATCACATTTTACGCCGGTGGCGGCCCCCCCCCCCCAGAGAAAACCTAACCAATTCCAACTACCACTTGGCGTCCGGGGGATTGCCTTGACAGTAACTAAGAGTGACAGTATTGATTGGACAGGGTTGGTTCAAAGGGGTTGATTTTTGTTTGGCTTTTGTCACACTGTTAATTACGTAATGCGATGATGTTGTTTTTAATTGCCCCCCCACACACACACAAACACAATTATTTGGTCAAATTTAAGAGACTAAAAAGCCTTAATTTTGCATCCTAGACAAAAAAGCGCGCCTCGGGTGCCGGAAAAATATCCTAACCACGATGACGTAGACTTTGCCACATGAAGCTAATCATTCTTTCGTGTACTATTTTTAAAACAGCGAACTCTTTAGTGTGAGAAAAACAGAAATAAATCTCAGACGTCAGCAAGAAATTGTTTCATAGTTATCAATTTGTGTGGAGGGCTGTGAGGGCCAGACCGAGGTTCCATGCTAGTTGTATACACATTAACTGTGTTTTCCATCCCGTGAGCCCATTTATCAATAACATTCTAAACAACTCGTGGTAAACATTGACAACATGTTACGGCCGTAAACGTGTGGTAAACGTGTTTTATTTCTCGTATGCCACTAAGATCCCATCCTCTCACTACGATCCCATTTTCTCACTAAGATCCCAACCTCTCAGCAATATCCCATCTCTCACTAAGATCCCATCTCTCACTAAGATCCCATCTCTCTTTAACATCTCCTCTCCTTAGATTCCATCCTCTCGCTAAGATCCCATTCTCTCACTAAGATCCCATCTCTCACTAAGATCCCATCTCTCACTAAGATCCCATTCTCTCACTAAGATCCCATTCTCTCACTAAGATCCCATTCTCTCACTAAGATCCCATTCTCTCACTAAGATCCCATTCTCTCACTAAGATCCCATACTTTCATTTAGACCACATCTCTCACTAAGATCCCATACTTTCATTTAGACCACATCTCTCACTAAGATCCCATACTTTCATTTAGACCACATCTCTCACTAAGATCACATACTTTCATTTAGACCACATCTCTCACTAAGATCCCATACTTTCATTTAGACCACATCTCTCACTAAGATCCCATACTTTCATTTAGACCACATCTCTCACTAAGATCACATACTTTCATTTAGACCACATCTCTCACTAAGATCACATACTTTCATTTAGACCACATCTCTCACTAAGATCCCATACTTTCATTTAGACCACATCTCTCACTAAGATCACATACTTTCATTTAGACCACATCTCTCACTAAGATCACATTCTCTCACTAAGATCACATTCTCTCACTAAGATCACATTCTCTCACTAAGATCACATTCTCTCACTAAGATCACATTCTCTCACTAAGATCACATTCTCTCACTAAGATCACATTCTCTCACTAAGATCACATTCTCTCACTAAGATCACATTCTCTCAATAAGATCACATTCTCTCACTAAGATCACATCCTCTCACTAAGATCACATTCTCTCACTAAGATCACATTCTCTCACTAAGATCACATTCTCTCACTAAGATCACATTCTCTCACTAAGATCACATTCTCTCACTAAGATCACATTCTCTCACTAAGATCACATTCTCTCACTAAGATCACATCCTCTCACTAAGATCACATTCTCTCACTAAGATCACATCCTCTCACTAAGATCACATTCTCTCACTAAGATCACATTCTCTCACTAAGATCACATTCTCTCACTAAGATCACATTCTCTCAATAAGATCACATTCTCTCACTAAGATCACATCCTCTCACTAAGATCACATTCTCTCACTAAGATCACATTCTCTCACTAAGATCACATTCTCTCACTAAGATCACATTCTCTCACTAAGATCACATTCTCTCACTAAGATCACATTCTCTCACTAAGATCACATTCTCTCACTAAGATCACATCCTCTCACTAAGATCACATTCTCTCACTAAGATCACATCCTCTCACTAAGATCCCATTTTTTTAACTAACGTTAACCAACTAATTTCATCAATCCAAAGCAAGGCCTAACTATTGTTCCACCCCAACTCAGCCCATCTGTAAAAAAATAATCAAAGAATGCATTTGTCCGGTTCTCTTTCTAATCTCCAGTCACAAAGAATACCAGGTTCTTTGGAAACCCATGCAGTGGTCATATCTTTTGGAGATGGGCTTATAGCTAATACGCCAGGTACGACCAGGTTCTTTGGAAACCCATGCAAGGTCATATCTTTTGGAGATGGGCCTATAGCAAATACGCCAGGTACGACCAGGTTCTTTGGAAACCCATGCAGTGGTCATATCTTTTGGAGATGGGCCTATAGCAAATACGCCAGATACGACAAGGTTCTTTGGAAACCCATGCAAGGTCATATCTTTTGGAGATGGGCCTATAGCAAATACGCCAGATACGACCAGGTTCTTTGGAAACCCATGCAGTGGTCATATCTTTTTGAGATGGGCCTGTCGCAAAAACGCCAGGTACGACCAGGTTCTTTGGAAACCCATGCAAGGTTATATCTTTTGGAGATGGGCCTGTCGCAAATACACTAGGTACGACCAGGTTCTTTGGAAACCCATGCAGTGGTCATATCTTTAAGAGATGGGCCTGTAGCAAAAACGTTTTCGAAATCCATTCTACAGACTGGGAAATTCGTATTATCACCTTGATGGAGCTTCATCCATCGACTTTGTTTAAAACAAATAAGTAAGCGCTTTAAGAAAACAACTTAAAATCATTTCATCAAGTCTTTTACTCAATGGTACCTTCAAAGCTAACGGTAAAGTCTCTGACTCAAAGGTATCTTCAAAGCTAACGGTAAAGTCTCTGACTCAAATGTATCTTCGAAAATAACGGTAAAGTCTCTGACTCAAAGGTATCTTCAAAGCTAACGGTAAAGTCTCTGACTCAAAGGTATCTTCAAAGCTAACGGTAAAGTCTCTGAATCAAAGGTATCTTCAAAGCTAACGGTAAAGTATCTGACTCAAAGGTATCTTCAAAGCTAACGGTAAAGTCTCTGACTCAAAGGTACCTTCAAAGCTAACGGTAAAGTCTCGGACTCAAAGGTACCTTCAAAGCTAACGGTAAAGTCTCTGACTCAAAGGTACCTTCAAAGCTAACGGTAAAGTCTCTAACTCAAAGATACCTTCAAAGCTAACGGTAAAGTCTCTGACTTAAAAGTACCTTCAAAGCTAATGGTAAAGTCTTTTACTCAAAGGTACCTTCAAAGTTAACGGTAAAGCAAATCATCTGTTATTGTATTTTGTCTTCCGATGTGTCTATCCGAAATGATGTAACGTAGATGTGTCGGAATGTTCTATAACTATCGATCTGGGGGATGGGGCACGATCGTCAGAATAACATCAGCGGTTGGGGTGGGTGAGAGATAGAGAGAGAGCTAGAGGGACAGAGAAAGAGATCCATAAACACGATTCTCAGATTGGCTTGGCTAGAGTTTTGATGTGGGTGGTAGGGGTGGAATTAACCCACGTTCTAAGATTCACGTGTCACTGTGACCCCAATGCAACAGCTTAGCTGGGAAATGCCTTTGAGTTGAAGACTGCTGGGATTTAAATTTTCTATCTTATTTTATTGTATGTCTGATGTCTAGACTAGGAGATTCATTTTCTTCTACGGATTACATTAACTTTGTCTTGAAATCAATAATTCTTGATTTTATTTTATTCCTACCAAACCAAAAAACAATATCGAGAAATGAGTAGAGAGTAGACTATAGAGAGTATACCAAGAGAGTAGAGCTTAGAGAGAAGAGCATAGAGAGTAGATAGTAGTGCATAGAGGTTAGAGAGTAGAACAAAGAGAGTAGAGCATAGATAATCGAGAGTAATGCATAGAGAGTAGATCATAGAGAGTAGAAAGTAGAGGGTAGAGCGTAGAGGGTAGAGCATTGAGAGTAGTGTATAGAGAGTAGAGCATAGAGAGTAGATCAGAGAGAGTAGAGAGTAGTGCATTGAAAGTACATTACAGTGAGTAGAGCATTGCTCACATTTAAACAAAAAATCGAATATGCTGAGGTCTAACAGTTCAAGATAAAATGTACTTATCTGTTATGAAAAAAAGCAGACGCATGACTCAAGTCATGTACTCTATAACATTTCATACCTTACCCACCCATCAGCATTGTCTATCTTTATTTTCTCATACTCTTTTATCCTTTTCTAAAATTCGTCTTTTCTTTTCCCATTTTCTCAACTCATTCCTCATCCCTTCCTCTCTCTCCTTTCGCACTCTGCTTTCTCTCTCTCTCTCTTTCTCTCTCTCTCTCTCTTTCTCTCGCTCTCTGTCTTTCTATTGTCTCTCCGTTATTTATTTTTCTTAATTGTTTCCTCTTTTTCTCTATCGCCTTCTCTCATTGCCAACTCTTCATTTCATATCTCCCTTTCTCTCTACTTCATATATATTCTCCCTACCTACTATTCGCTCTTACTTTGAGACAGTCTGCTCATTGTTTCGTATTTACCATTCACGTGTTTTCTATCACTCTCCCATTCACTGTATGTAACACATTTATACATATTAACCTGAGCGGAAGGTTGTTTAAAAATCGCATAAATTTTTATTCATCTGACAGCTTCGGGTTTCTCATTACGTTTTTTTCTTCAACTATCTTTTTTTTGTATGTGTCGTCTTCACCGATCTAATATGTGGGTATGACATTCTTCATCCCTTCCAATATGTCATGGAAAGACGCAGCTTGACACGCATGATCGTGTTTTACTTTAATGTATCCTTAACCAAGAGACTTGCACTAAATGACACCCATGTTCTTTTTTAACGTACCCAGTCAGGGGGTATGGGGTTCATCGATTTTGGAGATAATGCGTCTCGGAATGGGGGGTTGGGGGAGCCGCAAGGGGTATTGGCATAAAGTACGTATATTTATCACAAATTTACCAATAATTATCCTCGCATTGTGACATTTCATAAATAGCATATGTGCATGTCTAACGCTTTAAAGATATCACGCAACATTTTGTAGGAATCATCGTCAAAAGCAGATCTGTGTTTTCAAAAGTGCACACACTGCATGTCTCTATAGTAGCAGATCTTTTCAGTATCAGTATTGATATTTAGTCCACCGTAGGTCTTATTCGCCTGGGACGTATTTTGTTCGGCTGCGAATGTGGTTTCTGGAATTATTCGGTTCCCGGTGCCCTTGCCAAATTTTGGTTTGCACTAGGCGCCCTGGGATAAATTCTTACAAGTTCACGAGTAGCCAATACAAGTTTTTAAAAACAAAATGTTTGTGTATAAATAAATAGAGCCCTTTTGTTTGTCACTTAGCGTCATCTAGTAATTGCAAGCAGTTGTTGGTACTCAAGTGAGTTAATGTTGTCAGCTGGCTACCCAGAGCAGGGCCGTGCCGAGGAAAATCGTCGGCCAGGGCGAATCCAGACTATGACATCATTGAATCTATAGAATTGGAGCTCCGGGTGGACCAGTAAATATACGATTTTCGGCCTCTCTTGTTTTTGGAAAGTACATGAGATTTTAAAGTTTAATTTTCCATTAAGGTCCTATCTTAAGAGGATTTTTTTTGATAAGTGCCCTTACCGACTTCTAATTATGGCTCATTGTACGTATCTATAAAAAAGAGGGGGGGGGGGGGTGTTTAAAAAAAGTACGTACTCAATGGAGTTATATAAGTTATATTTATAGACAAGAAATAACCTGCCAAAAAAATGGCGGTGACACTGTGTTAAAGTCCCAGTCTACTTAACTTACTTTATAAAACGCCCATTCAAGTAACGCACTTTGGAAAATGCACAAATTACTGCTAAATTTTGTTAACTTTTTTTGTCAATTATTTTTTTATAATTTAAAGGAGAAAAAATTGCGCGCCCGCTGAGCACTTCGTTACAGACATACACATACATTTAAAGAATTAATTTTTCTAATAAAAATTCTTACATGATAAGCATGTCTTTTATACATTTCGTTTGAAAATCCGCACAATCATATTCGCAGCAACGCTGGGAACTCTTCATTGCATTTATAACGTTCTGCTCGGGCAAGATTAACTATGGCACCCTATTAAATTATAATCATAAAAATATTTGCAAAGAAAAATCTGGGGATTATGTAATAAGTTTACCTAAGTTGTTTGATTGTTTGATTGTTTGTTTGTTTGTTTGGTTTTTTTTTTGGGTGTTTTTTTTGTTTTTCTAATCAAACAACAATTAAAATTGTTTTTCTTAACTTTTTCTTGAACAGTATGAACACTTAGCCTACCATGGGCAGTATGGTCAATTAGACTACAATGGGCAGTATGATCAATTAGACTACCATGGGCAGTATGGTCAAGTAGCCTAATGTGGGCAGTATGATCAATTAGCCTACAGTGGGCAGTATGATCAATTAGCGTAATTTGGGCAGTATGATCAATTAGCCTACAGTGGGCAGTATGATCAATTAGCCTAATGTGGGCAGTATGATCAATTAGCCTACCATGGGCAGTATGGTCAATTAGACTACCATGGGCAGTATGGTCAATTAGACTACCATGGGCAGTATGGTCAAGTAGCCTAATGTGGGCAGTATGATCAATTAGCCTACAGTGGGCAGTATGATCAATTAGCCTAATGTGGGCAGTATGATCAATTAGCCTACAGTGGGCAGTATGATCAATTAGCCTAATGTGGGCAGTATGATCAATTAGCGTAATTTGGGCAGTATGATCAATTAGCCTACAGTGGGCAGTATGATCAATTAGCGTAATTTGGGCAGTATGATCAATTAGCCTACAGTGGGCAGTATGATCAATTAGCCTAATGTGGGCAGTATGATCAATTAGCCTATCGTGGGCATGATAATCAATTATCCTACCGTGGGCAGTATGAACAATTAGCCTACCGCGGGCAGGATGATCAATGAGCCTAACGATGACGTTTTTTCCTAGACTTCAGATCAAACATCTTTTTATTGCACTTTCTATTTATCTTCCACGGTGACCACAAGCAAGATTTTTCCTATTTTGGAAGATCGTTGATGGCACCCTAAGCACATAGGCGTAGCGTAGGGGGGGGCAGGGGGTACAGATGTAGGGGCGCCAAAATGTGCTGTGGTATTATTTTATTTAAGAAAATAATGGGTTTGAGAGTTGAAAAAAGATAAGAGTGCGCTTTAAAATGAATCTTGTCCCCTGGCGCCAAACAACTCTAGCTACCCCACTGCCTAAGTACATGGCGCCCCGGGCAACTGCCTTGTACCTTGAGCCGGCACTAGTGATACTCGACCTGATCAGTTAATTCTTCAGCAGCAATGGTGGCCAGGACTTCCGGTAAAAATAAAATCGAGATTGTCCCATTTATTACACGAATTTCCGGAACAGCATGGTTCCAGTAAATCTTCTGCCGATCGAAACCCGTACATTTCCCGTTACTCTTGGGTTTATCACAAGCAGAATATTTCCCGCTATTCTGGGGTTCATGTCAACCAGCATATTTCCAGCTATTCTTGTGTTCATATCAACCAGCATATTTCCAGCTATTCTTGGGATCATATCAACCAGCATATTTCCAGCTATTCTTGTGTTCATATCAACCAGCATATGTCCAGCTATTCTTGGGATCATATCAACCAGCATATGTCCAGCTATTCTTGGGTTCATATCAACCAGGATATTTCTCGCTAATCTTGTGTTCATATCAACCAGCATATTTCCAGCTTTTCTTGTGTTCATATCAAGCAGAATATTTCCAGCTATTCTTGGGATCATATCAACCAGCATATTTCCAGCTATTCTTGGGTTCATATCAACCAGCATATTTCCAGCTATTCTTGGGATCATATCAACCAGTATATTTCCAGCTATTCTTGGGTTCATATCAACCAGTATATTTCCAGCTATTTTTGTGTTTATATCAACCAGCATATTTCCAGCTATTCTTGGGTTCATATCAACCAGCATATTTCCAGCTATTCTTGGGATCATATCAACCAGCATATTTCCAGCTAATCTTGTGTTCACATCAACCAACATATTTCCAGCTATTCTTGTGTTCATATCAACCAGCATATTTCCAGCTAATCTTGTGTTCATATCAAACAGCATATTTCCAGCTAATCTTGTGTTCATATCAACCAGCATATTTCCCGCTATTCTTGGGCTCATATCAACCAGCATATTTCCCGCTATTCTTGGGCTCATATCAACCAGCATGTTTCCTGCGTATTAAAATGGCTTATAAAAACCTGCTAAAATGTCCAGCACGCGTAAGTAAGAAACAGCTTTATCAATAAATCAAGCAACTCGATACACCGCCACCTAGTGGCTAAACATGTCAAACTGTTGCACAAATATCCGACAGGTTAGCGCTCCAAGTCGGGTGAACATTCAACAAGTTAATCTGCGCGTGCAGTTCATACTGACAGGAAAAAATAGCTTGACGTCAGAATTCCACAAGGATGGTGGAGTAGAAATTAAAAATATAAATGTCGATTCCATTGCGACCGGTAGCCGGTTGCTGTTTATTACATGACACGGGTGTTGTTTGTCTGAGTGGGGGGTGGGGGCGGGGGAATAACGAAATCAGCCTTACCCTATTACTATCTCTCTCACATACACACTCTCTCTCTCACTCCCCTCTCTCTCTCTCTCTCTATATATATATATATATATATATATATATATATATATGTCTGTGTACCTTTCTATTACATCTCTCTCTTACATCTCTCTTTCTTACATCTCTCTCTATCCCTCTCTCTTCGGCGCTCTCTCTCTTAATTGCAAACATAATCCTATTAATTAAATCAATACCCCTAGTCTTAACTCTCCGGTCACCATTCCATTTTGTAAGTATCCCGGCAACTTCTACAGCTGCACCGAGTTACCGATGAACTAGCCTCAACAATTTATTAAAGAAATAGGTACACCATTGTACCAGTGTAACAATTATCATCATTCAACAGATTATTTTTAACCAGTTGTTTTCTTAAACTCAAAAGGGCGTGGGGAGGGGGGATGTGTTATGGCGCAAGATTTGTTTTTTGACAACAGCCGATCCTTCGCGCTATGGACATGTTTTGGCTTGTACGTCTGCATCGACTTCTGCCTGAGCGTAGACCGTGAAATAGGAAGGTGTGAGGGAGTCTCGTTGCCAAGGGTATTGGAGTACTTACAGCCAGAGGCGTATACCAAAATAAAATGTCATGAGGTACACTACACGTCTAGAGTAGATGTCGCAAATACTAGGACTATGCTTCGTGATGAATCACATTTAAAAAGAAATGCTTACATCACTACGCCTATAACCCTGATGTATCTTTCCTGTGAATGAATTTATTTGCTATAGTCGCACTCATAAGCCGCGCTTTTAAGTCTGCAAACAACTTCCGTTTACATCAGGAGCTGGAGAATTTTTGGTAATATAGTGCCGAGGTGCGATCCCTAATTCAGCCAATGGGAATCTCTGCTATACCAGAGTTTATACAGTATATAAATAAGAATTACGATTGGCCTTACGCGTGCCGTTCAATATATCGCTCTGAGTGTCACGTCTTGCCGCTTGCCGTGGATTCAGACCTCTGTAGTATAGTACATCTACAGTACACTACTACCTTGACAGTACATTACTACCTTTACATTACACTACTACCCTTACAGTTAACTACTACCCTTACAGTACACTACTACCCTTACAGTACACTTCTACCCTTACCGTACACTACTACCCTTACAGTACACTACCACCCTTACAGTACACTACTACCCTTACAGTACACTACTACCCTTACAGTACACTACTACCCTTACAGTACACTACCATCCTTACAGTACACTACTACCCTTACAGTACACTACCATCCTTACAGT
Source organism: Omphiscola glabra (assembly GCA_964017045.1). Taxonomy (NCBI): domain Eukaryota; kingdom Metazoa; phylum Mollusca; class Gastropoda; family Lymnaeidae; genus Omphiscola; species Omphiscola glabra. The sequence goes on from OZ024802.1 coordinate 15,182,200, forward strand.
ACACTACTACCCTTACAGTACACTACTACCCTTACAGTACACTACTACCCTTACAGTACACTAATACCCTTAACGTACACTACCACCCTTACCGTACACTTCTACACTTACCGTACACTACTACCCTTACCGTACACTACTACCCTTACAGTACACTACTACCCTTACAGTACACTTCTACCCTTACCGTACACTACCACCCTTACAGTACACGACTACCCTTACAGTACACTACTACCCTTACAGTACACTGCTACCCCCACATTGCACTACTACCATTAGACTACTTCTAAGACAACGGCTCATGTCACAATGCTCAAACCCGTCACCGAAGCCACTGACTGCTTTAAACTGTGACGCTACCAAAAGGATTAAATCAAAGGTCACGGTCAAGGGTCGTTTCGCCATCGTGACATGCTATCAACATGAGTAGTCTTAGCTATTCCGAAGTCCTATCTGAAACGCCATCTCTGGTTCCGCGAGAACGTTCAAATTGAGGCAAGTGTGACTGCATTTGAATCGTAACAGCAAGAAAGAACATGGGTGTAACAAGATTTGAGGTTTCCAGTTTAATATAGAATATTATTAAATTGAATATAGAAAGCTTTTAAATAATTCAAACCATCGCTGAGGCAAATGCCATTTCACCCCTTTAACACATGCAAGGGGAATATACATTATCAGTTTTGTCACGCTCTTTTATTAAATCAGAGAAATTTTAGCTTTGGCTAAATAGGCAATGCGCACTATGACGACAATGCGTGATTATTTAGAACTAATTTATTTTATTTTTATTTCGCATTATTAACAACGCACTAAAGAACGCACTAATAGCAACTGGTGTTTGGGTTTTTCCAATAAATGTGATTACTGTGTAATTCTTTTATCATATTTTTTTAATATAATTTTTTTTTGCATAACTTTTAAACACAACTAAGGAACTATCTTAAGCATTTTATATGTCTCTTTAAATGTATTTATAATTTATAATAATAATATTTAAACTTTTGCTAAAATAAAAGCGGAAATATAAATTTTTGTTGGCCATGTAAATTTATACGATTTCCGTAAAAATAATAGAAAATAACTATGATTGTTTTTAAGAGTGCGAACGAATCAAAATATTATTTGGTTCTTTAGCGTTATGTCAGCATAGCTCATTCTTATATATATTTCAGGGGCGTGAATGAATGTGCGGTTTCAAGCATTTGGTTGGTGGGGGGGGGGGGGGGGAGCACTTATTGTTATTCTTATAAAGTGCGCTACTTGTATGCCAGTTTTGTCACATTTTCAGCCCCACCCCCTTTGAAAAATATTATATACTTTATAAAGGACTTAAACGAAAAAATTGTTTTTAGGTTTTGTTTAGTTATTTGAATTCCGGTTTCTTTTAAATAATGAACAAAGCTATGAAATATTTTACCACATATGTTATATATATAAATGGGACTATGAAATATTTTACCACATATGTTATATATATATTGGACTATGAAATATTTTACCACATATGTTATATATGTATGGGACTATGAAATATTTTACCACATTTGTTATATATATATGGGACTATGTAATATTTTACCACATATGTTATATATATATATGGGGCTATGAAATATTTTACCACATCTGTTATATATATATGGGACTATGAAATATTTTACCACATATGTTATATATATATGGGACTATGAACTATTTTACCACATATTTTATATATATATATGGGACTATGAACTATTTTACCACAATTGTTATATATATATATGGGACTATGAAATATTTTACCACATATGTTATATATATATATATATGGGACTATGAACTATTTTGCCACATATGTTATATATATATATGGGAATCAAAAACAAAAAAGTGAATGAAGAAGAACTGGCCCATGTCACGTGACGTATATGTTTGTGAAATGATGTGAAACACACGAACTATTTACGAAATCGTAATATGAAATGTTGGTTACATACTTGATGAGAAAGTCCCGTTTGATTACAGTTGGAACTAGGGTCGTGTTCGACAGAAACAAATGCTAGCAGCAAACAATTTAATGGCAAAAACCCAATCTGCTTTGCGAACGTTACACTACCGTGCGGGGGGAGCAACAACAATACTGTTTTTGTTAAAAATGGTTTTAAATTTGTTGGAGTACTTGTTTATTTTAAATAGCACAACCCGCAAAGCTTTTCCAGAAACAAGGGAGTGATACACCACCCACTTTGAGAACCGCTGCAAACAGAAATATGCAACAGCGGTATTCTGGCTGCAATCGTCCATCAAGTCGCAGACAAATTATTTCCTTTCTGCTGACCCGAGGGATTTTATTTTTACCACAATGACTGGACATCAGACTGTATGTGGGCGCTTAGACGGACATTTTGGAGTGCAAACAAGTGCACAGTCCAGGCGAGACGGCTGCTCGTGATCGAGTCTATGAATGGTGAGTCAGCGGTGTGAGCTGGCTGGGGTGATGTGTTTGTAAGTCTTACATCCAAATAAGAAATGATTTTTTCACAATTCTTTTGCTGCCCTCTCTGACACTACTTCTCAGCTAGGTGCTATATTTATATATTTTCTAAATTGTATTCTGTTTTATCTGTTGTTTGTTCGCTGACGAAGACTACCTACCTACGCGTTCTCGTTTTTGTTGCGTTACTTTGTTTTGAGGTTTAACATTACTTTGTTTCACTCATTTCCTATTTCGCAAACCTGATTGCAGTCTCTCCCCTTATTACCCTTACATCCAAATAAACAGGGCTAATATTTCGTATTTAAATAATTAATTTTTTTTTTTTTGTGATTTTTCCTATATGTGTAGGTTGGTTGATAGAAAATGAAGTCTATTAAGCCAGGGAATATTGTAAAATGTACTGAAAGACTTCTTAACTATTTTAACTGGACAAGTTCCGAAAAAAAACGCATTTGGTCTAAAAAGATATCTGACAATCACACAGAGCAAAACTTGGTTAGAACCAAGTTAAGCTCTGTGTGATTGTCTGATACCTATGATTTGGGTCAAATAAGTTTCAAACTAGAAATTATAAAAAAGAAAACATTTATTAAAAATCCCAAAGTTCAATGATAAATTGAAATGGCATAATAATTAGGGAGGTATAATGTTCAAGATGGAAGATACTCTGCTCTTTGCAGTAAATGTAAATGTATGATGCAATAGAAAAGCTGTGTGAATACAAAGACGTTTGAGAATACATTAACTACACACTACTTGCTCCTTCAATACTGCAACATAGTGGGGCAACATAGTGAGGCAACACTTTCCATTAGGGCAACTCTTCCCATTAAGGCAATTCTTTCCATGGGGCAACTCTTCCCATTAGGGCAATTCTTTCAATAGGGCAACTCTTCCAATTAGGGCAACTCTTCCCATTAGGGCAACTCTTCCCATTAGGGCAATTCTTTCCATAGGGCAACTTTTCCCATTGTGGCAACTCTAACCATTAGGGCAACTCTTCCCATTAGGGCAGCTCTTCCCAATAGGGCAACTCTTACCATTAGGGCAACTTTTCCCATTAGGTTATCTCTTCAAATTAGAGCAAATCTTACCAATAGGGCAAACCTTTCCATTAGGGCAACTCTTCCCATTTGAACGATTCATTCAAAGATTTGTTTTCGTTGCATGGAATTCATCTCAATTACAGCATAGATACGTTAATAATAATAAAAAACAGTGTCCAATGGGCTGTCAAAATAAGTGGTGTGTGGGAAAATGTTTTAAAAAAACGTTTGCTTCCTGCGCTAACGACTCTCAATCGACGCAAATTCGTTCGTTGAGTAAGAATTATTTATTAAGTTAATACAGGAAAGCAGAGGCGTAAGCTATATTTCCAGCACAACAGCCCACCTTAAATAACTAATTTATTTTCTAGAAATATCGCTACTGACCAATGAGTTATCCGCAGAGATGACAACAGGAAGGACGACAAGAACCAAAGATTGGTTGTGGTATGACTTCAGGAATATTGTAACCGCCCGTCTTCTGAGCAGAGAGCCTTTCGGACATAGCCATAAATCATGTAGCGTGGGGGGTCATTGGGTCAAGTCGGTCGGTAGGAGGGCGAGCTGACCTAGGATTCGTATGAGACCAGGAAATATCAATGTTAAATATATCTTTGGCGGGAGGTCAGGAAATATCACTGTTAAATATATCCTTGGTGGGATATCAGGCAATATCAATGTTAATGTTATCCCTGACGGGACATCAGGAAATATCAATGTTAAATATATCCTTGACGGATATATCAGGAAATATCAATGTTAAATATATCATTGGCGGGGATACCAGGAAATATCAATGTTAAATATATCCTTGACGGATATATCAGGAAATATCAATGTTAAATATATCCTTGACGGATATATCAGGAAATATCAATGTTAAATATATCCTTGACTGATATATCAGGAAATATCAATGTTAAATATATCCTTGACGGATATATCAGGAAATATCAATGTTAAATATATCCTTGACGGGGATATCAGGTTGTTATTTAAATAAACGCAATTCGTGTTGCCTTCTGTGTGGTCACATCGATAACCAGACAAAACGACAAGTGACAAAACGACAAGTGACAAAACGACAAGTGACAAAACGACAAGTGACAAAACGACAAGGTGACAAAACGACAAGATGACAAAACGACAAGGCGACAAGTGACAAAACGACAAAGTGACAAAACGACAAAGTGACAAAACGACAAGGTGACAAAACGACAATTGACAAAACGACAAGTTTTCAACGCCAACTCATCCTCCGTCTTTAATGCCTTACATACAATAAAGTAAGGTAAATTTTTAAGATATTTTACATGCCTTATAGTTGGAGAAACACGATATTCGGTTATCAGACTTGCGCATAATTACATTTAAATGTGATTAATTACCATTAGAATTACATGACCTATATTTGTAATTATCTACAATTTACATTACTTCATTCAAAAGTGTACTTAATTACCATTACAAATTACTCCACTATTGACCTGTAATTACAATTACTTTTTTTTTATTTAAACATTGTTTTAGTTAGTCATATTTCCTTTTACACTGCAGTACATGTACATTTTTGGGAACCCGCTTTTGGATTTTATTGTTATACAAGAAAGTAAGAGAAGTTCATTAAATGATTTTACTGTATATCTGAATACACAATCATATTTTGTAGCAGACCCTTAAAAATTTCAGTGATTGTCTGTGTGTATGAGCAACCATGACATAATTTAAATTATAATGTTCAGCTTGCTCATTCCTTGGAGACAAAATGTATGTCATATTGGGTCAAAGTACTATATGAGTATGTTGTATACCATGACACTATATTCATAAAGATGTGATCTGCTATTCAGTATTTTCACTTTTACTCTGAAAATAAACATTTACTGAGCAATTAAAAAAGGACAATTACATGGATATTAATTAATTACAATTACTAATTACAGTAATTAAAAATAAAATGTGTAATTAATTAAAGTTTTTAATTATTATCTCAATTATGTCTGTTATTATGCATACGATTAGGATCTCAAAAGGTCTATTACTATCTAATTACACTGTACAGGAAACTGCACTAACATAGCACTACACTGTTGCACACCAACTCCAGCTTCTAGAGCACATGTGTCAAACTCAAGTTATTTTTCATCACCACTAACACAGAATTAGGCTGACGACTCCACTAAGAAAGTAACAATATTTCAAACCCATCGCTGCGAACATCAAAGCTCTTTGATGTGACCGCCGCACGAGTTTATCATGTTTGCAACGGTAACCAGACAAAACGACAACTGACAAAACGACAAGGTGACAAATCGACAAGGTGACAAAACGACAAGTGACAAAACGACAAGGTGACAAAATGACAAGGTTTGAGGTTAGGGTTAGGGTTAGTCTGATAATCCAATACCGTGTTTCCCCAACTATAAGGCATGTTAAATATAAAAAAAAGTTGACCATACTTTATTGTATGCAGTGGCGTAACGAGCTTAACTCGCGCCCGGGGCACAATACCCTTTTAGCGCCCCCCAATACCTTTTTAGCGCCCCCCCCATTTGAAAACCATACAATATTATAGTAAAATATACCATTTGGCGCCCCTTTGTGAGTAGCGCCGGGGCATGATGCCCCACTCACTACGCCACTGATTGTATGCTAGGCAGTGGTTCCCAACCTTTTTTGTGCCATGCCCCACCTAAGCCAGTGTTGCCCAACCTTTTTGTGTCATGCCCCACCTAAGCCAGTGTTGCCCAACCTTTTTTGTGCCATGCCCCACCTAAGCCAGTGTTGCCCAACCTTTTTTGTGTCATGCCCCACCTAAGCCAGTGTTGCCCAACCTTTTTTGTGTCATGCCCCACCTAAGCCAGTGTTTCCCAACCTTTTTCGTGCCATGCCCCACCTAAGCCAGTGTTTCCCAACCTTTTTCGTGCCATGCCCCAACTAAGCTTTTCTAAAATTCTTTGCCCCCATATAACATATACATAATTTTTAATATTCAAAAATACGGTTGTTCACTGAAGAAGCTTTAATGATAGGTTTTAGGAAGAAATCACTAGGAAAATGGTGAGGAAACATAGTAAGTAAATTTTCAAAACATATATGGAGAACTGACATTCAAGTATGAAATAATTTTAATGAAATATTTTTCTATATTATTTTAATTATTAGTAATAATTTATTGTTTAACGTTAGTGAGATGTTTGTGTTTTCAAGTTCTAGATAGCTCATTTTCAAATTGCCCCACTATGGGGCGTGGGCCCCACGTTGGGAAACACCGATGTAAGGCATTAAAGACAGTGGAGGCGTTGAAGACTTGTCGTTTTGTCACCTTCTCGTTTTGTCACCTTGTCGTTTTGTCGCCTTGTCGTTTTGTCACCTTGTCATTTTGTCACCTTGTTGTTTTGTCACTTGTCGTTTTGTCACTTGTCGTTTTGTCCCTTGTCATTTTGTCACTTGTCGTTTTGTCATGGAACCGGTGACATCAGATGTTGGAAATTGGAGTCGACTTCTTATGGCATTGGCCGACTCTTATGGCATTGGCCGCATCCTTTACATCTTGCAACTTCCTGGTTCAACCAGCGAAGACATAAGATTTAAACTTTGTTGTCACATTCATTAAAAGGAAACAATGTAACGGTTGCCTTCTGCTGGTAGTTGTCTGTTGCCTCCCAGCCGACCACCCCTCCCCCCTACCCCAAATCAAACCTCCTTCTATTGTCATGGGTTGATTTTGCTCATGTTTCCCACCATTTAAGTTATATTATAATATTGACAGTGAAATGTTAAATTAGATTTGTTATAATGATCAACGGATCTCAAATTCTAATTTCAGAGTATTCACGTTCTGTCCCCGACCATATCTTCTTATATAGCAATGATTAGTTAAATATAAAGTGTGTGTGTCGGGCCGGGGTGGGGGTATATAAATAGTTCTAAGATTAATACACGAATAACCATATGTACAGCGAAACAACAATCACGACAGTGTAAGAAGAGTCAAGACAGTTGAAGAACAATGAAGAAAGGAGAACAACAGTAGGATACCAATTAGAATAGTAGAAGAACAATCAAGACAGATGAACATCAATAAGGACAGCATGATAACAATCAGGACATTAGAGGATAAAGTTACACGCCTCAACTAATGTCCCACCTCACATCTCATGGCGGTTGACCTTAACAAAAAGTGTTTTATAGTATTATAGGGTGACACCTTGGGTATTTCCAGAACTCAAGCGTGTCGTCTTTTACACCCAAGCTGACGTGGACTGTCAGCAACAGTGTCACCTGGTGTGGACTTTCAGCAAAATTGCCACCTGACGTTGACTGGCAGAAACCGTTCCATTTGCTCCCACGATGAATTTTCACCAGTTTTATTGGAAACAGTTGCCCCAAAAATCAAAATTAACTAGAAGACATTAAAAAAATTGCTACAAATAAACAAATAATGAAAACCCTTGCTCATAGATTAGGACATGTTTGAAAGTTAACACAAATCTATGTGCGCCACTGATAACGATGCTAGTCAACCAGTCGCTCTTTATCGCCATGGCGTGTCGTCCGGCTAATCTGAGCACACCGTTGACGAGATAGGCTTAAGATAGGTTCTAAGAAACGGTCGCAACTACTGTTGGTGTGTGTGATCAGAGATTAGAACCAAACGGTGCTGCTCATAGCATTGTTAGCGAAATACTTGAACAATGGGCGTACACAGGAACATTTTCTTGATATTGTTTTCTTTATGCTTGTGTCGGATTTCAACGACCTCGGACACGTGTTTCAGAGTCAACTCATGTCAATGTGCATTTCGTGATGGACAGTACATCGACCTCACTCCGTTGGCAAGCTTAACAAGTGATCCAAAGTAAGTCCGTGAACGTTTACAGTATGGGAAACATGTTATCATAGTTCTCAAAATTTATGGCTAACGTCAAGGTCATGGGTACTTGGTGTCTCGTTTATGCACTACTTTCTTGGTACTAAGATGAATTCGCTTAACTGACACCAAAGGTGTTAACCAAAGATGGGAGGAATCGACTGACTTTTGAGATGTTAAATACAGCTGGAGGAATGTCTTCAATAAATGATGTTAACTACGGTTGAAATGGAATATGTTAACTAAAGATAGAGCGAGTTTTAAAAATGTGAGATGTCAACAAAAGATAGAGTGATTTAAAAATATGAGATGTTAACAAAAGATAGAGCGATTGTTAAAATTGTGAGCTGAAAACTAAAGATAGAGCGATTTTTAAAATTGTGAGCTGATAACTAAAGAAAGAGTGATTGTTAAAAATGTGAGTTGTTAACTGAAGATAGAGTGATTGTTAAAAAGGTGGTGTGTTAACCAAATAAATGTACGGCCCGGCACTTAGTGTTATCATAACAAAAGAAATAGGGCTATTGTCTAAAAAGAGGGGGGGAATGCTTTATAGTTTATAAGGCTTATTTTTGTTTGCTCTTAGATGGAAAGACAACTACGACCAGTTCTACAACAATAGATTCTCCTACAATCCCTGCAACAGCTTCACTGAAGGGACGTGTGAAAACGTGGCGGTAAATTAACAAGTTCATCGAATTAACCCTTGACGTTCGTGTTCAGGAATCGTTGGTCGCTCACACTTAAAACGGTCATGCTTCTTCTTCATCTTCTTCTATATATTAAGGGCCCACGATCAATTTATTGATCATCCTGGCTCCTATGCATGAAGAGGGGATTTGCAATGTTTCTGTGCCTGGTGTTGACGAGGATATTTCACTGGTTGCAAGGGCTACTTAGTGAGGGTATCGTGCACTGGGGGTTGGATGGCCTGAGGCAATAGACGTACATGTGTCAAGTGCTGTCGCCTCAACTGTTCCTTTTGGAAGCTTGTTACAGTCTCCAATATGGCTTCACGCGTGGCTGGCTGCAAAGTGACCTATAATATACTTTTATATTGACTGCCTCAGTGAACTATTTTTTTAACTTTAAAAAATATAAATTTCATTTTAATTTGTTTTTCAAATATTAGTCCCTGTCTTAAAGCGTTATGACGTCACCAACCAAGACATGTTATTTTCTGGTGCCGTGGGATTTTAAAAACGTGAAAGAAATACCAGCTTTACAAAAGAGGGCACTACAAATCATACTTGGAAAATGATTTCCAACATAATTAAACATTTGGTGAAATCGACAACTGTGGGTTCAGGAACAGAGATAGAATTGTAAAATCCTGACCCGTTTAAAAAATAATATTAGAACTAAGAATAGAATCATGTGTTAGCTAGAGTCTTGTCTAACAGTCTGTGATTTCTGTAATCAACTTAACGTTCTTTACACATTTGAAAGCTAAACGTTGCTGCCACTTTATTTATGAAATGTAGCTGTATACATGCTGCAAGTTGTATGTATTAATTTGTATGGTGTATGTCGAATGTTGTAAGTTGTAAGTTTTTGACGAATGTTGTAAGTTGTATGGTGTGTGATGTCAGTTGCATGTTGTAAGTTGTATATAGTAAGTTGTAAATGGTATGTTGTATGCTGCGAATTGTATGTTGTAAGTTGTATGCTGTAAGTTCTGTTTTGTATGTGGAGTGCATACTCACAATGGGGAAACACATCGTTGAAAAACAAAAATAATAATTGAACTGTCCACTTTGTAATTATTATTAGTGCTCACACTAGATTATGAAAGAATCAAACGTTGAATAAAAAAAAGTCATTAAACCTAAAATCATCCAATAATTGTATAAATCAATTTCAAAACCGAATTGATGGTCCTTTGTCTTTTTTTTTTTTTGGGGGGGGGGGGGGGAGGCGGGATGGAGGAAGGGGGGGGGGTGAAAAAATATGTCTTTTTACCACATGGGGCGTTTCCGTATGTCACAAGTTTCAGTTCAGCCACGTCAACTTTGTGCATTTTATATGATTAAGTCGTCGATGCTTTCTTTGAAGATTCTGTATTTTATTTCTTCTTTTTTTTTTCTTCCTAAGGTTTGTCAAATAAACAATGCGGGACAATACTTCACATGTGGCACTCAATACTCTAGTCAGTTTATAACTGACGATGTATCTGGTCTGCTGGCTATAGAATACACATACATTAGTGTGAATACATGTGATCCTGCAGTGAGGTAAGTTGTAAGAAAAGTCTCATACATACACAGTGAAATAAGTCACCAGACTACTCATATACATAAACAAATAAGTATGTGACAAGACTAGATTTACACATACACTATAAAGAAGTCACAAGACAAGCCTGATACATACACAATGAATTATGTGACAAAACTAGATTTACACATACACTAGGAAGAGGTCACAAAACAAGCCTGATACATACACAATGAATTATGTGACAAGACTAGATTTACACATACACTAGGAAGAGGTCACAAAACAAGCCTGATACATACACAATGAATTATGTGCCAAGACTAGATTTACACATACACTAGGAAGAGGTCACAAAACAAGCCTGATACATACACAACGAATTATGTGACAAGACTAGATTTACACATACACTATGAAGAGGCCACAAAACAAGCCTGATACATACACAATGAATTATGTGACAAGACTAGATTTACACATACACTATGAAGAGGTCACGAAACAAGCCTGATACATACACAATGAATTATGTGACAAGACTAGATTTACACATACACTATGAAGAGGTCACAAAACAAGCCTGATACATACACAATGAATTATGTGACAAGACTAGATTTACACATACACAATGAAGAGGTCACAAAAAAAGCCTGAAACATACACAATGAATTATGTGACAAGACTAGATTTACACATACACTATGAAGAGGTCACAAAACAAGCCCGAAACATACACAATGAATTATGTGACAAGACTAGATTTACACATACACTAGGAAGAGGTCACAAAACAAGCCTGATACATACACAATGAATTATGTGACAAGACTAGATTTACACATACACTATAAAGAGGTCACAAAACAAAGCATGATACATACACAATGAATTATGTGACAAGACTAGATTTACACATACACTATGAAGAGGTCACAAGACAAGCCTGATACATACACAATGAATTATGTGACAAGACTAAATTTACACATACACTAGGAAGAGGTCACAAAACAAGCCTGATACATACACAATGAATTATGTGACAAGACTAGATTTACACATACACTATGAAGAGGTCACAAAACAAGCCTGAAACATACACAATGAATTATGTGACAAGACTAGATTTACACATACACTAGGAAGAGGTCACAAAACAAGCCTGATACATACACAATGAATTATGTGACAAGACTAGATTTACACATACACTATAAAGAGGTCACAAAACAAAGCATGATACATACACAATGAATTATGTGACAAGACTAGATTTACACATACACTATGAAGAGGTCACAAGACAAGCCTGATACATACACAATGAATTATGTGACAAGACTAGATTTACACATACACTATGAAGAGGTCACAAAACAAGCCTGATACATACACAATGAATTATGTGACAAGACTAGATTTACACATACACAATGAAGAGGTCACAAAACAAGCCTGATACATACACAATAAATTATGTGACAAGACTAGATTTACACATACACTATGAAGAGGTCACAAAACAAGCCTGATACATACACAATGAATTATGTGACAAGACTAGATTTACACATACACTAGGAAGAGGTCACAAAACAAGCCTGATACATACACAACGAATTATGTGACAAGACTAGATATACACATACACTATGAAGAGGCCACAAAACAAGCCTGATACATACACAATGAATTATGTGACAAGACTAGATTTACACATACACTATGAAGAGGTCACAAAACAAGCCTGATACATACACAATGAATTATGTGACAAGACTAGATTTACACATACACTATGAAGAGGTCACAAAACAAGCCTGATACATACACAATGAATTATGTGACAAGACTAGATTTACACATACACTATGAAGAGGTCACAAAACAAGCCTGAAACATACACAATGAATTATGTGACAAGACTAGATTTACACATACACTATGAAGAGGTCACAAAACAAGCCTGAAACATACACAATGAATTATGTGACAAGACTAGATTTACACATACACTAGGAAGAGGTCACAAAACAAGCCTGATACATACACAATGAATTATGTGACAAGACTAGATTTACACATACACTATAAAGAGGTCACAAAACAAAGCCTGATACATACACAATGAATTATGTGACAAGACTAGATTTACACATACACTATGAAGAGGTCACAAGACAAGCCTGATACATACACAATGAATTATGTGACAAGACTAAATTTACACATACACTAGGAAGAGGTCACAAAACAAGCCTGATACATACACAATGAATTATGTGACAAGACTAGATTTACACATACACTATGAAGAGGTCACAAAACAAGCCTGATACATACACAATGAATTATGTGACAAGACTAGATTTACACATACACTATGAAGAGGTCACAAAACAAGCCTGATACATACACAATGAATTATGTGACAAGACTAGATTTACACATACACTATGAAGAGGTCACAAAACAAGCCTGATACATACACAATGAATTATGTGACAAGACTAGATTTACACATACACTATGAAGAGGTCACAAAACAAGCCTGATACATTCACAATAAATTATGTGACAAGACTAGATTTACACATACACTATGAAGAGGTCACAAAACAAGCCTGATACATACACAATGAATTATGTGACAAGACTAGATTTACACATACACTATGAAGAGGTCACAAAACAAGCCTGATACATACACAATGAATTATGTGACAAGACTAGATTTACACATACACTATGAAGAGGTCACAAAACAAGCCTGAAACATACACAATGAATTATGTGACAAGACTAGATTTACACATACACTATGAAGAGGTCACAAAACAAGCCTGAAACATACACAATGAATTATGTGACAAGACTAGATTTACACATACACTAGGAAGAGGTCACAAAACAAGCCTGATACATACACAATGAATTATGTGACAAGACTAGATTTACACATACACTATAAAGAGGTCACAAAACAAAGCCTGATACATACACAATGAATTATGTGACAAGACTAGATTTACACATACACTATGAAGAGGTCACAAGACAAGCCTGATACATACACAATGAATTATGTGACAAGACTAAATTTACACATACACTAGGAAGAGGTCACAAAACAAGCCTGATACATACACAATGAATTATGTGACAAGACTAGATTTACACATACACTATGAAGAGGTCACAAAACAAGCCTGATACATACACAATGAATTATGTGACAAGACTAGATTTACACATACACTATGAAGAGGTCACAAAACAAGCCTGATACATACACAATGAATTATGTGACAAGACTAGATTTACACATACACTATGAAGAGGTCACAAAACAAGCCTGATACATACACAATGAATTATGTGACAAGACTAGATTTACACATACACTATGAAGAGGTCACAAAACAAGCCTGATACATTCACAATAAATTATGTGACAAGACTATATTTACACATACACTATGAAGAGGTCACAAAACAAGCCTGATACATACACAATGAATTATGTGACAAGACTAGATTTACACATACACTATGAAGAGGTCACAAAACAAGCCTGATACATACACAATGAATTATGTGACAAGACTAGATTTACACATACACTATGAAGAGGTCACAAAACAAGCCTGATACATACACAATGAATTATGTGACAAGACTAGATTTACACATACACTATGAAGAGGTCACAAAACAAGCCTGATACATACACAATAAATTATGTGACAAGACTAGATTTACACATACACTATGAAGAGGTCACAAAACAAGCCTGATACATACACAATGAATTATGTGACAAGACTAGATTTACACATACACTATGAAGAGGTCACAAAACAAGCCTGATACATACACAATGAATTATGTGACAAGACTAGATTTACACATACACTATGAAGAGGTCACAAAACAAGCCTGATACATACACAATAAATTATGTGACAAGACTAGATTTACACATACACTATGAAGAGGTCACAAAACAAGCCTGATACATACACAATGAATTATGTGACAAGACTAGATTTACACATACACTAGGAAGAGGTCACAAAACAAGCCTGATACATACACAACGAATTATGTGACAAGACTAGATTTACACATACACTATGAAGAGGCCACAAAACAAGCCTGATACATACACAATGAATTATGTGACAAGACTAGATTTACACATACACTATGAAGAGGTCACAAAACAAGCCTGATACATACACAATGAATTATGTGACAAGACTAGATTTACACATACACTATGAAGAGGTCACAAAACAAGCCTGATACATACACAATGAATTATGTGACAAGACTAGATTTACACATACATACTGAAGAGGTCACAAAACAAGCCTGAAACATACACAATGAATTATGTGACAAGACTAGATTTACACATACACTATGAAGAGGTCACAAAACAAGCCTGAAACATACACAATGAATTATGTGACAAGACTAGATTGACACATACACTAGGAAGAGGTCACAAAACAAGCCTGATACATACACAATGAATTATGTGACAAGACTAGATTTACACATACACTATAAAGAGGTCACAAAACAAAGCCTGATACATACACAATGAATTATGTGACAAGACTAGATTTACACATACACTATGAAGAGGTCACAAGACAAGCCTGATACATACACAATGAATTATGTGACAAGACTAAATTTACACATACACTAGGAAGAGGTCACAAAACAAGCCTGATACATACACAATGAATTATGTGACAAGACTAGATTTACACATACACTATGAAGAGGTCACAAAACAAGCCTGATACATACACAATGAATTATGTGACAAGACTAGATTTACACATACACTATGAAGAGGTCACAAAACAAGCCTGATACATACACAATGAATTATGTGACAAGACTAGATTTACACATACACTATGAAGAGGTCACAAAACAAGCCTGATACATACACAATGAATTATGTGACAAAACTAGATTTACACATACACTATGAAGAGGTCACAAAACAAGCCTGATACATTCACAATAAATTATGTGACAAGACTAGATTTACACATACACTATGAAGAGGTCACAAAACAAGCCTGATACATACACAATGAATTATGTGACAAGACTAGATTTACACATACACTATGAAGAGGTCACAAAACAAGCCTGATACATACACAATGAATTATGTGACAAGACTAGATTTACACATACACTATGAAGAGGTCACAAAACAAGCCTGATACATACACAATGAATTATGTGACAAGACTAGATTTACACATACACTATGAAGAGGTCACAAAACAAGCCTGATACATACACAATAAATTATGTGACAAGACTAGATTTACACATACACTATGAAGAGGTCACAAAACAAGCCTGATACATACACAATGAATTATGTGACAAGACTAGATTTACACATACACTAGGAAGAGGTCACAAAACAAGCCTGATACATACACAACGAATTATGTGACAAGACTAGATTTACACATACACTATGAAGAGGCCACAAAACAAGCCTGATACATACACAATGAATTATGTGACAAGACTATATTTACACATACACTATGAAGAGGTCACAAAACAAGCCTGATACATACACAATGATTTATGTGACAAGACTAGATTTACACATACACTATGAAGAGGTCACAAAACAAGCCTGATACATACACAATGAATTATGTGACAAGACTAGATTTACACATACACTATGAAGAGGTCACAAAACAAGCCTGAAACATACACAATGAATTATGTGACAAGACTAGATTTACACATACACTATGAAGAGGTCACAAAACAAGCCTGAAACATACACAATGAATTATGTGACAAGACTAGATTTACACATACACTAGGAAGAGGTCACAAAACAAGCCTGATACATACACAATGAATTATGTGACAAGACTAGATTTACACATACACTATAAAGAGGTCACAAAACAAAGCCTGATACATACACAATGAATTATGTGACAAGACTAGATTTACACATACACTATGAAGAGGTCACAAGACAAGCCTGATACATACACAATGAATTATGTGACAAGACTAAATTTACACATACACTAGGAAGAGGTCACAAAACAAGCCTGATACATACACAATGAATTATGTGACAAGACTAGATTTACACATACACTATGAAGAGGTCACAAAACAAGCCTGATACATACACAATGAATTATGTGACAAGACTAGATTTACACATACACTATGAAGAGGTCACAAAACAAGCCTGATACATACACAATGAATTATGTGACAAGACTAGATTTACACATACACTATGAAGAGGTCACAAAACAAGCCTGATACATACACAATGAATTATGTGACAAGACTAGATTTACACATACACTATGAAGAGGTCACAAAACAAGCCTGATACATAAACAATAAATTATGTGACAAGACTAGATTTACACATACACTATGAAGAGGTCACAAAACAAGCCTGATACATACACAATGAATTATGTGACAAGACTAGATTTACAAATACACTATGAAGAGGTCACAAAACAAGCCTGATACATACACAATGAATTATGTGACAAGACTAGATTTACACATACACTATGAAGAGGTCACAAAACAAGCCTGATACATACACAATGAATTATGTGACAAGACTAGATTTACACATACACTATGAAGAGGTCACAAAACAAGCCTGATACATAAACAATGAATTATGTGAAAAGACTAGATTTACACATACACTATGAAGAGGTCACAAAACAAGCCTGATACATACACACTGAATTATGTGACAAGACTAGATTTACACATACACTAGGAAGAGGTCACAAAACAAGCCTGATACATACACAATGAATTATGTGACAAGACTAGATTTACACATACACTATGAAGAGGTCACAAAACAAGCCTGATACATACACAATGAATTATGTGACAAGACTAGATTTACACATACACTATAAAGAGGTCACAAAACAAGCCTGATACATACACAATGAATTATGTGACAAGACTAGATTTACACATACACTAGGAAGAGGTCACAAAACAAGCCTGAAACATACACAATGAATTATGTGACAAGACTAGATTTACACATACACTATGAAGAGGTCACAAAACAAGCCTGAAACATACACAATGAATTATGTGACAAGACTAGATTTACACATACACTAGGAAGAGGTCACAAAACAAGCCTGATACATACACAATGAATTATGTGACAAGACTAGATTTACACATACACTATAAAGAGGTCACAAAACAAAGCCTGATACATACACAATGAATTATGTGACAAGACTAGATTTACACATACACTATGAAGAGGTCACAAGACAAGCCTGATACATACACAATGAATTATGTGACAAGACTAAATTTACACATACACTAGGAAGAGGTCCCAAAAAGCCTGATACATACACAATGAATTATGTGACAAGACTAGATTTACACATACACTATGAAGAGGTCACAAAACAAGCCTGATACATACACAATGAATTATGTGACAAGACTAGATTTACACATACACTATGAAGAGGTCACAAAACAAGCCTGATACATACACAATGAATTATGTGACAAGACTAGATTTACACATACACTATGAAGAGGTCACAAAACAAGCCTGATACATACACAATAAATTATGTGACAAGACTAGATTTACACATACACTATGAAGAGGTCACAAAACAAGCCTGATACATACACAATGAATTATGTGACAATACTAGATTTACAAATACACTATGAAGAGGTCACAAAACAAGCCTGATACATACACAATGAATTATGTGCCAAGACTAGATTTACACATACACTAGGAAGAGGTCACAAAACAAGCCTGATACATACACAATGAATTATGTGACAAGACTAGATTTACACATACACTATGAAGAGGTCACAAAACAAGCCTGATACATACACAATGAATTATGTGACAATACTAGATTTACAAATACACTATGAAGAGGTCACAAAACAAGCCTGATACATACACAATGAATTATGTGACAAGACTAGATTTACACATACACTATGAAGAGGTCACAAAACAAGCCTGATACATACACAATGAATTATGTGACAAGACTAGATTTACACATACACTAGGAAGAGGTCACAAAACAAGCCTGATACATACACAATGAATTATGTGACAAGACTAGATTTACACATACACTATGAAGAGGTCACAAAACAAGCCTGATACATACACACTGAATTATGTGACAAGACTAGATTTACACATACACTAGGAAGAGGTCACAAAACAAGCCTGATACATACACAATGAATTATGTGACAAGACTAGATTTACACATACACTATGAAGAGGTCACAAAACAAGCCTGATACATACACAATGAATTATGTGACAAGACTAGATTTACACATACACTATGAAGAGGTCACAAGACAAGCCTGATACATACACAATGAATTATGTGACAAGACTAGATTTAAACATACACTAGGAAGAGGTCACAAAACAAGCCTGATACATACACAATGAATTATGTGACAAGACTAGATTTACACATACACTATGAAGAGGTCACAAAACAAGCCTGATACATACACAATGAATTATGTGACAAGACTAGATTTACACATACACTATGAAGAGGTCACAAAACAAGCCTGATACATACACAATGAATTATGTGACAAGACTAGATTTACACATACACTATGAAGAGGTCACAAAACAAGCCTGATACATACACAATGAATTATGTGACAAGACTAGATTTAAACATTAACTATGAAGAGGTCACAAAACAAGCCTGATACATACACAATAAAGAATGTGACAAGACTAGTCTTAGGCATTCACAAATAAATAACGGCAAATAAGTTATTTTCTGAAATTATATTTTGAAAATAAAAGTCTTGATGTATGGAATATTTATTCCGGTCTTACGACTCCAGCTCTTAATGCGTGTCCTATAACATAAGTCTTTGTAATTAACAATATTAATATTGTATTTATTTTTTTAGATACAGTCGAGTATTACTCAATTGCATTGCTACATCAGGTGATACATTGGAAGTGCAAGGTGAAGGACAATCGGGCCATTATGTACGTCAACCAATACAGTTTCAAATATTATTTTCCTCCTTAAGAATATTGTATATGTTAATTGATAATGATGTAGTAATACCCTGGGATAGTTTTAGGACATATCCAATTCTCCATGTACACTAGCCAGCTTGGCAGAATTAATGTAATATGCGGATTACACAGAACTGTACAAGTGCATCCGCCCTGATCCTTCTGACAGTGCTGCTGCTGTTCAAGCTGTCGAGGACTGCTGTCTTGTGGCGAAATCATGGATGGCATAAAACAGACTTAAATTAAATGATGATAAGATAGAGGCAATTATATGTGTTTCTGATGCCAATATTCGGAAGGTTGCCATTGCATCGATAAAAGTTGGTGCTTCTGAGATCGCTTTGTCAAACACCGTTAGAGACCATGGCGTCTACACTGACAATTAAGTTACTATGATCCCTCAAATCAGTTCTGTTGTCAGGGATTGTTTCTGTAATCTTCGCGCTCTGGGTCAGCTGCGTCCTCAACTTAATAAGAGAACAGGAAATACCGTAGCAGTTACTCTAATCTAATCAAGATAAGATTACTGTAATAGTTGTTTGTGGGGGTTTATCTCAGAGTCAAAGTCAGAGACTCCATAATGTACAAAATACTGCAACATGCATTGTATCGCGAATAAAGAAATCCGACCATATCACCCCAGTTCTTAAAGATCTCCATTGGCTTCCCGTGAGTGAACACATTGACCGCAAATTTCTGTCCCTGGCATATAGCTGTACAGACCTGTATATCTTCAAAATCTGATTTCTAAACATATATCCTTATTTGAACATGCGCTCTTCAACACAATCCTTACTGAGAGTTCCCAGTGTGGATGACACAGAAAGAAGTCATATGGAGTGCACTCTTTTGAAGCTATTGCGCCTAAACTGTGGATCAGTTTGCCAACATCTTTGAGACACATTGAAAACGATAAAAACTCATTTAAGAACCATGTCAATTTTTTTTTCTTTAAATAGATTTTAGGACATCAGATAGCTGTGACCATGCTTAAATAGCATGGACACAAGCGCTTTACAAGTAATCAATCAATCAATCAATAAAAGAGAGAAATTAACAAATGTGGCAGCCATGACATAAGATGTCACATGTGAGATGATGTTGCGCAAATAATTTTTAGTTTGAGATATACAAGAAGAACTTGCTAGGGGTTAAACCAATTTCAAGCAGACAGTTAAAAATCGTGTGATACTCCAACAGTAATCTTTTGTCTAAAATATTACGTTGTGCGATAATATAAATGAAGTGGAAATAAAACGTTACTGTAATAATAATACATCCGCAGAAGTTTATTTAGGCGGGGAAGGGGGGAGCATGAGAGGCGGGGGAGCATGGGTGTCAGCGGGGAGGGGGGCATATGTGGCAACAGAGGGGAGCAGGGTGGGGTAAATACCTTATGACAACAAATCTTCTGACACAAAAGACACAAAATGAGGTTTTTGAATCGAAAAGCTATTCATTAAATGATAAATTTGACCATACATTATTTAATTACTTATTATAGTAGGCCAGATAGTAGGCCATATAGTAGGCCAAAGAGTAGGCCAAAGAGTAGGCCATATAGTAGGCCCTATAGTAGGCCATATAGTAGGAACTATAGTAGGCCCTATAGTAGGCCCTATAGTAGGCCCTATAGTAGGCCCTATAGTAGGCCATATAGTAGGTTAAACAGTAGGCCATATAGTGGGCCATGTAGTGGGCCATATGACTGAATGATGAAGTGAGAAGGTAAGTGAATTTGAGAAGCTTGAAAATTTTAGCCATGATATTTTTACCAAACGTTAGTATTTTGACACTGCGCACCCCGCGGACACAAAAAATATTTTCAATAGGTTACCAGGAAAAGGCAGCTCTTGGCAATGTTGTTACCTGCAGCACACGGATTGTTTTACGGTATTATTTGTTAGTACGCTGAAAAATAAGTTTTACAGGAATTACAGTATTATTTTCAATTGAAGGATTTTAGAATCTATTTTCATTGGAATGAATTTTAAGTCTTTTTTTTTTTGTTTTTGTGTTTGTTTTCCAATCCAATCAATTCAAGGTCTATGATAAATTGAACTATTTCATTATGCAGTCCATAGACTCATAGGACGCAGTGGTATACTCTCTAAGCCATTGACCAAAGTCTGTGAAATAAAATACTAATTATTAACTAATAATCTTACACCGATTCCACATTCTCTTATCTACCATTGGAGTAATATGTTGTGCTTTTTTTCCTTTTAAATTAGCAATTTAAACTCAATAGTCAACACTGCTGCCCCAAGCAAGGGCCCACGACTTCACCACCAGGTGGCGATGGCGTCACACACGTTGGTACCTACTTACTCATTGGGTAGGTCAAGGTTGTGTAGTGAAATGGCAAGCTTTAAAATAATAAAATAATAACCCGGGATAGCTTCAAGTATTTCGTTGATTGGGGGTGACTTGCACACTGTCCCTCTGTCTTAGATAAGTCATGTCGTTAAAAGCTGTGAACAAGATTGTCGTCTCTATTCATATACATTTGCTGAGCCTCACCATCACATCGTCACATCAAGATGAGTCTCATTCAAAACTAAGTTGATAATCTAGTTATCTTTGTAAGGATTACGGTGGGTTCTGCTCCACTTAATACTGCGTACCCAGTACAGAAAAATAATTTGCAAGGAATGTGGTATTTAAAGCTTTAATTATTCATATAATTATGTCAAATTATATATATATATATTTATTAGCATTGGTGCCGCCGTCGGTGGTATTTCCTCTCATTTTATAGTAAGGTAGTATGATTTATATACAGTGTGGCACATTTTGCGCTTCATTCGCCACAACTCTGGCTATTTGGGCAAAATAATTGCTTACATTAAACACAACGCAGAATGACGTTTTATTTTTTTAATACATTTTTATAGCTCATATAAGGGAAAAACACGACGTGGATCTCTGTAACCAGGCCATTTCCCGTGGCCAGAAATGTGTTTCTTCCACCCACTAAATCCTAGGATAACATCCCAAAATAACAAAACAGCACCACATTTCACAAATCCTTCATAATTAGTGACATCTCACCACTTACGACACACAACATCCAATTACTACAACACGGATACAATTACTACGATAAGGATAAACATGCAATCGAATTAAACATATTGAAGAAAAGAGCAAAAGCAACACTTATCATGACATACGTTTCCTTGAGACAGAGGCTCTGGGATTAAATTCTCAACGCTTTACTGGTTTTAATTTTGTTTTTTATTGATCGATGCGTACAGAGTCGGGGTGCAACCTCTGAACCGTTGAACCCTCAGCTAACACGAGGTGTATCGACACAGCTGTCCTATGAGTCCAATATCTTAAAAACATAAGCTTACACATTGTATTTTGTATTTTGCTCGTTGTTTTTAGGTTACATCAAAAGCTCTGTATCAATATGTATAATATATGTGTATTTGTATAGCACTGTTTCCATACATTTGCCCATAATCAATAGGTTGATACTATGCTTGATAAGAAGTATGTCTTCAATTATATTATGTATCAAATGTGTATCAATACTTGAGGATACGTGAAATTATTTGTTTTTTTAAATCATGATTTTTAGGTTCGGCGTCGTCTTGGTATGGACGATTTTAATTGGATTGATTTGTTTTTCTTGTGGAGGACCGTCACAGAGGAGGGCGCAGACCCGTACACCCATAGCCAATGTCAGAGTGAGTTGGGACATTTTCAGTGTGGAGAGAGTGTGAGAGAGAGTGAGAATGAGAGAGTGAGTGAGAGATAGTGAGAGAGAGAGAGAGTGAGAGAGAGATAGTGAGCGAGATTGAGAGAGAGGAAGTGTGAGAGAGAGAGTGAGAGAGAGATAGTGAGACAGAGAGAGAGTGAGAGAGAGATAGTGAGAGAGATAGTGAGAGAGCTCGAGAGAGAGAGAGTGAGAGAGCTCGAGAGAGAGAGTGAGAAAGTGAGAGAGCTCGAGAGAGAGAGTGATAGTGAGAGAGAGTGAGAGAGCTTGAGAGAGATAGTGAGTGAGTGAGTGTTTGAGAGAGAAAGATAGAGAGAGAGATTTAAACTCAGTAAACAAAAGTAGATTAACGAAATTTGACTTTAAAATTGCGAACGGCATCTTGTAAATCAGATCTAAATCACTACAAACTGATTGGATGCCTGGTAAATTCACGAATTCAAATTATATCATTGGCAATTTTATGCAATTCTTTCTTGACCATACCTAGGGCCAGCATCCTTACAGGCCAATGGACAGGCCACCCCCCTACGAGCATATTTGAGTGCAGTTGGCTTCTTGGAATCATCAAAGCCTGTAAATATATCCTCAATGGGAATGGAATAGTTTCTGCAGCTGAACTAAAGTGCTCACGTGCAATGGCTTCTTTAATTGGTATCTCAAACTAAGTATTGTTTGATTGCTCTGTATATATATTTCTACACCGTTTATACGTTTTATTCATATTGCTCCATCAATAAGGTAAATACCTTATCGTGGAACATGGCACACAAACAATTTTCTTACATAGACTAATCATGGAAATAGTCAAATTTCTCCATTTCCTGTAACAATTATGTTGACTTTTGACCTTTATTAAACATTTTTAACAAAACAAAAAATGTTGATTTAACGAAAAGAATTCAATTTTCTTAAGTGTGACGAGAAAATAGAAAATGAGCTTAACATTTTTGAGGATAATCACAGGGACCAGTCTCGATTTTAACATAATAATTGACGTACTGCGTTCAAGTTGTGCAAATAAAATATAGGAACAGGGTGTCAAGGGTATGAAATCAATGTTAGATAAGTTGGTACGTAAAACATGTTTAGTTAGAGACTATATGTTTAGCTTTATATATCGTGTGAGAATGTTGTGACGTATTTGGGTATTGTGATGTAATTTTTAGTCGTGCGGCAGTTATTGTGTGGAACGTTGTAGAAGACAGATGTGTTTCTTATAGCTTCAGCCTGTATTCCTCATTGAATATTAAAGTTATGGTTAGTACTAAAAAGACTTGAGTTATTCACTAAAATTGGAATAGTACGAGAATTTGGTTAGATTTCAAACTAGGAGACTTAGGAGTTGACACAGTGTATGCTAACCGTGAATTCATACAGGGGAAAAAAGATTTTGACGTTTCGGCATTGTCTTATTTTCTGATGAAGGCTCTGTGCCGAAACGTCAAAATCTTTTGTCCTGTCTATGAATTCGAGTTTAGCATACCCTGTTCTTATATTTTATTTAGATTGTAAGAGTATGTTAATCAAATCTTCATGGTAGTTTATCACATACGCAAAAATAATTTAAAAAAAAAAAATAATAATCTTAGATTGCCAAATTTGACATTAATCTGATTGAATGTGTTTTCGCGTGTCTTGATATTCATTGTGTTTGTTTTTCTTATAAAATTGATTAAATAATTTTATTTTGGTATGTCTTCGTGGTTTTTGGTCTTGTGCGTGCATATGTAGGGTGGGTAGATGTGATATTTGGTGTGGGGAAATGTTATATGTGGAGTGGGTAGATGTGATATGTGGTGTGGGGAAATGTTATATGTGGAGTGGGTAGATGTGATATGTGGTGTGGGGAAATGTTATATGTGGGGTGGGTAGATGTGATATGTGGTGTGGGGAAATGTTATATGTGGAGTGGGTAGATGTGATATGTGGTGTGGGGAAATGTTATATGTGGAGTGGGTAGATGTGATATGTGGTGTGGGGAAATGTTATATGTGGAGTGGGTAGATGTGATATGTGGTGTGGGGAAATGTTATATTTGGAGTGGGTAGATGTGATATGTGGTGTGGGGAAATGTTATATGTGGAGTGGGTAGATGTGATATGTGGTGTGGGGAAATGTTATATGTGGAGTAAGGAGAGGTAATTTGTAAGGTGTGGGATTTTATTTATTGTCGATCAGACGTCCACAAGTGGTCTATTTTGTAAGGCAACATTTTATGAAGCTTAGAGTTTGAGCGCGGATATACATCCTTTCACTACGGCAGAATCGGACTTAGATCAGGTTTAGCATTAAAATGACGTTATCTTTCAACCACTGAAAAAAAAAGTTAGTTGATACGTTAAAAACAAAATCAAACAGCCCCTAAAATCATAGTTTCTTGTATAAATCCTTTATGAAATGAAATGTCGTACTATAAGGGGGTGGGGTTGAATATTTGACAAAACATACATACACGTAACGCACTATATAACAATCTCAATTAGTGCTCCATTAAGGTTCGCCACCGCAGATTTCTTTTCTCGCCACTGAACTATATATATACATATCTAATGGCCCACCAACGTATACACTGCAGGTTTATTTCACACACTGCAGAAAAACTAATTTGATATAATGTGTTGTCATCGGCAACGAGCCTATGGGCCAAGTTTCCGCTGGATAGCTTGACAGAAAGTGGGTCAATTAGCGGTTCAAAAATTCTGCCACCCAGTCAGTCAGCCAGCCATAAAGAAAAGCGAAGTTAATATAAAGGAATACGCCATGAGTATTAGTTTCAATAACTACAACAAACTAAAAAGATAAATATTTCTATAAATTCACTTGGTTTATGAACAACTATATTTTTGTATGAGGTGAGCCTAAACGTGTGTAGGCCGCCGCTGGTCCAGCCCTTAATGTGAGACATCACTGGAGAAAGAAGGACTTCTTTGACATAAACAGAAAATAGTTATGGCACGTGTCTTCATCAACGCTGCCCAAACTATCATCACGAGGAAGTGTAAAACAGTCGATGTCGCGTAGGGATACGCCAATATTATCAATCAAACAGTACCGCAACGACCATTCACGGAGAACTATTTGCGAAGCGTCGACCTCCGAGATAGCGCTCTTTCATCAAAAGTCGCATTGTTGGCCCTGGAAAGAGGGCCAGCTGAGTTAACATAAATCATTCTATAAGGATGACTTGTAGTGTCCATGGGGAATTGTCAGCCAACCACTTCATTTCGTAGGGCAGTAAATGGGTTTTGTAGTAGAGTTCTTAGTTTGGGATCGACGGGTGACAGTCTTAGAACTAATAAAGATGCGTCCGATATTCCGGTGTCATGGTCCATGTTGGTTGGTGTTTGCTTTCTTAAATCTCGGAAAACTTTTATCTTAGCGTCTGCATTCTCACATTCTCCCATTCTACGATGCAAACTTCACTTCCAGGTCTCTCGTCTATGGAGAAAATATTATTTTGATTCAATCCAGTTTAAATATCTTGGTTTAATTTCTAGGAGTGATCAGAAGGCTATTCTCGCCATCTGCACGTCTATTTTCTCAAATTAACTATTGAAGTGGTTCTTGACCCTGTGGCAGAGCAGCACCACGCCCTCTTGATTTTAGGACGTTTTCCGCACTCCCATTCGTTTTCAAAACATATTTCCAACATCCCCACGACAAACACACAAGATGTTGGTAAAAATGAAAAAAAAAAGATTTTCTGGGTATTTCCGCATCCCAGTCTGTGCCTCCGCCCACGCACCCCAGTCTGTGACTCCGCCCACGCACCCCAGTCTGTGCCTCAGCCCACGCACCCCAGACAGTGCCTCCGCCCACGCACCCCATTATGTGCCTCTGCCGACGCACCCCAGACAGTGCCTCCACCCACGCACCCCAGTATGTGCCTCAGCCCACGCACCCCAGTATGTGCCTCAGCCCACGCACCCCAGTATGTGCCTCCGCCCACGCACCCCAGACAGTGTCTCCGCCCACGCACCCCAGACAGTGCCTCCACCCACGCACCCCAGACAGTGCCTCCGCCCACGCACCCCAGTCTGTGCCTCAGCCCACGCACCCCAGTATGTGCCTCCGCCCACGCACCCCAGTATGTGCCTCAGCCCACGCATCCCAGTATGTGCCTCCGCCCACGCACCCCAGACAGTGTCTCCGCCCACGCACCCCAGTATGTGCCTCAGCCCACGCATCCCAGTATGTGCCTCCGCCCACGCACCCCAGACAGTGTCACCGCCCACGCACCCCAGTCTGTGCCTCAGCCCACGCACCCCAGTATGTGCCTCCGCCCACGCACCCCAGTATGTGCCTCAGCCCACGCATCCCAGTATGTGCCTCAGCCCACGCATCCCAGTATGTGCCTCCGCCCACGCACCCCAGACAGTGTCTCCGCCCACGCACCCCAGACAGTGTCTCCGCCCACGCACCCCAGTATGTGCCTCCGCCCACGCACCCCAGTATGTGCCTCAGCCCACGCATCCCAGTATGTGCCTCCGCCCACGCACCCCAGACAGTGTCTCCGCCCACGCACCCCAGACAGTGCCTCCGCCCACGCACCCCATTATGTGCCTCCGCAGACGCACCCCAGACAGTGCCACCGCCCACGCACCCCAGTATGTGCCTCAGCCCACGCACCCCAGTATGTGCCTCCGCCAACGCACCCCAGACAGTGTCTCCGCCCACGCACCCCAGACAGTGCCTCCACCCACGCACCCCAGTCTGTGCCTCAGCCCACGCACCCCAGTCTGTGCCTCCACCCACGCAGCCCAGTATGTGCCTCAGCCCACGCACCCCAGTATGTGCCTCCGCCCACGCACCCCAGTATGTGCATTAAGCCATATTTAAAAGATCTCTGAACTAACGTGACTTCATCTTAGAAACACTACTTTTTTACAAACGTAATAATGAAAGTTTCTCAACATAAAGGACTTAGGACTTGTCACCTCCATTTAAACCAAACACTTTCCTGACACGGCACGTTTATAACATTGGACCACATTAAAATACTCTTCAAACATTTGAGAATCTCTCATCTTATAGTATAAAATGTTGTATATTTAGTTTTGTTATTGTCCTGCCAATATATTCCTGTCACGGAGTTATAAATAGTTTATATTTTTTTCTCTCCCGTCTCAACTGATTCAATAAAACGAGACGTGGTAATCAAATTGCTCATACATCAATGAATTGGTCGCTGTTACCCCATCACATGACGCGTCCCTCAAAGTGGACAATTCTTTGGATGGATACGAGTTCATTTTTTGTGTGTTGTCTATTGGTATTTATAGCTCGAGGGCAGACGTGCACTTTTACGGATAAGGTCGCATACCAGGATTAAAATGCTCAGTAGTATACATTGTGTACGAGTGTGTGTGTGTGTCTGAATGTGTCTGTGTTTATATAACAATTGCACACACATTGGAACTCGTATAATGAGCACCATTTTAACATGAGTTATATATAATTTGTTCATGGAACGACTCATAAAGTATCGTAGATTCGATTCATTCGCACATGAACTTTGTTTTTAATTACGTAAAAAATTCAACAACACTTAAAACACAATTTCAGCTCGATAGATTGACGGGAAATGGTTCAATTAGCCGTCCGAAGATTTTGCCTGCCAGCCACGAAAACAAAAGTGATGTTAATATAAAGGACTTAGGGTCGGTTCACACGATCAAATTTTCCTTCAAGCATTTGATGCAATTCGTGTATGAAGCCTCGTCACAACTTTCAAATTACTATTTGATAAAATTCCTCAAAAAAAGAAACCACGAACAAAATAGTGCGTTCATACAACAATTTGAAGCGAAATTTGATCGTGTGAACCGACCCTTAATTAAACAGCCCCTAAAACAATGACTTCCGTAAAACAAACGAAAATATTACTCACCAAACACACTTGCGGTATGATTAAGAATCTCATTAAGCGCAGTAATCGGGAATTTTTTTGTGTAGTGAAATCAGCGCCATCTTCTGGTGATAGTGACATTGTTACATATAGAATTCTGTACTCGTTATTGAAATTTTTAGAGTGTCTATCGCATTCACAGCCCTAATGCTTAACCTACTCGTCGTCCTCCGGGACACCTCTCTCATTTAGTTGGAATGTGCGTCGCAGCCCTACTATAATTAATTCATTCTTCAAACAAGTCCCCATCGTACCCCACCTCACCAAACATATCCACCTCACCCACCCACCTCACACAAATCACCCACCCACCTCACCCAACCCACCCACCTCAACCAACTCACCCCCACCCATGGTGGAAGGGTTTAAAAAATGTTTAACAGGGTGCCAAATATATTTCAAGTAGAGAATCAGATTTAAGTTCAATGAAAAAAGCCCCCCCACCCACTTTTTTATCCACCCCTCTTAATATTGACGTTTTCCGAATACATAACTTGAACAAGAGGCATCTGGGTCTATCACTGATGGTGCAAGCCAGTTGTTGAGTTGTGTTAGCATTGTACGTGAATCACTGATCTTCTTACAGTAGACAAACCCGGTGTTGATGTACACACCACAGTGTTTGTAACAAAGAGTTATCAAAATATTTTTGAAGACAATTTGCATTATAAGCTCTGATATTTAGCATGGAGGTTTTTAAAGTCCGACGAAAATTAAGCAGTTCTTGTCTCCTCTTGAAATAACTCATTTTCTGCAATAGAACTAGATTTAGAAACTATGTCTCATGCTCTCATCGGCCGGTTTAAATTCTTAAAATGTATATTTATTTTATAAACCTCCCTTCCCTAATCGTATGTTAATGCTCAACAACTGTTTTTGAATGATTTAACCAAAACTGTTTCCAAATGATTTCATTGATTGGAGTTCTTATATAGCGCTAATTCCATGCTATGGTAGCATGCTCGCGGCGCTCCGATGTTAGATGGTCGAGAGGCCTCACTGCTGCCTGTTAGGCGCACGTGAACTCCATCTCCCCATCTCCGGGTTTCTTCTCATCAGCACTTTCATTTTGTAGGGGCAGAACCAGTTTCTGATCCCCCATCTATAGTTAAACTTGATGAAGTCACAATGTGTTGAAGACTTTTGACAAACGACCTTGCATTGTAATCCTAATCGTGTTCCCCTGACGGCAGCCATTTTTGTATAACACCTTATTATATTTCAACCCCTTCCTTTGAATTTGATGCTGTCGGTTGTTCCTTCGGCACGGAAAATTTAACTAACAACTGTTTCCTAATGATTTAACTAACAACTGTTTCCAAATGATTTAACCAGCAACTGTTTTCGAATGATTTAACCACCGTTTTCGAATGAAACTAGGAAGATAAGTTGAGTGGATTGCTATCAGAAAAATAACTTTGATTCCTCAACATTCACTTCAGCTAATAGTTAGAAATATGAAGAGCCCAATCCGTCCCAAAAATTTTTCCATTTGTCCCTTTTCGAGATTTCCCGTGAATCTCTATGACATGTACAGACCCTACAAAAACTGAGGCGTAATGAATATCAGGCCGGCCAGCCAGCGGTTGGGACATAAATCACCATTCTGACGGATCAGATCCACGTCTGCCAATGTCTACAAGAACTCTCAGACACTTGGAGATTTCTTCACTTTGAGCTGCCAAATGTCCATGGGCTTTTAGCTTTTTTGATAATGTAAGCTCCCATCTAAGCCCAATTCGGAGAAGACCGGAGCTGAGCAGCTTCTGATTTGACCGGAGCTGAGCGAATCAATCTTGACTGCCAATGATCTCCATATTTCTTGTGGTGCTTAAACAAATACATATGTTTTAAAGGTCCAAAGTCATTGAGCTAAAGTTAATCAGATGATGTTAATCGATTGAATTCAATCAGTTGATGTCAATCGGTTAAAGTCGATCATTTTAAGTCCATTAGTTGAAGTCAATCAGTTGAAAACCATCAGATCGATTCATTCTGAAGGATCTCAGATTTCCTTCGGTACAAAGTAAAATTATAAATTTGCCTGCAAAGAAAGTTTATAATGAATGTATTACTAATGTTACTGTTTACTAAAAAAGACACAGGGGCTAAAATAACAGGGGCCAGTAATAGTATGTTAGGCCATTTTTTGGATGGTCTTAAACATTACGAATATGTCAAATTTACTCACCTCAAAAACAAGAATAGAAAGAATCGTTATGCTAGCCATATGAAAAGCGTGAGCTATGTTCTCCTCTAAGCTGTGAGGGACGTCATTGGTCGTGCTGCCTAATCCTACAGCCTGCGATGACGTCACGTTCCGGTGCCCGCTCTCGTTGACGTCGGCGGGGTACGGCACGAAGATCACCGCAGTGTCGTCCGGGGATCTCCGGCGCCTCGTTTCGTTGTAGTCGTCTATGACGTAATCGTCCTTCGCGGAATCTGATTGGTTGCCACGAGGCGGACTGATCATCCATAGGATGGTCGACCGTAGAATATCTTGGTAAATGCTGGTGATCTCCACATCCACGTTTGGAACCTGGCTGGGGTAGATGTTGTGGAGTTCTTCTATAAATTCTCGCGCTGTTGCGTCTTTGGCTTCTAGAACATCTGGAGAGGTTAAAAAAAACCAAATATTATGTTGTAAATAAATTGGTGTTTTTTTTTTAATTGCATAATAATTTATCATAAAGTACAATTATTTTAATTGCATAATAATTTTCAGAAAGTAGCCTTGATGCTGGTGTCTTTTTAAATTGCAGAATTATATGTCAAAAAGGTATGTTTTTAAGTGGAGAGTTATTTGTCATAAAGTAGTGTTTTTTAAATTGCAGATTTATTTCTCATAAAGACGTGTTTATTTATTTCTTATTATTGTTTATTTATTTTATTAATTTATAGTTGTAGTATTAATCACATAAATTATTTTTCTTTCAGGGGTGTAGTATTAATTTTAATATAATAGGTTTTATCGCATACCGTATTTTTTATTATTTCAGTTCAAGAACACCGTTGAAAAATTAGTTTGTTTATTGCATTTTAAGGTCACCAAGTGGGGCGCTGGAGAGCATGTATCAACATTTTCTTGAAAAATTATTCTTTAAAAAATAAGGCTAAACTTTTTTGAGTATATGCATAGAGTAAAGGACAGACATCAGACTGATTGGATGGAATTTTGTCTAAGAAAGTTGGAGAGAGAACAGACGGCTAATCTAACTATCAAACAGTAACACTAGCAGACAACAACCTTACAATACTTGTATACTTAGCTAGACGTTAAAATTGACAACAAATGATTCGATAATTTTTAAGATTGCTATCCGGTGCTTCTGATAAAAAGACCGATTGCTTGCGTGGATCTTATAACTACGCATTGTCTTTTTGGAGAATCACAAGCGTGGGAAGTAATCATCCTACCTGTCGTTAGCGGTATTCTGTGCTCATAGAATGTGTGAGTTAAGCTGTGTAGTATACCAAAGTCAACACAACTTGCATTAAAACTGTATTAGTTGACTTTCCAGACAATGAAGCTACGCTTTTTTTGTTTAGACACATTTGTGACAAGATGAAACTTACGATCAATTATTTGTTTTCAAGACAGCTAGAAAAAGAAACAATTTTAATTTTTATTCAATTTTATACAACCAAGAAGTCCTTGATAATAGTTGTTGGGGCAATATCAATGACAGCTACAAACCCGGGTTGTCGGGGGCAATATCGATGACAGCTACAAACACGGGTTGTCGGGGCAATATCAATGACAGCTACAAACACGGGTGGTCGGAGCAATATCAATAACAGCTACAAACCCGGGTTGTCGGGGCAATATCAATGACATTCACAAACACGGAGTTTCGGAACATCAACAATGACAGCTACAAACACGGTTTTTTTTTTGCCATTCCCCCAAAACTGTCCGATTTCTAATGAAGTTAGCCCTTTAGCACTACAGCTCGATGTAAGATCAGTGTCTCCGCACGTGATCGCCTTATTAAACGGGATATAAAATTTAAGCACAATATGTCAATGAATGCAGAAAACAATGAAGATTTGAAGCGCCGTCTTCTTTCTGTGGTTCTTTGACATGAAAAGACAAATACAAGTTATTTTTCTTTTATATATTCTTGAAGACAAACGTGCTTTTTTTAATGCTGATCTCAAACATACGATATTGCTCATTTACCAGAAATATCGGCTTAATTCAGTTAACATGACTGTGCAGTTGCAGAAAGATGTCTTCACTCTCATTAAAACCAAAACTTTCTTTCTTTTTTTTTTTTTAAATTTGCACCAAAATTTATTTGGAAGGAGAATATTGGTCGTCTCAATTTCTACTTATTCCATCTGAGCTATCAGAGAAAACTTCGAGGGTACGTCATTATTGCAAAACCTTTGTGACCATTTAAGTATACTACCCAAAATATTCCCTGATTTAATAACTTTTTGGTAGAGATCAAATAATTTGTGATTAATTTATTTTCCTGATAGTTGCAGTTGGTGAAGTGAAGGATGAGGTAGTTTAATTTTTAAAAGATGATGCTGAGAGAATACCAAATTTTAAGAAAGGATGGTATAGTTTTGGCTACTGGTAGCGTCAGCTCACACGATCAAATTTCGCGTCAAATTGTTGTGTGAACGCACTATTTTGAGCGTGGTTTCTTTTTTGGTGAATTTGATCAAATAGTGATTTGAAAGTTGTGACGAGGCTTCATACACGAATTGCATCAAATGCTTGAAGGGAAATTTGATCGTGTGAACCGACCCTAAGGATGGTTTCTATTTCTGTCCTGCGCAGCAATAGAAGCTTGATTAGAAAGCTCATTATTGCACTCCCAGATTTGTAGTACATGAAAGTGTCTTTTAGTAATGTTGTCCATTGCAATAGCATAGTACTTGGATCATTATTGCACTCCCAGATTTGTAGTACATGAAAGTGTCTTTTAGTAATGTTGTCCATTGCAATAGCATAGTATTTGGATCATTATTGCACTCCCAGATTTGTAGTACATGAAAGTGTCTTTTAGTAATGTTGTCCATTGCAATAGCATAGTACTTGGATCATTATTGCATTCCCAAATTTGTAGTACATGAAAGTGTCTTTTAGTAATGTTGTCCATTGCAATAGCATAGTACTTGGATCATTATTGCACTCCCAAATTTGTAGTACATGAAAGTGTCTTTTAGTAATGTTGTCCATTGCAATAGCATAGTACTTGGATCATTATTGCACTCCCAGATTTGTAGTACATGAAAGTGTCTTTTAGTAATGTTGTCCATTGCAATAGCATAGTACTGGGATCATTATTGCATTCCCAAATTTGTAGTACATGAAAGTGTCCATTACAATCTCAATATTATCTTCCAGAAATTCCACAGTAACTCCATAATATCACCATTACCTCGGTTATTGAATAAAAGAAAAAGAACAAATCAAACCCATAGAAAAATAACCACACAAGGACGAACTGGTTTATTGTTAGGAAGGAAAACTTCAGACTCCCTGTGTATTGTAGCGTCCCATCAACAACATTTGAGAAGCGCACATTAAGTGCCGGGAAAGTGGGGGGGGGGGGGGGAAACGGCGAGGGTCTACACTGCGGAAAGCCTGTTAATGTCATCGTTTCCCGGGCAGTTGCACAATGATTGGGACTTAGACCATGGTCCATTTTAGTGGAAGAACTCGGTAGAAAATAAGACCGCCAGATTTGGCCCAGGAGTGGTCGGGAAATAGAAGGAGAGAGACGTGAGTCCCCAATCAATTGGCGCTGAAACGGGTGTCCGACTCAATCTGGTTTAATTACTCGCGTCTCCTTGTATGGGGGGCAGTCGGTCAGTTCAATTATCACACGGGGGCCCGCCAGAGGCGAGGGACAGTCCAGATAAACATGGCGGTCTTGGAATTCACAGTCATTATGGAGAGGGACACATAAACAAGACAGTCTTTGGAGACACAGACATACATAGTGGAGAGACAGACCAAATAAACATGGCCGTCTTGGAATGTACAGTCCTATAGAGTAGAGAGACAGACCATATAAACATGGCGTTCCCGACAGACACAGTCATACAGAATGGAATGGGCGGTCCAGATAAGCATGGCGGTCTTGGAATTCAAATAATAAAGAATGGAAAGATAATCTAGATAAACACGGCCGTCTTAGAAGGTTTAGACAGAGACTAAACACAAAAATTAAACAACCTAGAACGCTGATTTTCCAAACGCCTATTAAGCGAAACTCGAGGGTGTTAGATTCCAGCCCCCTTGTCTTATTGTTATCGAATGCAATGCGCATTCCATGGGATATTGAAGCACAATCACAAGTTACAATTTCCAAGCCCCGTCCACAATCCAGCTAAACTCTAGACACCAGACTGGGCTCTGGCGGCTAGACAACAATAGGGATCCCACCTGTCGGCATTGCAGCATGGGCCCGGAGACGCTAGCGCATCGGTTGACCGAATGTCCCTCACTAGATCCTCCCCGGAGAAAGCCAGGGCGGTTGGGGAACCCTACGTGAGGAAAATGTTGTATGGCTCAGCTCAGCAGATGGAGCTGGTTGCCAATTTACTAGCCGGGGGTCATAAGAGAGTGATCTCAGACCTTCACCAGAATATGTGTGTTGGTCAGCAGAATACACGCCCGCAAAGACAAAGTGACCTCAGATGTTATCATAAGGGCTTGTCATTTATTTTTGGAAACAACTTATTTTTTTAAATTATCTTAACACTCGTTTTCTCTAAGGCAACGTTTCCGATGGTATATTCTTTTATCCTAAATAACAAATTGTTATCCCACCTTTCCACCCGCCTCTGATCTGTTCTGATAACCGACGTTCTTCTATACGTTATAAAATATACTAAACGCATTAAGTGTTGTTTTTTTAAAAAAGCATTAATGAACTTTTTCCCAACCTTCGCGAGGACATTGTCTCCACTCACCAAGTACAAGTAACATTAAGACATAGATCTTTCATTAAAACAGTCCCCAAAACTCTACAATTCAAAGCTAAATCATTTAACACGCAATTTTGACCCTAACATCAAACCTGTCATTAGACCCTGAAATCGAACATTTCACTTGACCTTAAAATCTAACCTTTCATTTGAACCTAAAATCGAACCTCTCATTTGACCCTAAAATCGAACCCTCCCTAACATATCGATTTTGTTAAGATATTTTGAATTATTTGTCGATATAAGAAACCCGCAAAGTCTTGTTCTGGGAAAAGTTATTTAATTATTTTTTAAAAATAATTTTTTATTTTACTCTATAATGAAATACTTCCCTGCTAACGTCAACCTGAAGCGCGTGGACCGCAACACTGGTCACACCATCAACTCATGGTCAAACACCTCTCTTCCGATACCGATACAGATATGCCTTGTGGTTTCGAGGATACACCCCACGTAGGAAAAGAAATTTTTTTGTACTCAGTCTTAGTTATTTAATTATTATTATTTTTTTTTTGGTTGCAAAGTTGACATGGGGATTATTATCAATGAGATTAAATCGTCGAAACCGCCCCTTATGACGCAACTCTTTCCGCTCGACCTGTCCATCAAAACACGGAACTGCTCCACATCTCTCAGACTGACGTCAGGGTTGTATCTATTTTAAGGCGGACGCAATCACGTCACCCATCAAGATAACTCCGCTAAATAGAGACGCTATAAATAGATGTTTATGTGGTTACTGGACTCGCGGCTGGCTAATCGGGGTTAAATTGGGAAACATGAAGAAGATAAAGCCGGTTGTCAGCGAATAAAAAAAATATAAAAAAATAATCCTGGTTTTTTTTTCTTATTGAGACACGCACTATTCAAATCAGTCCCCGGGAGATCCCATAAATAGAAGTCAACGAAACCGCAGAGTAAAACAAAAAGTAATAATAATAACTAGTTTGTGTGGAGCAGGTTTATCCAATGAAATATGTGAATCTATAAATATTTTTTTGGTATCGGAAATTCTCATGAATGGTTTTTCTTATTATTTTGAATATCAAACCGTGGATGCGTTTGTCCCTTGATGGTAACTTTCTTATTCCAAGTGCTGTTTTACTGTATCCATTAATCCCCTCTCGTTCATTCTCTCTCACTCTCTCTCTGCCCTTTTCACTCGCTCTCTCTCTCTCTCTCTCTCCACTTCTCACTCTCTCCCTCCTTATCTCCCTCTTCCCCCTCCCTAAACTCTGCGCTCACTCTACCTCCCTCCCTTCCCTGGCTGTCACCCTTGAACTCTCTATCTTGCTCTCTCTCTCGACTAATCTTTGTTTTTGCTTTTTAAATGAAATTTTTCTTTAAATAAAAAGTAAGCAACTTCGTATATTCTCTATTTCATGTGTGATGCTAAGTATGACATGGAGGACCGATGGTGTGGGAAAGGGCTGACACAGATTTTTAAATGTTTTTCTCTTTCGGGGGGTGGGGGTGGTAGGGGGGAGAGGACGGCTCCGAAACTAAGGCTTGAGATTGAGACTAGGTAACCCACCCCCCTAACCGGATGACTGGATGGTCCTAGTCGATTTGACGGACGAAAAACAACAACAACAAAATGTGAAGTAATCAGTGGTCACCAGTTTCAGTTGACCAACAACATCCTAAGACAGTGCCACCATCCTGAAATCCCAGGAAGTTGACCCACAAGCCGATTCTGACGCCCAAACTATGGACAACGCCTTGCCACATCATGTATATCATTTGGACAACGCCTCGCCACATCATGTATATCATTTGGACAACGCCTCGCCACATCATGTATATCATTTGGACAACGCCTCGCCACATCATGTATATCATGTGCAGAGAATATCACGTCACGCAAGGCTCCAATACTGAATGCTATCCAGATTAGTCAGGCGCCCCATCTTGATCCCAAGGTACAAGTGGTCCAGGCGCCCCATCTGTCGTATCCCTGACATGAAGTACCCCTTCAATGATGATAACATTGCTGCAGTAATTGATTCCACTAAGCTTCTGATTAAGATGGGCAAACACTCCCAAGTGGGGCTTTACTGATACATATGACTTTTATTACGGCGTAATCGAAGTCCACACACGATACACGTCATCTTCATACCTAAACTAATATGTGATCAAAGGTGTGTATGTAACAAGAAGAGGTGTGTATGTAACGGGAAAATGTATGTGACGGGAAATGGTGTGTATGTGAGGGGAAATGGTGTGGACATGGCGGGAAAAGGTGTGTATGTGAGGGGAAATGGTGTGGACATGGCGGGAAAAGGTGTGTATGTGAGGGGAAATGGTGTGGACATGGCGGGAAAAGGTGTGTATGTGAGGGGAAATGGTGTGGACATGGCGGGAAAAGGTGTGTATGTGAGGGGAAATGGTGTGTATGTGACGGGAAATGGTGTGTATGTGACGGGAAATGGTGTGTATGTGAGGGGAAATGGTGTGGACATGGCGGGAAAAGGTGTGTATGTGAGGGGAAATGGTGTGTATGTGACGGGAAATGGTGTGTATGTGAGGGGAAATGGTGTGGACATGGCGGGAAAAGGTGTTTAGCGTTTAGCTGACATATTTTGTGATCTCCGATGTGACAATGACTGCATTCATAGATGAAAAGGACAACTAAGAGTAGAAACGAAAGCTGCATTGTAAGTCATAGCTGGGGTTGGATTTATGAGGAGTAAACATGAAACAAACCATTTAAAAAAACAAAGTTTTTTTGTTTAAATCCACTGTAAAATGCAATTTCGCGAGCAAATGGGGTGGGGCTTAAAAATTGAAAACCATGCATACAAGTAACGCACTTTATAAGAATCCCTATGTGTGCTCCCCCCCCCCCCCCTAATTTCTCTCAAGGCTCGCAACCGCACATTATTTTCACGCCCGTGAACTATATCAATATTCTAATGACCCACCCGCTTCTTCACCGCAGATTTATTTCACCAACACTTTTAGAAAAATAAAATAAAATATTACGCGCTAAACGAAGTTGCGATATCTTTTTTTTTAAAAATATTAGTGCAGTTATCGGGAATTTGATTTTATCGTAACCTTGAAAAATAGTAAAAACGTATTTAAGGGGTTGTGGTTGGGGGGGGGGGCTGAAAGTGTAAAAGAATATCTTGTCATTGACACCGAATACATGTGCCAAAGTTCAGCTCGATAGCTTGACGGGAAGTGGGCCGGTTAGCCGTCCGAAGGTTTTGCCAGCCAGCCACAAAACAAAAGTGAAGCTAATATAAAGGATGGGAGGTAAGTCAGTACAGACCAGAAGAGTAATGGCCCCTAAATTTCATCTTAATTGTACTTTGGTCTTCTGATCGTATCAGAGGCTCTTTAACGAAATTGGAGGATGTGTATGAGCTGAATTTAATCGTGCCTGTATTGTTCCTGATAAAACTAGCTATGATAAAGTCATCAATTGATTGAAACTAATGTACATTTTCTTTATAAAGCTGACTATAATAAAGTCATCATTTGATTGAAACTAATGTACATTTTCTTTATAAAGCTGACTATAATAAAGTCATCATTTGATTGAAACTAATGTACATTTTCTTTATAAAGCTGACTATAATAAAGTCATCATTTGATTGAAACTAATGTACATTTTCTTTATAAAGCTGACTATAATAAAGTCATCATTTGATTGAAACTAATGTACATTTTCTTTATAAAGCTGACTATAATAAAGTCATCATTTGATTGAAACTAATGTACATTTTCTTTATAAAGCTGACTATAATAAAGTCATCATTTGATTGAAACTAATGTACATTTTCTTTATAAAGCTGACTATAATAAAGTCATCATTTGATTGAAACTAATGTACATTTTCTTTATAAAGCTGACTATAATAAAGTCATCACTTGATTGAAACTAATGTGCATGTTTCTTTATAAAGCTGACTATAATGAAGTAATCATTTGATTGAAACTAATGTACATTTTCTTTATAAAGCTGACTATAATGAAGTCATCATTTGATTGAAACTAATGTACATTTTCTTTATAAAGCTGACTATAATAAAGTCATTATTTGATTGAAACTAATGTACATTTTCTTTATAAAGCTGACTATAATGAAGTCATCATTTGATTGAAACTAATGTACATTTTCTTTATAAAGCTGACTATAATAAAGTCATCACTTGATTGAAACTAATGTGCATGTTTCTTTATAAAGCTGACTATAATGAAGTCATCATTTGATTGAAACTAATGTACATTTTCTTTATAAAGCTGACTATAATAAAGTCATCATTTGATTGAAACTAATGTACATTTTCTTTATAAAGCTGACTATAATGAAGT
This sequence comes from Omphiscola glabra, assembly GCA_964017045.1. Taxonomy (NCBI): domain Eukaryota; kingdom Metazoa; phylum Mollusca; class Gastropoda; family Lymnaeidae; genus Omphiscola; species Omphiscola glabra. The sequence continues at coordinate 15,222,904 of OZ024802.1, forward strand.
CATCATTTGATTGAAACTAATGTACATTTCCTTTATAAAGCTGACTATAATAAAGACATCGCTTGAAAGAAACTCATGTATACTTTTCGTCTGCTTTGTTTAGATTTGCTATGCTCAATATCTTCGCTAAGTCTGTCATGTAAGTTCTATTATTTATTTAGTGCACACAGTACATCGTGTAGACTTTTAATGCAACAGATTTATGATTTAAGAAGAGCAGCACTGCTCCAAGCACCGTCAAGATAGATTGGCGTGTAGACTGGACAGACCACAAATTAACCTGTCAGTTATGTCTCACCTTTGTTCTCGTCAATATTGATGACGTAACTATCCCATTCCTGCTACTCACCCGATAAAGACAGTGTTAAATTATTGCATATGTCAATATGTGATCTAATTTAATTTCGGTATACCAAATAAAAAAAAAAATAAGAATTAATTTTTTTGGTTTGTTTGTGTGTTTGTTTGTTGTATTGTTTTTGTTCATGTTTTTTGAAACAGAGATATTTTATCGCTACGACATATAGAGTCAAGAAAAAACTTTATCGTTCATGTCGAAAACTAATGTCAAAGAAATTAGTGTGGATACTGGAGTCAGTCTTTGGTTAAGTTCGTTTATGTGTGTCGTTATGACTACGGTCAGGGAGAGTATGACTACAATCAGGGAGAGTATGACTACGGTCAGGGAGAGTATGACTACGGTCGGGGAGAGTATGACTACGGTCAGGGAAAGTATGACTACGGTCAGGGAGAGTATGACTACGGTCAGGGAGAGTATGACTACGGTCGGGGAGAGTATGAATACGATCAGGGAGAGTATGACTACGGTCAGGGAAAGTATGACTACGGTCGGGGAGAGTATGACTACGGTCAGGGAGAGTATGACTACGATCAGGGAGAGAAAACGGTCATAATTCAGAGAACTGATAGAAACGGGACGGGGAGATGGCGGTCAGAGAGCTGATCTGAATGTGATAGAGTTAGGCTTGTTTAGGCTGACCTAAATGTGATAGAGTCAGGCTTGTCTAGGCTGACCTAAATGTGATAGAGTCAGGCTTGTCTAGGCTGACCTAAATGTGATAGAGTTAGGCTTGTCTAGGCTGACCTAAATGTGATAGAGTTAGGCTTGTCTAGGCTGACCTAAATGTGATAGAGTTAGGCTTGTCTAGGCTGACCTAAATGTGATAGAGTCAGGCTTGTCTAGGCTGACCTAAATGTGATAGAGTCAGGCTTGTCTAGGCTGACCTAAATGTGATAGAGTTAGGCTTGTCTAGGCTGACCTAAATGTGATAGAGTTAGGCTTGTCTAGGCTGACCTAAATGTGATAGAGTTAGGCTTGTCTAGGCTGACCTAAATTTGATAGAGTTAGGCTTGTCTAGGCTGACCTAAATGTGATAGAGTCAGGCTTGTCTAGGCTGACCTAAATGTGATAGAGTTAGGCTTGTCTAGGCTGACCTAAATGTGATAGAGTCAGGCTTGTCTAGGCTGACCTAAATGTTATAGAGTTAGGCTTGTCTAGGCTGACCTAAATGTGATAGAGTCAGGCTTGTCTAGGCTGACCTAAATGTGATAGAGTTAGGCTTGTCTAGGCTGACCTAAATGTGATAGAGTTAGGCTTGTCTAGGCTGACCTAAATGTGATAGAGTTAGGCTTGTCTAGGCTGACCTAAATGTGATAGAGTTAGGCTTGTCTAGGCTGACCTAAATGTTATAGAGTTAGGCTTGTCTAGGCTGACCTAAATGTGATAGAGTTAGGCTTGTCTAGGCTGACCTAAATGTGATAGAGTTAGGCTTGTCTAGGCTGACCTAAATGTGATAGAGTCAGGCTTGTCTAGGCTGACCTAAATGTTATAGAGTTAGGCTTGTCTAGGCTGACCTAAATGTGATAGAGTTAGGCTTGTCTAGGCTGACCTAAATGTGATAGAGTCAGGCCTGTAAAGGCTGATCTAAATGGGATAGAGTCAGGCTTGTCTAGGCTGACCTAAATGTGATAGAGTGAGGCCTCTAAAGGCTGATCTAAATGGGATAGAGTTAGGCCTTTCAGATGAGCTGGTCTGGTGAGGTGATTAAACGTCTTTCTGCCAGCGACCGTGTAAAATGTAGGTCACTTGTCCATAAGCTTTGTGATAGTTACTATACAGCCAGAAAAATTATTCTAAAAAAATGTATACGTGTTTCTAATGTCCTATTAAACAAAGCATACATTCCATTAAAATGAAAGATTAAGACGCCACCGACCTTTAACCTTGTGCAGGTCAAGGATGAGCTCGCCCAATATGAGAGCACACTCAGTCACACAGAAGAGTGCCACGGTGAGCAGTGTGTACTTGTTCTTGAACATCGTCTCACCATTTCTCCTCCACCTGCAAGAGAAACAATAGAAGGAATGCAATGACATGCCGTGACGTGTCATGTCTCGTGCATGTCTCGTGCATGTCTCGTACATGTCTCGTACATGTATGTCTCGTACATGTCTCGTACATGTGTCGTACATGTCTCGTACTTGTCTCGTACATGTGTTAGATGGTTTTTTTAGTGGAAGGGGCGGAACAAATGTTGGCCCGCCCTCGGTGGCGTTAACCCTGGCTAGGCTGTTGGATTTAATAATTTAACACTTTGATTTGTATACGTCTCATTAACTTTTCGTCAACTTGAATTGTTCAACCTACTTGACAAAAGTCTGGCCGGGTCACAAAGGAACGAAAAAACTCGTAAAAGGCTTTTGTTATTGATTCCATCGATTTCTCTGCCTTATTGTTGTCCTGGCCATTAGAGCAGAAAACATCATTGTTGGGACTAGATAGGTTCTTGGAAATGGTGGCAACTTTTTGAGGGCATCCTCAAGTGCAAATTTGAAAGCCTTTGCTGATCTTGATATCTTGGAGTACAAGTTATAACAGGACACCCCCCCCCCCTTGTGTTAAGATGAAGTACAAGATAAAACAGGATCCCCTTGTGTTAAGATGAAGTACAAGATAAAACAAGGCCCCCTTGTGTTAAGATGAAGTACAAGATAAAACAGGACCCCCTTGTGTTAAGATGAAGTACAAGATAAAACAGGACCCCCTTGTGTTAAGATGAAGTACAAGATAAAATAGAACCCCCTTGTGTTAAGATGAAGTACAAGATAAAACAGGATCCTCTTGTGTTAAGATGAAGTACACGATAAAACAGGACCCCTTGTGTTAAGATGGAGTACAAGATAAAACAGGACCCCCCTGTGTTAAGATAAAGTACAATATAAAACAGGACCCCCCTGTGTTAAGATGGAGTACAAGATAAAACAGGACCCCCCTGTGTTAAGATACGCATTCAACCATTAGCAGCTTGATACTATCAATACAAAGGTGATTGATATTTCTTGACCATTGAAATCTCGATCCTCAGTCGCATTCCCTGACCGGGAACTGCCTTAAAGATGCAACAGATCTATGCATCGGTCTTGAACTCTCTAAAGTACCCACATTCCCATTTACTGGCCTTGCACTCTCTTAATTACCCATTTTCCCATTTACTGGCCTTGCACTCTCTAAATTACCCGCATTCCCATGAACTGACCCTGAACTCTCCTAATTACCGAGCTTCATTGTTGTTTACCGTACAAAGTTTGGCATTAGTTGTTCCAGTTCCCGAGCACGCGCTAGGGGAAGCAGAACGGCTTGATGACGGCATATGTGTTATATATTTAGCTTTATTATATTCAGGATGTGTAACAAGGAAAGGGCTGACATGTCAGTGGGCGGCATCTTGCGCTGAATTAATACTCATAAGAGTTTCAAATATACCTTGAAGGGGGCACATCCTTAACACTGTTCGAAGAAAGAAAAAAAATTCAGTCATGCATGGATTTAAAAAAAAAAAAAATTAAAAAAATTTGGGTCTTACACTAATAATTTTTGATGTTTAAAAAAAAATATATCCTGTGTCGCCGTAACCAATTGTTTTTTTTTTAGTGGATTTGTCTAATATTTTTCAAATATGCATTATCAAGAAAAACTCACAGAAATGCAAAATGATCAGTCTTTTAAAACGTTATTTAACATTAAATGAGTGATTGCATAGCTTTGTGAATAAAATTAAATCAAATATCAAAATTCAACCAATGGAGCAAGACAGCGTTTTTAACCGTTTCTCTGTGCAGCAAGCGTCAGGCGCAAGTTTCACACTGAATTAGTAATCTCACACTGAAATATGGGTACTGGTTAAGTACTTTGAGAGATAGCTTCTAAACTTGAAATATGGGTACTGGTTAAGTACTTTGAGAGATAGCTTCTAAAATTGAAATATGGGTACTGGTTAAGTACTTTGAGAGCTAGCTTCTAAAATTGAAATATGGGTACTGGTTAAGTACTTTGAGAGATAGCTTCTAAACTTGAAATATGGGTACTGGTTAAGTACTTTGAGAGATAGCTTCTAAACTTGAAATATGGGTACTGGTTAAGTACTTTGAGAGATAGCTTCTAAAATTGAAATATGGGTACTGGTTAAGTACTTTGAGAGATAGCTTCTAAACCTGAAAAATGGGTACTGGTTAAGTACTTTGAGAGATAGCTTCTAAACTTGAAATATGGGTACTGGTTAAGTACTTTGAGAGATAGCTTCTAAACTTGAAATATGGGTACTGGTTAAGTACTTTGAGAGATAGCGTCTAAAATTGAAATATGGGTACTGGTTAAGTACTTTAAGAGATAGCTTCTAAACTTGAAATATGGGTACTGGTTAAGTACTTTGAGAGAAAGCTTCTAAAATTGAAATATGGGTACTGGTTAAGTACTTTGAGAGATAGCTTCTAAACTTGAAATATGGGTACTGGTTAAGTACTTTGAGAGATATCTTCTAAACTTGAAATATGGGTACTGGTTAAGTACTTTGAGAGATAGCTTCTAAACTTGAAATATGGGTGCTGGTTATGTACTTTGAGAGATAGCTTCTGAACTTGAAATATGGGTGCTGGTTAAGTACTTTGAGAGATAGCTTCTAAACTTGAAATATGGGTACTGGTTAAGTACTTTGAGAGATAGCTTCTAAACTTGAAATATGGGTGTGTGTAGCGTCTAAACAATAAGAAGTGATAAGCAATTGAGCAGAAAATAATTGTGTCTTAGATGTGTAATAAAAAAATTGGTTTTAGATATGTAATGCACGAATAAAATTCGGTGTGACAGACTTGAAATAAGTTATCGACTTTTCCCGTACCGATTTTTTAACATAGACGGCTGATTTAAAACAAGACACATTTAACTTCTCCATAACCCAATGACACGATGGCCAGCAATACACCTTTAAGAAAATGTCCAGCATGCCAGATCTACATTGTTAAAAATAAAAACTTTTAACGCGTTTCTATACACTGAAGACTTAAATTTGGCTTTCGATTTTTTTTTTAAATTAACGATTATTTTCACAATGAAACGGTCATAACAAAACTACACCCCCCCCCCCCCCCAGCTGGCCTTGGTCATCACGTTGTTTTTATTTCCGGTGCCATAAAACCAGTTGTTACTGGCGGAGTGTCCCGAAAGCCTATGACGTTGGTTAGTTCACGACTACGAAGACGGCGCCGGCTTGGGATCATTAACACTTTGTTTATGGTTGTCTTTTCCCCGGATGACCTCTTCCTCTTGTGTCTCCACTAGCTCGCTGGTTTTGTTGCATCCTTTCGTGTTGATTAGCAAGACGGTCTCAACGGACGCAACCGTGTTTCTCAGGAAAAAAAAAAAGACCGGGTCTTGTACTAATTATTGCACACACACAAAAGAAGAAAAGAAAACATAGTTTGCTTGGTCTGTTTGTTAGTTTGTGTGTGGTAAAATCTTACACCTAAATTTCGACCTATTTCCTGATCTCCAATTGAGTTGAGTAATATATTTTAGTAAGTTTTTTTGGAAAAGCGTGTGTTATAGCCTGTGTGCTGATCTACTTTTTGTCTACCACGTGTCTCCCCTTTTATTGTTTTGCTATTGACGTCACCGACAAAATGTGTAGCGCTGTACCAACCCCTCCCTTGATTGAGAAAAGGTTGTTTACGTTCTAATGTGCTCTAAAGAATGGCGTCGGGTGATGAGATTTCCAGAGTTTCTTTTCTGGAGTGTTCCAACACAATCCCTATAAACATAAGCCGGGAAAGAAATTTTGCAATTTGTTTCCTTGACATTTGCGAGACGTAATATACTTACCAGTTTGTACTCTGCGTGCGTGCGTGTGTGCGTGTGTTAATATTTGTATCTTATGAGAATTGTAACTTTTCATTTGTTGTAAGTTATTATAGTTTCTTTTTTATTTCGGTCTAATTCTTGTATTTTATGTTAATTGTATAAATAATTTGTTTGAATATTGTTAGTATCACTAGCTTTGGTAGCGTTTCATTGCATACTGGATTTTTTCGGCCCTTTGTTACATATGGCTCATCTAACGACACACATCTTAAAATAGATACATTTTCAAAACCAACTAACGCAATGTTTATTTATTTAAAAGTAATTTAATTTTGTTTTATTTCATCAACAACACACTACATATATTCAAAAATTGTGCATACAAATATCAACGTGTTTATCTACTACCACAGTCAAGGTATTTCTTGCCTAGTCATCCTGCGACACGTCTCTCAGTGGTTCTATTGGGCAATAAGCCTCGGCAACTCTTTAACATACCTGGGGTTACCATTTGGCGTAGTCATTATGTCACGAGCGCCCTTAATACCGAAAAATGATAAAATAGTATGGCCTACTTTTCGGGTAGGTCCTATTTTCTGAGAATCTCGCTACTGTGTATTCGTTCAGTTTAAAGTTGAGTTTTCCACGGTTTCAATAAGCATTCTTGATAAATCTGAGTCTATGTTACGCGGATCTAGCACATATTTGATGATTTACTCACAGGTTTATCGTCTTAAGGAAGTACCTTCATCTTTGTTTCATTGTAATAGTAGTAGCAGTGTGGTTCTTGCTGTGTGGAAAGTTTCGAAAGTCTGCCCCGTGTGAACACGGACTTAAATATATAGGCTTGTGATTGGGAGGCATTGGCCTTGACACGGAGTTTGAAACTTTGATACAGGCTTGTGATTTGGAGGCATTGGCCTTGAAACGGAGTTTGAAACTTTGATAGACTTGTGATTGGGAGGCATTGGCATTGACACGGAGTTTGAAACTTTGATACAGGCTTGTGATTGGGAGGCATTGGCCTTGAAACGGAGTTTGAAACTTTGATAGGCTTGTGATTGGGAGGCATTGGCCTTGACACGGAGCTTGAAACTTTGATAGGCTTGTGATTGGGAGGCATTGCCTTGAAACGAAGTTTGAAACGTTGATACAGTCTTCTCCGACCGATATAGCTAAGGGTGTGAGTGTCTAATTGTGTTACAGTTGACTCGGCAAAGCCCTCATAATGTAGTGACGTCATGAATTTTTTAAATTTTCATTTGTAACTGAATGTTTAAATCGCAGGATCACAGTATTACACAACAAGTCTTTTCCATAAAATATTTTTTTGAAATGAATGGACCCTTGGACATTAATGTAAAGATACGTTTAATAATAATATGAATGTCTCACGGTTTTGGAACTCAAAAAAAGGGGGGGGGGGAGTTACGTTAGATTTAAACAAAATAAAAATTGTGTAAGTTTAAATTGTTACAGGGGCTTATTGTTAGAGAAAACCGCAAGAGGTGAAGTTGAGGCACAGTCGCTGGTGGACATTTTCGAGTGTTCACTAAATATACTTCTAGAGTAGAGATGGTGATAATTTTGATTTGGAGATTTCATATGACATTTTCGAGTATTCACCAAGTATACGTCTAGTGTAGAGATGGGGATAATTTTGATTGGGAGATTTCATATGACATTTTCGAGTATTCACCAAGTATATCTCTAGTGTAGAGATGGGGATAATTTTGATTTGGAGATTTCATATGACATTTTCGAGTATTCACCAAGTATACATCTAGTGTAGAGATGGGGATAATTTTGATTTGGAGTTTTCATATGACATTTTCGATTATTCACCAAGTTTACGTCTAGTGTAGAAATGTTTGGAGATTTCATATGACTTTTTCGAGTATTCACCAAGTATACGTCTAGTGTAGAGATGGGGATAATTTTGATTTGGAGTTTTCATATGACATTTTCGAGTATTCACCAAGTATACATCTAGTGTAGAGATGGGGATAATTTTGATTTGGAGTTTTCATATGACATTTTCGATTATTCACCAAGTTTACGTCTAGTGTAGAGATGTTTGGAGATTTCATATGACATTTTCGAGTATTCACCAAATAAACGTCTAGTGTAGAGATGGGGATATTTTGGATTTGGAGATTTCATATGACTGATTACATCCTTGCATAATACCTTCTTTATTTTAGGTGTGGGTGGAGGGGGGGGGGTCAAAATAGGTAGAAAACCTAATTTATCAAGATGGACAACATTTACTCATAAATTTGAAATTGGCTACATTGTTTCTATTACTATTATAATGTGTATTTCTATTGATGTTTTTTTTTAAAAAGGAAAATTTAACAATGTAAAAGCCAAAGCTAGCTGTCCAAATGATAAATTTATGCAAACAAAAAAATCTCTTTGTAACGACACGCACTCACTTTATATTGAATTAAGGCCAGGTTCAGGTATTCAGTCTGGCTACGAGCCAAAAGGTTGAATACTAAATGGAATATGAATTGCATCGTTTGAGCAATGCATTTTAAGTTTGAATAGAAGTGAGTTGCCTACTGCTTACATTTTTTTTGCTTATTTCTTCATAAATAATTGTTATTCTTAAAGAAGACATTTTTAAAAACCAATATTGTGAAAATGTGTCTGTTTAATGTAGTTGAAAATGAGTAAAATTATTTGTTAACCAGATAATAACTGTGTAAAACTCTTATAAAAAAGGACAGCGATTATGTTTTTGTACGCACACGCGCTCACATGCACACGCACACACACACACACACACGCACACACTGGGACTCGATTGTAATAAGTTCTGTAATGTTTAGAGCGCAGTACAGAAAAAAATTCTACAGCGCTTAGGACGTATACTGTGCAAAACACTGCCAAAGTTCGGACCATACAAACTGAATGAAAAGCGTATGTCGATTTCAACGTAAGCTGCTACGAGATGTCTTTTATGAAGCTCTAAGCTCGTGCATTGCGCTAAGCGTAGCGCAGGGGGTGTACAGATTACCTGGGCGCCAGCTAATTAGGGGCGCCAAAATGTGCTTTAGTATTATTTTATTGATGAAAATAATGGGTTTGAGGGTTGAACAAAGGAAAAGAGGGCGCTTTAAAATGAATCTTGTCCCCGGGCGCGAATCCTATCCCCGGGCGCCAAACACTCTAGCTACGCCACTGGATCTGTGTTAAGGTAGTAAACCGGGTTAAACTCTGCGTGCGTTGTTAATGACTGGCCTGTACGTTTCTATTGCCGGTAATTAGCCTGCACAACAGCTTAACTTCCTTGGTGAGCTGTCGATAAACTGACGCCACGGCTCGTTGGAGTCCTGTACAGCAAACATCTTGTGTCGAGGTATGTGTGCCTCGGGAAGTTTATGAAATCTGCAGGAAAACCAGAACAAAATAGTCGCAATGATGACGAAACGTTGGATCTTAATATCCCTGTGTTCATCTAGCCATGACGAAGGATGTCCGCTTTGTTTGACTATGCCTAGTATATCATCCCACGGACCAGTGTAAACAATGGCGACTTATTCTGATACACTAACACTAACCTGTTAGTTGTACGACAATGTTTAATTCTCTAGCAATTACTTAACTACCGTGGATATATATATAATAGTGAAGTCGTTCCAGCCAAACACACTAAGGGTCGGTTCACACGATCAAATTTCGCGTCAAATTGTTGTATGGACGCACTATTTTGTGCGTGGTGTCTTTTTTTTGGGGGACTTTGAAAAAATAGTAATTTGAAAGTTGTGACCAGGCTTCATACACGAATTGCATCAAATGCTTGAAGGAAAATTTGATCGTGTGAACCGACCCTAAGCAACACCCTATCGTACAACAGCCGTCTTTCACTATCATAACAATAACTAAAACTAACTTACCCAAATACGTCAAAACAATCTCGCACAACAGATACAGCTACACATGTAATCTCTAACTAGCATCTTTTACGTACCAAACATAACAACAGCGATCTACACATAACAACAGTGATTCTCATACCCTTGAGAAATTACATCTACGTTACCTCAGAGTAGCATAGTTAGTGCGACATCAATAGAGACAGGTGATACGAATACATGTGTTAATAAAAAGAAGATCCCTTTATATCCTTCATTGACATCACAACTCCTTTCATACTTGATAAGAGTTAAATTCTGTTCCCATAAGATGTTATGGCGGTGAATTTAATATACCTGGGTTTGCTAGCCACTTAACCCTGGCAAATGCCGAATCTAGTTAAAAGATGCTCTATTTTACAAACATCTACTGTTTCTCGCTCCCCTAAATTCCCCGAAAGAGAGAGAGAGAATGAGAGAGAGAGAGAGAGAAAGGGAGAGAAAGAGAGAGAGAAAACCACTCGGTTTTACGAGTGTTAGACGAGAGTTGATCGTAGGAAATTCCGTTCAGTTTATTTTTCATCGGTCAGGTGTACCGTTAAGACAGGTTGTTTCAAATTAGCCCTCGTCATACACTCGGTGAGATGAGTGACCTTACCCGTGCAGGTAAAGGGGGGGAGATAGAAATCGTGCTTTGGGGAGGGGGGGTGGGTGGAGAGGTTAGAGGAGATAGATATCATTCATATTTAACAAACTGCTTTCATTAACTCTCTGTGCACTTTTCTACTTGTACATAGAGAGCGAGAAAGAGCGATCATGTTTAAAAGAGACTTGTTGTTTTTTGTAATATAAAAAACACCATTTTCAACACATAAATAAAGTTAGGATTCATTTTGTAAGCACAAAGTAGTATTTGTTTTGTGTTTGCATAACTGCGCATTTGTGTGTGTGTGTGTGTGTGATAATAGAACTGTCGAGGGAGTTTCAACATGCATGTGTGTCAAATGGAGGAGGGGTGGGGTAGAAAACGGTCTGAGCAAAAAGAAGCGTGACAATTGAAATGTTGAACAATTAAAATGTATGTGTTATTGGATCAGAATGATGTATTTACTTTTCTCCATTATTAATGTTTGAGAGACATTATGTAAAATAATTATAAATAAAAATTGTTCAAAAGAAATCAAACTATTTTGAAAATTTTGATTTGAATTTCACTGCATTCAGACATTATAAAAATTGTTTTTCTTCACAGTGATTCAAGAGACATTAAGAAGTGAGTTTGGTCTTGACCAGTTTCCCAGTCATCAAAGAGAACTAAACAGCATGGCAAAGATTTCACTTACTGAACAACCTCGTGTATTAAAATTTGACACATATTTATTTGACTACTAGATTATTTCATTAAAATTCCATTTTCTATATTGAATTGTATAGACATTTTCTTTTAAATTAAGGGATTTTACTAATGAAACTAAATAGAATATTGCGATCAGATACATGTTTAAAGATTCCTTAAAAAATGAGTTTGCAACTAACAGTGATGTTCTCGTACAAAAGATTCTAATTAATTAGTTTATACAATCATTATGCCTTTTCCCAAATGGGGTAATGTTTATGTTAACGTAATGGCCCGCTGCAAAATAAATGCGTTGCTATAAAAACATTAGCCATGGCCCGTCGGTAACGTGACGCACACAGAGTTGACTCACTTGGCCAATATCTTATTGGGTGGCTCTGTGTTCTCTCTCTGAAGCTCCTCCTCTAGCTCGTGCTCTATCTTCTCCACGTATCCATGCGTCTTGGCCAGAACGAGGGTCTCGGCTACCAGTGTCTGCAAGATATGAAACAATGCATTTCAGGTAAGGAAACAAATGTGTTCAAGTGTAAACTATTGGTCTTGGGAATTGGAAGGAATCACGACAGCTGGACGATTCCAGTGCGTGACTTTTAGGAACATAATAATGCGAAAATATGGCGGGAGGGTCAAGTCAAGGGGTAAAAGTGTGGGAGGTCACCCGAGATCCGCCTTCTACTAAAATATATGTGTATTTATTTCCTGGCGAATGCAATGCAACATTTATTACACAGTGTCAGTTTACACGTGTGATCAATGACATTAGAACACACGTAACAACACAGTAAGTAAACCTGTTAGACAAGCTAATAAATAAGCAGTACAGCTGGTGACGATCTTCCCCTCATATGCCTACCACATAGATACTGTTACTCAAGTAACTCTCCAGCAGCACTTGCCCTCATATGCCTGCCACATACATCCTGTTACTCAAGGGACTCCCAAGCAGGACTTCCCCTCATATGCCTGCCACATACATCCTGTTACTCAAGGGACTCTCCAGGTGGACTGCTGTTGGGAGAGGCATTCTTGTTTTGGAAAAGTACAGGAACGTCGTTCCCGTGCGTTGCCATGCGTTTCGACAGCTCTCAAGCCATTGTATTATACAAGAAATGCATGTGATTGTACAAGATATAGTTATGTTACATTAACCAAAGCTAGTTGTTTCAACAAAAGAAAAATATCACCAACGATAGCGGCTTCTCACTTTTTGGTTCCCTGTAACTCAAATTTCGTCTGTTTTGGAGGTCAACGTGCACAGATGAATAATAATTTGTATCAAAAGATATTTTGGCTCCTGTGTCCCAGACCTTGATGCTTGACGTTTTTTCTACTGTACTAGAATCATAGCCTCCCTTGAGCTGACCAATCCAATCGAGCACACCCGGCTATTTCACCAATGCATGGGCTTCAACTCTGGAAGAACTCCAGTCAGCTAGTGGGAGGTTGTGAGGCAGACGTACCAAGCATGCACCGGCTATCCGGGAGGTTTTGAGGCAGACGTACCACGTATGCACGCGAAACTGGGAGGTTGGGAGGAAGACGTACCAGGTATGCACGCGCTACCGGGAAGTTGTGAGGCAGACGTACCACGTATGCACGCGCTACAGGGAAGTTGTGAGGCAGACGTACCACGTATGCACGAGCTACCGGGAAGTTGTGAGGCAGACGTGCCACGTATGCACGCGCTACAGGGAAGTTGTGAGGCAGACGTGCCGCGTATGCACGCGCTACCGGGAAGTTGTGAGGCAGACGTGCCACGTATGCACGCGCTACCGGGAAGTTGTGAGGCAGACGTACCACGTATGCACGCGCTACAGGGAAGTTGTGAGGCAGACGTGCCACGTATGCACGCGCTACCGGGAAGTTGTGAGGCAGACGTACCACGTATGCACGCGCTACAGGGAAGTTGTGAGGCAGACGTGCCACGTATGCACGCGCTACCGGGAAGTTGTGAGGCAGACGTGCCACGTATGCACGCGCTACCGGGAAGTTGTGAGGCAGACGTGCCACGTATGCACGCGCTACAGGGAAGTTGTGAGGCAGACGTGCCGCGTATGCACGCGCTACAGGGAAGTTGTGAGGCAGACGTGCCACGTATGCACGCGCTACCGGGAAGTTGTGAGGCAGACGTGCCACGTATGCACGCGCTACCGGGAAGTTGTGAGGCAGACGTACCACGTATGCACGCGCTACCGGGAAGTTGTGAGGCAGACGTACCACGTATGCACGCGCTACCGGGAAGTTGTGAGGCAGACGTACCGTGTATGCACGCGCTACCGGGAAGTTGTGAGGCAGACGTGCCGCGTATGCACGCGCTACCGGGAAGTTGTGAGGCAGACGTGCCGCGTATGCACGCGCTACCGGGAAGTTGTGAGGGAGACGTGCCACGTATGCACGCGCTACAGGGAAGTTGTGAGGCAGACGTACCACGTATGCACGCGCTACCGGGAAGTTGTGAGGCAGACGTACCACGTATGCACGCGCTACAGGGAAGTTGTGAGGCAGACGTACCACGTATGCACGCGCTACCGGGAAGTTGTGAGGCAGACGTGCCACGTATGCACGCGCTACAGGGAAGTTGTGAGGCAGACGTGCCACGTATGCACGCGCTACTGTGCTGCTTTCTATCGTCTTTAATCTTACGCTCTGTGTTAGCTGAAACATGCCTACGCATTATTGGAAATAAACCGGTGTGACGTACCGTTATAATGTGTAGAGAATTTTAATCTCTTTTTGACTGAATGGCTCGTGACCAATGCAGTACATAACAAAGGAAGATACCATTCATTATATATAGTGACAAGGAACGATGCCCCAAATGAGGGATAACTACAAACAATATTGAAAAAGGCCAACGTTACGGCACAAAAATAAAGTAGAATAAAACTAAGGCTATTCACTTACAGTACAGTATTGAACTGGTACCGGTACAATGTTGGGAAGGTGCGCACACTTACAGTACAGCAATGAACTGGTAGCGGTACAATGTTGGGAAGGTGCGCACACTTACAGTACAGCAATGAACTGGTACCGGTACAATGTTGGGAAGGTGCGCACACTTACAGTACATCAATGAACTGGTACCGGTACAATGTTGGGAAGGTGCGCACACTTACAGTACAGCAATGAACTGGTACCGGTACAATGTTGGGAAGGTGCGCACACTTACAGTACAGCAATGAACTGGAACTGGTACAATGTTGGGAAGGTGCATGCACATATAATAAATAGAATACACAGATCTGCGAACAGTCTATAAGTCTCGCTCTCCACTCGTATGGTAATCGCAATCTCTGTCTCTCTATTCGTCTCACAGTCCACTCCCTGTGACGTTCGGTTGATTTATTGTCTTTCCAGAGAGGCTCCAGACGCACTGTATCTGTACCCCCTCACTAGTCTAACGCCAAGGGACATCTGTCCCCCACCCCTGTGCCCCAGTTAGCTACGCCTCTGAACATATTAAACATTATTTAACATTCTTAAAGGGTTGTGAAACGCAACAGCATTGTCTAAAATGAAAATTTGGAACATTTTTTTGTCTTTGGGTAAATATTGACCATGACATTCAATTAATGAAGTTTAAAAATTAGACGCACGTAAAATCGTAACGAAGTTCAATTAAATTAATTAGAAAAATCTCTATTTAAATCCCAATAATTTTAAACATCGTCTTACCAGCTTGGAATATTAAAATCCCCCCCCCCCCCTAAAAACAAAAAACAAAAAACATCCGTCTAATCAATTTCAGTTAGACAATTTTCATGCACATTTTTTATTATGAAACATAAGAACCATTAACAACCCACATATCAATACTGTATTTGTAGCAACCCAAGAATCCTATATATTTAAAAATACATAAAAAAAACAAGGGGGTGGGGTTGGGTGGGTTTTTTTGGGGGGGGGGAGGGGGTAATCCAGATAATGGAATATAGACTTATTTTAAATCATTAACTTTATTGTAGCCATTGGAGATGAACGATTTACTTGATCTTTGGAAAACACTGACCGAAGTATTAGATGAATGGCACGCCACTTGCGTAACAACGTTTAAGAGTTAGCCTTCTTGTTGTGGGTAACTAAAGGGAGGCAATTAGAGCTGATCGCTTTCTGAGTTTAAAAAAAAAATAGTGCAGATTTAAGGAGGATAGAGGTCATGTAGCCCGCTAGATTTTTTTTAAAAATCATTTCAAGTGGAGGTTTTCGTTTGTGCTCGTTTGCTCGTAGAGATTATGAGATATTATGAAAAAGTATGAGATAATTATGATTGCAACTTAAGCCTTTTAAAGGATAACAAATTCGCTTTGCTAATTGGATATTATTAGAAAACATTCTTTAAAGAAGTTATTTCGTCAACATTTGGCTGAGGACATGTTCTGGCATATAGTTCGTCAACATTTGGCTGAGGACAAACGTGTTCTGGCATATAGTTCGTCAACATTTGGCTGAGGACAAACATGTTCTGGCATATAGTTCGCTAACATTTGGCTGAGGACAAACGTGTTCTGGCATATAGTTCGTCAACATTTGGCTGAGGACAAACGTGTTCTGGCATATAGTTCGTCAACATTTGGCTGAGGACAAACGTGTTCTGGCATATTGTTCGTCAACATTTGGCTGAGGACAAACATGTTCTGGCATATAGTTCGTCAACATTTGGCTGAGGACAAACATGTTCTGGCATATAGTTCGTCAACATTTGGCTGAGGACAAACATGTTCTGGCATATAGTTCGTCAATATTTGGCTGAGGACAAACATGTTCTGGCATATAGTTCGTCAACATTTGGCTGAGGACAAACGTGTTCTTGCATATAGTTCGTCAACATTTGGCTGAGGACAAACGTGTTCTGGCATATAGTTCGTCAACATTTGGCTGAGGACAAACGTGTTCTGGCATATAGTTCGTCAACATTTGGCTGAGGACAAACATGTTCTGGCATATAGTTCGTCAACATTTGGCTGAGGACAAACGTGTTCTGGCATATAGTTCGTCAACATTTGGCTGAGGACAAACGTGTTCTGGCATATAGTTCGTCAACATTTTGCTGAGGACAAACGTGTTCTGGCATATAGTTCGTCAACATTTGGCTGAGGAAAAACGTGTTCTGGCATATAGTTCGTCAACATTTGACTGAGGACAAACGTGTTCTGGCATATAGTTCGTCAACATTTGGCTGAGGACAAACGTGTTCTGGCATATAGTTCGTCAACATTTGGCTGAGGACAAACGTGTTCTGGCATATAGTTCGTCAACATTTGGCTGAGGACAAACATGTTCTGGCATATAGTTCGTCAACATTTGGCTGAGGACAAACATGTTCTGGCATATTGTTCGTCAACATTTGGCTGAGGACAAACATGTTCTGGCATATAGTTCGTCAACATTTGGCTGAGGACAAACATGTTCTGGCATATAGTTCGTCAACATTTGGCTGAGGACAAACATGTTCTGGCATATAGTTCGTCAACATTTGGCTGAGGACAAACATGTTCTGGCATATAGTTCGTCAACATTTGGCTGAGGACAAACATGTTCTGGCATATAGTTCGGTTACATTAAACGCCTAAGAGCATACAAACCTTACACATTTGGCGATCCACAATTGATTTTAACCATTTTACCAAGGTAACCTCACGCAAACACTACCCCAACCTCACCCAGCCCCCAACCTAACCGACTTCACCAACTCTCACCCGAACCCAACCTCACCCAGCCCCCACCCTAACCGACTTCACCAACTCTCACCCGAACCCAACCTCACCCCCATTCGACACAAAAGGGGAAAACACCACCAAATCAGAACCCCAAACAAACAAAAAATATTTAATGTTTAATCATATGATCATTTCAGTACATTATGTGATCCTTTCAGTACAGTATTTGATAATTTCAGTACAGTGTGTGATTAGTTCAGTAGAGTGTGTCATCATTTCAGTAGAGTATGCAATCATTTTAGTACAGTATGTGATCATTTCTTTAGAGTTTGTCATCATTTCAGTGGAGTAAGCGATCATTTCGGTAGAGTATGCTATAATTTCAGTACAGTATGTGATCGTTTCAGTACAGTGGGGGATTCTTGCAGTACAGTATTTGATCATTTCAGTACAGTGTGCAATCATTTCAGTGCAAAATGTGATCATTTCAGTACAGTGTGTTATAATTTTAGTACAGGATTTGTCATTTCATTACAGTGTGTGATCATTTCAGTACAGTGTAAAAAATGACTCCCAACGCAACAGGAGTAGCGACTATCATGATTACTTGTTGCCGTTGATGGATATGAGGCTTGGGTGGCGGCCAAAACCCATGCCGATGATTTTTGCCACGCGGCTGTGAGAAAGCCGCTTTTAGGCTACCGTTTCGTCCCGCCACTACTCGTCCCGACCGAAAGACTCCCAGGGCGTGGAGGGTGGTAACGCAACACCTACCCTCCGGAGTGGAAGCAAACCAGTCCTGACACTCGGAGAGTGGACTGTGGACGCTTTTAACGCAGCGTCCTTGGTCGACCGGGCTTCCCCTTGGCAAGGTGGGAGTTCCCGGTGTCCTTCCACACGGGCTGGCGTCGGGGAGATCGTCAGTGCGCTGGCTTGTGTGAGGGAGCGCCGGGGGGGGGGGGAATTAAGAGCTCGCGCTCGACAGCCCACCGACGCCATCTCCTATGCGACGTTAATTTCAAATTTCTTAAATGCACTATCATATTTGTAATCTGGTTTAGGGGGGGGGGAGGAGGAGGGGCGAGACTTATTAAATAAAATCGTAAGGGGTGCCGAGTACAGGAAAGGATTGGAGAAGACTGAGTGGTCACACCACAGCGTAACCAAGAGGCAGCGAGGTATAAATTGTGTTCTTGTACCGGTTGTGGTTCATTAGAAGTGTCTGAGTGGACTTCTCAGGCGAGCAGGGCGAGTGCTGTTCATGGTGAGGTAAGGCAGGAGTCATACAAAAACTGAAACACATTGAAATGGATTGGAATTAGAGCTGCTTTACAGAATATGTGTGCTTTACGGAATAAAGCTGCTGTACGGAATAGGGCTGCCTAAGAGAATATGGCTGATTTAAATAATAGGGCGGCTGTACATGATAGGGCGGCTGTACAGAATAGGGCGGCTGTACAGAATAGGGCTGCTGTTCACGATAGGCTGCTTACAGAAAAGAGCTACCAAAGAGAATAGGGCTGATTTACATAATAGGGCGGCTGTACATAATAGGATGGCTGCACATAATAGGGTGGCTGTACGGAATAGGGCGGCTGTACAGAATAGGGAGGCAGTACAGAAAAGGGCGGCTCTGCAGAATACGGCTAATTTACAGTATATCGACACATACAAAGCAAAACACAGACAGAAAATAAAAAACAACGAACTAATTAAAGACTTTTAAAATTGATCCCTAATATCAATCAGAACATTCTACCTTCAACTGCATCCCATCGCGTATTTTGCTTAAGCCCTTTTTTTCTTCCAAATATGTATAGCACCACTTCAAACACATGGTACACTTTGACATCTCGCCTGTCTGTCCCTGACACTGCGCCCATCTCAACATTGATCATGTTGTTAGCTTTTGAGCTGCGATGACGATCCAGAGTTTCAACACAAAGGCATTTTTTGCTCTTTGACATCCGATGCTAAACTGTTGCACGGCTTAGGATAGTTTGCAATGACGCAGATCTCGCACCAACAGGTCAAAGGTCAAGCTTACAGAAACTATTTCCTGCCTACAAAGTATTCGTACTTTCAATATCGTGTCGATTTTTTCTTAATAGTTTGGTGGGTCTTTTATAAATATATATATATTTTTTTTTAAATTGCCTCTAGAAGGCTGTAATTCATATCTTTAAGCTAGAAAATATCAATATGTTAAAAAATCCCTCTCAGGATAAAACAAATATCAATTGACATTAATTTTTAAAATGTATTATTTTGGTTTCCTATTTCTTTTTTTTTTTTTTTTTTGCATCTTCACCTTGGAAAAACAGGTGAGACAATATTGCTGGGGTTGGGGGGTTGGCTTAAAATTTGAAAGAACGTGTTGTCATCAGCAACGAGTCTATGTGCCCAGTTTCTGTTCGATAGGTTGACGGGAAGTGGGTCTATTAGCCGTCCGAAGATTTAGCGCGGTAAACGCACGAAGGCGAACATAGAGAATTTTAAAAAAACTCAATTTCTTAACTAGTTTATATGATTAATATCAAGAAATTTGACACTTATCTGTTTGAACTTACGGTTGTGTAATGAAACATTTTAGACTTTTATTTCTGCATTGACATTTACACGCAATAACCACTAAGACATGCGCTCCGACATATTTTACAACAACACCAAAAACCTGCGCGAGTGTTATAATGGAGTGTAAATGATTTCATTGTAAATAGGATCTCATTTCAAAAACTTGTTAGCTTCAATCAATTGGTTGAACTCTGTAACTCAGACTTCACTGACGCCCAGTGTCGTGGTAGAAACGATATTTCAAAACTCATTCGAGGCGGCGACTGCCTGTTTACGTGCGTCTTCATCTACGGGTTGTGGCGTCACAGACTCTCTACGAGTCGAGGTAGTTTGTCATAATTGGTTATTTGAAGACAACAGTGAGTTTATCTATATTTATAACAAAAAAAATGCATAAAGTTCAACGTAGTTCATTTCTGTATTGTTAAACGTCGTCAATGAACGTTTGACTTTGTTCTAGAAATGAAACTAGAAAACCGTGTGGCTGGCAGACACGAGAAAATAAAGTTTTCAAACAAGGGGAAAGGATGCAGTTCTTTCATTTATTGAAGAGGGGGAGGGGGGATTTACAGTTGTGGAATAACCGATGCATGTGTTCTGGGTGGTTGTCATACAAAAATATGAGAGAGTTTTAAGTGTCAGGTAAGTCATCAGGTCGTCATTGTGGCAGTATTTCAGGAAGCCTGGGACAGCCAAGCTTTGAAGCATCAAATGATACCCAATTGAAGGACTGCGTTCAAGCTACGGGAAAGAAGTGTTAGAACAGGGAGTTGGAAGCTTGAAATAGAAAGACAGGACAGTACAAGAAGAAACTTTCGGTTAAGAGACTTTCTCTGCAGACAGGAAAAAAATGAAGAAACGACAAGAAATAGAAAGACATTCAAAAAATGTAAGTGTTCGCCATTTTATGCTATTGCCGGAAGTTGGGTTTTCCGAAAACCAAGATTACAGGAAGTAGAAGAGTTTATGTATCAATACGATTTTAACGGACAAAACTTTTTTATAAATACGTAAACTGTCTGAAATAACAAAATAAATACAGGGCAATTGAGGGCAACTAGTAGGAGAGAATTGGATGGATTCCTTATGGCGATATTGTTCCCAAAATATTAATTAATTTATTTTAACCTTCCATACCTCGCTGTTGTGTTAACCATTAGCATAGGACATAAGTGCCGTGATAAGCACACAGGGACATCAACATTCAGCTCTCCTAACTTTAGTTTCACTTTGAAATGCGACACAGGTGCAAATGACTTTTTGGCGTGCTCCGAGTTCACCTAATATTCCATCACCGTGAGCGCCGTGAGCATGCTATCATAGCATGGAAATGAGCGCTATATAAGTACTCAAATCAATCAATACCAAGTTACCAAGAGTGCTACAAATCTCAATCCTAGGTACGCATGTTATTCTTGTCGTTTTTCTCTCCCCCCCCCACCCCCACTACCAAAGGTAACCAGTCTGTAAAAGCTTAACGTCTTATTCTATTGATTGTCTACTAAGAGCTAGGAAAACACATATATAACTGAAATAATGATTGCATGCGAAACTTCATCTCCACGGCGTTAACCAATCTTGACGTAACATTTGAATTCTGTGTTGTAACACAGCTCACCGAATAGTTACAGAAGAGATCATTCGGGACAGCCAGAAATTATGCTGTCATACAATCGATGTCATCTAGGTATTATGCTTGCTGATGTAATCCACGTTGGTGCTCATTATATATTCGCCGCGGTCCAGCAAAAAAAATGTAAAACAGTGGTTCTCAACTTTGAGAAACTGGCTGCGTTCCCGTCTAGTCGTTCCTAGAAACTCTTTGAATGTTTACAAATAAGACTGAAATGTGTCGTAACAGTTCAGAGACCAACAGATCAGAGACCAACAGATCAGAGACCAACAAATCAGAGACCAACACATCAGAGACCAACACATCAGAGACCAACAGTTCAGAGACCAACACATCAGAGACCAACACATCAGAGACCAACAGTTCAGAGACCAACAGTTCAGAGACCAACACATCAGAGACCAACAGATCAGAGACCAACAGTTCAGAGACCAACACATCAGAGACCAACAGATCAGAGACCAACACATCAGAGACCAACACATCAGAGACCAACAGATCAGAGACCAACAGATCAGAGACCAACAGATCAGAGACCAACAGATCAGAGACCAACAGATCAGAGACCAACAGATCAGAGACCAACAAATCAGAGACCAACACATCAGAGACCAACAGATCAGAGACCAACACATCAGAGACCAACAGATCAGAGATCAACAGATCAGAGACCAACAGATCAGAGACCAACACATCAGAGACCAACAGTTCAGAGACCAACAGTTCAGAGACCAACACATCAGAGACCAACAGATTAGAGACCAACAGATCAGAGACCAACACATCAGAGACCAACAGTTCAGAGACCAACAGTTCAGAGACCAACAGATCAGAGACCAACAGATCAGAGACCAACAGTTCAGAGACCAACACATCAGAGACCAACAGATCAGAGACCAACAGTTCAGAGACCAACACATCAGAGACCAACAGATCAGAGACCAACAGTTCAGAGACCAACACATCAGAGACCAACAGATCAGAGACCAACAGTTCAGAGACCAACACATCAGAGACCAACAGATCAGAGACCAACACATCAGAGACCAACAGATCAGAGACCAACAGATCAGAGACCAACAGATCAGAGACCAACACATCAGAGACCAACAGATCAGAGACCAACACATCAGAGACCAACAGATCAGAGATCAACAGATCAGAGACCAACAGATCAGAGACCAACACATCAGAGACCAACAGTTCAGAGACCAACAGTTCAGAGACCAACACATCAGAGACCAACAGATTAGAGACCAACAGATCAGAGACCAACACATCAGAGACCAACAGTTCAGAGACCAACAGTTCAGAGACCAACAGATCAGAGACCAACAGATCAGAGACCAACAGTTCAGAGACCAACACATCAGAGACCAACAGATCAGAGACCAACAGTTCAGAGACCAACACATCAGAGACCAACAGATCAGAGACCAACAGTTCAGAGACCAACACATCAGAGACCAACAGATCAGAGACCAACAGTTCAGAGACCAACACATCAGAGACCAACAGATCAGAGACCAACACATCAGAGACCAACAGATCAGAGACCAACAGATCAGAGACCAACAGATCAGAGACCAACACATCAGAGACCAACACATCAGAGACCAACAGTTCAGAGACCAACACATCAGAGACCAACACATCAGAGACCAACAGTTCAGAGACCAACACATCAGAGACCAACAGATCAGAGACCAACAGTTCAGAGACCAACACATCAGGGACCAACACATCAGAGACCAACAGTTCAGAGACCAACACATCAGAGACCAACACATCAGAGACCAACAGTTCAGAGACCAACACATCAGAGACCAACAGATCAGAGACCAACAGTTCAGAGACCAACACATCAGGGACCAACACATCAGAGACCAACAAATCAGAGACCAACACATCAGAGACCAACAGTTCAGAGACCAACACATCAGAGACCAACACATCAGAGACCAACAGATCAGAGACCAACACATCAGAGACCAACACATCAGAGACCAACAGATCAGAGACCAACAGATCAGAGACCAACAGATCAGAGACCAACACATCAGAGACCAACAGATCAGAGATCAACAGATCAGAGACCAACACATCAGAGACCAACAGATCAGAGACCAACACATCAGAGACCAACACATCAGAGACCAACAGTTCAGAGACCAACACATCAGAGACCAACACATCAGAGACCAACAGTTCAGAGACCAACACATCAGAGACCAACAGATCAGAGACCAACAGTTCAGAGACCAACACATCAGGGACCAACACATCAGAGACCAACAAATCAGAGACCAACACATCAGAGACCAACAGTTCAGAGACCAACACATCAGAGACCAACACATCAGAGACCAACAGATCAGAGACCAACACATCAGAGACCAACACATCAGAGACCAACAGATCAGAGACCAACAGATCAGAGACCAACAGATCAGAGACCAACACATCAGAGACCAACAGATCAGAGATCAACAGATCAGAGACCAACACATCAGAGACCAACAGATCAGAGATCAACAGATCAGAGACCAACACATCAGAGACCAACAGATCAGAGACCAACAGATCAGAGACCAACACATCAGAGACCAACAGTTCAGAGACCAACAGTTCAGAGACCAACACATCAGACTCAGAGACCAACACATCAGAGACCAACACATCAGAGACCAACACATCAGAGACCAACAGTTCAGAGACCAACAGATCAGAGACCAACAGATCAGAGACCAACAGTTCAGAGACCAACAGTTCAGAGACCAACACATCAGAGACCAACAGTTCAGAGACCAACAGTTCAGAGACCAACAGATCAGACTCAGAGACCAACACATCAGAGACCAACACATCAGAGACCAACAAATCAGGGCACAACAAATGAATTGTTCAGCATAGAAATCTTATTGCAATCAAAGCGACGTTTCATCAAGGCCTAAACAATACATATAAGTTCACTGTGATTTATTCAACAAACACAGTTTCAATAATGTGTCCTTAAAACAATTTTTTTTTATTTACGACATTTTTTGCAATTTTGTAGCAAAGAGCAAATCATAACTCATTAAATATCAGAGATAGGCGAAAAGAATTTCACTTAATATAATTATGGTTTCCCTTATCAATTTTTTACAAACCAGCTGTCGAAACCATCGTCGCAGAAACTTCCATCACATCGTCATCTCAAGTACACAGAGTTCAAGGACGCATTGACAGGTAAACGATCTCATTCTGTCAGAATCAGTGTTATCTTTCAGGATGTCCCGACGAGTACTCAGTCGTTTTGAACGCTTTATTTCAGAGCCGAGAAGTGCAATCAGTTGGACAAACGCCAGGAACCGTTGATAATGACGTGCCAATGATTGACTGGCTCAAGTGACAACTATCGTTGAAATGTGGCCCGCCTACAAACCTGAAGTTAATATCCCCAAATAATAACCAGCCCCCCCCTCCTCTCCAATCTTCCACACGCCCACCCCAAATCAAGAAAATGAAATCAAATCATAATAACGAAAATCAAAATTTGTGAGGTTACAGTCTCTAGCAAGGGTCACTTTAATACGCAGCTAATAATTATATAATACCGACAGTTGGACATGTTAAAATGTGTGTTGTGAGATAACTCCTGGCGGTCCTGGTCGTCAGTGGTAACATGACTGGAAATGCTAACAGAATGGAACGAGCGATGCCAAAATTATTTGCAATCGAATAGCGGCTATGAAACCACCAAGAATAATATGTGAACGTGATACATCTACGTATGTATGAATGATGTCAACTAACAAACACGTTACAATGTATAATGTCAACTAACAAACAAAACAAATTACAATGAATGGTGAAAACTGACAAGCACGTTACAATGTATAATGTCAACTAACAAACAAAACAAATTACAATGAATGATGAAAACTGACAAGCACGTTACAATGTATAATGTCAACTAACAAACACG
Source organism: Omphiscola glabra (assembly GCA_964017045.1). Lineage (NCBI taxonomy): Eukaryota > Metazoa > Mollusca > Gastropoda > Lymnaeidae > Omphiscola > Omphiscola glabra. Next base: position 15,248,112 of record OZ024802.1, read on the forward strand.
TTACAATGTATAATGTTAACTAACAAACACGTTACAATGAATGAGGTCAACTAACAAACACGTTACAATGTATAATGTCAACTAACAAACACGTTACAATGAATGATGTTGTTTTGACCTTTCCACGTTACGGTTTCCAAATGTTACAGCCTGGTACACTTCACAATAACTCCACATAGTTTCATAAGTTAATTCTTTATTCCCTTATATACAAAATGTAATGTCACATGGCCAGGAGTCACTAATACATAACGAAGTTCCTCACTACACAGTTAGGAAACTAAACTTCGTCTAACACACGTTCTCTCTACTAGCTCTAAGCTCTCCCTAAATCAATCTCTTGTCCTCTCTAGCAATCACTTGATCTCTCTCTCGACAAACTAACACACTGTCCTTTTATACCAACTCACTTGTTTATTAACATTTCCCTGTCATCCAATCAACATTCAACCAATATATTATATAAGAATGAGCTATAGGGACATAACGCTTAAAACCCGAAAATATTTTGATACGTTCGGACTCTTAAAAACAATCATAGTTATTTTCTATTATTTTACGGAAATCGAGTAAATTTACATGAGCAAAAATTTTTATATTTCCGCTTTTATTTTAGCAAAGGTTTAAGTATTAATATTATAAATTACAAATACATATAAAGAAACAACTAAGGAACTATCTTAAGCATTTTATATGCGTTTGAAAGTTATGAAAAAAAAATTAAATAGAAAAAATATGATCAAAGAAATACACAGTAATCATATTTATCGGGAAAACCTAAACATCAGTTGTTGTTAGTGCGTTCTTTAGCGCGTTGTCAATAAGGCGAAATAAAATTAAAATTAATAAGCTCTAAATAATCACGCAAATGACGACATAGTGCGAATTGCTTATTTAGCCAAAGCTAAAAGTTCTCTGATTTAATAAAAGAACTTGACAAAACTGATATTGTTCATTCCCCTTCTTATATTATAAGTAAAATTAATAAATAGTTTTGAATAATTGATTGCTTTTTAAATTGATAAACTTAAATACTAATTTAGCTTTGTATTTTTAACATTTAATTAGTTTGTACTTTTTATTCATTCCAAAAATAAACTTGTATGAAATTTATAAAGTAGTAAAAACTCTACATTTAAAAATAATTTTAATAAGAATATGCCGTTTAATTTAATTGGTGCACCAAAACTAAATAGCCAAATAGCCTTTTTATTGCACTTATCACTGATCTAGATAAGAACAAAGCATATTAAATGCAAACAAAATCTTTTTGCGTAAGTAAGGGGGCTACAATCCAGTGGATGATTTATTAAATTGATAAACTTAAATACTAATTTAGCTTTGTATTTTTAACATTTAATTAGTTTGTACTTTTTATTCATTCCAAAAATAAACTTTTATGAAATTTATAAAGTAGTAAAAACTCTACATTTAAAAATAATTTTAATAAGAATATGCCGTTTAATTAAATTGGTGCACCAAAACTAAATAGCCAAATAGCCTTTTTAATGCACTTATCACTGATCTAGATAAGAACAAAGCATATTAAATGCAAACAAAATCTTTTTGCGTAAGTAAGGGGGCTACAATCCAGTGGATGATTTATTTTTTTTTTAAAACTCTGTCTGCGGGGAGTACACTATACATTCATTTTTCCCAATGCAGCACAAGATAAGCCTCAGAATAAATTTGATCAATAATTAACCTTCTTCGATACATTAATATCGATGGTAGGAAATTGAGTTCATGCATTTTACTTGGATGACAATATCTTTCAATCCAATGACATTTCAGTTGTAAAACATAAAAATATTTACATAATTATACCTATGGATATCAAAACCCAATCACTTTACACAAGTGAAAATTTTATTTTAAAAATATAGATTTTATTAGATAGACAGAAAGACAGACAGACAGACAAATACACAGATAGATTATAGATAGATAGAGATGTAGATAAAAGGTATATAGACGGATGGATGAATGGATGGATGAAAGGATGGATGGATGGAAGGATGGGTGGGTGAGAGGATTAATGTATGGATAGATAGGTAGGTAGAAAGATAGGTAGGTAAGTTGGTAGGTAAGTAGGTAGATATATATGTAGGTAGGTAGATAGATAGATGGCTAGATAGATACAGACCTGTTAACTATTACAATTTTGGCTTATAATGTACGAATTTGAGGTGTATAAATTATATATACTGTGTGTTTTTTTACTATTAAGATAATGTATTGAACGATTTTGTGATGATATTGTACGATTTTAAGATTTTGAGGGTAAACAGGTCTGTAGATAGTAGCTGGATAGGTAGATAGGTAGGTAGGTAGGTAGGTAGTTAGGTAGGTAGGTAGGTAGTTAATTAGGTAGGTAGGTAGGTAGGTGGGCGGGTTGGTAGGTAGGTAGGTGGGCAGGTAGGTAGGTAGGCAGGCAGGCATGTAGATGGTAAATAGATAGATAGGTAGATGGATAGATGGATAGATGGATGGATAGATGGATAGATGGATAGATGGATAGATGGATAGATGGATAGATGGATAGATGGATAGATGGATAGATGGATAGATGGATAGATGGATAGATGGATAGATGGATAGATGGATAGATGGATAGATGGATAGATGGATAGATGGATAGATGGATAGATGGATAGATGGATAGATGGATAGATGGATAGATGGATAGATGGATAGATGGATAGATGGATATATGGATAGATGGATAGATGGATAGATGGATAGATGGATAGATGGATAGATGGATAGATGGATAGATGGATAGATGGATAGATGGATAGATGGATAGATGGATAGATGGATAGATGGATAGATGGATAGATGGATAGATGGATAGATGGATAGATGGATAGATGGATAGATGGATAGATGGATAGATGGATAGATGGATAGATGGATAGATGGATAGATAGATAGATAGATAGATAGATAGATAGATAGATAGATAGATAGATAGATAGATAGATAGATAGATAGATAGATAGATAGATAGATAGATAGATAGATAGATAGATAGATAGATAGATAGATAGATAGATAGATAGATAGATAGATAGATAGATAGATAGATAGATAGATAGATAGATAGATAGATAGATAGATAGATAGATAGATAGATAGATAGATAGATAGATAGATAGATAGATAGATAGATAGATAGATAGATAGATAGATAGATAGATAGATAGATAGATAGATAGATAGATAGATAGATAGATAGATAGATAGATAGATAGATAGATAGATAGATAGATAGATAGATAGATAGATAGATAGATAGATAGATAGATAGATAGATAGATAGATAGATAGATAGATAGATAGATAGATAGATAGATAGATAGATAGATAGATAGATAGATAGATAGATAGATAGATAGATAGATAGATAGATAGATAGATAGATAGATAGATAGATAGATAGATAGATAGATAGATAGATAGATAGATAGATAGATACATAGATAGATAGATAGATAGATAGATAGATAGATAGATAGATAGATAGATAGATAGTAGATAGATTGATAGATAGATTGATTGATAGATAGATAAACAGACAGACAGACAGACAAACAGACAGGCAGTTAGACAGAAAGAGAGACAGAAAGAGAGACAGAGAGACAAACAGAAAGACAGAGATACGGACAGAGAGACCGACAGAGAGACAGAGAGAGAGACAGACAGAGAGACATACAGACAGACAGACAGAGAGGCAGACAGACAGAGAGATAGACAGAGAGACATTCAGAGAGACAGACATATATACAGACAAAGAGACAGACAGAGAGACAGACATAGAGACAGACATAATGACAGAGAGATAGACAAAGAGACAGAGACTGACAGTGAGACCGACTGAGAGACAGCTTGAGAGACAAACATAGAGACAGACAGACAGATAGAGAGACATATAGACCGGCAGAGAAACAGACAGAGAGACAGACAGAGCGACAGAGAGACAGACAGAGAGACAGACAGAAAGACAGACAGTCAGACAGACAGACAGATCATCCTTGACGAAATGGAAAAAAATTATCTTAATTCGGTAAACTATATCTATACATATATAAGTATATCCCGTATGTGCTTCTATACCATTAATCCAAAGTGATGAAAATTTTGTGAATTGTAAAAAAATGCAAATGTTTCTGAATTATTACACACATTTTACAATATTCCGTTTTGGGAATGGGGACCTAAATTCTTTTTCCCCCCTTTTATGAGCTAAATATAATTTTCGTATGCGTTCCTATACCATTCATCCGATTGCGATAAAACTTTGGTAAGTTGTGGTGCGCACCAAAGGTTTCTGAATTAGCTTATCCATTTTGAAATATTCCTTTTCGGGCTGGTGCCCCAAATTATTTTTTTCTTATATGAGCTATACAAATATAATTTCAATCAGTGCTATTGCACGGGTGGCTAGAAATCAATCAAATACAAGTGACATTTCAGTTTGTGTGTGACATAAGTACAACCATTTTAAATTTTGCGTTTGGGGCCAGGGGCCTTATTTTAAAAATAATAGATATTTGAGCAATCTAAATATAACTTAAAACAGAGCTACTGCGTGGTTGGATTAATCGCTACAAATGTGTGGACTACATTTTCAAAATACATGCTTCTCATGTGAACAGCTGTAGGTTGCCTGCTCACGCTTCGGAAAAATGTCTAATTTATTTGTGTACACAGCAGACGGAAAAAACAATAAATATTTTCTATTTAAAAATTACTTTGAAACTTAATTAAAACAGAAACACTTTTTTCATTGAGTGGCTTGCAACGCATGCCGGGTTCTCGCTAGTATAATTCATAACACTAATGGGCTAAAAAGTGTTCACTCTAATAACAATGATTCTCACATTCAAAACTCTCACCATGTATGGACAACCTTTCATACCAAACATCACACTAACAAATCATGTTCACAACAGATGTCAACTAAGAAACACGTTACAATGTAAAATGTCAATCAATAAAAACGTATTAAGGAATGACATTTATTTATGACATATTTTTGGTTCCACAAGTTATGAAGACAAAATGCGTTGAATCCATGCAGTCTCGACTACGTCATCAGCAGAGAAAGGACGCCGTCCTTAGTCTCCATCTACAAGAGGTCGCTGCTGCGTACTAATGATTAAACTCTCACGTCAAATAACAATCGACATTTTCTTTATGTGAAATATGCAGCCCTGAGAAAGCTGCTCCTAGGCAACCGTTTCGTCCCAGCTATTTCGCGAATTAGTCGCGGGGTGGAAACCCACTGTAGAATCCCTCTTAGAGGGCGTCCGATGCTTCCCCGGGACGGGTGGGGGGAGATATTAGGACGTTAATTTACCGTCCCGACTCCTAAGAAAGTGGGCTGCGGATGCTTGAAACACAGCGTCTTCGGTCGACCAGATGTCTCCGGGCGGGGAGGGTCTCCATCGGTAAACCCGATCGAGCGGTTGCTGGTGGGGGCGCTCCACGCCCGGGGAGGTCTCTGGCATCCCTCCGCGCGGCCTGGCGTCGGGGAAACCCGGCGACTGGCATGTGCGGGTGGACGCCGGGGAGGGCATAAGGAGCGCGAGCTCGAAGGCCCGCTGACGCCATTTCTTAATGATATATTTATGTGAAATCAAGTTATCTTTTATATATTTAAATTTAGGATACCTTATTTTCGCCCGGAAATCTAAAGATCAATGATTGCTTTTTTTTTTCTTCTCCCTGTTATTTAATTCCACGATTTAAAATGAAACGATCCACATTGATGTAATCGATATATTTTATTATTCCAATAAAACGCAGCTTTGTTTCCGGTGATAGGTAGAGTACTCGGCTGTCAATTTAATGATTTTAAAGTGTGTTGTTATCATTGTGCGCAGAGATTTCCATCACGCTCTTTACAATCTCCACTAAGGCGAAAAAATAATAGAAGTTCTTTATTGCTAGGAGCTAGCAGTGCAAAAAAGTTGATCGCTTTTTAAATATATAAATTTATATATATATATATATATATATATATATATATATATATATATATATATATATTTATATATATTTAATTTAAAATTCCATTTTCGTTTCTTTAATTTGCTTTGTTATCAGCAATTTTGCATTATTTAATATTTTGAAAGCGTTTTGTTCTGTGCTGGATATTGGATTAATGTTTTTTTTAAATTTAAAATGAACTATGTTGTTAAACAAAATTTAGTTCTTCTTTTGAAAAGAAAAGTTGAATGTTTTATTTATCGTGCGGCTTCGTCCGTTAAGCTACGAAGTAATGCAGACTTAAAGCCAATGCCGACCTACAACTGTTTAAATACTTTTAAGCTACGAAGTAATGCAGACTAAAAGCCAATGCCGACTTACAACTGTATAAATACTTTTAAGCTACGAAGTAATGCAGACTTAAAGCCAATGCCGACCTACAACTGTTTAAATACGTTTAAGCTACGAAGTAATGCAGACATAAAGCCATTGCCGACCTACAATTGTTTAAATACTTTTAAGCTACGAAGTAATGCAGACTTAAAGCCATTTCCGACCTACAACTGTTTAAATACTTTTAAGCTATGTAGTAATGCAGACATAAAGCCATTGCCGACCTACAACTGTTTAAATACTTTTAAGCTACGAAGTAATGCAGACATAAAGCCATTGCCGACCTACAACTGTTTAAATACTTTTAAGCTACGAAGTAATGCAGACTTAAAGCCAATGCCGACCTACAACTGTTTAAATACTTTTAAGCTACGAGGTAATGCAGACATAAAGCCATTTCCGACCTACAACTGTTTAAATACTTTTAAGCTACGAAGTAATGCAGACATAAAGCCATTGCCGACCTACAACTGTTTAAATACTTTTAAGCTACGAAGTAATGCAGACATAAAGCCATTGCCGACCTACAACTGTTTAAATACTTTTAAGCTACGAAGTAATGCAGACATAAAGCCATTGCCGACCTACAACTGTTTAAATACTTTTAAGCTACGAAGTAATGCAGACATAAAGCCATTGCCGACCTACAACTGTTTAAATACTTTTAAGCTACGAAGTAATGCAGACTTAAAGCCAATGCCGACCTACAACTGTTTAAATACTTTTAAGCTACGAAGTAATGCAGACTTAAAGCCAATGCCGACCTACAACTGTTTAAATACTTTTAAGCTACGAAGTAATGCAGACTTAAAGCCATTGCCGACCTACAACTGTTTAAATACTTTTAAGTTACGAAGTAATGCAGACTTAAAGCCAATGCCGACCTACAACTGTTTAAATACTTTTAAGCTACGAAGTAATGCAGACTTAAAGCCAATGCCGACCTACAACTGTTTAAATACTTTTAAGCTACGAAGTAATGCAGACTTAAAGCCAATGCCGACCTACAACTGTTTAAATACTTTTAAGCTACGTAGTAATGCAGACTTAAAGCCATTGCCGACCTACAACTGTTTAAATACTTTTAAGCTACGTAGTAATGCAGACTTAAAGCCATTGCCGACCTACAACTGTTTAAATACTTTTAAGCTACGAAGTAATGCAGACTTAAAGCCATTGCCGACCTACAACTGTTTAAATACTTTTAAGCTACGAAGTAATGCAGACTTAAAGCCATTGCCGACCTACAACTGTTTAAATACTTTTAAGCTACGAAGTAATGTAGACTTAAAGCCATTGCCGGCCTACAACTGTTTAAATACTTTATATTAACTTTGCTTTCGCTCGTGGCTCGCTGGCGGACTTGCGAAGACTCGGACGGCTGATAGACACGAGGTCCCGTCAATCTATCGAGCTGAAACTTAGAACATAGAGTCGTTGCCGAAGACAACACATTCTGTCAAACTTTTCGGCCCCCGTCCCCTAAATCAGCAAAAAAATCATCTTTTTTTCGAGGGGGAAGATGGCGAAAATAAAATAACTTTGATTTCACGATATATAAAACACCGGATAATTGCGCAAAATGAGATTCTTTTTACAAAAATATCGTATATGTGTTTGGTTTTGATTATGTTCTTTACTTTTTATGAAATAGTTGGTGAAATAAATCTGCTATGTAAACGTGGGTGGGACATTAGAGTAGCATTGTAGTTCAAGGGCGTGAAAAAAACATGTTTTTTTTTTTTGCGAGACTATTATCTTTTTGTTTTATTATTTTTTTATTTTTTTATCAAGGTGGGAGCGCTAATTGGGATTCTCATATTAAGTTCTTTACTCGTAAGCATGTTTTGTCTAATTTTCACCTTCCCCATAGCTCGATATTACATTTGATGAAGAATTGTTCCAAAAAAACTTTGTTTTTAGGCGTGGTTCAATTGAGAAATAAAAGTAAACATATACAATTAATAACCGCTCCTTGTCGGTAAATGTTATATGAAAAATGCGGCATAATAGTTTTAAAAAGTGTCCATCTTTGTTTAACTCCAAAAAAGATCATGTAAATCCACTTAGCCGATGAATTTAATGAATGTACATACACTCATTAATATTACTTATCCGAAACCCAAACACGAAGCGTGACCATTTGAAGTCAATTCAACCATTATTACCAGAAGAATAAATCCAGAGATTATTGGATTGATCCTTTCCACAATGGACTCCAGGGAACAAATTACCTTAGAGCTAAGCAAATAATACAAAACATTAAAAAAAGAGGATGAACGCGCCAATCATATGATGATACATTCATAAAGATTAATAATCTAATCACCGGTTAATGTCATAAAGACCATTACGGAAATTGTTTGTATTATTGCTGTAATCGATAGACCCGGTGTTATCAAGCGTATCCGTGGACTATTGGCGAATCTAACTGGAGGGTATCGATTGGTTGTTAATACTTTGAATTTACGGTTCGATCTTCACAAAAGAAAAAGAAATGACAAGTCTAGTCAAAACAAATCGATCAAACGGTATTGACCGCTGCCTTGTTCCAAACATTTCAGTATTTTATATAGATCTGCAGGTTTAAGTGTTGTATATTTAACCTCGTATCTTGTGACGAGAAATTCCATTGGGGAGTTTTCACTCAACCCAAGCAGTAAGATCATTCTAAGAATTACATCACACACTAAAAAGCCTTTTACTGCTCTAATCAAGGAACTATTACCCAATCGGTTGTTCTTCATTTAGCAGCCAACGACTTTAAATATGATTTTGTTTATAGCTTAAAACTTTGTCCATTTAAAACATTTTAACTTGATTATAATTTTAGACCGAATATATACTTAGGTTTGACATTTGTATACTTGAACTTGGCTAAAAGATTATGAGCAATGCTCTAGATTTTAGACTTCAATCTTATGGTTGCGTGTAGAGTCTAGACCAAAGTCTTAGAGGCCTCGCGGTTGCCAGGCTGCATCATTTAAACGATGCTTAGTGATTTTAAAAAAAATTAAGCTAAAACAGCCGAACTCATTGCGCTATTCTTTGTTAACACAACAACAATGCTCAAACCTCCGAGTGCTGTACAAGAGTGCTTATACCACCACTGTGTTCGTAGCTGCCCCGGGGAGTTTCGTACGTGTGCTGACAGGCGTGTTTTAAGCAACCAATTGTCTGATCCATGGATTTTACGGTATCAGCTTTGCAAGGCTTAATGCGTGGACTCGATGAGATGTTTTTAAGCAATCATTTGTAGTATTCATGGATATTTTGCCTGTATTGTATTTTTATTGATGGACTAGTTGCAGGCCGCCAAATGATCGCGGAGACATGTGTGAACTTCCTATCTAAAATGTTACTTTTAAAAACACAAAAACATGCATTTAAATCACGAACTTTACAATAATTACAGTTATTGCTAGCCCCCGCGCCCCCCCCTCCCCCTTTAGGAAAGCCACCGCACACTCTTTTCACACACCGAAACTATCTTACTATTCTAATGTCCCGCCACCTTTACATCGAAGATTTATAACACCATATTTAAATTAGACTTCTTCCCTATAAAAAAAAGGAAATATTATGCACCCGACGCACATGTAATGTTTTTAAGAATCTCATTTAGCGCAGTTATCGGGAATTTTATTTTGCACGCTATTCAACACCATACTATCTTTCATACTAAGAGAATTATATGTATTGATCATTGGCTAACAAAAGGTGGCCAGCAAGGAGTCAACAAATTACATAAGTCTAGAGCATAACGTAGTCCATAAACCACGGAAGTCTACAACAGCACGTAGTCCATAAACCATGGAAGTCTACCGAAGTACCTATATCATTCCATAAGCTAATGAGGACTACCGCAAGTCCTTCAAACACTACCGCACCTAACACAACCGCCCCCAACACTCCCGCCCCCAACACTCCCGCCCCAACACTCCCGCCCTAACACTCCCGCCCCTAACACTACCGCCCCTAACATTACCGCCCCTAGCACTCCCACCCCTAGCACTCCCACCCCTAGCACTCCCGCCCCTAACACTACCGCCCTAACACTACCGCCCCTAACACTCCCGTCCCTAACGCTACCACCCATATTTTCTCTCCAAATACCACAACGCCAAACAACTTTCGGGGGGGGGGGGGGTGTCCTTAAGCTGACGGGAACCCGGAGTGTCGATATGTCTCCCTACTGCAAATTATTATTAATTTAACATTTAGCAAATGCCACACCACCGACTGCTGGATGCCGTTTCCGTCACGATGTTTGATGTTCGAAACTTATGGACAAAAATAGTCTAATCAATGTTAAGATAAATGTTTGCCACGATGGTCGTCTCCAGCCAGTCTATGTTTGACGACAGCTTGGATGCATTTGGCCAATGATGGTCGTCTCCAGCCTGTCTATGTTTGACGACAGCTTGGATGCGTTGGCCAATGATGGTCGTCTCCAGCCTGTCTATGTTTGACGACAGCTTGGATGCGTTGGCTAATGATGGTCGTCTCCAGCTTGTCTATATTTGACGACAGCTGAGATACGTTGGCAAACGATGGTAGCCTCCAGTCTGTCTATGTTTCACGACAGCTGGGATGCGTTGGCCAATGATGGTCGTCTCCAGCTTGTCTATATTTGATGACAGCTGGAATGCGGTGTCCAAAGACGTTGGTATTTTCCCCGCTGGTGTGAAACTGTGGCTAATAAGCTCTGCCTTAAGTTCACATGATCAAGCTCCGCATCCAGCCTCCTGAAAATTATTGTTTATTACAATGGAAATCACATGTTAAGCAGCAAATTTTTTATCTCATTTTAACTATTATTACCCTGATTTCTTGTGAGCGAGGCTTTGTAAAATGCCAAACTATATTATTTGGGAGTGCTGAAGGAATTTTTGTTTTTGTTTTTTTTTATATCCTATTCGTCTAGAACAGCGGTTCTCAACCTGTGGGTCGCGACCCCTATGGGGGCCGAATGGCCCTTTCCTTGGGGTTTCCTAAAATCATCGGAAAACAAATATACTCTACAGTTATGAAGTAGCAATGAAAATAATTTTGTGGTTGGGGGTCGCCACAACACGAGGAAGTCTATTGAAGGGTCGCGGCATTAGGAAGGTTGAGAACCACTGGTCTAGAGTCTAGACGGTTTGTTAATGATTATTTGCTTAAGATTATTAAGAGCTTTTCTATTTGGTAAACAAGAATAGTGTGGAATTTCAGAGTGTTCTAAACATTAAAACAGTCGATTCACCGCCGGAAAAAAAAAATGTCTTCCCTCTGGCCCCGAGACCGCGGTGTCTGCTACGGCAGGCTTACAAGGCAGGTTGATTGAAGGGCATTGTCATCAGGTGACAAAAACCAATTACGGTAAGACGTCGACTTTTACGCTAACGCTGTTCATCCGAAATGACACCGTCCTTTTTATCATTTGTATCGTGGCAATTCGTATGACGCGGAGCATTGGTGTACAAACGGGGGAGGTTTGGTGTACCAACTGTGGAGCTTTGGTGTAGAAACGGTAGAGCTTTGGTGTACAAACGGCGGAGCATTGGTGTACAAAAAGTGGAGCATTGGTGTACAAACTGTGGAGCTCTGGTGTACAAACAGTGGAGCTCTGGTGTACAAACAGTGGAGCTTTGGTGTACAAACTGTGGAGCTTTGGTGTACGAACGGTGGAGCATTGGTGCAAAAACAGTGGAGCTTTGGTGTACAAACAGTGGAGCAATTTTTGCAAACATCCAAGTAAAATCATCTTTGGAAACACCGGATAATCGATAATTACTTTACATACTATGATGCACATAATATACTGTAATTAAAATAAATGGACACAAATTGCGGTGCAATAAGGCACCAGATGAGCAGAAGGTGATATATTGCATTGTATGCACACGTTCCTACACAGCAAATTTTCCTCAGAAGTGTTCGGTTATCAGTAATTACGTTATCCTGATCACACTCCATCCTCCACTAAGACCTTAATTAGTTCGGATAATCAACGCCGTGATGAAATTTTCATTTGCGGGTTGCTTTGGGCCTCAGTCGGTTGCTATGGGCCTCAGTCAGTTGCTATGGGCCTCAGTCGGTTGCTATGGGCCTCAGTCGGTTGCTATGGGCCTCAATCGGTTGCAATGGACTTCAGTCGGTTGCTATGGACCTCAGTCGGTTGCTATGGACCTCAGTCGGTTGCTATGGGCCTCAGTCGGTTGCTATGGACCTCAGTCGGTTGCTATGGGAATCAGTCGGTTGCTATGGGCCTCAGTCAGTTGCTATGGGCCTCAGTCGGTTGCTATGGGCCTCAGTCGGTTGCTATGGGCCTCAGTCGATTGCTATGGACTTCAGTCGGTTGATATGGACCTCAGTCGGTTGCTATGGGCCTCAGTCGGTTGCTATGGACCTCAGTCGGTTGCTATGGGAATCAGTCGGTTGCTATGGACCTCAGTCGGTTGCTATGGGCCTCACTTTTACAAATTGTTCGCCTTTAATAAACATATCCTCTCAAAAATGGGGCGGGGGCATATGAGACCCCCCGCCGGGGGGGAGAGGTAGTCGTCCTTATTTCTGTATCATTTTATTTAAGATTGTCATTGTTCAATTTTCAAGTATTTTTTTTTTAAAATAAGCAAAACAATAATTGTAATCTTATCAATGGCCGCCTCGGTTTCATTAATAATTCCTGTTTGAAAACCACCGCAGCGTTTTGTTCTTCTAACGCTGGCTGACACGTTCTGTGGACCTTCTAAATGGTTCAGTCTCTCACGTTGGGTGTTACATTCTATTGGAATTCAATGCTGTACCCAGCAGCCCCGGAGAATGTTTCAATAACTATTTATGAGATGTTCAGCGCGTCTCAAACCTTGTAGTCGATTGTCCTTCACGACCACAAAGAGAAGGGTCCGGTTCTATACAATCAGGATTCATCGCGCCTTGTTGCCGCACTCATTCTCTCTATGGCATATCGATAAAGACGGAATCTGCGTATTAAGTAAATATGCGTAACTGGGGGGGGGGGGGCAGAACGACATTGATGTTTTGGCGGGTTTCAATAGTAAGTCTTGTAAATCATTGACAATAAAAATTATTTACATTCTTCATTGCTGTTGAGAGCCGAGGGATTTTTGTTGAAGAGTGACACTTACACAACTATCGAAACCCTACAGTGGACAGTGGGCCTAAACAGTTATATCACGAAAATGTATGAAATAAATAAAGATTACGATGTTGAATAATCAGTAAAAATATCGAACCATGAAAAATACTACAGATGTAGCCCTCCCTCATACCTAATTTTGCTATTACCCAACTATCCATGATGGAAATTCTATGGAATTAGCAGTCGCTAAAACCTAATTTTGCAAGTATCTATCTATCTATAATAAAAATACTACGGATGTAGAAGATGATAATACCTAGTTTTGCAATTATCCATCTTTCCATGATGAAAACACTACAGATATAACTCGCGCTGATATTTCATTTTGCAATTATCCATGTATCCATGATGAAAATACTAGGAATATAGCAGTCACTGATAGCTTATTTTGCAATTATCCATCTATCCACGTTGCTTAATCTTTCTTGTCCATGTTTGACTTGCAATAGTGGTTTGCTCACATGGTCATCGTGACGCCCCTGTACTTATAAATGTTCAAAGATGAACGAAAAGTTAGAAATATTTAATTCTTGGCATATCTGGGCGTAATTATAATGACCCTAAAATGACAGTTTGATGCCAGCCAGGGTAGTAAGGAGATAACCACAAGACCGGTTGAGTTGTTCAACCATTTCATCACAGCATCGGAAACATTAAAAAAGAAAGTAGAACAATCTTGTTGAATAAAAATTAGCAGTGTGTAAAGTTTAGTGAAACTTTTGATTGTTTTTGTAATATTTTTTTTTTTTAAAAAGTAATAATAACTTTGCCTTACATAACTTTTGAGACCTGGAGTTTGATGAGAAAATTCCCTCTCTGTCGTAATACTGTAAGCCTAGCTCTAAATTCAGTCTGAAATAACTACTACTTGCTTCTGTTACCAGCATTATTACCTAAATTACCGTCATACCTAATTTGTATCTCATTTGGAGAACCACGGTTGAAGAGTACAAACTTCCGTCGACCCTAAATGGATCACTTGGAGAACCGCTGGCGAAGAGTAAAAAAAAAAAAACATCCGTCATCCCCTAAATGGATCTGACCTGGAGAACCGCTGGTGAAGAGTGCAAACATTCTCAGTTTAAGCTATTCAAGGAAAAGCGGGCGATTTCATAGCCATCGACCAGGTCAGATGAGCTATTCCTGTATTAGCCAGGCTGGTACCAAGGTATGGGTTAACGGAAAGAATATTCCTGTATGTTAGTGTTATAGTTTTTTGACAGTAAATCATATAAACGCGTACTCGTTGTTTACTTGGAAACTTATATTAGCTCAACTATGAAGTCATTAAAGTAATTACTTTACGTTGCACATCGGAATTCTTTTTTAAAAAAGGGCTTTTCTAAGCAAATATACATAGGGGGAGTCAGTAGCTGTAAATGACAAAAAGCTGATAAGAGAGTAGACTATAGCGAGACTGTTCCTATGAAATTCCTAGACAAGTGGTTCTCAGCTTGCGGGTCGCAACCCCTTTAGGGGTCGAACGACCCTTACACAGGGTTCGCCTAAGACCGACAGAAGACACTTATTTATGAAGTAGAAACGAAAATAATTTTATGTTTGAGGGGTCACCAAAACATGAGGAACTGTATTAAAGGGTATCGTGGCATTAGGAAGGTTGAGAACCACTACCTAGACGGTCAGATGTCGAAAATTAGAATGAGATAGCCATAGAGATAGACCGAGATACTAAATAAGAGATACCGAATTAGTGACATTGACTGAGTTTTGGAATGAGCTGGATATAATGAGATTGACTGAGAGAGATAGACCGACAGAGATAGACTGAGAGAGATAGACCGAGAGAGATAGACTGATCTAGTTATAATATTAGCTTCCTCAGCAGTTTCTCCCCATCACGTATTTCCAGAAACATGATTCAAAACTGAGTGGATTTAAAGATAACCAAATTATTTAATTATTCCTGCGTCAGTAGTCTGTCAACAAAATTATTCATCTCTGCCCGAGTCAGTAGTCTGTCCACCAAATTATTTATATCTGCCCGAGTCAGTAGTCTGTCCACCAAATTATTTATATCTGCCTGAGTCAGTAGTCTGTCCACCAAATTATTTATATCTGCCTGAGTCAGTAGTCTGTCCACCAAATTATTTATATCTGCCTGAGTCAGTAGTCTGTCCACCAAATTATTTATATCTGCCTGAGTCAGTAGTCTGTCCACCAAATTATTTATATCTGCCTGAGTCAGTAGTCTGTCCACCAAATTATTTATATCTGCCTGAGTCAGTAGTCTGTCCACCAAATTATTTATATCTGCCTGAGTCAGTAGTCTGTCCACCAAATTATTTATATCTGCCTGAGTCAGTAGTCTGTCCACCAAATTATTTATATCTGCCTGAGTCAGTAGTCTGTCAAACTAAATTCAAACTAAAGCAACGCTTCTGCTTCATTTCAACCTTGGGACAGAGGCGTAGCTGGGTTTTTGACGCCCTTGGCTAATTTATTTTTGGCGCCCTTGATAAATTTAAAATTTTTTAAAAATTAGAGATTTAGCGGCGCCCTTTTGAACTGGCGCAGGCCAGCGCCCTTGGCAACTTCCCCCATGCCAAGCCGTTGTTACGCCACTGCCTTAGAGTAATTATTTTACGCCTAAATTGCAACATGAATAAAATTTTTGACATTCGACAATGGTAAAAAGATTATTTATTTAATGGTAGGTCGAAAATAATTGAACACACAGATTTAAATTTAAATATATATATATATATATATATATATATATATAAGCCTTGAACTCTTCTTAAATAAACCTAAATCAGTCTCCAACCAAGATGTTTAGGACAGAGCTCATATGAAAACTCGATGGCCTCTGAAGATTGTTTATTTTGTGTTTGTTCATTTTGTAAACATGTCAGTCGTGTTTTGCCTTACGAGGCATGCAGGTGAAATGTTCAAGCGGGGAGTTTAAATATGATGTGGCTCGTGCTGTGCTTTCAGAATGACGACCACGCATAGACAGACTTCTGACGGCTTGTATTAGAGAATATATGTTAATATCGTATTTACTGAGTCCATTGATTCTATCGTGCCTGGTGCAGTGCAGGGCTGCGGTCGGTGCCCGGTGTATTGCAGGGCTGCGGTCGGTGCCTGGTGTAGTGCAGGGCTGCGGTCGGTGCCCGGTGTATTGCAGGGCTGCGGTCGGAGCCTGGTGTAGTGCAGGGCTGCGGTCGGTGCCCGGTGTACTGCAGGGCTGCGGTCGGTGTCTGGTGTAGTGCAGGGCGCGATCGGTGGTTTTTGTACTTCCATAAATGCGTGAAGTGTGAGCACGTCGCTGTCACAGCCAGTGATGTTAATCAAGTCGCCATTAGTGTGTCGATGTCACAGTCAGTTATGTTAATCAAGTTGCCATTAGTGTGTCGATGTCACAGTCAGTTATGTTAATCAAGTTGCCATTAGTGTGTCGATGTCACAGTCAGTTATGTTTATCAAGTCACCATTAGTGTGTCGATGTCACAGCCAGTGATGTTAATCAAGTTGTCATTAGTATGTCGATGTCACAGTCAGTTATGTTTATCAAGTCACCATTAGTGTGTCGATGTCACAGTCAGTTATGTTTATCAAGTCGCCATTAGTGTGTCGATGTCACAGTCAGCTATGTTTATCAAGTCACCATTAGCATGTCGATGTCAATGTCATTAATGTTTATCAAGTCACCATTAGTGTGTCGATTTCACAGTCAGCTATGTTTATCAAGTCACCATTAGCATGTCGATGTCAATGTCATTAATGTTTATCAAGTCACCATTAGCGTGTCGATGTCAATGTCATTAATGTTTATCAAGTCACCATTAGCATGTCGATGTCAATGTCATTAATGTTTATCAAGTCGCCATTAGCGTGTCGATGTCAATGTCATTAATGTTTATCAAGTCACCATTAGCATGTCGATGTCAATGTCATTGATGTTTATCAAGTCACCATTAGCATGTCGATGTCAATGTCATTAATGTTTATCAAGTCACCATTAGCGTGTCGATGTCAATGTCATTAATGTTTATCAAGTCACCATTAGCATGTCGATGTCAATGTCATTAATGTTTATCAAGTCACCATTAGCATGTCGATGTCAATGTCATTAATGTTTATCAAGTTGCCATTATTTCCCCCAAGGAATTCCTATTAAACATGCCACCTGAGACAAGATAGACAGCGACATAAGACAAAACACAGAACACGCACTGAGACAACATAGAACAGACCATAAGGCAACATATAATAGGCAATGACACACCACAGCCCTGAGGAGTCCGTAGAACAGGCTGTGAGGCACCATAGAACAAGCCATGAAACACCCTAGAACAGGTAATGGGGCACTATAGAACAGGTCATGAGGCTCTATAGAACAGGTCATGAGGCACTATAGAACATATCATGAGGCACTATAGAATAGGTCATGAGGCACTATAGAATAGGTCATGAGGCACTATAGAATAGGTCATGAGGCACTATAGAATAGATCATGAGGCACTATAGAACATGTCATGAGGCACTATAGAAAAGGTTATGAGGCACTATAGAATAGGTCATGAGGCACTATAGAACAGGTCATGAGCCTCTTTAGAACACGTAATTGGGCCACTATAAAATGTGCTCCATAATTAAAAATATACAAAAAAGTACATATCATCTGATTGTGAACAGAGTAGCATAATGATTGACGTTGTTTAGAATTAACCGTGAGTTTTAACAAAGACGAAGTTCTGAAATTCTAACCAGACCTTCGTGACATCCAATAAGCTTAACTCAGACCACCGTGAGATCACCAAGAGCGATTCGTGTGGAGTCAATAATAATTCTAGAACTAAACAAACGTGCGTCACGAGACAACACGATGGAGATCGATAGATTAATAAACTTTTTATTGGCTGTGTCTTTGTTTTTCACTCAAACACAGCTATAGGCCGAACGTTGTGTTATGTCTTGGAAACTGCGGCCTCACATACAAAGACGCATTACGGGGCGAATTCTTTGAATGGATTGGAATCGATATTTCTTACGAGTATAATAGAGGTTTGTGTTTCGCTGGATGTTCACTGAAAACAGTTGGTCATGTACAATCGACAAATTACTGCCGTCAACGTTAAGTTAATTTGTAGCAAAGGATTCAGTAGAGAAACATGACACTTTGTAGGCATTCTACCTTTCTGATAATTTATTGAAGTGTTTTTGGACAGGGTTCTGAATTTACGTTTACGCTGATAACGCTTTTGAATAATTTTCTTTCTGAATACATACCGATCAAAGCCGGGTATGTTGGCTAGTATTACATACCAATCAAAGCCGGGTATGTTGGCTAGTATTACATACCAATCAAAGCCGGGTATGTTGGCTATAGTATAACATACCAATCAAAGCCGGGTATGTTGGCTAGTATCACATACCGATCAAAGACGGGTATGTTGGCTATAGTATAACATACCAATCAAAGCCGGGTATGTTGGCTGGTATCACATACCGATCAAAGACGGGTATGTTGGCTATAGTATAACATACCAATCAAAGCCGGGTATGTTGGCTAGTATCACATACCGATCAAAGCCGGGTATGTTGGCTATAGTATAACATACCAATCAAAGCCGGGTATGTTGGCTAGTATCACATACCGATCAAAGCCGGGTATGTTGGCTGGTATCACATACCGATCAAAGCCGGGTATGTTGGCCAATATGACATAAAGCAGAAGGGAAACAGTGGGCTTCAAAATTTGTTTTTCAGAAAAAAAGGGTAAAAAACAGCAAATAAGCTAAGCATGGAAAAAAAATTATAAAGCATTATAAAAATCGCAAAGCATTATAAAAATATAATGTTACATCGCAAAGCATTATAAAAATATAATGTTACATCGCAAAGCATTATAAAAATATAATGTTACATCGCCAAGCATTATAAAAATATAATGTTACATCGCCAGGCATTATAAAAATATAATGTTACATCGCCAGGCATTATAAAAATATAATGTTACATCGCCAAGCATTATAAAAATATAATGTTACATCGCCAAGCATTATAAAAATATAATGTTACATCGCCAAGCATTATAAAAATATAATGTTACATCGGCAAGCATTATAAAAATATAATGTTACATCGGCAAGCATTATAGAAATATGATGTTACATCGCCAAGCATTATAAAAATATAATGTTACATCGGCAAGCATTATAACAATATAATGTTACATCGGCAAGCATTATAGAAATATGATGTTACATCGCCAAGCATTATAAAAATATAATGTTACATCGCCAAGCATTATAAAAATATAATGTTACATCGCCAAGCATTATAAAAATATAATGTTACATCGCCAAGCATTATAAAAATATGAAGTTACATCGGCAAGCATTATAAAAAAATAATGTTACATCGCCAAGCATTATAGAAAAATAATGTTACATCGCCAAGCATTATAGAAATATAATGTTACATCGGCAAGCATTATAGAAATATGATGTTACATTGCAAGGCATTATAAAAAAGTAATGTCTTTACAATGTCTGAAGAACATTGACTTTGATTAAGACCGTGACAAATGTGCCATTCAGTAAAGTAAACATCCCCCCCCCCCCCCAAAAAAAAAAAAAAAAAAAAAAATTATTAAAAATAACCCAAGCTTTCTTCCGCTTTGTTCAGACAATATTGTAACTGGGTTGCCGTTAAACACGAAGTCGTCTCTCCACGTGAACGGCTGATTTCATTACATGACGTCATAAATAGACCTTGTAGTTGGACGGAGGGTAGGAAATGAGTTTAAAAGAATATTCAACGCGTTAAATATGATTGGTGGGAATAAGAAAGGCGTTATATCACTGGCGGGAATGGATACTGTTAAAGGACGACTCATAGAAATAGGTGAATGTATTTCTTCCCTCCTGGGATCAAGAGAAAATTGGAGCAGGAATCACGATACAAAACGACGCGCACCGTTTTCTCATGGTGCGTGGGTGTATCGAAGAAAGGCCTAGTTCAACTGTGGACTGTGGACATATTATCCATTAACATTGCTCTAGATGCAGAGTTTCTCCATATATCTTTTTCTCGATGCCCCCTAGTATAAGACATGATATTTTCCTTCCTTGTTATTAGTATACATTTTTCTTTAAACTGTTGGTGGTCCCCAAAGAAACACGCTGTGCGGCTAGATTTTTGTCATGGTTGGCTGGTAGTACAAAGTGATGATGGGAAATAATGGCTCCTTCTTGTCGCATTAACAGGTAAATAAGGGAAACACTTCTAGAAACGTATCCTCTATTTGTGTATTCTGTTATTCTATCTCATAGGAACTTGTTTGTCGGAACGATCTACCAACGATGTAGGTGCTGGGCTAAAAGCACAATGTTATAAGTTATAAAGGCAAGTGCTACTCTCCACCCCTGAATCACTACATTCCACTCAGACCTAACTGACGTTAATCGTTTCCAAGCTTGGATTTCCAGGTGCTGTAGATCTAATTCCACATTGTCTATCCTTAAAAGCCCATGAGCCGTCTTCCTTTGGGGATTTCGGCGTGCACCTTCTTAACGTCTCTGTCATTTGACATTCTTTCGGAGTGCCCCGTCCAGCGTATCCTGCCTTTTTTTTATATTTCTGCTATTAGTGTGAGATCCTGATACAGACTTTACAATTCCTGGTTGGTTCTTATTGTATTAGCAAGTGTCAAACTTGATATGACATCACATGTCTAGATAGTATTAGACTTGATGACACCGACTGTTTAGCTAGTGTCAGACTTGATGACATCAAATATCTAGTTAGTGTCAGACTTGATGACATCACATATCTAGTTAGTGTCAGACTTGACATGACAACTATCTAGCTAATGTCAGACTTGATATGACATCAAATGTCAAGCTAGTATTAAACTTGATAAAAACCAAATGTTTAGCTAATGTCAGACCTGATGACATCAAATGTCTGGATAATGTCAAGCTTGATTTGTTTCTGTATCTATGTGTTGCATCACTGGGAGCTAAACATGATATTTGACCAGACGAAGAGATAGCAAAGTCCATGACCTTGCCAAAGAGTCCATGAATTTGCCAATTGTTCCTTCTATGAATTTGCCCTGAGTTCAATGAATTTGCCCTGAGGTCCATGACTTTGCCACAAGGTCCGTGACTTTGCCATAGGGTACATACATTTGCCATAAGGTCCATGACTTTGGCATACGGTCCATGACTTTGCCACAAGATCCATGACTTTGCCATAAGGTCCATGACTTTGCCCTAAGGTCCATGACTTTGCCATAAGATCCATGACTTTGCCTTAAGGTCCATGACTTTGCCATAAGGTCCATGACTTTGCCATAAGATCCATGACTTTGCCATGAGGTCCATGAATTTCCCATGAGGTCCATGACTTTGCAACAAGATCCATGACTTTGCCATGAGGTCCATGACTTTCCCATGAGGTCCATGACTTTGCCATAAGATCCATGACTTTGCCATGAGGTCCATGACATTCACATGAGGTCCATGACTTTGCCACAAGATCCATGACTTTGCCATAAGGTCCATGACTTTGCCCTGAGGTCCATGACTTTCCATGAGGTCCATGACTTTGCCATCAGATACATGACTTTGCCATGAGGTCCATGACTTTCCCATGACTTTGCCACAAGATCCATGACTTTGTCATAAAGTCCATGACTTTGCCCTGAGGTCCATGACTTTGCCATAAGATCCATGACTTTGCCATAAAGTCCATGACTTTACCATGAGGTCCATGACTTTCCCATGAGGTCCATGACTTTGTCACAAGATCCATGACTTTGCCATAAGATCCATGACTTTGCCCTGAGGTCCATGACTTTGCCATAAGATCCATGACTTTGCCATAAGATCCATGACTTTGCCCTGATGTCCATGACTTTGCCATAAGACCCATGACTTTACCATGAGGTCCATGACTTTGCCCTGAGGTCCATGACTTTGCCATAAGGTCCATGACTTTGCCATAAAGTCCATGACTTTACCATGAGGTCCATGACTTTCCCATGAGGTCCATGACTTTGCCACAAGATCCATGACTTTGCCATAAGATCCATGACTTTGCCCTGAGGTCCATGACTTTGCCATAAGATCCATGACTTTGCCATAAGATCCATGACTTTGCCCTGATGTCCATGACTTTGCCATAAGATCCATGACTTTACCATGAGGTCCATGACTTTGCCCTGAGGTCCATGACTTTGCCATAAGGTCCATGACTTTGCCATGAGGTCCATGACTTTGCCATAAGATACATGACTTTCCCATGAGGTCCATGACTTTGCCATGAGGTCCATGACTTTGCCCTGAGGTTCATGACTTTGCCATGAGGTCCATGACTTTCCCATGAGGTCCATGACTTTGCCATGAGATCCATGACTTTGCCATGAGGTCCATGACTTTCCCATGAGGTCCATGACTTTGCCATAAGATCCATGACTTTCCCATGAGGTCCATGACTTTGCCATAAGATCCATGACTTTGCCCTGAGGTCTATGACTTTGCCATAAGATCCATGACTCTCCCATAAGATACATGACTGTCCCAAGTTTCCTGCTGATGCATTATTTATCATTTAAATTCCCATCAAGAGAAACTAGTTCCGCTTGAAAACCGAAAATCCAGAAAAGAAAAAAACGATGTCATTTGTCTGAAGCAAGGTCGGCAACCTTTCAGTGTGAGGCAACATTTTTTATAAATTATAGCCGTAAAGAACAGAACAATTTTTCACACAGTAAAGAATAGCTAATATCCCTATATATTGGTATCTTTCAAAAGAGCCACGCCCCGTTCCTCCAGAGCTCCGTGTTGACGAAAATCTGCCGGAGGCAATGCAAAAAAAACAGACTGTTGATTTCATGGCACACGCCGAGTTCTTCGATGTTTTCCGCCACAGACTTCTGAAGTCTTCTTATTAAGTACCGGGTATAATTGTTCGTATAAAGAAACAACGGTCCAATTACCTGTAAGGATAAGATCTGCTCACCTGAAATTATGAATCTTTCATACAATGCTGTTTTTTTTTCCTTTCTTTCTGGGCAGTAACAGTTGCTGATCAACGGGGTCAAGGAGGCAAAGTTTCAATACGTGAGTGACGTGCACCAATTAACACCGACAAATTTTAGCCTGCAGGTTATCGATACCCTGGATATCGGATATCGTATCGTCCTTACCTGGCAAACTAACAGCTCAACTTCCTGGCCATTACTCAACAATTTTTTTTTTATTATCCTTTCTAACGTTTGGTGTGAGAATATCATTTGAGGTCAAGCTAGGAGGCCATGGGGTCGGCAACCTCTTTGGTATTAGCGTGCCAAAGTTTCATTTATATTATTTTATATTTTTGGGTCTTCCGGGTCGAAATGATAACAACTGTGCTATCCAAATCTTGCACGCGTGCCAATGGTAACCACTCTGCTATCCAAGTCTTGCATGAGTGCCAGAGGTTGCCGACCCCTGAGCCGCTAGATTCGAAAATGCAAGGTGTGTGAAAACAACGAAGATTAAGTCTATGTCAAAGTCGCGGAAGTCTTACAGAATTTGAATCAGGTTAAAACCACAAAATGTCTCAATGTGACGACTGGCATATTCTTCACTGTGAAGATTAGTAAATTTTTCAATGTGTGGACAGGCAATTTCTTCAAGATGAAGTCTGGTAAGAATGACACAACTGGACTTATTGTGAAATAACCTAATATAGGAATCGTCTAAATATCGATTGCTTCTGTTTATATCACGTCATTGAATCGTGCATTCCATCCACTAAAGTATTTAAAAGTCGTTCTCAGCTATTTGTTGATCGTGAATTTTTTTTTTTTAATTGTTTTGTTTTGTTTTAAATTTAGTTCCCTAAAAAATATCTACAAAATTTCAATTTTGTTTTCAATCTGGTTTTAAGCAATTCAACAAACTATCGTCAATCACACCAGAGTTTTTCATACAAATTAAGAAGGTGACCTAAACTTTGGCGGAGGCTTCAAATAACAGAGGGAAATCGAAGAATTACAATCCAGTTGTGTTTTTTTTTAAAATCAGCAAGTAAGTTGAGCCCATCGGCTAACTAACTGCCCGTCACGGTCACGTGATGCGCTTCTTTTCGAATAGAAAGTTGGATGTCATCAACAATGTTGTTTTACGTTTATATTTTGAACTGAAAGCCGGGGATGTGTCTTGTCTATCTTGAAAGCCGTGGGAGTGGCTTCTCTATCTTGAAAGCCGTGGGCGTGTCTTTGTCTATCTGGAACGCGGTGGGAATGGCTTCTTTATCTTGAAAGCCTTGGGCGTGGCTTGACTATCTTGAAAGACGTGGGTGTGTCTTGTCTATTCTGAAAGCCTTGGATGTGTCTAGTCTATCGTGAAAGCCTTGGGTGCGTCTTGTCTATCTTGAAAGATTGAGTGTGTCTTGTCTATCTTGAAAGTCGTGAATGTGTCTTGTCTACCTTGAAAGCAGTTGATGTGCCGTGTCTATCTTGAAAGCCGGGGATGTGTCTTACCTATCTTGAAAGCCGTGGATGTGTCTTGTCTATCTTGAAAGCCGGGTATGTGTCTTACCAATCTTGAAAGCCGTGCGCGTGGCTTGTCTATCTGGAGCTAATAATGAGTCCCGCCAAACTATAATATACATTTCGCCATCTTAAGCTCAAGAACATCATCAGTATAAATTATAAACGAATATTTTTTTATATATATATTTCCATAATATATCGGCAGAGAAAATTTTTACTCGATTTCTTTACATATTCCGCTATCTAAACATGTCAATAGGTCATGATTTTTCTTCTGGTTCAAATAAAATAGGTCGAGCGACTGATGTTGGATGTTCGATTGAGTTTATGACATTTCGATAATTCGGATCAGGATAAAAATGTGCGGAAAATTTCATAACTGCTACTGTAGCAATTAAAACGAAAGTTTCTGTATTTTTTTTCTTGGATGTTTTTTTTTTTTATCAGTGTTGACTCTTCAATTAAATTGTTCATTAAATTGTTCTTTAAATTGTTCTTATCACGTTGATTAATTTGTTCCTTCATTTTGTTCTTCCATAACTAAATAGTTAAAACAAGATGTTTTAAAAAAGTATCAGCTCTTTAGTTGTTTTTTTAGTTGCACTTACATAATACATATATGAGGCTTAGATATAAGTGTACAGGTATCGAGCCTTGCAAATACATGCACATATATGGGGCCTTAGATAAACGTATACAGATATCTGGTCTTAGATATACGAATACAGATGTCGGGCCTAAGATATACATGTACAAATATGGGACTTTTTAGATATACGTACACAGATACAGGTATAGGCACATATATGGGCCTTTGATATACATGTACAGAGCAATGTACATTAATTTATGACCAGCGAGCTACAGTTTTTATCGGACAGAAATGTGGGTCCCTAAAGTGGGTCGTGAGCAATTCAAGTGCGCCATCCGCCGTCCCATGGGTCTCGTATGACAGACAATCCGATATCTATAACCTGGTATTGACTTTCATCTGTGGGGATTGCAGAATCACCAAAGTCTTTCCCAACAATAAATTAAGGGAATTGGATTGTCAAGATTCACCTACGTGTGTGCGTAACAAGATGTCTATCCCTTCTGATTTCCTAACAGGCAATCTAAGCAGGTGGCTTGCGAGTAGCTGCGACATTCTGAAGTTGGTGGTGGTTTGTATTTTTGTGTGTGTGTCAATTACACAGAGCTAACAATATTTGGTTTTTGTTTTTTTTAAATGGTTAACTCTCTCCGTTCACACTGAAGAGTCCAGTTATGTTAACATGCATATCAAATGTACTTTTGTTTTATTGGGTAATGAAGTAAACCTGAAATTACAAGATATTTTATGTGATTTCCAAAGCTATTTTTTTCTTATTTCTAAATACTTTTCTGTCAGTTCTGTTGAAAATTCACCTATAGTTCATGAACTCGAAGTTTTTATCATTGCAGAATGTTATCTGCAGTCAATTTTTACATGAATTTTTTTATAGAACCATTCAGATGAACATTTTCTAACTTAATTATGTCTTTATTTTAGGATTATCTACTTGTAAAAAAACGTATTTATGTCTGAATTATTTCTGAAAATAAATATGTGTTACTACCAAGTTAACGTAGTTAACTTACTTAGTTTAACCTACTTAGTAAGCCTACTGTGTTAGCCTGCTTAGTTAACCTACTTTCACAGTCAAGGGGCTTCTCTAGATTGGTACATAGATGTACATTTCTAATTCATTCAAGCTGATGATGTTGTTTGACTCACGACGACTTCATTTCTGTGTCAGTATAAATCTCGTCTGTGTCAGTACAAAACTCGTCTGTGTCAGTACAAAACTCGTCAGTGCAAAACTCGTCTGTGTCAGTACAAAACTCGTTTGTGTCAGTACAAAACTCGTCTGTGTCGGTACAAAACTCGTCTGTGTCACTACAAAATTCGTCTGTGTCAGTACAAAACTCGTCTGTGTCGGTACAAAACTCGTCTGTGTCACTACAAAATTCGTCTGTGTCAGTACAAAACTCGTCTGTGTCGGTACAAAACTCGTCTGTGTCGGTACAAAACTCGACTGTGTCAGTACAAAACTCGTCTGTGTCGGTACAAAACTCGTCTGTGTCAGTACAAAACTTGTTTGTGTCGGTACAAAACTCGTCTGTGTCACTACAAAACTCGTCTGTGTCAGTACAAAACTCGTCTGTCAGTACAAAACTCGTCTGTGTCAGTACAAAACTCGTTTGTGTCGGTACAAAACTCGTTTGTGTCGGTACAAAACTCGTCTGTGTCACTACAAAACTCGTCTGTGTCACTACAAAACTCGTCTGTGTCACTACAAAACTCGTCTGTGTCAGTACACAACTCGTCTGTGTCAGTACACAACTCGTATGTTGAAAACCACCGAAGCAACACGTTTGAGATTTGATTTAGCTGAATTTCATGGGCACATGCCCTGAACATTCCGAATTCTGTTGTCATCTACTTTACGTCCCGAAGTTGTCATCTACTTGACACCACGAAGTTGTCATCTACTTGACACCACGAAGGCAGAGTGAAACCTTCCAACGGTTGAACAGTTAACTAGGACACGTGCAAGACAACACAATGTATATGTCAAAATTCAGTTGGGTAACCAAACCACCCAAACCACACCCCCCCCCCCCCCCCCCCCACAAACAGCAACATTCACTCGCACCCGAATAAAAAATGAGATTAATTTTGGTCGCACCTACGGCGATATCTTTCACGGGAGATAAAACGTAAGTTACCTCAGACGGTGATTCTCAAAATGAGAAAGCTTCTCTGTCGTAAAATTCAACGTACAAAGAAACTATACAACGTGCATTTAAATGTGTCAGTGTTAATATTTATTTATTTAAATTACTATCTCTTCGACGAAAAAAACCCCAACGTAATTGATAAAGAACGCAATGAGCTTTAATTGTTAACCATCTTCTTATGGGTAATATCACTGGTTGTATGGTTTTTTTATGGCTTCCTCTGAGCCGCACGTTCTAATAATTTGGTTTATCTTTGAAGAAAGATTGTGTGTAGATCTTTTTACATTTCTTTTTTTTTTTTTTTTAAATCCTATGTTATCTGAAAACTTTATTTTTTACCACCTGGATGGTTCATACAAATGGAAAGTTTAGAAATGTGCCCGAAATAGGAAATGAGGCAAAGTGGAAAACTCTACAATCTTCACTACTTGGATCCTTCTATATAGCAACACGTCTTAATAGGATCTATAGGCCGAGATTAGGAAATATTTAATATCCAACTATAACGATATATTCAAAACTTTTAATCTATTTTACAATGGCGATTTTTTGTGTCATAAAAACTTTGATAATAAATATATGTTCACCATCTGTTCGAACTCTCAACGGTTTGAGACGCCCCGGTCCTGTTGTCCGAGCCTGACAACAGCTGCCGTTGTCTTTATTTGCAGGACAATATACGACTCGGCGTGCTTTCTAATCTCCAACGAAAGTGGCTGAAAACCTGTTCCGAGCTTGGGCCAATATTCCTCTGTACCCAAGGTGACATCTAGACCCCAGACTCCTGAGATAATCAGTTCATTAACAGATATACTTATATAAATGCCACTCCCCCCCCCCAAAAAAAAACGCACCTAGCGGTATATACTGTAATGCTGATATTGTAACATTGTCCTGGGGAAATGCTTCCTTGAATAAATAAGAAAAATCAAAACTCATAGTAACTTTTTGTTGAACTTTATCATTGAGAATTTCCACCCCTCCCCCCCCCCCCCCCCCCCCCCGGGGCCAGAAACTAAGCACCTTCACTTTCAATATTCAGCAGTGAATGAAAGAATGAAGAAAAAAAAACAGTATTATTTTCGAGTACAATCCCAAGTGTTGAACTATAGATCCTAATTGCGTGGTCACGCGTGATAATTAGTTGCCTTCCTCTAAAAGAAAAGATTCATTACACCAGCGGTTCTCAACCTGTGGGTCACGACCCCTTTGGGGGGTCGAATGACCCTTTCCCAGGGGTCGCCTAAGGCCATCGGAAACACATGTACTCTATAGTTATGAAGTAGCAACGAAAATAATTTGGTGGCTGGGGGTCGCCACAACATGAGGAACTGTATTAAAGGGTCGCGGCATTAGAAAGGTTGAGAACCACTGCATTACACAAACAAACAAAAATCAGTATGCAGTGGATATTTTCGACAATCCATAATTGTATTTAATGCATATTTTTTTATATAATCAATACTTTATTTCATCGATAGGTCCGTGCGTTACCGGGGCAGATATAAAGTGTGCATTTTTTAAGACACCGGCTATGAGACTCCGAAGTTAACCAACGTGTTCAATAAAATATATAATAAGATCATTCATTATGCACTGAATGGGAATCCAAGAAATGTTTAAAGCACTGTTTTCTTGGTTCTAGCTAAATCACCTGGAAATAATTGCTACCAGAACCACAGATTCGAGAATTGCATGGAGGTTTTCCCTTAAAAGTGATTTATTAACCAGACGACATATCTATTACTTTTCCACGTTTTGCTTCAGCCTTGTTCAAAGTTACCAAATATCTAAAGACATGGAAATAAAGATGTTATCTTCACACAAACAAAAAGAAAAAAAAACAAAACAAACTAAATCACATTTTCACATTACCTGCACAGTTCATTGGAGGCCAGCGACACATTTACAAAAATCATATTGTCTTTTATGTTTACGCACATTTATTCACGCAACACAATGTGGGTCATTTAAATAGTAATATTAATATAGTTAAGGGCAGTAGTCAGTAAATCGCTGCTCGCGAGCCGCATGCGACTCTTTAGCGACCTTAGTGCGGCTCGGCCAGCCGGCCATAAATCGGTTTTTTTTTTACAGGTTCTTGAAAAAAAAGAAACTTGGCTCCCAAAAGTTTTTAGTAGTCCTGCTGCTGATTTTTGGCTCTTTTGACTGATGAGTTGGACGACCACTGGTTCACGGGATTGAAAAGATCTGCGGTTACGAGAGCTGTATGGGGGGGGGGGGCGCTAACTGGGATTTTATAACATGCTACAATTGCGTCCATGTTTTGTCAAATTTTCGGCCCACACCATTGCTCCCTATTGCATTTTATTAAGGGTTTATAAGAACAAATTTCTTCTTTGGGTGTTGAGTTTAATTAAAAATGAAGTAGCCACACTGTACGTTCAAGCTTCAAAAATTAATCCATTAATTTAATGAGTTTTGAAATAGCTTGCATGCAATCAAATCATACGAATAAAAAAAAACTTATACATAAGCAGAAGCAGAGAGGACGAACCAGAAAACTTACTGAAGCAAAAATTACAAAACACAAACTGGCTAATGTCATTATTTACAACTACTGCCATTCCAACATGTTGCATCACCGCCAGTCCTGGCAGCGTCTATTGCAGCATCTCTGGTAGCGTCTATGGTAGCGTCTCTGGCAGCGTCTCTGGCAGCGTCTCTGGCAGCGTCTCTGGCAGCGTCTCTTGTAGCGTCTCTGGTAGCGTCTCTAGCAGCGTCTCTGGCAGCGTCTCTGGCATCGTCTCTAGTAGCGTCTCTGGTAGCGTCTCTGGCAGCGTCTCTAGTAGCGTCTCTGGTAGCATCTATGGCAGTTACAAGGGTGAAAGAGTTGCGCATTAGTTCTTTGAAGTTGGGTTGTTTGTTTTTCTACTTTAGTTTGCAAGTCGTTGATCCGCACTGTCTAGTATAAAGGATTTGTAGTTGAGAAATCAGCAGCGACACATGTTTAGGCATTGATACTGAGGTTGGTATGAACGGTCGAGGTCACGATGACAAATAGCCACATCGTTCAAAGTATGTAATGAAGTTAAAGACGCTGAAACCCGTTGATTTACATAGAAATATTGTAAATTATCGCGTAACGTACTGTGAAAGAAATGGGATGCTATCCATCTTTGGGGTAACGTTACACAGAAGATTCCGAAATTCATTAAAGGCATTTTGCTCTGGTCAAACATAACCAGCTCAGAGATAAAAGATGTCAGTAAGGAAACCAATTACCTTGTCATAAGTCAATTGCGCAGTAATTTAGGCAAACTCCAAAATTGAAAATGTTATTTTATACAAGCGATTGAATACATTCACGATGATCACTTCACAATTTCTAGCATACCATCATATCATCATGCCGTGTTACGTATAGTATTAGTTACCAGGTGATACCGTGGGCTACAGCGCATTGACATGAAGCTGACAGTTACTAAAGATAGGTAAATAATAAATGGCCTCTAAGCACCGCATTCATAATAACTTTGGTGAATATTAATGTTTAATTAAACGTTTTGAGGGTCATTCACCAATTACTAAGTTTACCCAAATGAATAGGAGACCCTCATGAGGTGTACATATTATAGCGCATATTATTTTATATCGCTTTATTTTTCCTCTCCTAAACTCATTTGTCGCAGCGATGCTCAAAAAGTTTCAGGGCTGAATCTCCGATCGCTTCAAACTCTGCTAACAGCCCTACGTCATAGATTAGATGATGGGAGTCAGATGGGAAGGATGAACATGAACAAAGTCGGGTTTTATTTCGTTATTTTCAGCGTTCGATTCAGTCTGTGTCAGCGAATATTGAATTTTGAACACGTTTTATGTACGGGTATTCCCCAAAGGAAGTTTGTGGGGCGTTGAAAGATGTCCCTTCCGGGATTAACGCGTCTTTGGGTTATGGAGGGCCACCCAACCCCTCGGCAATATTAAAGTGATACTGACGGATGGTGACAGGAAGAGACGCAGGTATATCGTGTATATTGCCGTCTGAATTTTTTTTTTTTTTTTGGTTTTCGTTTTACAATACTCAGTATCTTTTAAAGGGTATACTCTTTAAGAGAGTTAAGCTTATTCAGCCTTGCGTTTCTCGCAATAAGTCTTTGACAACCAGGAGATTAGCAGCCACTGAGCTGCCACGTGTGATTCGCCTCAGGGCAATTCAACTGTTACACTGAAGTACAAACCAGCAAAAATGAAATTTCGTAAATTAAGTGATGGAACGAATACCCGGAATGACTCGTCGCATTATGTTTTTTTTTTCTAAACCAAGATTACAGGAAGTAAGAGAACGTATTGTATTGTTACTGTGAAAAGCAAGACTTTAATGTATAAGCAAAACTTCCGGAAATACGGCTATCACTGAAGTCTGTTAAATACTTTCTATTTCTTGCTATTTCTTCATCTGTCCTGTCTGCCGAGGAAGGCTCTTAGCCGAAACGTTCTTCTTTTATTTTCTTGTCTTTCTGTTTCAATTTTCCACGTACCGTGTTATTGTGTTTCCTTGAAGCAACTTGAACGCATCCCTTCGGTTGTCATCAACCAAGACAGCTGATGTTGTTTCTTTCATTGACAAAGAAAATGTCTTAAATTTAACTCATGTAATGTAACATTCTATTACATGATTTTTTTAAAAAAGATTCGATATTCTTGATGGCAAATCAAAAACTTTAATGGCCTAATAATAAAGTAATGAAAATTTGATGAACATCAAGTAACGCTATAGATAGGCGTGAGTTTTTTTAGAACGTCACTGAATGTTAAATGGCAGAATTAAATCAGGTTGAAATAACAACTCTTACAGTGTGACAAGTGTTTCCAGCGCCGTATATGGTTACCGTTAAAACAGAAGGAGAAGACCCTAGACGCTATTTTAGGTGGTGCTCATCTGGGGAAGGTCCTTTTTATGGGAATATCCGATTAGGTTTGATGATCTCTGATGACCCTTACGTTTTTATTGATTTCCGGTCGACACGGGGGGAAAAAGTGGCCGGACGTTGTGTTTTGTGATGAAGGACATCCTTATGATAGTGACAGTTTTAACCTTGTAATAAGATGAAGCCACAAAAATGCGGCTAAATGAATTTGAAATGCGCAGCAACAATTTTTCAAGCATTATTTCAATTTATTTGTTAACTTGGCAATTTGTTTAAGAAACGTACTTTTGAATTTTCCAAATGAAGGATGCCGTGTTTTCTTTCAGACTTGAGTTTTGTATCGAGCGACAATGCATCCCTTCCAGCTTGGTGAAATCATTTCCGGTTAAAAATCGATGCTACTCTCTAAAACAGAAGAATTAAAATGACACTATCATTCGTGTGTGTTTCGCTTCAATTACAGGGGATATGAGTTTGGTCTGGGGCCTGGGGGGTGGGAGGGATTTCAGTTGTTAAATCTAAAAGTGGAATTTATTTATGCTCCATCCACCAGCTTAGCTCCGTAAATAAATAAGGTCATTTATTCTGTAACGTTCAGGGGAAGATTGTGCATTAACTTACATTTCCCACTCGACTATAAACAGATAACTATGTCTCTTATTTGGACACAACAATGTTTGTTTAAGCTTTGAAACTGAGTAACTCATCAAGACACCTACATTTTAAATTCATAACTTCACTTGAATTCACCAATCGATTGTTATTGTTAGTGAAAACGTGGTGCGCCTTTTAATGGAAAAAAGGTTGCGCGTGAACATTAAAATTGTTCCTTGAAGGGAAACTTGGCCATAATCATTTGGAAATAAGAAAGACAAAGTTTAACCAAAAGTTGACTCAGTGAAATGAAAGAAAACCGGGATGACATGAATCTAAATGTACAAGTTAGAGATAAAAGATACGAATATCAAGCAAGGGTACATTTTATGATAAGCGTACAGGAGCATTGTAAATGTGCAGTGTCAGCAGTTTTTAAAGAGAACAAAGCTGCACTAGGGCAAAGGGTTCTCATTACTTCAAAGCATGATAACATTTTGTTTGCTTTTTAAATTGCCTTTAAAATACGGATAAATTGCGGAATTTAAAACTTTCCTCCAACGAAATAATCTTCTTTGAAAATATATATACGATATACACACAAAAAATAATTGGTGGTTGACAGTGGCGTACATAGTCTTGGCAGTGGCGTATTTAGTCTTGGCAGTGGCCTGCCTAGTCTTGGCAGTGGCGTACCTAGTCTTGGCAGTGGCGTACCTAGTCTTGGCAGTGGCGTACCTAGTCTTGGCAGTGGCCTATCTAGTCGAAATACGCACTGTGGCGTGCCAAGAATATTCCGGCCCTCTTCCACTGCAAAAACTCTGTAGTTTGCAAAAATTTCCCGCCTTTCCTTAAACATTTTTTTAAATGGGACCCGGGTCGGGCCACCCTCCACACGACTTTTCCTGCGCCAGTGTTTGTCGACATTTAAAACACTTACTTAGAGATGTTATGAAGAGATTGTCGATGGGTGTCACACCCCTGCCTATCTAGAGATGTTATGCTTTATGTAAAAGCTCAAATATGTACACAGTGAATGGTTTCAAATAATGTATTGTTTTCGCAATTTAGTATTAACAGGAAGTTAGATATATTGATATGTCATGCGCAGAAGTACGAGTAGACAGAAAGGGATAGTTTGTGTGGAGTGAAGGCACTCGTCCTGATTAATGTCCATCTTATAACATCGTAATGTTTATCCCGCAAATCTGAGTGAATTATAATATATATGAAGTAACAAGATGATGACCATTGTATTTACTCGAGTTAGTAGTATTATTTTATATTGTTTGATGTGAACATTATTGAGAATAAAATATAGTGATGCAAGACGTGAACTTGGGCCTCATGCTTTTAACCAAACGATATGTATCGTAATGATAATTAGGAACGCTGGATAAGCAGATACAAGAAGAATAGCCACATTAAGCAATACGCATAATTATATAACATCGATGTTACAATTGACATACGTTGTCACATTTTATAAAGAGATGTTAAATGCATGTTTGATGACAGATCGTTAGTATTTATTGATCAGGATTTCCACGTGTGGCCAAAAGTGGTGAGAATTCTTTCATTTATTGATTCCACTTTGCGTTAAAATCCTCGTCGCCCATTTTTATATAATACATTATATTAGAAATAATTTCCTCAGCCGTATCAATCAGCCACCCCCCTCCCAATCTCTTTCTTCTCGGGTTTCCTTCTAGGGGTTAATTTTCCCATCAACCATCTCCTAGACTCCGTTAGCGCAAGTAGTTGGCTCTTGAAGATATGTGTGTGCTTACGCGTCGACTTCTTGTATACAAATAATGCATGTTTATCTGACTCCAGACATTGAAGGAGGCTATGAGATGAGGTTATGTTAACAATGTCTAACGTAGGTCCAAATAACACAGACGGAATCCTGTCTAGTCAAAGGTTTATGTCAGGGTTCCCCCAAACCTTCTCTATACTTCGTAACTCAAAGAATTATATTTCTAGCCTCACACCCTTGCCAAATAATTGACTTATCTCACACCCCAGGAAAATAATTGTCTTATCTCACACCCTTGCCAAATAATTGACTTATCTCACACCCTTGCCAAATAATTGACTTATCTCACACCCTTGCCAAATAATTGACTTATCTCACACCCCTGCCAAATAATTGACTTATCTCACACCCCTGCAGAATAATTGACTTATCTTACGCCCCTACGAATTATTTGACTTGTCTCACACCCCTACCAATTATTTGACTTGTCTCACACCCCTACCAATTATTTGACTTGTCTCACACCCCTTTGAAGTGATTCACTCAGTCTCGCATTTCCAATAAAAGCAACAACACTGTTTAAAATGTGAAAATGATAGAGTTTTCATTTAATCTTTGGATTCCAAAGATAACTTAAGAGCTTACAAAATACACATACGACTTAAGTACAGAATGAAAACTGTTGTGACAAAATGTACAAAAACATATTTACATCCATTTATATCTTAACATAAAAGCTAATGTCTCCTCTGTTCTAATCATCCATTTCCTAGGACCCCCACTGAAATACGCCTTCGCCCCCCCCCCAGCCCCCCCCCCCCCCCCACACACACAGTTTGATAAATCATGTCTTATTCAGACGGGAAAGGTGAAAAGCTCTCGTTTATTATTATTCACTCTGACCGACTTCAACAAAAAAGATTCCAATATACACGACCTCATCTAGGAACGAGCATGACACACTTACTCGTCGCGGCACGCTCCCCTCGTTAGCCGCCTCCGGGGTATAGCTACAGCAATTTGAGGATTACCTTTGGCTTACTTCAGGTGTTGGTGTTTATCTCTGTATGTGATACGTCGGTAAATTAAATCAAACCAACATCCAGGTAACCTGTTTATCTATACTGGGAACGAATCCGGCTACCCAGATATTTGCGGCCATTTTTTTTGTTTGAGATTAAATAGATGGAATTATTTCACTTCAGCGTAAAGGAAAATTAATGCTGGATAAGGTTAATTTGGTGAGTGGAGGTAGGAGAAATAACGGAGGAGACTATCATCATCAGTGGAGCAACAGCCCATTTGGGGATCCTTGCCTGCTCCATCACATCCTTACTTTCGGATCGATCCGTGGCTTTCGGCCTCCATGCGAGAACCACCAGCAGACGTAAGTCCTTCTCTACACAGTCGATTTATCTCAGGCTTGGTCGACCGTCAGCCGTCTGTCATTGTTTTCGGCCTGTATATCATTTTTTTTTTGCAACCCGGGATCCTTCCAATGTGTCATGTTTCGCGCAGTCTGCTTTTTTTTTCTATTGTTGCGTCTATGACTATGGGTCTTTATGCAATTTGTATAGCTCTTGGTTTGTGCGGATTCTCCATCCATCATTGTCTATTACTGGACCGTATATTTCAATGAGGATTTTCCTCTCCCGTGTATTGAGCAGGTTCTCAGCTTTTATGTTAAGGGACCAAATCTCACTTGCGTAAGTTACTACTAGTCTTATGACAGTGGTGTATGGTGTCTCCTGTAGTGTAGGCTTAAATAAGAACGGCTGCCTCGTGTTTTCCTTACTTTCCCTTCGGACATTATTTCATCGTTATCATTTTTAGTCGCCTGATGGAGGAGGCTGGTTGCACAAATCAGTAATCAAAACACAAACAATTTAGAGAAATTGTCCAAAAAAATAATGACAAAACCGTGGTAAGAGGTTGGGGGGGGGAGGGGGGGGGTTAAAAACCCAAGTCATGCAAGGGTAGCATTGAAGTGTTTTACGTAAAAGTGAACTGATTTTTTTTTATTATTGAGTTGACATGACAAATAAAATGACATTGGCACGAACAATGCGATGTTCTTTATTAGTGAAGTGATGTTTGAATATGTGATAAAGAAATCTTACCATCACCGACCATTTTTAATTAACATAAAGACAATTTTTTAATACTTTCTCTTAAATCTACGTCCTGTGTCCTAATCCCAGTTTCCATGTTTATAACGACGACTTCCGGTTATCCCCTGCTCATCCAACTGTTACACCAACTGACCCCGGCCAAGGTATGACAGCTGACGGCGTCCATCCGGTACGACGTAATTCCATGTTTGTGGACCAAACGTTCCAAAACAAACCAAGGGTGGCCCTGTAAACAGGAATGTACGCGGGAGTTCCATTCGGAAACATCAAGACTCTCAATGACAGCCTGGGTCAGGATGAGTCGCGGATCATGAGGTGCACTTCTTTTCTTCCTGAACTCCCGCCACGGTCGAATGAAGTGCCTCCGCGACTACACCAGTTAATTTTTACATTCTCGATTATTTTGTTTACCACAGTTGACTTGAAGAACTTTCACCTACCTAAGCTTGTAGCGCACTGGACATAACAGCTTAAACGTCAACCACGGGTCACTTTACTGCCTTAACCTCTACCACAGATGCCTTGACTCGGTGGTTCTCGACCTTCCTAATGCCGCGACCCTGTAATACAGTTCCTCGTGTTGTGGTGACTCCCAGCCGTAAGAACATTTTTCGTCGCTACTTCATAAACATGCGTTTCCCGATGGTCGGGGTGACCCCTGTGTAAGGGTCGTTCGACCCCAAAGGGATCGCGACACACAGGTTGAGAACCACTGTCTTAACTTCTTAATATCCTACTATAACTGATTTATTTATATGGAGTGAATTAAGCATTGGTTATGGAGCAGAGAAGCGTTTTTTTTTTTACTACATCAACTCCGTTTAGCGTCATTAATTTACAAAAAAAATGCCACGATAATCCTTAGTCATCTTTTTGGTTTATTGTTCCTTCCACAAGAACAAAACAACACATGACGTCATAAAATAGATATATTCGCAACAGCATAACCCCCACCATTTTAATTTTTCTTTTAAAACGCAATCCCATGTTAATAGTGAAGTATCTTTGTAATTTATATGTGAATTTTTATTTTTTTTAAATTATTTCATTGTATTTTTTTCGGTTACACTTTCCATCTTCTGATACACGCGCTTTATTACGAGGAAATGCGATATATTATGCTGCGGATTTCTTCCGTCTAGAGCGGCTACATTAAACACAACGCCTACACTCGGAGCCGGAATGACGTTACAGTGCTAAAATACGGCCGTGCTTCTAATCTCTCGCGTTAAACAGCATTATCTGACGTTCTGAGCTTACAGTTTCCAGTCTCACCTGCGAGCAGGTGCTCACGAGAGGGGATTTTTTTGTTGTTGTTATCTTCATTTTGATGGTCGGAGTTCAAAGTTCACGGCTGTGAGTGTGTCGCATCTCAATGTGTGTCTTCCCTGTACAATAAATTATGGATTTGAATATGGAGCATATCGAGGTGTGTCTTCCCTGTACAATAAATTATGGATTTGAATATTGAGCGTATCGAGGTGTGTCTTCCCTATACAATAGAACAATGTATTTGAGCATGGATCATCTCCTGATGTGTCTCCCCTATACAATAAAATTTGATTTCAAATGACTTTTCACTGCAACACTATACCACTAACGCGACTACCGTGCACGTTTCGGCGTGTAGACAGAAGCTGATTGCGTGAGGCATTTAAGATGCTTATAATGACTGGACAACATGTACACCCATTAAATATAAAAACGGGAAATCAACTATGGACTTACGTTGTTCCGTATATAATAAATTGAGCCTTTGTGACATCGCTATACTCATAAAATGAGCTCACCCATTAAGCGACGTAGTTTTACTAATTGGTGAGTCGGGGCTTAATCACACACTTGTGAGTCTCCCTTTCCCCACACATCTATTACGTAACGTTGTTACTAAAAGAGCCCCTAAGACGTTACCTGGTTACGCCAAAGCACCTGAACGCCACTGAACAATGTGATAACTTTAATGTAATGTTCACCGCCAACTCCCCCCCTCCCCCCCCCACACACTTATTCAACGCAATGAACTGTAGTTTCTTCAAACTGTACAACACGTAATTCCGTATATATATTTAAAGAATTAGATTTCATTTAAACAGCTAATCATTTGTTTAAAAAGATATTTCAAATAGTTTCAGCAAGCGCAATATTCTTTGAGCATAGAATCAAGCTGTATTTAAAATGCTTGCACTAAACAACACTTACCAGCGGCGTATCTTGACTAAATGTCACCCGGGGTGAACTTCCGAAAAACGCCCTGCACACATATAAATGAATGTCTGTATGTATGTATGTGTGTATATATTGATTGATTAATTGATGATTG
Organism: Omphiscola glabra; assembly: GCA_964017045.1. NCBI lineage: Eukaryota > Metazoa > Mollusca > Gastropoda > Lymnaeidae > Omphiscola > Omphiscola glabra. The sequence goes on from OZ024802.1 coordinate 15,287,627, forward strand.
GATACTTCTATAGCGCTGGTACCCATGCTACTTTAGCATGCTCACTGCGCTCTGGTGTCATCAAATCTATTAAACAAAAAAGTCTTTAAATGTTTCCTAAATGATTTTCTGTCCTTTTCAATAATCCTCAAAGATGGAGGTTAACTATTCCATAACTTTGGCGCTACCGCTTAAAAAGAACGCACTCCATACGACTTTTTTCTGTGTTCATCCACACTGGGAATTTTCAGTAAGGACTGAGTTGAGGACCGCAGGTTCTTAAAGGTTACATGTTTATAAAGCAGTTCTTTCAGATATTCCGGTGCAGAGCCTTCTATGCAGACGTACGCAAAGGACAGAATCTTTTGGTTAATGAGCTCACTCACAGGAACCCAATGCAGATCTCGTAGAACTAGGGTGATGTGGTTAGATCTCTTTTTCCGCGACACAATGCGTGCTGCAGAATTTTGAACCTTCTGGAGTCTCTGAATTTGATTCTGGGGCAAATCCCACAAACAACTTTTACAATAATCTAATCTTGACTGGATTAGAGTTACCGCTACAGCATTGGCTGATCTCTTATTGAGTTGAGGACGCAGCTGACCCAGGGCGCGTAGATGACAGAAGCATGCCCTGACTACAGACCTGATATGTGGAATCATACCGAGTTTATTATCAATATAAAAACCAAGGTCTTGGACAGTGGAGGACAACGGGATCTCCGATTGACCAACTTTAATTAATGTGATAGCAACTTTTCGAAGATTGTCATCTGTACCACAAACAATTGCCTCTGTCTTGCCATTATTTATTATCCCGTATGCGCTCATATACCATTCCTCCAATTGCGATAAAACTTTGGCGAATAGTTGTCCGCACGTCCACAAATTTTTCTGACTTATTGAAAACATTTTACTATATTCTGTTTTGGGTCGGGGGCCATAAATTCTTTTTTTTTTCTTATTTGAGATATTTAAATATAGTTTCCGTATGCGTTCCTACACCATTCATCCGATTGAGATAAAACGTTGGTGAGCTGCTGCGCGCCCGCGTGCAAATATTTCTAAATCATTACAACCTTTTTAAAATGTTCAGTTTTGGTCTGGGTTTTAAAGGATGCATTTTGTCTAGCTACCGGTATAAAGGGAGATAATTATCTGCCATCGTCCGCAAAACCTGATCCGTTTTAAATTATCAAAGGGCAACGTGACATTCAACTACCAAATTTTCCGGATGGCGTTTTTTGAAGGGAATAAAACAACGTGTAGACGAATGTTACTTTTTAAAAAGTTTGCACATTTGCAGTGATAGACCAGTAGGGCTTATACTTTAAATTAGGTCATTGACTCCCTTGCAGTCTAAGGCGCAGATGAATTCAAAGGTAATGAAATGAATAGAATTACTCCATGACTCGATAATCCAGGCATCGAACATCCGGATCGCCAATATATTATGGGGGGGGGGGGGTCTCTCCTGCACCGCGATGCTCGCAACGTGATTTAAAGTGAACACATTCACATATCTCTACAGCATGACTACAACACAACAAAACTGCAAATAACCCTTTTTTAAGACAGGTCACGAGGTCAACAGTGACCTTAATATTTACACCCGAAGGTTATATGCGGATTCAAAAATCCAGATAAGTCGTTGTTGAGGACCGAAAGGGGGGGGGGGGGTTGTCAAACCACAATCAGTCCGGTTTATCTACGTCTTGCTGTATTTGTGAATATAATCTTTTATGGGCTTATCAAGTTGTTGCACGAGTATCAAACGATTTAGCGTATCCGAGCATTGCTACTAGAGGGCATACACCGAGCTTTGCTACTAGAGGGCATTCACCGAGATTTTGCTACTAGAGGGCATACCCCAAGCTTTTGCCTCTAGAGGGCATATCCCGAGCTTTGTCTCTGGAAGGCATAATCCGAGCTTTTGCTACTAGAGGGCATATCCCGAGCTTTGTCTTTGGAAGGCATACCCGAGCTTTTGCTACGAGAGGGCATATCCCGAGCTTTGTCTCTGGAAGGCATACCCGAGCTTTTGCTACGAGAGGGCATATCCCGAGCTTTGTCTCTGGAAGGCATACCCCGAGCTTTACTACTAAAAAACATACCCCGAGCTTTTCTTCTAGTTGGCATACACCGAGCTTTGGAATTAAGATTGCTGTACCCCTGAGATGTCATTTAGAAGAGTGTATCCCAGGACACTAACTGCTCGGGCGTCTTCCGGGTATAGAAACTGGAGTGGAGCAGCTAGCGTACAATATCGACGTGTGGACCAAGTTGACATGTACAAACGAAACATGTCCTCCTGTTTGTCAATTTATCATTTGTCTAGAAAAGCTTTCAGCAATGATTTAAGAGACGCAATCAACCGCAAACACAGGTTAAAACGGCTTTCACACACGAATAGATTGCCTTGGACATTATTTAAAATGTATTGCTTATTTATAATGTAACCGATGGTGAAAGATCACTCACTTAATACAAATGATTAATTTTCCGTTTTTTAAGTCATTATTTTTGTTTGTTAAAAATTCTTTAGGAAAAAGAAAGAAAGAAAAAAAAAAAAAAAACGCTGCATTTTCTTGACTTCCTGATTATGGTCTTGTATCTCGCAGCTGATACCACTGACAACAACTTCAGGTTTACGCTATTCAATATCTGGTTTACCATCGTGGCTAAGAGCGTATCTCGAAGACAGTCCATTGTTGCAGATATGGAAGGGAGATTTCCACTTTCAGCTCAAGCAGAGGGCGTGTTTTGATTGGATGAAGAGCTCCTTTAAATAAACGCTCCGTGCAGATGTGAGAGTTTTATTTTTAATTCTTTTAAATAAATCAACGATTAACGTCAGCAAGGTCGATTCAAGTAAATAAAAGATTCACATTTTTTACATTTTTGTATATCTATAAGCAACGAGATTATTAAAAAAAAAAAAAAAAAAAAGCTAAGTTCAAGAGCCGAAGAGACGTATCTGTAAGAAATATCATAGTCTTGAACTCCGTCACTACAAATCCGAAATTTTGAATCAGCAGCAGCCAAACTACAAGTGTTGCTGTTGTATATGACCTAGTACAGCGTGGGTTTATTTTAAACGTCAACACAGAGCTATTTTTAGCCACCAATGTTTAGATTTAAGTCGTTGACATCACCTAGATATTGATTTTGCCGTGTAACTTTGTTGTCACTTTGTTTCCTGTCCGCCCCTGACCTGGTTTGGGAAAATGTTTGTTTACGTTCGAATGTGTTTCATTTTTTCTCAGTAGCGCAAATGTGTGACGCAATATCTAGTGTTTCTGTACTAGAACGTTCGGATTTAATTCCCATATTATAAACCCCACCAGGTTTCTCGGCAGACAGACTTATCAAGATATAGACTTATCAAGATATAGATTTAGCTAGACTTATAGATAGACGAGGCGTTTATATTATTGTTTGTGTTAATAACTATTTCTATTTTTAAAATTGCACTCTTTTTCCCCACTTACTGTAAACTGATACACTTTTTACTTCCGTACTTAAATTTGTATTAGTATAGACTTTTATTGATATAACTAAATTAAATTTTAGTATCACTAGCTTTGGTATCGTTTTCCTTGGATACTGTTAGATCAGTCTTTTGTTACGAATTGTTTCATCTAGCTATTAACACAGATTTAAACTTTTTAACGCTACGTAACAGTTGCGCTCAAGTATTATTGATTTAAAATCGTTAATCCGGTAATCTTTTTACATATATTTGAGACTTAAATGTCTCCGACTGCCTGAAATGAATAGGTGACTTTTTTATTTTTACAGCCGGGTCTCTCATTGTTTAACACTACGCTAACCAAGCACCTCTTTTCTGTGACCTCGTGCTCATCACCACTCCACCCTTATCTCCTCACGCAATCTAACAGCATTCAGAGATTTAACCGGCGTGAAATAATCAATATTTTATCATTTGGGCCAGGGGCAGAGCCAGAAAGGAATTTGAGGAAGGAAATGGCGTTTAACGTGTGAGATAGAGGTCATCAAACAGATAGTGTGGAGACGGTTATATTTTAGATATTTCGCTTACAACTTTAAATATTCAAATTCTATGCTTGATTTTCATCTTTTATTTTTAAATAAATATTTCTGATAAGTTGTATATATTTATGTTAATTTTTAGATATTTCTGTTGTACCATAGACATAACTTGCCCAACTAAATGATAACATTTTTAGTGGATGTTAGTCTTGATATTTTACGATAATTTACGACAGTTACAGAATATTAAATAAATAATAGAACAAGGTATTGTTTAGGCTTAAAAAAAAGAACAACCATCCTTACCTACCATCCTCACCTACCATCCTCACCTACCGTCCTTACCTACCAACCCCCAAAGGTGATTGCTAGAAAAAAATAAAATACTCTTGAAGAACCGTCTAATATTCCTTTTTGATACTCCTACCCTGGCAATAATTGGGTATTCTATGCCCACATCATGTCTTCAGACGGGATAACAATCTTTGTGACCTTCTGGTTCACAGCCGCCTTCGAGCTGACCTCTCTAACTTTGGGACTAAACTATATTCAAGAAGCCGTTGTAAGGCTTGCCCTTAATTACAGGAAAATGAACAATCGAGTTTCCTTAAAGGGGGGGGGGGGCTTTAACCCCCAAAAAACAAGGCTTCGCGTGTATTCGTCGAAATGTGATCTATGTGACTTCTTAACATTTGTGACGCTCCTCTTAAATAGGTGACACAGGAAAGAGGCTATATAATAGGTTCAGTGAACATATTAGAGATATTGAACAAAACAAGCCATCCCCCGGTCTGATCCCAGAGGGGAACACATATGTATCATTCACGGCACTGATTTCCTGCACGAATACACCAGGGAGATTGAAGAGTGAATTCAAAGTAATTAAGATTTATTTTTTAGCATCATATCACCATATGTAATCAATCAAATAATCTCTTACCCGGAACCATATCACCACATGAAATCAATCCAATACTCTCTTACCCGGCACCATATCACCACTGGGAATCAATCAAATACTCTCTTACCCGGAATCATTTCACCACAGGGGATCAATCAAATACTCTCTTCTTAGTGATCCTTAATTTCCTTACATTTCTACAGTCATTTTTTTTTCTTTTAAATTTTCGCGAAAAATACTTATATTTTTAACTTGATAGTACCCACCACAGAATAATGTGGCACCCACAATCTGGTTTTGAACAACTTTCGTTTCTAGCATTAAGATAAAGCGTTTCCTGTTCAAAACTCTGAGCTTCATTGACAAATCTGAGATTTTCGAAAACCTACGTTTTTTTAAATCTCTATTTTTAATTAAAGGTATCTGACGTTTCTTGTTTTCTCTTGACTGCCGAAGAAGGCATTTAGCCGAAACGTCCGTTTAATTTCCTGTCTTTTCATTTCAAGCCCAAACCTATCTTGCGTTGGCTATTGACTTACTTCCCGCGGCTTGAACGCTGTCCCTCATATGCAATCAGTAAATGAATAGCTTGCTATTTAAATAATCAGTTTCTGCGTCATTTAAATCAAAAATTTAATTTATTTTTCCCTCTTACTGCTGCGTGTCTGCCAGACTTTGGTAACCAGCATTCATCCTTGATTAGACCTGTATCTATAAATTCACTTGATGAGATTAAAGGAGCACACGATAAATCATACACGGGGGAGGCGTGCAATGCGCTGTAAATTGTGTAGAATTTGTCAGGGAACGATCAAAGCCAAAAAAGGCAAATGGCCTGGGGTCATCAAAGGTTAGGAAAAGTGCAAAGTCAAAAGGTGACTTGTTGATAAAAGTCTGGCAGCGCTGAGCGGGATTGACAAGGGGACGGCAAGTCTAGACACGGCTGATTGGGGACTTTTAGGGCTGGTGGTCAATTGGGCAGAAATTTCAGTTAGCAAAAAAAAAAAATTATATTATATACAAATAAAATTCAATCTTACGATCTCATATTCCGTCTGCCCGTGACTCTCTGTTTCTGTCTGTCTCTCTCTCTCTCTCTCTCTCTCTCTCTCTGTGTCGCTATCTCTGTCTCTCTCTGTCTCTCTCTCTGTCTCTCTCTGTCTCTCTCTGTCTCTCTCTGTCTCTCTCTGCCTCTCGTTGTCTCTGTCTCTCTCTGTGTGTCTCTCTCTGTGTCTCTCTCTGTCTCTCTCTGTCTCTCTCTTTCTCTCTCTCTCTCTCTGTGTCTCTCTGTCTCGCTGCCTGTGTCTCTCTGTCTGTGTCTCTCTTTCTGTCTGTGTGTCTGCTTCTGTCTCTCTCTGTCTCTTTTTGTCTCTCTCTGTCTGCGTCTCTCTGTCTCTCACTCTGTCTGTATGTGTCTCTGTGTATCGCTCTATCTTTCTCTCTCTCCTGCTCTCATCTCCCTCCCTCTCTCACTCCCTGTCTATATTTGACGTTTTATCGCTCTATCTCACTCACTATCTCTCTTCATTTGTTCATTCTCACTATATCATTTTCAACATTTATGTTTCTATTTCATTTATCTATGAATAAATTCATCATACTTTACCACTATTTTTTTCTCTCTTGCTTTATATCTCTCCATCTCCTTTTAATTATCTTTCTATCTCTCACACTATCTCTCACACTATCTCTCACACTATCTCTCACACTATCTCTCACACTATCTCTCACACTATCTCTCACACTATCTCTCACACTATCTCTCACACTATCTCTCACACTATCTCTCACACTATCTCTCACACTATCTCTCACACTATCTCTAACACTATCTCTCACACTATCTCTCACACTATCTCTCACACTATCTCTCACACTATCTCTAACACTATCTCTAACACTATCTCTCACACTATCTCTCACACTATCTCTCACACTATCTCTCACACTATCTCTCACACTATCTCTCACACTATCTCTCACACTCTCTTTTTCCCGCTTAATCTCTCGCGAAATGATCCACACGTGGTCTATGCATCTAACAATCTCGACTCCCCTCCTTAAACCCCCCCCCCCAAAAACAACAACAAAATCTGTATCTCTCACCTCCACAGCCGCTGTCGTAGCTTCTCTCATCGTATTCCCCTTTTCAGCCAATACATTTAGCCCATCTCTATCTCTCTCACTGTCTTTGTCTCATGCTGTCTCTCTTATTGTCTTTGTCTCTCTCTGTCTGTCTCTCTGTCTGTCTCTCTGTCTGTCTCTCTGTCTGTCTCTCTGTCTGTCTCTCTGTCTGTCTCTCTGTCTGTCTCTCTTTCTGTCTCTCTGTCTGTCTCTCTGTCTGACACTCTTTCTGTCTCTCTGTCTGTCTCTGTCTGTCTCTCTTTCTGTCTCTCTGTCTGTCTCTCTGTCTGTCTCTCTGTCTGTCTCTGTCTGTCTCTCTTTCTGTCTCTCTGTCTGTCTCTCTTTCTGTCTCTCTGTCTGTCTCTCTGTCTGTCTCTCTGTCTGTCTCTCTGTCTGTCTCTCTGTCTGTCTCTCTGTCTGTCTCTCTTTCTGTCTCTCTGTCTGTCTCTCTGTCTGTCTCTCTTTCTGTCTATCGGTCTGTCTCTCTGTCTGTCCCTCTGTCTGTCTCTCTGTCTGTCTCTCTGTCTGTCTGTCTCTCTTTCTGTCTCTCTGTCCGTCTCAGTTTGTCTGCCTGTTTGTCATTGGCTCTGTCTCTCTCACTTATCTCTCTCTATCTCTCTCTCTTTATCTCTCTATCTATATCTCTTTTTCTCTTTCGCTCTCCATCTCTCTATCTATTAAAACTGTTAAAATATCATTAGCGTTGTAATGGGGGTTGCCAATTTGTAAGACGTCTCACCGTTCCATCCCTTCACTCAACTCAGTTTAAACATTCCCCCATCTCCAAGTTATGCAAACTTAATTTGCATAAATGACGAACTTTTTATAGGATGGGGGAAAAGAAAACGATTCAAGGTCAAGGGTAATCAACGAAAAATAAATAGACATGATTTGTTTTAAAAGCTTCCTGTACCATGAAACTATGGTTAGTCCTGTACCATGAAACTATGATTAGTCCTGTACCATGAAACTATGATTAGTCCTGTACCATGAAACTATGGTTAGTCCTGTACCATGAAACTATGATTAGTCCTGTACCATGAAACTATGGTTAGTCCTGTACCATGAAACTATGATTAGTCCTGTACCATGAAACTATGATTAGTCCTGTACCATGAAACTATGATTAGTCCTGTACCATGAAAGTATGATTAGTCCTGTACCATGAAACTATGATTAGTCCTGTACCATGAAAGTATGATTAGTCCTGTACCATGAAACTATGATTAGTCCTGTACCATGAAACTATGATTAGTCCTGTACCATGAAACTATGGTTAGTCCTGTACCATGAAACTATGATTAGTCCTGTACCATGAAACTATGGTTAGTCCTGTACCATGAAACTATGATTAGTCCTGTACCATGAAACTATGGTTAGTCCTGTACCATGAAACTATGATTAGTCCTGTACCATGAAAGTATGATTAGTCCTGTACCATGAAACTATTATTAGTCCTGTACCATGAAACTATGATTAGTCCTGTACCATGAAACTATGATTAGTCCTGTACCATGAAACTATGGTTAGTCCTGTACCATGAAACTATGATTAGTCCTGTACCATGAAACTATGATTAGTCCTGTACCATGAAACTATGATTAGTCCTGTACCATGAAACTATGATTAGTCCTGTACCATGAAACTATGATTAGTCCTGTACCATGAAACTATGATTAGTCCTGTACCATGAAAGTATGATTAGTCCAAACTTTGATGAAAATTACCGTCGAGTATAGATCAATCTAAACGAATGTATAGTTCAGCATTGACTTACATAAATGTACATAGACTTACATAGAAGTAAAAAAGTTATACAAATGGGCACAATATATAAACGAGGTTACACCAAATAGTGAGGTCGTTACACCAAATAGTGCGGTGGTTACACCAAATAGTGCGGTGGTTACACCAAATAGTGAGGTGGTTACACTACAAATTGAGGTCGTTACACCAAATGTTGAGGTGGTTACACTATAAAGTGAGGTCGCTACACCAAATAGTTAGGTCGCTACACCAAAAAATGAGGTCGTTACAGCAAATAGTGAGGTCGTTACAGCAAATAGTGAGGTAATTACACCAATACTGAGGTCGTTACACCAAACAATGAGGTCATTACACTAAACAATGTGGTCATTACACCTAAAAGTGAGGTCATCACACTAAATATTGAGATCGTTACACCAAATGGTGAGGTCATCACACACAAAATAGTGAGATCGTTACATCAAATACATGAGTAGTGAATTCGTTACATTCAAGACATCCGTATACCTCAGTGTTTACCAACCCTTTACAAGCAATGCATCGTCCCGAGCACCAAAAGAGGTTTAACTCTACCCTGTCAAGTCTTACATCTCCCCCCTCTCCCCCCAGCCCCCCGAACCGCACCCACTTTCATAAATGTAAATAAAATTCCGAAAGAGACTAGATGTGGCTCATTATCTTCAAATTGTGAAAGACCCGCTATAGGCAACACCAGTCTCACTAGGGAGGTGTCGGGAATCTTTTCTAAATCCTTTATACTGACTTCGATTTGTTTCGTACGTGGCTGCTTGGTGGCTAGGAAAATGTTTGGACGGCTAATCTGCCATCCCGTGCTTGACATACAACTTCTGCACATGAAATTTGAAACTTCTAAAAATGTAACTTAAAAATGTATTGATTCAATAGACACTCAGATTCTGGTATCCCATTCAAAAGATATCTGAAATAATATTTTGCCGTAAAACTACCGAAATAGTAATTCTACTTTAATCAGTGAGCCATCATTCTCCCCATCTAGCGGCCCTCTCATGATGGTCTTAGGCCAGGCCAGCACAGCTCAAAATGTTGGGCGAGCCGTAATACTGTATGAAAAACTTGTGAGTGCCGTAATACGTTATGAAAAACTTGTGAGGGCCGTAATACGTTATGAAATACTATTGAGGGCCGTAATACGTTATGAAAAACTTGTGAGGGCCGTAATACGTTATGAAAAACTTGTGTGGGCCGTAATACGTTATGAAAAACTTGTGTGGGCCGTAATACGTTATGAAAAACTATTGAGGGCCGTAATACGTTATGAAAAACTTGTGTGGGCCGTAATACGTTATGAGAAACTTGTGCGGGCCGAAATATAATAGGACAGGTGGGAAAGCTATTAAGAAAAAAATAATAATAAAGAATATATCGTTACTTTGCGGGTCGCAAAGTGGGTACTGGCGAGCCACGTGCGGCCCGCGTGCCGTGTGTTGTGCAGGCCTAACTTAGGCCGATTGTGATTTAAATGTGTTAGTCTCTCACGTACCATTTAAAAATTCTCTGACCGACGCCCCTGGGACGAGTGTCGTAGGTTTCCGTCCTTGGTAATACAGGACTTTAGGACAGTGGATTCCTTCTGCAACTATTGCAAATTCCCAGTGATACCCAAACAATTCAGCTTGTCACACCAACTAGAAATAGTTTATCCTACATTTTACGATTTCAGTATTCGTCTGATCGTATATATGTCCTAATTGGCCAAGCGGTCTTTTGATTTTTTGTGTGTGTCATCAAATTATTACGTTTGTGTCGACTTTATTGGACCTACACGACGTTACTAGAACAGTATGAAGCTAATGGACCTTTACTACCTTATTGGACCTTTACGACGTTACTGGACCTGCACGACGTTACTCGACCTGCACGACGTTACTGACACTGTACGAAGTTACTCGACCTGTACGACATTACTGGGCCTGTACGACGCTACTGGACCTGTACGACGCTACTGGACCTGTACGGCGTTACTATACATGTACGACGTTACTGGACCTGCGCGACGTTACTGGACCTGCGCGACATTACTGGACCTGCACGACGTTACTGGACCTGCGCGACGTTATTGGACCTGCATGACGATACTGGACCTGCGCGACGTTACTGGACCTGCATGACGTTACTGGACCTGCATGACGTTACTGGACATGAGCGACGTTACTGGACCTGTACGTCATTTATGTACCTGCATGACGTTACTAGACTTGCATGACGTTACTGGACCTGCATGACGTTACTGGACATGCATGACGTTACTGGACCTGTACGTCATTTATGGACCTGCATGACGTTACTGGACCTGCATGACGTTACTGGACCTTTCACAGCGGGTTAATATTTCTAGTGAGCGATGTCGGCTTTGTTGACATAATAGCACCGGAACTTAATGCTCTCCCAAGAGAGGCTATTCACTTTCGATCTTTCAAGCTTTATTTTTTTTAACCTCCTTTTGTAATCCAATGTGTCGGGCGAATGCAGAGATATCTCGTAATTAATCCTGAAAGAGTGCATGCTTTTTGTAAAATAGAACTATTTTTGCGTCACGCTATAGCAATGAACAGCTTCATTCAGATCCATAAGACTTTTGACCAATGATCAGATCCATAAGACTTTTGACCAATGTTCAGATCCATAAGACTTTTGACCAATGTTCAGATCCATAAGACTTTTGACCAATGTTTAGATCCATAAGACTTTTGACCAATGTTCAGATCCATAAGACTTTTGACCAATGTTCAGATTCATAAGACTGTTGACCAATGTTCAGATCCATAAGACTTTTGACCAATGTTCAGATCCATAAGACTTTTGACCAATGTTCAGATCCATAAGACTTTTGACCAATGTTCAGATCCATAAGACTTTTGACCAATGTTCAGATCCATAAGACATTTGACCGATGTTCAGATCCATAAGACATTTGACCAATGTTCAGATCCATAAGACTTTTGACCAATGTTCAGATCCAAAAGACATTTGACCAATGGTCAGATCCATAAGACATTTGACCAATGTTCAGCTTCAAAAGAACATGTTTAGAATTCTTCTTTGTTTTCAAATGATTATTAATCGTATTTTCATGCGTCTCCGTGATACAAACAACAAAATTAACTGCTCCAAAGACACCAAGACACCAGTACACCAAGACAACAAAGACGCCAAGACGAAAAGACAACAGTACACCAAGATAACAAAGACGCCAAGACGCTAAAAATTGTTTTCTTAAATGCCTGCTGTAAGTTTCTTGGACTGTCGTCATCAGGTCATCAGTGTGTCACATTGACCACGTTCAAAAAATAATAATCATTCATCAAGCCAGTCTTGTTATCGATAATAGACAAGCCCTCGCCACCACACACACACTCACACACGCACCAGCGTCTTGGATTGGATCAATTCTCTCATAATCGCCACTCTTTGGATTTTTAGCCTCGCCAGAACTTAGGAGTCGTCTGTTCTATTTATACAGAATTCAAAAGTTGTAGTGTTCATTTTTAAAAAAAAAAACGCCCCACTTTGTTAATGTTTGCGCACCTCTCTTGGATCAATTACTAGAAATTAAAATGTCGAGATAACCATTGGAATGTCCTGTTTTAAGATCAACCAATGGAATCGTCTGTTTCAAGATCAACCCATGGAATGGTCTGTTTTGAGATCAACCAATGGAATCGCGTGTTTTGAGATCAAACAATGGAATCGCGTGTTTTGAGATCAACCAATGGAATCGTCTGTTTCGAGGTCAACCAATGGAATGGTCTGTTTTGAGATCAACCAATGGAATCGCGTGTTTTGAGATCAACCAATGCAATGGCTTGATGTAGACCTAAACAAACAAGTGTGATACATTTAAAAGAAGCCTCAAAGCTTGGCTCGTATGGTGACATCAAAAAGATCAACTGGAATCCATATGGGTGACATCAATCCATGCATCTGTCTTTATGATGAACCTGTAAAAATTCGTTTGTAATGTGCATGCCAGAGGTTTGACCAACGAAACAGGTATTTTAAGTTTTATTTTGTTAACGATTTTCAATCATGTTTTTTTTAAAACGATAATTGATGTCGACTATGTAAGTCTCCGAAATAAAGCAGAGATGAAGGTCAACAAATGAATAATATAAATAAATATACACAGATGCATGTACACAATTTTTTTTCTTGCATCCGTCTGTCACATTGTGACGATGGTGTAGACGTGGCAGGACGAAATCACAAAGCCCGGGATGTTTCTTTAGGAGGATAAGCTGTTTCCCTAGTTAACAATTCGCCTCTCTCCAAGCCGCTGGATAATCCAAGGGAGCATTATATCTGGATGATACAGCTTGGCATCGGTGACGTCGCAGGATTTGTCGGAATCTTCATTGTGCCAATGCCATACCGCCTACGGGACTCCATCTCCGGGTTTGAATTCAGAGTGTGTCTTCTATTGATGAGTTGCTCTCCAAGTCTCATCCACCTGGGGTGCTGGGGATGTTTTTGATTGACTGAGCTTTGGTGAGAATTGACATCGACCACCAGCTTTTTGGAGTGACTAAATTTAGAACGCTCGCCCACAAAAGTTGAAGACGAAAATAAATAGCTGATTTATCATTTGAAATACCAGAAAAACATACCTTTATACAAAAAATTGATTATGAAATTCTGCAAACCAAGTAATTTCTTAAACAAAATATTTTTCAGAATAAGTGTTTCTATTAGATTTAGTCACCATTTAAATTTATAACAAAGTCTGTACGGTATAATTTGTTTGGAAACAGAAAAGACCAGGAGTCTCAATGGAAACAAAGTCTGTGCGGTATCATTTGTTTTGAGTCAGAAAAGACCAGGAGTCTCAATGGAAACAAAGTATGTACGGTATCATTTGTTTTGAGTCAGAAAATACCATGAGTCTCAATGGAAACAAATTCTTTTCGGTATCATTTGTTTTGAGTCAGAAAATACCATGAGTCTCAATGGAAACAAATTCTTTTCGGTATCATTTGTTTTGATTCAGAAAAGACCAGGAGTCTCAATGGAAACGTTGAATTAAGTTCAACGATTTCCACAGGAAAACTGAAATGAACTACAGCTTCTTTTTTTTGGAAAAAATCTCGATATGTTTGATTGTGAATGTGAGACTCCAGAGATACAAAATTAAATTGGCATGTGTCGATTTCACTTGAAAGTTGGAAACATTCTTTAAATGGTGAAACGATGTTTGGTGTGAGAAGGGCCAGGCGCTGGTGTCATCGGGTGCACTTGTCGCCCCAGCGCCGCCCCCCCCCCCCCCCCGGGGAAGTATTGTGTATGACAATAGAAGAAAACCCGATTCGTTGTGTTTTATAGATCCAAAATGCCAATTTTTATTATTATTAGTTGTCTTATATAGCTCGGTACCCCAGCCTAAGGCTGGGCTCACCGCGATGTACATAAAATTGCCAGTCGCCTGACTTTCCCACAATAATTACGATCAACAACGATAAGTGATCGTTTTACGTCGACAATAAATTGCCATTCAGTGAGTACGAACTTGGGAAAGCAATTTATAATTTAAAACAAAAAACAACAAAAAAGTATTTTTCATATAAATCATTAATATGATTTTTAAAATTATTTTATTATATACTTATTAGCGAGAACCCGGCATGCGTTGCATTACCACTCAAGTGAGAAAAAAAATAGTTTGTGTTTTAATTACATTTCTGAAGTAATTTTTAAAAAGAAAACATGATTTGTATTTTCCGTTTGATCCACCCATGCAGTAGTTATGTCTGAAATTATATTTATATAGCTCACATAATAAAATGTTTTTTAAAAATTAAGGCCCCGGCCCCAAAAGCAAAATGGTAAAATGGGTTTTAATAATTCAGAAACTTACTTATTCTGTCACATACAAACTGAAATATCGCTATTTGTATTAGATTAAATACCATCCACCCATGCAATAACTCTGATTGAAATTATATTTATATAGCTTATATAAGAAAAAATTATTTCGGGCCCCCGGCCCCAAAAGGTTTATTTTAAAATAAATCCTAATTCAGAAACCTTTGCAGGCGTGTGCACAACAGCTTACCAAAGTTTTATCGCAATCGGATGAATGGTATAGGAACGCATACGCATATTTAGCTTATATTAGGGGGGGGGGAAGAATTTAGGTCCCGGGCCCAAAACGATTTATTGTAATATTTTTTAATAATTCACAAAAATTTGCGGGCGTATGTAATAATTCACAAAAATTTTATTGCAATCGGAAAAGTGGTATAATTGCATAAGGACATACATGCATACACTATTTTTTTATGTGTATAGATATAAGAAACCGAATAAAATAGATACCATTTGCGAGACTATTCAATGAATCATTCCATCTATCCATCCATCCACCCACCCATCCACCCACCCACCTACCCACATACCCACCCTCCTCTCTATCTAATAAAATCTTAACACATCTCTATTTTGAAAATTAAATTTGCATTTGTGTAAAATTTTTGGGTTTTGATATTCATGGGTCAATGTACTTACGTTTTGTTAACGTCATTGATTTTCTTAATTGGTAAAACATAGGGTCATTTGTACAATGAGAATATATCATGTATTTTTCACAACTGTAACGTCATTAGATTGAAAGATAGTGTTATCCAAGTATAAATGTGCACACCCTTTTTCCTACCCCCGATATATATGTACCTTAGAAGGTTAATTATTTATAAAATTCAAAATGAGGCGTATCTTGTGCTGCATTGGGCAAAATGAATGTATCATATTACTCCCACCCCCCAAAAAAAACAAACAACAAACAAACTTTTTTTTAAAAATTAATACAATCATCCACTGGATTGTAACCCCCTTATTTACGCAAAAACAATTTTGTTGCATTTCATATGCTTTGTTCTAATTTGGATTAATGATAAGTGCATAATGAATGCTATTTGGCTATGTAGTTTGCTGAATCAATTGAATTAAACGACATTTTCTTATTAAATTTATTTTTAAAGTTTAAGTTTTTAATACTTTATAATTTTCATAAAAGTTTATTTTTGGAATGAATAAAAAGAAACAACTTATGAAATGTTAAAATACAAATTTAAATGTAAAAAGCAAAAGCAATCAATTCTATTTATTAATTTTACTTTTACGAAGGGGAAAACACATAATCGGTTTTGTGACACTCTTTTATTAAATCAGAGAACTTTAAGCTTTGGCTGTATAGGCAATTCGCGCCATGGCGTCATTTGAGTGATTATTTAGAACAAATTAATTTTAATTTCATTTCGCAACAATAACAACGCACTAAAACACGTTCTAAAAACAATTGATGTTTTGGCTTTCCCGATAAATGTGATTACTGTGTAATTTTTTATCATAATTTTTTAAAACTTTTTTTCATAACATTCAAACGCATATTACATGCTTAAGATAGTTCCCTAATTGTTACTACTTTAAATGTATTTGTAATTTACAATAATGTAATTTACAATAATAATACTTAAACTTTTACTAAAATAAAAGCGGATATATACTATTTGTTGCGCATTTAAAATTTATTCGATTTCCGTAATATAATGGAAAATAACTATGATTGTTTTTAAGAATCCGAACGTATCTAAATATTTTCGGTTCTTCGGCGATACGGTCAGCATAGTTCATTCTTATATATATTATGTCCCATGCGCATTTACACCGCAGATTTATTTCACCAACAATTTCAGATAAAACAAACGAAAAAATTTACACACCAAACGCACATGTTGGGAATTGAATTTCGCGTTTTCAGCGTCATCATATTTCCTCCATCTTCCCCTTGAAAAATTGGCAAACAAGATACTTGGAGGTTGTGGTGTGGGTTTGAACATTTCAGAGAATGTGTTTTCACCGGCAATGAGTCGAGGTGCGAATGGTCAGCTCAAATGTTTGACGGGAAGTGGGTCAATTAGCCGTTCGAAGATTTTGCCAGACAGCCACAAACAAAAAGTGAAGTGAATATAAAAAAGTTTAAAATAAAGGAATGTTTCACGCTAAGTCCAATTTGATGACACCGTAAGTTATATAAAGTATAGATTAAAACCATACTAATCCTTCATCGACAAACATTGAATACATTTTGATCGCCCCTAATGAAATCTACAAATGAATGCTCCGTACCAGACCGCAGCCTCTATTGGAAACCTCCCCCGAATGGATGATAGCATTACCAACCCCACACATCCACACGGATGTTGCCATCAATATGATTGACATGGACCAGGTGGTGAATGAGCACATGAACAGACGTGTCGGACCGCCATGACACGAACATCCGTCATACACAATGTTAACGCATGGCTAACAAAGTTAACAGTGAGAAAATACGAGAGACACTTGGTGAGTGTAACAAAGCTAGCAGTGAGTCAGCACGATTAGCGGATTAGTGAGCGCAATAATGTTAACAGCGAGTAAGCGAGGGAAGTAGATAATCTTAGATTATTGTGTGTATCATGGTGGCAGCAAGCACGCCTGTGTAGTAGATAATCTTAGATTAGTGAGTGTAACAAATCTAGCAGCCAGTACGCTAGGGTAATTGATAATCTTAGATTAGATGGTGTAACAAAGTTCATTTGCGGTAGTAAACTGAATAATGAAATCAAATTTTATCAAAGTTATTTGAAAAATAGTTTCACAATTATGTTATTATTTACAATCCCATAACAAAATATGATTCCGTGGACATGCGTCATTCACCAGTAATTGTATGGCCAACTTGTTGTTTGGCATCTGTCAGAAGTACGCACTAATGTAGAACTGCCAATTGATGGAAATTGCCCGATTTTGTCGACCGCTCTTTATAAGACCTCGAAATAGCAACAACATCCCCTCAAGATATTGATCATGTGTTGTAATCGGTGGTCTCGCCAAATATCGATCTATTATCGTAATCGATGTCAAGTTGGTTGACCAGAATACCACGACTTGGAAAAGAACTGCGTTTATTCGAGTCATTTAGTTTACACGTTTATTCTGCTTATAACGAATTTTACTGAGCAATTTAGTTTGATTGTGTGATTCGGTTTTAAAATTGAATAAATTAAAAATTGCGTGCCACCAGTCGCCTTGGGATATAAAGAAACATTTCAATAACTCATCCAGTCAAGGCTAAAATTCAGACGTGAAATGGGGCTATTGGAAACGTATTTCTATCATTAATATAGTTTTTTTTTTTTTTTTCATTTGCTTGTATTTATTTTTTTAGTTAAGAAAAATGTTTACTGAATGCGCATTCAAAAATCATATCGAATGCATTAAATGCCTAGCGTAGAATGTCATCAGTAAATCAGGGAAATTTCTAACAGTCTTTTTCTTGTTGTTAATTACATTTTTTAAATGAAAAAATCCATTCTAGAAGTGTTTTCTTTTACTATTCACAAAGACTTCTTTAAATATATCGGGGTCGTTTGAATTACTTTTAATAAATAAATTTGTCGCTGGACTTTTTATTTTTCATAAATTGGGGTCACGACTCGAAAAAAATGTTGGGACCCCAGTGAATTTGAAATATTATTTAAAGACGGCGCTTTTTGAAACCTTACGCAGACCTGTTTACTCTTACGTACGATTTTAAGAGTTTGAGGGTAAACAGGTCTGCTTACGGTTAAAGCAAGCGAGACATTTTTTTTTGGGGGGGTGGGGGGTTGGTGATTAGCTTAAGTGATATGCAAGTTCAATGCCTCGTTTCCTGTCCATTGGAGGCGTTCGTTATTGTATCAATGTTATCTGGAATTGTGGGTAAAATAAAATTTATAGCAAGAAACACTGACATTCAACTAATGGACCATCGTCAAAGGGAGACAGTACTACTCACAGTAGCAAGCACGGCGAAAATGCCAAGGCTAGATCCGGGTAACGGTGGGACCGTTACATGCAATATCCGGTCGTCTAGACCTGGGACGAGAGAAGCCTCTCTTCAATCAGTGATTGCATCTCTCAACGGGAGTACAATAAAAAAAAAAGACAACCAAAAAAAAGTTCAATTTTTAAATCTTATTTGCAGAAGAATATTATAAGTATAAAATGCAATAAGGAAACAAAAAAAAAAGGTATAATTTGTGCCATATGTTTCCACTTTAGATATCAGGATTTCAAAAGTGTCCAAATGTTATTTCGTACAACTGATGTCTGGAGTAACTAGTGTACTGCGTGGTGTAGCGTGATTAAAACATTTAAAGACTTTTTTTAAAATTACTTTAAAGAATAAAGTAAATTAAATTCCACGTGTTTATTACTAGCTATAGCCGGCCAAATAATGGCGGTCAGACAATGGTGGGCAAACAATGGCGGCCAAACAATGGCGGCCAAACAATGGTGGCCGCAATGTGTGAACTTTCCATCTACTAAACTTACTGGACAAAACATTCATCTGGGTAAGGCGCTTTATTTATAGGGACCCCCCCAAGGGGTCACACACACACACAGACACATGCACACGCGCGCACACACACACACACACACACACAGTACGCCAGTACCCTTGAACTCTATAAATATTCTCTATTTCCCACCCCACGTTTTACACCGCAGAATTATTTCACAATTCCGTAAAACAAAAAGAAAGTATTCCGCAACAAAAGCGCTCGTGGTCATTTTAAGAATCTCATTTATATTGTATATAGTTATCCGGTTATCGGAAAAATTTTATTTAGTGAACTCGGCGACTTCAGGTGGCGTTTGTGACATTGTTACATAGAGAGTAATGCATCTTGATATTCGTTAATTACTGCGTTATTTACTTAATACACAGGCATGAACATTATCCTGTGTATGATTAATCTTATTTCACGTCTGCCCTTATAACAAACTCACTCAAAGAACATCGCAGATGCCAAGTACAACAGCTGACATTCGCGAAGTTTGAATGTGTGAGGTTTTGTTTGTGGCTGGCTGGTTGGAGGGGTGGCAAAATATTCGGACGGATAATTGTACCACTGCCCGTCAACTTATCGAGCTGAAACCTGGCACATAGACTCGTTGCCGATATCGAAATTGCTTTTGGTGAGAAATTTTTTCTTTTGTTTTTCTAAAATACTTGGTGAAATAAATCTACGGTGTAAAAGCGAGTGGGACATTAAAATATAAATATGGTTCATAGGCGTGGAAAAACAATGTGCGCTTGCGAGCCTTGAGCGGTTGGTAGAGCCCTAATGGGTATTCTTAATAAATGTGTTACTTGTATGCATGTTCTATCAAATATTAACCACCAAACACCCCCCCCCCCAAATCACCTTTTTTGATCGATTTTACTTTTTATAAACGAATTTATACGACATGTATTGTACGATTTCCTCCAAATATGTAGCTTCTTATAAGATAATACGGATGAACTTTACACTGCACAGTGAAACATTTTATTAAAAAGAAAGTCGAAAACTTTTGATTGTGATATCGTTAGCATTACCGATTATGGATTTGAATAGTTTTACCAGGGTAGGGGGGGGACAGTAGAGGCAAAGGGGGCAAGGGTGAGGGGCTTGAGGACATGGTGGTGAGGGACAGTGGGTTGTAAATCTAAATTCTAAACTTTTTGTAAGTGTGGCAGCGTATCTTTTAAAATAAAATGAGATAAAAATAAAAATTTGGAAAACTATTCGAGTTTTATTAACCAATGACTTGTGATAGAAGATGACTCTGCAGCGAGACCAGAAGAGGACTGCAGAGAAGCCAGTAGATGACTCTGCAGAGAAGCCAGTAGGTGACTGCAGAGAAGCCAGGAGATGACTCTGGAGCGAAACCAGAAGAGGACTGCAGAGAAGCCAGGAGATTACTCTGCAGCGAAACCAGAAGAGCCACGAAATGCTTCTTCCCTCAACCCCCCCCCCCCCCCCAACCCAAATTTGAACTGAAACAACCATTTTAAACGTGTTCTTCAATATCATGTCACGCCCACTAAGGACATCCTCTCTAAGAGTAGACATTGAAGCAAGAGCCTCAACTCTTCTCTCACATCTACGGAGTTGTTCCCCAAGGCATGAGCAACCGTTTAGTTCCACCACTCAGAGCTATTCCGCTCTTCTAAAGTACGGACGTCCCTTATTTTGACCCACTTTGAGAATTGAGGTCACTTTGTTGGCACACTTGAATGGGCCGTCATCAGCGTTCAGACCGTCTGGCAGACGGCAAAAGTATCTAAAGAGAATTGGCGGTTGTTTGATGAAGGCGACGTTTTAAGGGCCAATAAAAAAGGACTTTATTTTTCTTAAATCTTATGTTTTATCTAAATCTTAAGCTACACAACAGTGTACGGATGTGATGGTCAAATTTTAAGAATTTATTGTAGTTGACAGATTTTAACATTGCTTTTTTCGGAAAAGAAGATGTTATTGGTATTTTAGTCCGTTTCTGCCAATTACGATTCAATTTTTTAAATATATATAATTTTTACTTTAAATATGTGCTCTTTAGTTTAGCTGCACCGGGTGATGCATTCTCAGGCGGGTGAAAAAGAATTGAAAAACTACATAAATACCGAGTACAAATTCCTGGGTCTTACCGCATTTCATCACACATCCATCTTCCACACATGTAACCAATCAATCCAAAGGCGTGCTTTATTAAAAGTGTAAAGTTGATGCGTCAGAAATGATGTTGCCTTATAACTAGGTCAGAAAAACATCGTTTTTGACCATGATTCAACGTCGAGTGAAGTGTTTGGTAACTTTCGTAAGTGACAGGAAGTTATAATTGTCTAAATTCTGAGGAAAAAATGCTTTCCATTGATACCAATTGGCGATTCTAAGTACATATTTCAGTTCTGAAATATATTTACTTAAACTATTATTTATTTTTGGGGTTTGTTTTCTTGTCATTGTTATACTGTGGACTTAATTTGAAAAGAAGAAATCCATCGAGAAATCGGTGGAGGGGGGTGTTGCAATGAGTTTACCGCACCGGGTGACGCCAACATTAGCTACGCAACTGACCCCACCAAACGCAACCACACCCCCCCCCCCAAAAAAAAAATCTGTTTTCTTGTTTTTCAAGGGGAAAACGTAAAAAATAGGATGGCACTGATTTCATGAAATAATATTCCCGATAACTGGGCTTAATGGGACTCCTTAAAAAAATATTTAAAAATTGTGTTTTTTCTGAAATGGTGAAATAAAATCTGCGATGTAAAAGCATATGGATCATAAGAATATTAATATAGCTCAGGGTCAGGATAGTAAAACAATGGTAAACCATTTCTGAATGTCTACACAAGTTACGCATTTTTTGTCCTGCTCCGTTGAGAAAACCATGTACTTTTTTAGCGATTACATTTTCCTCAACACCAGTATTTTTATTAGCAAACTGTGGTCTCGAGATGACCTGTGCTAAAAATGATGACTTTGTCGCTGTAGGCTCTGGCCACGGCATTAAGCTGTTCGAAAAATGATGATCTTGGTTGCTGCGGCACAAGGGTATCTCGATAAGCTCTGTGAGTCGACTGGTTATCTAAGCTGAGAGCTGTACAGATTTGCATAGAATTCATACGGCAACATGTTCACGGCACTTGACTCAATCTTGTATACAATTCTCGTCGTGACACGTTACAACACCAGAGTAGGATACAAACCCAACCACTACATAAAAGTTGAAGGGCATGTGACACGTTACAACGCTAATGTGGGATACAAACCCAATCACTATGTAAAAGCTGAAGGGCATGTCCCGGAGCTCTTTTGCCACCTCGAGCCCCGCACACGATCGCAAGCGGGATTCCTCCGCACGCACAATCCGGTAATTCGAGCCAATAATTTGGGCATGCCATGAACCTCAGACGGATTCATTTATTTCCCGTCGAGCTGTTTACTTTGGCTTTACGGCATAAAGCCAAGATTCCATATAGGGCAGGAGCGCAACGCAGTGATGCAACTTCAAGGCCGTTAACTCATCTTCGCCATCTAGGGGTCACTTCGACAAATAACCTCCACTCTAAAAACAACGCATCGAATCACTTCCGGTAATTATGCTTAGAAATTATCCTGTTCACAAACTGATCCCCTCTGGGTATAATGTACCTCACTATGTTCACGATAATCTTCTAAGCTGTTCCGTGTCAACTTAACGTAAAACGTAGTCGCTTCAACAACCTTAACATTGTATGTAAAATGAAGGTTAGGTCAGACAACGGCAGCTAGGAAAGTGTTGAGATGATATAGCTACTGGCGAAAATTACTCGCTGATGATGAGATACCTTTCAGCTGTTTGGAAATTTATGGAACCTTCTTTTGCGGTGATATTTAAAAACTGGGAATATAATTAGTCATGCTTCTTACTGTCACAATAATATATGGCATCCTTCCATATTCGCGAGATAATGGAGTAGCCATTGACACATCATTAAATGGCTTACGAGGCAGATCCTGGAGTGGCAGTCCCGGCTGCACATCTTGCTTGAGAACCTTGACTCCTGGTTAAATTTAGCCTTCCGTAATGCTCTTTTTTTTGCCATTCTTTTCACGCATCTTCTGCATTTTTTACACCTTCATACACTGCTCTTCGCCAGCAGGTAGGATGCTCAGCGAAGCTCTCCCGTTTGTTGATTTCTATGTTGGCGCCCCTTACGCTCCTGTTGCAAACGTTCTTAAATCGCAGCGGCGGCAGTCCAATAAGTCTTACCCCCTCCGCCTACCCTCAATACAGCAGATCCCTGGGAATATGGTCTTCTCCCATTCCCTAACCCGTGAAGGCGCCTCTTGCTAAGGGCGAAGAACGTGCTACACATTTTGGCACGTTCTCAAAACCTCTCTTTTAGTCACTTTGTCCTATCATTGAATTCGTAAAAATGAGAAAAACGGACAAGCGCTTGCACGTTGGCTGATTGTCCAACCCCGTTAATCTCTAAGACACCGTTTTTTCCTGGGTTACAATCCTTGTTGGTGTTGATCTCCAATAAAACGAGAGATCTCGACACAACCTCGTGAAACATAACAATGCTTTGAGAGAGTAGTGTGGAAAAAAGTGGGAGGGGGTTTATGAGGTCAACATATCAACTGTCACGTGATGTTGTGGCTTCGAACGCCAAGATCGAATTTCTTGGGGGCGTGTTTTTGGTGTCCCGTGGTTCTGTTGGTTCATTGGTTGATTACTTTATGGCTGTGTGGTGGGCGTGTCATTTTGTTGGGTGTTCACTGTTAGGCGTGTTGTATGTTGCTGTCTGGTTGGCGCGATGGATTGGGGTGACTTGTGGACGTGCAGTTTATTGGTGACTTATGGGCATGTTGTTTGATGATGACTTGTCGGAGTGTTTTTAGCTCCTGTCTGAGTGGCGTGTTGTTTGTGACTAGTGGGCGTGTTGTGTGTGACTAATGTATGTGTTGTTTGTAACTAGTGGGCGTGTTGTGTGTGACTAGTGGGCGTATTGTGTGTGACTAATGGATGTGTTGTTTGTGACTAGTGGGCGTGTTGTTTGTGACTAGTGGCGTGCTGTTTGTGACTGTCTATTGGGTGTGTTGTTTGTGACTAGTGGGCGTATTGTGTGTGACTAATGGATGTGTTGTTTGTGACTAGTGGGCATGTTGTGTGTGACTAGTCGGCATGTTGTGTGTGACTAGTGGGCGTATTGTGTGTGACTAATGGATGTGTTGTTTGTGACTAGTGGGCGTGTTGTGTGTGACTAGTCGGCGTGTTGTGGGTGACTAAAGGGGGTGTTGTTTATGACTGTCTCATTGGCGTAATGGTCTATGACTAACTGGTATCTAATTTGTTTTTTTCTTTTTTTGTTCTTGTTTTCTTTTTTTTTTGGGGGGGGGGGGGGGGTTTGGATGGTGGGGTTTGGGTACGACACCATTAGGGTGAGAATTAGAAATAGCCAGTAATCGATGGAGGTGGTGGTGGGGATAATACAGAAAGACCTGGTAAATAACCTCGTACGTGCTGAGGCATATTGATCTGGGATGGCTGGTGGGTCAAGTCATTGGTCAGTCTGGTTGGTCAAATTACCGGTCTGCTTGGCGGGTCCAGCCACTGTTCACCTTGATGTGTTAAGTCGTTGGTCAGTATGGTGGGGCAGTTCCATTGTTGTGAAATAGTCAGACTTGTTGCTTTTTTAAATTTTGCATGCTATTTTGAAAATATTAGAATATTAGAAATGCTTCCCGGAGAAATAGGATTAATACAAATTTTCCTTCAAATGAAGCACATATGAAGCAACAGGCGTGTAAAGAAATCAATTTGGCGAGTACACTGAGGTTCGATGTCCGCTAAAGGCAGCAGTACTGAAGATCTCACACCAGTAAGGCTTAAATGCGTTTGTCGACGAGGCATTGTATCAACTGCTTATTTTTCTTAGTATTGAAAAGGAAGACACGTTTGGCGGTTGTAGTTGGAAATGGCTTCCTTGATGGAGGGATAAAGTATTCATAATTGACCATCAAATTCGCTCACATGACAATTTGTCGTGAACGGGGTGAGCTTTAAACTTTAGGCATAGCTGTTCCGATACATATTTAATAAGAAGGCACCAGGTGACACGGCTTCAGCACTGCTACTTTTGGTGCCTTCTGTACTTAACTAAAGATCTATTTATACCTCTTTGTTCATATGATTGCAATTAGTTATTTTTAAAAATGGCCAAATCCGTTGTTGTTGTTTTTTTTTAATATACTTAAGAGAAAACCAGCCTTTCAACAATGTTACTGCAGTTTTAAGTCCATTTTTCTCTTCTGTTGACCATAAAGTAATAGTATTTAGTTAATGGCATTATATACAAGAAATGTGACGGTCAATTGTCTGTCAAAATTCTAAGGAACAACCCAAATCAAAGAAATTAAGATTGATTAATTTTGTAAAACGGTATCATAATTTCGCTACAATTTACAAATATCGTAAAGGGGTCAAAGATGAATCATACGACCAGTTGATTCAAACTACCCCTGTATGGCTTAAAGTGAGCACACGCCTGTCAACCATTTTAAATACTATTTCAAATCCTAAAAAAATATCACCAAAACAAAGCACCAAAAAATAGTACCAAAACATATCACCAGACCTGTTTACTCTTACGATTTTGGCGTACAACGTACGATTTTGAGGTGTATACATTATATATACTGAATGTTTATTTTTTACTATTAAGATAATGTATTGAACTATTTTGTGATGATATTGTACGATTTTAAGAGTTTGAGGGTAAACAGGTGTGTATCACTAAAGCATATCACCAAAACATATCACCAAAACATGTCACCAAAACATGTCACCAAAACATGTCACCAAAACATGTCACCAAAACATGTCACCAAAACATGTCACCAAAACATATCACCAAAACATAGTACCAAAACCAATTGCCTTGAAATCAGGCAAAAATCCCATTCGATGACTTCTATGTATCCCATTCAATCTGTCTGGCTTAGGGACAACAGGCCAACACATTTGATCTTGCTTGATTTTATGTGTTTTAAACAACCATAGCCTTAGTGACGCTCTCAACAAGGTCCAGCTCCATCAAGGAAAGCGACTAAACGCCGAATATATTCATGGCGGCGTCATTAAAAACATACGCTGAACAAATATTGATGTCATCTCCATGGCAACCTCTCTCGGACAATCGTTCGGAACACATCGAATAATAAAAAGGAAGTGAAAGTATAGAAAGCCAGACGACATAATTCAATAACCACCCCCCCCCCCCCACACACAACCAACCCATACACCAAATGGATATCGTCCTACAAAAAGAAAGTCAGTGAATGTCCCAAATATACATATTTGACATCAAATCAATACCGTTCCAGACTCTATCTTGGACAAGTCTGGCTCGGGCCAACATACAAATCGCAATCGGTTATTTCTGTGAAAATGTCTATTATGTACAGATTCCAGCAACATTTGCTGATCACGACATGGAGCAAGTTGTGTTAAGTTGTGTTTTGTGTATGATATTGTGATGTAAGGTATCGGCAGTGGCGTTGGAAGGGTAGGTAGTGGGGAAGGGGCAGTCCCTCCTAGGCGTTTTTTCTTTTCTTTCTATTTAGTTAAGGGTGGCATTTTCGGGCAACTGCATTTTTTTTTCATGAAAGGTACGCGACGAAGTTCTGGTGACCCTAACCCTCGCCACTCCACTGGGTATTGACCTATTGTGTAGCAACACCCTCATCTTCACAACATGATCCCTTGAAATTTAAGATGTCAAAATTTATTTGTGTCCGCAACACCGTCGCATCACTTAACTTACCAACACTCGATTTTTTTTACATTTTACAATTGAAATTCAAACTTGGGTGTCGGATGAAGAAAAGGTATTCAGCTCTTGTCTTTAACGCTGTGTCATTCATAACACTGGCCGCTTTGCTGTCTGCGACATGACGTCTCGCGGATTCTGTGTTGCAGTGCATTTCATGGGTCATCCGCAACCATCACCCCCGTCCCCTAAAATGTACATGCAATTCAAAAACATTTTAAAGGAATCCATTGGTCATCTAATTTAATCTGACCTTTCTGGGAAATGTCGTCTGGAAATACGAGTCCACAAAGAAACAACAATTAGGCTGGGCAGTGATCCTCAAAATAATGTCGGGCAGTGAGCTCGCTCGTTAAGAGACACTATATCTTGCTGTGATTTAAGTGGGAAAATTAGATACTTTGAAAAGAATATTGTCAATGTGATTTTGTTGTCTGGATGTCTTGGACTGATTTGTTATTTGCTTACCTGACTGGCTGTTTTGTCTAGGGTTTATTGCCTGGCTGCGTTGTTTTATCCTGTCTGTTTTTGACCCATAACGTGTAAACTCACAATAGTGAGATATTAGCCCTTCCGCCTTGCATCCCCCCCCCCCCCCCAATAAAAAACAAAACAAATTCCAACGATTTTATAAAAAGGATAATGCTACTTCACTCGTGCTTACGTAGCTGCACTATAAGATTCTAAAAATATTCACCAAAACGCCAGAACGCTCTGTTTTGACCTGGCTTAAGCAGGCTCGATTTAATAACTCTTGCATTACACATCATGCTGGGACAACATCTCTCCATATCATCACGTTGTTGCTGTGGTCATAACTTGCTCAGGTCATGGTTCTTGTGTCTTGTCTCACGTGTCTTGCGTAACGTGTCTTGTCTCACGTGCCTTGCGTAACGTCTCTTGTCTCACGTGCCTTGCGTAACGTCTCTTGTCTCACGTGCCTTGCGTAACGTCTCTTGTCTCACGTGCCTTGCGTAACGTGTCTTGTCTCACGTGCCTTGCGTAACGTCTCTTGTCTCACGTGCCTTGCGTAACGTCTCTTGTCTCACGTGCCTTGCGTAACGTCTCTTGTCTCACGTGCCTTGCGTAACGTGTCTTGTCTCACGTGCCTTGTCTCACGTGCCTTGCGTAACGTCTCTTGTCTCACGTGCCTTGCGTAACGTGTCTTGTCTCACGTGCCTTGCGTAACGTGTCTTGTCTCACGTGCCTTGCTAAATGTGTCTTGTCTCACGTGCCTTGCGTAACGTCTCTTGTGTCATTTGTCTTGTGTGGTGTTTTTTTTTCCCCTTTTGCTCTTTTCTATCAACAAATGGCACACTTGATGCGTGGTTCGCTCTGATAGTCCAACATTTAAAAGCCATTTGCCGTGATATAAAAAAAAGTGTTTTAAGCAAATGTCCAGCAAAAGAATGATGTACACAATCAGGTGTTTCTCAGTTACTTGATCAAAGAACACACAACAGGCTTGGTGATCTTATACGGCAGTCATCAGGACAGACCGGCACAAACCGGCATAGACCGACACAGAACGGCACTGACCAGCACAGACCCGCACAGGCCGGCACAGACCGGCCAAGACCGGCACAGAATGGCACTGACCGGCATAGTCTGGCACTAACCAGCATAGTCCGACACTGACCAGCATAGTCTGGCACAAACCAGCACATATTGACAGAGATCGGCACAGACCGACACAGACCGGTCATTGATATCTACCGATGTTGTAAAGACAGTAGAATTGTTTAACCGCTTTTAAAAAAAAGCTGTTGTTATGAACTGAATTTAATCCAAGAATTATTCAGTAAAATCAACATGATTATTACCGGATTATTTTAATAAAACTGATAATCTTTCAATTAAGCGATCTCCTTTAGACTTTTATGACTTTTTTTATGATAATGGGTTTTATAATGGATGGTGTCATATCTGATTGAACTGTATTGTTATCCAAAGGACTAAAGATAACTTTTTTTTTATTCGATGACATGTATTGTATTTGTCCCTGTAAAACATTGGTTCTCAACCTTCCTAATGCCGCGACCCTTTCATACAGTTCCTTGGCGACCGCCAGCCACAAAATTATTTTTGTTTCTACTTCATAACTGTAGAGTATAGGTGTTTTCAGATGGTCAGGCGACCCCTGGGATATGGTCGTGCGACCCCCAAAGGGGCTTCGACCCACAGGTTGAGAACCGCTGCTGTAAAAGAAGATGAATCACAGCCCTGCCATATTTTTAAAAGCCTGCATCAGGTACGAATTTCAGAAGAAAGGATATCCCAGAGCTGTGTATAAATATAATTTCCATGCGAACCCGACAGCTTCAACTGACTTCTAATTTGTGTCAGTATGTGTGACAACACTATCAGTGGGATCCTTGG
The DNA here is from genome assembly GCA_964017045.1 of Omphiscola glabra. Lineage (NCBI taxonomy): Eukaryota > Metazoa > Mollusca > Gastropoda > Lymnaeidae > Omphiscola > Omphiscola glabra. The sequence goes on from OZ024802.1 coordinate 15,317,001, forward strand.
TTTTGTGAGCTTTTTTTCCTGGGTTTTTTTTTTTGGATAGATAAAAATTAATAACCATGCGAGTCTATATAGTTTACTTAGTTTTCAGCAACTTGCACAGGTGAAATTATTTTGAGAAGTCTCGTGGTCTCAGCTCAGCAGCCCGCTGTGCAATGGGGCGCCTTGGTTTACTTCAGCAACCAGCGTCGTATGGGCGCACCGTGAAGTCTACATTTCCACCCGAAAACCAGCTGCCGTACGGGGCGCCCCATGAAGTCTGCATTAAACTTTTACCCCATCAGCAACACGCGTAGTTACTATTGGCCTCAGTAGCCAGCTGCCTCGTGTAGTTACTATTGGCCTCAGTAGCCAGCTGCCTCGTGTAGTTACTATTGGCCTCAGTAGCCCACTGCCTCGTGTAGTTACTATTGGCCTCAGTAGCCAGCTGCTGCGTGTAGTTACTATTGGCCTCAGTAGCACGCTGCTTCGTGTAGTTACTATTGGCCTCATTAGCCCATTGTCTCGTGTAGTTAATAATCGCCTCAGTAGCACGCTGCCTTGTGTAGTTACTATTCGCCTAAGTAGCCCGCTGCCTCGTGTTGTTACTATTCACCTCAGTAGCCCGCTGCCTCGTATAGTTACTATTCGCCTCAGTAGCCCGCTGCCTCATGTAGTCTATAGTTAACAAATGTCCTTATACTTATTTCAGCCTGGTACTTAATCATTTTTATGTTGGTTTATTTTAAAAATGATTATTTTAGTTGTAGCGAATAATGTAAGCAAAAACTTTTCTGACATCGTATCTAATGTAGCACACAGCCAACTTAACAAAGTACACGCGAAGTACCAACTCTATGACTTAATCAGGACATTGCCATTTTCATTTCACCCTCCCGCGGTCACTGACGAAACAAACTTTCTTTCCCCTGACCAACCTATACCCTGCCCTGACCCCCCCCCTCCGTCTCCCCCTTCTCCCTCTCCCCCTCACATCGTTTCAATTATCTTTTCCGCTCCACCAAGAGTTCACCGATTGTTCTGGACCAGCTGACGCCAGGAACAGTGGTGCCGGTGACCGGCCACCAACCATCAAGTCTGACTTTGGCAATTTCCACATCAGAGTAACTGTTGGCCACCGTCCGTCAATTTACAGACAGTTCGAAAACATTGGACATAAAACGAGCTGCCCGCGTACGTCCATAAGAAGCTTAGTATGTCCGTCGGAAATTTTAAGAAAATATTTAACAAATAAGAAATTTCTTTTAAGAGCTTTGAAGCGGATAACCAGCATGTGCTGTGTTGATAATCGTTTCAAACCAAACAGCGATTAGAACGCGAGACATTCAACTGATGCAACATATAGGATTATGGCGCCTTGCGAAATAGATGTAAATACTTGGAAGGGACATAGACATGCGCCTGGGATACTTAAATTTTCTTTGCTCCATAGTATGAATACATTTCTATTTAAAAATGTATGTCGTTGTTTTTTTAAATAATGGATGTTTGCAGACTCTATAAAATGCTTCTTTTAGAATTGGTAGAGATACTCTGATGCACTGATCTAAGTCAGGAGTCAGTTATATTGTCAGGATTCAGTCAGATTTCAGTCTTGAAAAGAGCGCTTCCCCCCCCCCCACGGGGCACGGCGCCAAGATTTACGATGTGACAAACAACGATATAAAAAAAATTCCCACCCACCGCCCACGCCCCTGTTTCCCCGACATCTCATACAGTAGACCTGTACTGTGTTACCTCTTGTCCCAGTCAGGGTTGATTAGAGTAAATGACCGGTAAGACGCGGCCAGGCTTGTCAAACAAATAATGACTTTGGACTGTGCTTCTTCCTGCTGGAACCTAGGAGGTTCCATGACTGCCACTGGTGATTGGATACTTTGGGGTGGTGGGGAAGGGGAGAGAAGGGAAAGGGATGAGTGGAGAGAGGAGGGTATTTGGAGAGGAGAGAAAGGGAAGCGGAGAGAGAAAGGGAAGCGGAGAGAGGGGATAGTGGAGACGAATGGAGAGACGATATGTAGGAATGTAGGGATGGTTGGAAATACAAGGGAGCCAAGTTAAGGGAATAAGGAGAGGGAGAGGGGAAAGGATGTAGGGGAGGGGAGAGATAGAAGAGAGAGGGGAGGGCAGGGGATAGCAAGGGGGGAGATAGGGAGGGGAGAGTGGAGATAGGGAGAAGGGATTGCAGAGGGCGAGAAAGGGGGACGGTTAAGGGTCATAAGGGTGGGGGGAGAGACTTGGAAATGAAGAGGAGGGGAGGATGAGTGGTAGAGAAGTGGAGAGACTGTTTAAGACAAGGTTGGCCAATCCACCATGCTTTACAAACCACTTTTTGTAAGCCTTTTTGTGCGCCGCATGTCTCCATGACAACTTAGTGCATGTCATGAAAAGCTAAATAACAAAATAAAACAAAATTAATTTGTGATATCTTTTCATCACTTCTCTGTGGTTATGTTATTTTAGAAATGGCTATCTTTATAAATTGAAATTTAGAGCTGATACTATTATTGGTGGAAACTCTAGCATCCGTGGGCCACATTATTTAACTTGGCGGGCCGCGGGTTGGACTTTTGGTTTAAGAACTACCATTATTAGATTTATCTGACGCTAAAAAGGTATTTGTCATGTTGAATTTTTTAAAATTCTGTAAGTAAAAAAAAGAAAAAAAAAGATCTTTTCTTTTCCTTGTGAGAGGTTTCAAGTCGTAAACAACTTATTTGTCAGTGAAATGGTTGCTGTTGGAAGCTGTACAAGTGATAGAAGATTACGCCATTGTGAAGTCGTGTGTGTGTGTGATGTCATAGTGCAGTGTTTCCCATAGTGTTGTACGTGTACGCCCGGGGGTATGGGAAGAGTTTGGTGGGGGTACGCGCTGCAAAGAAACAAAATTAACTTTTTTATTGCTATTAAAGTATATGCAATTTTTTTATACTAGGGTTTACTCAGAAAATACGAAAATTATAGACAAGGGTACACAGGTGTCGAAAGTTTGGAAAACACTGTCATAGTGCGTTCTCTGAGGTATTAATTATAGATTCCAAAGCGTGATATGATTTAAACGTTGTCTGTTTGGCGAGCAAGATATTGTGATGGTACACCAGTGAACTTTTAAGTAACAAGTTGTATTTATATATAAAAAATATTTTTTACTCCACTGAAAGATACCGAGCTGATTGAGATACTGAGAGGGTTGCGATGCTGAGATGGTTGGGATACTGAGATGGTTCAGATACTGAGATGGTGGGGATGCTGAGGTGGTGGGGATACTGAGATGGTTGAGATACTGAGATGGTTGTATTACTGAGATGGTTGGGATACTGAGATGGCTGGGATACTGAGATGGTTGGGATACTGAGCCGGTTGGTATACTGAAATGATTGCGATACTGAGCTGGTTGACATTTGGGAAAAGGAATTTATTCCTTTCCTTTAGGAGTGTAAAGTTTAGAACATGGGTCATCTATCTACAGCAACAGTGTCAGATTCGGCACATGTCTATTTTCAATGGCACGAGAAAAAACAAAATAATAATTTTAAAAATATGACTAAAGTTGCGTCTAATATGGTAGATTCGCAGGCTAACTTACAGGCTGAACTATATGCTGATTTATAGGTTGACTTATAGGTTGACTTATAGGTTGACTTATGGGTTGACTTACAGGTTGACTTACAGGTTGACTTACAGGTTGACTTACAGGTTGACTTACAGTTTTACTTACAGGTTGACTTACTGGTTGACTTACAGTTTAACTTACTGGTTGACGCACAGGTGGTTGGCGCGCTGAATGAATCAGAAATCTTAATTTAGAACATGCGTGAAGGTGAGACTCCCAACCCCTTGATAGTATTGCAACGTGGTGGATTCGCATAACGGTCTTGGATTTCACGGCCTAACGCGGGCGACTTGAATTATTAATAAACAACAGAGCTGCGCAATTGAAGACCACACCGGTGTTACTTGTTATCAACTTCTCTCCCTGAAGCTAACATGTTAACGCACTCACTCCTAACATTAACGTGGCTTGTCAAGTAAACAAACTAAAAAAAAAAAAGAATCTTGCCTCAAGCAAAGTAAATCACACATCAACTTTATGCAGCGAAGAATTGGGGGGAAGAGTCCCAAATGAAGATGAACAGAAAAGGCCAAGAGGAAGAAAAAGTGATTCAGTTGTTTTAAATCTCTATGCAGAGTCAACAATTGTCATGAAATAATACGGTGAATTTCAGTTTGTTTTTGAATTTGTACAATCATGGAGTCATGAAGTCACGGAATGCTACATTCATGGAGTCGTACAGTAATGGAATGCTACATTCATGGAGTCATGCAGTCATAGAATGTTACAATCATGGAGACATACAAGCATGGAATATTACAATTTTGGAGTCATATACCGTCATGGAATATTACAATCATGGAGTCATACAATCATAGAATATTACAATCGTGAAGTCATACAACCATGAATTCGTACAACCATGACCTCACCGCGATGATAGGTCTTTTGGTATCACAATTAATTGCCTCTATACAACTATTTGTGTACTTATTTTTTCTAATTTCATTAGTGTACAGAAATAATGAAAATCCATGACATTGGAATAAGACTTCATCTGGAAGGAGTTAACCCAGATATTTTGTTTCAATCCCGACTCATTGTCACCTTTTCCTTCCGTGGGTCTTTGTCTTCTTTACACCATTAAAGTTTTTTTTGTTTTTGTTTTTATCATCGCACGCGATAAAACCCTGACGGTCATTATTTAGGCCATCCAGTGAACTCCCAGATAAGAATTTCCCCGTTCCGAGTGTTATCATGGGGGGAGGGGGTGGGGGAGTGGCGTGCTGATGATGGTACCGTTTTGTGAGAGCTTTGTTGCAGTGAATGGGACCGAGGCGCCTGGGATTGGGTTCGGGGGTCCGGGGTTGTTGGGGGAAAGGAGGAAGGCTATGATCAAGGACACCAACAAGCCGTGAGCAGATAGCATTTCATTAGTCACGGCAGATGGGAGCAGTGTGTCTTACGCGGTTGTTAAGGGGGAATAATTCGAGAAGATTAGCCTTCTAAAATATGTTGGAAGCAGGAAAAAAGGAAACCATATATCCCAAGATTTAAAAAAAACATGATTAATGGTGAATCTGCAGAAGGTGGACTCCTTGGAAAGATGAAACAATTGCAAGCGCTTCCAAAAAAAGAATAGTTTAAGATAAGTTACAATTTTCAGACAGGTATGATGTCAGATTGGTAAGTTTTCAGATATGTCAGACAGGTAAGTCTCCAGACAGGTAAAGTATTTTCAACAGACATGTTTTGCAGACAAGTTTTTTTTGTGCTATTGTTTTATTGTTAACAAATAGTGAGCTATGCTTCTGAGTTTGGGATGTGGATTTGAACGTAAATCCAAAGTGCGTTTACCCTAAAAACGATTGTAGATATAAAGACATTGTGTCAGCTCACGTATGTTAGTTTTCAAGAAGCAAAAGTTTCGGTAAAACCAAAAACCAAAAAAAAAGAAAAAAAAAGAAAAAAAAGGTCAAATCTGAAGTCAGTGCGTTCTCTTACACAGGTAGTCTCTTAGCCGTGAGTACAGATAATGTCTTGGGAGATACACAGGTACATAATACATGAACAGTTGAAAGGCATACAGATGGGTTGGGGGAAATGGGGGTAACGTTTGCTTTCAAAATGATCCAAGGATGCGCCCATGGACCTCTGAGATGTAACTATTTTGTGCTACATTGGTATTAACCTTGATGAACTTTAATGCAATGTAGAGTATGTGCCACAGTACTCACCCGTATAGCGCTATCCTTTCTCTTGGAACGGAACATACTGAAGGATATCCCAATATCCCAACGTTCCACTTGATATCTTATAATCCAGCACCGGGTATTAATCCATGCGTATGACAGGATCTGCAGACATCCGTGGACATCAAAGCAGGTGATCCAAGCATCCGGGAACTTCGTTTTCGGCAGTTTCAAAGAGGCGCCCAGCGAATGCCCGGAGTCACAAAGATTGGTAATCCATAGAAATAAGCATTTTATCTTCAAGACGATAATCCGTGGTGCGCGAGGCAGGAAGCACCTGGTGAGGTCGAAACATCCTAACCCCCAGAGGTGCAGCATCCCTTTAGGAGCGCCCCGCGTCCAGGTAGAGCATCCCTTTAGGATCGCACCGTGTCCAGGTGCAGCATCCCCTTAGGAGCACCAGGCGTCCAGGTACTGCATCACGTTATGGATTTCCACTGCACTGGTCTGTTCTGTATTCATTGGCGTCCCGCAAACCGGAGCGTACCATGAAATACGTGAATGAAACGTCACTCGACCGTCTGCAAAGACAAGAACACAGTGCAAGAATAAGATAAAGCTTGCGACAAAAAAGTATAACTAAATCAAATGTTATTATTAGTTCATGTTAAAAGTTTTGATACTGTGCTAATTTTGGCAGATAAACTACTGCAGCTCTGTTGGTCAGTGTCGGCAATGAAATGAGAACAAAAAATCCAACCAAAATATTGTAAACATGTTTTGACAATGCAAAAAAAAAATGAACCATTTATCCCGTGAATACGAGAAGGTCAAATCAAAAGCACTAGGTTCCGGCAAACTTTCTCGACCAGATGTCCGAAGATATCTTAACTTTTTAGAGTGTCTGTGATGGTTAAACTATCGTATCATGCTCCCCCCCTCCCCTCACACTCTTTTCTCGTCTCTTACCAAAAGGTTGGAATCTGGCAACGAATCCACATTCCTGAACACCTTTTGAAAAGTTTAAAATTTATTAGGGCATAGTTAAGAAGTGAAAAGTAAAGAGGGGAAACCGTCTTTTTTTCCTAGTTGAAGGGCTATTTCGATTTCATTCTTAATTTTACAAGGCGGTAGAAAAAAAATAGTTCTAAAAAAAAAAAAAAAAACTATAAAAAAAAAATCGTTGACTGCACTTACAACAGCCATTCTCTAAGAGAGCACTCAAATTTCATTTCGCCTCGAGTCGAGGTTGGCGGGTAATCCAGATAATTCAATTTTCTTGCAGAAACCTTTCCGCTTTCTGGGAACTGGTTGAATAATCTGTCAATTGTGCGTCTGGCTTTAGAGGCAGAAATATACCAACTCGCTAGAGAGTAAAATATGCCAACTAGCTAGAGAGTAAAATATGCCAACTAGCTAGAGAGTAAAATATACCAACTAGCCAGATAGTAAAATATACCAACTAGCTAGAGAGAAAAATATACCAACTAGCTAGAGAGAAAAATATACCAACTAGCTAGAGAGACAAATATGCAACAAATATATACTAACTAGCTCGAGAGTAAAGTATACCAACAAGCTAGAGAATATATATACCATCTAGTTATATGACCTAGCTAAAAAAATATACAAAAAATATATACCAATTAGCTAGAGAGTAAAGTGTACCAACAGGCTAGAGAATATATATATCAACTATTTAGAGACATAAATATACCAATTAGCTAGAGAGTAAAATATACCAACTAGCTAGAGATTAAAATATACCAAAAAGCTAGAGAGTAAAATATACCAACTAGCTAGAGAGGAAAATATACCAACTAGCTAGAGAGTAAAATATACCAACTAGCTAGAAAGTAAAATATACAACAAACATATACCAACTAGCTAGAGAGTAAAGTATACCAACAAGCTAGAGAGTAAAGTGTACGACTTGCTAAAGAGTAAAACATACATACTAGCTAGACTACCGATATTTCTGTCTTTTACATAGTTGTCAAGCCTCAGCGGATAATGCAAACATAGCATCTACTTGGAGTGTGTTACACAAACTTTGCTATCCCACGCCCCACCTGAGATCCTAAAAAGGTGAAACATACCCCCTGACCTATTTAACGTTGCTCCCCGGCGCCCCTCCCCCGCCACCGTTAAATATTTAAATACAATTCCTCTAGAGACTTAATGTCCCTTAAAATCTTCGAATTGCTCCCCCCCCCCCCGACTTGCAGGTGGTGCGGACGCCCCATGATGTGACACAGAGGTCTAGACCTTTCCATTAACATTTCGTTTTTAAGAATCACGACACAAAACTGATCTGGTTGCCTTGCGTGAAATAGTATGATATCGATACCATGTTAACATAATTAATCTACACGAATATGTCCAAACAAACTCAAAAGTTAAAAAAAATTAATTAAAAAAACAATTGCTTGCTATCACATTCTTGGTCAAATATCTCTATATTCAAATCATCATTTCTTTTTGTTCCCTTAAAAATGTGAAATGTGAATCATTCGACACGAGAAACATTATCCTAAAAATTACGTCGGGAAATTTTCTTTTCAAACAAACTTTTCATTCGGCTGCAATCTTAAATTGGATCTAACACTTTTGAAGCTTTTCAATTCCCCCTAAGCTGAAGGGGGAAAAAATAACTTAAATTGCTAACACCCTTTTTTAAAGAAATTCTACATTTCATGCTCAAGTGATAAAAACATAAATCTAGTCTAGACTTTAGAAAACTCACAATAACAACAGGGTGATGAGCATTGCTGATATGCGTAGACAACACTCCCAACAACTACAGAGCGATTGATAGTGCTATAACCCCGTGTAGACCCAGGGGCGTATATCATTTCCCTTACGTAGTGGCAAGCATTACCGCCTTCCCCCACACGCCATTCCAGACCTTGTACATGGTAAATTATGTGCGTGTTTCATACCAGTCATGATAACCGCCTTCCCCCACCTCCCATTCCAGACCTTGAACGGGGTAATTCTGTGCGTGTTTCATACCAGTCATAATAACCACCTTCGCCCACCTCCCATTCCAGACCTTGTACATGGTAAATTCTGTGGGTGTTTCATACCAGTCATGATAACCACCTTCCCCCACCTCCCATTCCAGACCTTGTACGGGGTAATTCTGTGCGTGTTTCATACCAGTCATGATATTATTTGAATCTTGATACTGGAACTCAATATGAACATAAGTAATAAAAAAAATGTACCGTTTAAAAAAAATGTGCATTACCGTTGTTGAATATACTATAATAATATTAATAACAGAATGCTACAGTGCCACCAATATCTTAATCATTCTTCAATTTTTAGCTGATGAAAAAATCGAAATCTGTGATTATTCAAATACGAATGTCAGTTGTCCTGTCATTTTTACTTGGTTTTAATTCATAAAATTAATAATTTCATTGAGCGGCTTGGTGGCTGTGCGGCCAAAAACGTGTCCGTCAGTACCAGCATAAGCCTGAAAGTTAGAAATACTTATTATTTTCTCTAAACAACCGCCTCCCCCCCCCCTTTTTTCAACCACCACTTAATAAAAGAATGAAAAAATATGGATATCTGTGTTTTCTGTCCCATATTAATTCTGTTACCTTGAGAAATTCAAAATTTAGATTTTACCCCCCCCCCCCCACAAAAAACCCCCTCAGATTTGAAGCAACTGTTTCCTCCTCCCCCCTCCTGCGAAAACGCCGCTGTGTAGATTTTTAACATTCTCCTATCAAAAGAGGAATGGCTGTTGCTGGCACCAAGCGTAGACTTAAGCCTTCTCAATAACAACTGGGCGGGGAATAATCCTGGCATCAGGGGCATTGTCTTGTACATCACAGTATTCCATTGATACCCTCGTGTTTTATGTACATCGCAGTATTCCATTGTTACTGTCGTGTTTTATGTACATCGCAGTATTCCATTGATACCCTCGTGTTTTATGTACATCACAGTATTCCATTAATACCCTCGTATTTAGTGTACATGTCAGCTCCTCTCCCCGCCCCCATCCCGACTCTACAGCAGAGCAAGATCGATGTTGTTTTTTTTATCTTCTTTTTTTTAATGACTTCACTCGATTGGCGCATGCGTAGTCAAAAACATGCGTCATTCTGGGTCTAAGCCTCTTACTCATACTCCAACAATGACGTCATCACAGACATATCTTTGCACCATTTGTTCAACTAATAGATCAAGTTCCTCGAAACCAACTAAGTTTTAAAATAAACTTTTAAAAAAAAATAAATAAAGAGCAATCAAAGAATGTTTAGGTAATATGCATCATATTTTAGCTGCAGCTGTGCCCTATAGAAACATGACAAAATGATCTGCTAAGTTCCCGAAAATAATAAAATATATTTTAAATTGAGCACATTAAATAAATGCATACAATTCCTACAGTAGATCATTAAACTTACCCAAATTGAAGCACAATTTAGCAAACCAACAATTCCCGAGTCGAATTTAAAATTACCCTGCGGGTAAATTACATATCGATACTAGCTTTATTTTTTTTATAACCAAAATTATGGATACCGAGCGTGCGTGGCTATGATGATAATTTTTTGAGACCAATTAGAGGCTCCAATCTTCACCTCGTTAGCATCTTTCCGCTCACTGACCCTCGAAACAAAAAAAAAAAGATTGATGTAATTAAAAATGAACGCGAGAGATTACTGAGATACAAATCTCAAATCTAAATTTTTTATTTTATTTTTTTAATGTTATTTTTATTTATATAAAGATACAGTTTTTATCGTTCCGTTCGGCACACTTTTCAATTATGTATAAGGGAGGGAGGGAAAGTTTCTTTACGATGAGAAAATCTTTTACGGAAGAAAGAATTTTTCTTGCGTGCGTCTCTTATCACGGTCTTAAAGCTCTTTAGAAGAGTGTAATATATTTTTTTTTAAATTCATGTCTGGTTTGGTTTGTGTGTCTCGATCTTGTATCCGTTTTCACACTCTTGTATCCCTTTCTTCAACCTCTTATATCTCTCCTTCAACATCTTGTATCCGTTATTCACACACCTGTATCCCTCCTTCTACCTCTTATATCCCTTATTCTACCTCTTATATCCCTCCTTCTACCTCTTATATCCCGCCTTCTACCTCTTGTATCCCTCTTCCAACCTCTTGTATCCGTCGATCACACTTTTGTATCCGTCATTCACACTTTTGTATCCGTCATTCACACTTTTTTATCCGTCATTCACACTATTGTATCCGTCATTCACACTTTTGTATCCGTCATTCACACTATTGTATCCGTCATTCACACTTTTGTATCCGTCATTCCCACTTTTGTATCCGTCCTTCACACTATTTTATCCGTTGATCAAGGGAAACTGCCTACCTGATCAAACGAAGAGACTAAAAGAAAGATTTATTTACTACAAGATTTCAGAGGTACCCATCAAGGTCTTGGCGTAAGGATGCAAATCAAGCAACAACGTCTATTCATACTTTCATCTATCCATAGTTAAGAGAAACCGGTTGAAGTGACTTTACTCTTTACGCGGGCCATAATACTAAAACAAGTGGCTCTGAGCCTACCCACACTCGCTTTTTTTTACAGCCACGTATAAGATGATGTCAACCACAAGAATTCGACAGTGTCAGTCAGCCCGCCTCCGTCAACCAAGGAGCAGACGCGATGTTGACACAACTCAGTTGCAACGAGGTCAGGAGACCACTTCACGAGGAAACTATCACCTGGGCAAAACGTCACGTGTCTAAACAAAAAAAAAAACAACGAATGCTCCATCCACTTATCCACACATCCACAGGATGGGAATGCAAGTAGAAAGAATGTCTTTAAAAAAACGTGTTTAGTTTTCGCCCTCTCCATAAACCAGTTTCAGCGAATGCTCTGCCCTTACCCCCTACCCCCACCACCCCGACGACCACTCACCTTACTACCTCCCACTTGTTCGCCTTAGGTTAAATGTCAAACCAACCCTTAGTTAAAGCCGTCTCCCCGCCATCCCAAAGCGTAAATTCGCATTGATTTTCTCCTCGGGCATGTCTGGTCGGGTGTCAATTTATCTTGATATTAATCTATTCATCCTTCATGTTATCAGTCGGGTGGGCTATTCTTGGCGATGAGACTATGCATCTACGTCATGTTTCGTATGAGGGGGCCCACCCAACCACATCTTTTTCCTGGTTATTGGCCTGTCTAATTGGAACATTGCTGTTGTCTCTAGAACCATGATGCATGAGGAGTCTAACTTTGCCTAGCGGAGTCTTGACCTGTCTTGATTTGAACACTGCAGCAGTCTAAGGAACCATGATGTATTCTGAATCTGGCCTGGGGCAATGGACTCAATATACTGAATACACCTTTGCATAACGCCATTTCCGAGAAAAAGGCACCGACAAAATACATGATCAAACGCCATCCACTGATGGTGTTAGACCAATCCATTGATGGTGTTTGACCAATCCATTGATGGTGTTAGACCAATCCATTGATGGTGTTAGACCAATCCATTGATTGTGTTAGACCAATCCATTGATGGTGTTAGACCAATCCATTGATGGTGTTAGACCAATCCATTGATGGTGCTAGACCAATCCATTGATGGTGTTAGACCCATCCACTGATGGTGTTAGACCCATCCATTGATGGTGTTAGACCCATCAACTGATGTGTTAGACCCATCCACTGATGGTGTTAGACCCATCCACTGATGGTGTTAGACCCATCCACTGATGTATTAGACCCATCCACTGATGGTATTAGACCCATAAAATGATGGTATTAGACCCATCGACTGATGTTATTAGACACATCCACGGATGGTATTAGAACCATCCACTGCTTGTCTTCGACGCACCCACTGAAGTGGTTCAGCCCATCCGCTGCTGACTTTCGACCCATCCGCTGAAGGTGTTCGACCCATACACTGAAGGTGTTCGACTCATCCGCTGCTGACGTTCGACCCATCCACTGAAGGTGTTCGACCCATCCACTGAAGGTGTTCAACCCATCTGCTGCTGACGTTCGACCCATCCACTGAAGGTGTTCGACCCATCCATTGAAGGTGTTCGACTCATCCGCTGCTGACGTTCGACCCATCCACTGAAGGTGTTCGACCCATCCACTGAAGGTGTTCAACCCATCTGCTGCTGACGTTCGACCCATCCACTGAAGGTGTTCGACCCATCCACTGAAGGTGTTCGACCCATCCACTGAAGGTGTTCGACTCATCCGCTGCTGACGTTCGACCCATCCACTGAAGGTGTTCAACCCATCTGCTGCTGACTTTCGACTCATCCACTGAAGGTGTTCAACCCATCTGCTGCTGACGTTCGACCCATCCACTGAAGGTGTTCGACCCATCCACTGAAGGTGTTCGACCCATCCACTGAAGGTGTTCGACTCATCCGCTGCTGACGTTCGACCCATCCACTGAAGGTTTTCGACCATTCCACTGAAGGTGTTCGACCCATCCACTTCTGACGTTCGACGCATTCACTGAAGGTGTTCAAACCATCCGCTGCTGACGTTCGACCCATCCACTGAAGGTGTTCAACCCATCCGTTGTTGACGTTCAACCCATCCGCTGCTGACGTTCAACCCATCCACTGCTGACGTTCAACCCATCCGTTCTGACGTTCAACCCATCCGCTGCTGACGTTCAACCCATCCACTGAAGGTGTTCGACCCATCCACTGAAGGTTTCCATAAATTGCCGTTCGATGCGATTTGTATAAGCTTGAAACATTTAAATATGTTTTACGCTTTAGTGAAACCAATATACAATGTAATTAGTACTCTAGCTCAGGCACAACATACGGCCCGCCAGCACCCACTTTGCGGCCCACGAATTAACGAAATACTCTTAATTCTCACTATTTTCTTATTTAGCTTTCCCCCTATCCTATTATCTCTTAGCCCGCAAAAGTGCTCTCCTATTTTCTTTTGGCCCGGTCAAAGTTTTTCATAAAGGATTACGGCCCACCTTACATTTTGAGTTGTGCAGGCCTGCTCTAGCTTGAACTCTAAAGGTTACAACTCCAGGTCTGGGGTGGGCATGACTCCGATTGAAATTCCAGCCTAACAAGTAACACATACGTTCGTGTTTTGATTTTTCCTTTTGGTAAGTAAACACTTTGAAAAATTAACTTTTATCGTCTTAATTTATTTGTGTACCGAAATATTACATTCACTGAAAGGGACAAAACTGTTGCTCTTTAATGGCCCCGGCAAGTATGGTACAGGCCTGCCTCATCTGGTGGGCAGTCCCGTAAATAAGATTTGTGTACTTAGCCATTTGATTTATTAATCTATTCTCAAAAGTCAATCTAATAATAGAACTAGGTATGTTGAAGCTTCAATCAATAGATGGAAAAATAGGATTTTAACGTTAGAGCCTTCTTCAGCGAACAAGACAAGTAGAAGTAAGACAAGAAACAGAGAAGAGTAGTGCTTGAATGCGATCCATCACTTATTATCAAAGTCCATCTGCAGTTGAAAACGACGCATCATGATGCATCATATTTAAAAGTCAAAAGTCCTCTATCCGGAGTCCTACATTAGTTTATTTCCGCTAACTGCACTCTTTGCATTTAACTGTGGAATCAAATTATTACATTCAGTATACATTTACCAAATGAGGATGTTCCGATAAAACTTTAATGAGAACCACCCTTAGCATCTGTACAAAAAAAAAATCTGGACTAAACTGTCGCTAAACGTGCCATTCACCGAACACGGCATTTAATCACAAAGCTGTCCCACGCAACAGCTCAATATTCCGACATTCGCACCGACGCTTTGATTCCTCGGCAACAGTTCGCTTTGAACATGAAAAAACTCTCTCGTTAACCAATATTAAAACCCGGATATCCTATTCCGATGCATTCTGGGATATAATTTTTTTTTTTTAAATTGCACCACGGCACATTAATATAAGTATACACACTGTATTATTTGCGGCACAATGGATTGTCGTGATCTGTGTGTATCTGCCGTAAAGGACACGACAGTCTTACCATTAGGACTTCATTGTCCACTGCTCCTTCTCTAGTTTTTCGGGTATTTAATCGGTGCTTACGCCACGGGGTCTGTGCCGTATGTCCGAGTTGTAGTCTCAGAGCAGTGTCTAAAGATAATTGTTTAAAAAATTACGATTGAAACATGGTGTCATTGTTTAATAATATTGCCAACCTAGCTTAAAAAAAAATTATGATTTTTCTTGGTAAAGTAGATCAAACAAACTGAGTATACAAAATTCCGATTAGAACTCTGAAAAATTACAATAGATTAATAGAGGAGAGATATTACATAATGTAGCAAATTGTTCTAAATATCTATATTTTATTAAAAATCCTTTTCACTCTTCAAAAAATTTTGATGTCGGTGTTGGGGGTGGGGGGGATGAGTCTTAAAAAGCGTACGTACAACCAGATAAAAGTATGTAATATGCAAACTGCACAAATCCAGTATTGCAATGTTTTGTTTCGTTCTACAGATTCATTTATAAATTATATTACAGAAAACGTTTTAAAAACTTTAAATAATCTCCTCCCCACCCCGTACCCCCAGCCCCCCCCCCCCCTTTAAGTATTTAGTTTTACCATCTTGGTGCAAGAACAAATAGTCTATGTAAATATTCCGACCTGTCTTTCTGGGGGTGAGAATGAACACCGATCTTTTGACAGCTACTATTTGATACGTTCGTGGGCAAAACGGAATGAAGACATAGCGGACGTAATGGCACATTCATGAGCGCAAGGACGATTGTGAAGTTGAAATTCATTGTTTCTTTGAATTTGGGCAGATAAACAGCGACAGTCAAGACAGGCAAATAAACAGCGATTGCCAAGACAGGCAAATAAACAGCGATTGGCAAGTCAGGCAAATAAACAGCGATTGGCAAGACAGGAAAATAAACAGCGATTGGAAAGACAGGCAAATAAACAGCGACGGTCAAGACGGGCAAATAAACAGACCACCAAGACAACTAAATAAACAGAGGCGGTCAAGACAAGGAAATAAGCAAGACCGTCTAGATCAGCGGTTCTCAACCAGTAGGTCGCGACCCCTTTGTACCGTCCCTATCATGCACCTCGTAGCGTCCCTATCATGCACCTCGTACCGTCCCTATCATGCACCTCGTACCGTGCCTACCTTTACCCCGTACAGTCCCTATCATGCATCTCATACTGTCCCTATCATGCACCTCATACCGTCCCTACCTTCACCCCGTACAGTCCCTATCATGCACCTCATACCGTCCCTATCATGCACCTCATACAGTCACTATCATGCACCTCATACCCTCCCTACCTTCACCCCAAAACGTCCCTATCATGCACCTCATACCGTCCCTATCATGCACCTCATACAGTCACTATCATGCACCTCATACCGTCCCTACCTTCACCCCAAAACGTCCCTATCATGCACATCATACAGTCTCTAATTTCACACCGTACAGTCCCTATCATGCACCTCATACTGTCCCTGTCATGCACCTCATACCGTCCCTGCCTTCAACCCGTACCGTCCCTATCATGCACCTCATACAGTCCCTATCATGCACCTCACACAGTCTCTATCATGCACCTTATACCGTCCCTACCATGCACCTCATACCGTCCTTATTATGCACCTCATACCATCCCTATCATGCACCTCATACCGTCCCTATCATGCACCTCATACCCTCCCTACCATGCACCTCATACCGTCCCTATCATGCACCTAACACCATCCCTATCATGCACCTCGTACAGTCCCTACCTTGCACCTCATACCGTCCCTATCATGCACCTCATAGTCCCTATCATGCACATCATACCGTCCCTATCATGCACCTCATACAGTCCCTATCATGCACCTCATACCGTCCCTATCATGCACCTCATACCGTCCCTATCATGCACCTCATACTGTCCCTACCTTCACCCCGTAACGTCCCTATCATGCACCTCATACCGTCCCTACCTTCACCCCGTAACGTCCCTATCATGCACCTCATACCGTCCCTACCTTCACCCCGTACAGTCCCTATCGTGCACCTCATACAGTCCCTATCATGCACCTCATACCGTCCTTATCATACATCTCATACCGTCCCTATCATGCATCTCATACCGTCCCTATCATGCACCTCATAGTCCCTATCATGCACATCATACCGTCCCTATCATGCACCTAACACCATCCCTATCATGCACCTCATACCGTCCCTATCATGCACCTCATACCCTCCCTACCATGCACCTCGTACCGTCCCTATCATGCAACTCGTACCGTCCCTATCATGCACCTCGTACTGTCCCTATCATACACCTCGTACCGTCCCTATCGGCGCACTGTACCATCCTCTCCTATTTCCTCTCCCTGATTCATCGGCTTTGATTTTTGTCCTCAGTGTGATCACTTCTCACCGCGGCTTGGATCACGGGGCCCGGCTATGTATAGGCCTGACTTTACCTACTACGCACGCGTCAGTCTTTGGTTGAGGGTGGAACTGGTATATGGGGTTGATGGGGTAGATGGGGTGGATTGGGCTGATGGTGTAGAGCTGGCTGATGGGGTAGAGCCTGCTCATGGGGTAGATGAGGCTGATGAGGTAGATGGGACTGATGGGTAGATGGGGCTGATGGGTAGATGGGGCTAATGGGTAGATGGGGATAATGGGTAGATGGGGCTAATTGGTAGATGGGGCTAATGGCGGGGTAGATGGGGCTGATGTGGTAGATGGGTTAGATCGGGTAGATGGGGTAGATGGGATAGATGGGTTAGATGGGGCTGATTGAGTAGATGAGGCAGCTGGAATAGTCGGGGTATTTAAGGCAAGCAGATTGGTTTCCTCTGATGACTGAATGTTAGTTCCCATGGCATAACTACATGATAGAGAGGGGGAGTACATAAGTCACAGATCGCACTGGGCGTCAAACACTCTAGTGTATGTGTAGAGGGGAAGGGCGTCGATCGAACCACGAAAAATGATTAAGGGGGGGGGGGGGTTTGGTGGGGGTGATACTTTACCACTCCCTCCAAAAAATAAACAACAGTTTTGACTCCATTGGAGGAGTAAAATAAAAGTATACCCTTTTGATTCCCGCTATAAGAATGTATTTGACTTAATCAAGCTTGAAACCAAACACAATCTACAGTTAAAACAAACAACATCATTTGGCTAAATCTCTTTAAAAAGATAACAATTATATCATATGAAATATGCGTTACTACAATATAAACATCACACATCGACACGCAAATCTAACTGTAAATTTGATTTATTTTTTTTTATTTTTTTGTTTAAAGTGTACATAACGCAGCAAATTTAAATTCCAAAATTTGTGTTTACTTTCCCGTAGCGAGCAGAAGTGGTCTTCAAATACAATTTTCACCTGGCAAAGTTGACCATCAACAGTATCTGCTAACACCAAATGATTCAATTCACAGTAACTTAAGAGCGAGATATTTTAAAAAAAAAAAAAAAAAAGGTTTTACGTCTTTTAGTTGCACAATTAATTCACATGGTTGATCACTTGCTAAAACAACTTTTTTTTTTTTTTTTTTTTTTTGAAACTTTATATCAACTTTGCTTTTGTTTGTGGGCGGGTGGGGCGGGTGGCTGGCTGGCTGACTGGCAGGGTGGCACAATATTCGGACGGCTAATTTGCCAACTTTACGTCAAGCCACCGAGATGAAACTTGGCACATAGACCCAATGACAACACATTCAATCCAATGTTCAGCCTAAACTCACCGAAAATCATTGGTTTTTTTTTACTGTTTTCCCAAAGGGAAAATAATGAAATTCCCGCTAAATGCGTTAAATGAGATTCTTGTTTTAAAAGGTGCAACATTCGTGTTTGTTTTTCTGAAACACTTGGTGAAATAAATCTGCGGTGTAAAATCGGTTGAGTCATTAGAATATTAATATTTTTCAGTGGCGTAAAAAAAATATAAAGTGCGGTTGGGAGCCTGGGTGGGGGAGGGGGGTAGCTCTAATTGGGATTTTTATAAAGTGCGATTCTGGTATGGATGTTTTGTCATATATTCAGCCAGCGCCCCTCCCCCCGCCCCCCTGACACTTTCCATATAACATTTTATAGAGGATTTATACAAAAAAACGTTGTTTTTTAAAGCGTTGTTTGATTTAATCCTTTATGTTGGAATTTCGTTTTTTCGTGGCTGGCTAAATCTTAAGAAGGCTAATTAACCCACTTCCAGTCAGTCTATCGAGCTGAAACTTGGCACATAGACTCGTTTAATTTGATCTCATCTTCATTATACTACACTACAATCCCTCTTTTCTCATGCAAATATTTGCAATGGAGATTTCTACCCCAGTCAGATTCAGCGAATTTCTGACCCCAGAACAGAGCAGTTAGCATTTGTGAATCTGAACCGGGTATGACCCGGAGTCCCGGAGTCCCGGAAATCTGATCTGGGTATGACCCGGAATCCCGGTAATCTGAACCGGGTATGAAACGGATTCCCGGTAATCTGAGCCGGGTATAACCCGGAGTCCCGGTAATCTGAACCGGGTATGACCCGGAGTCCCGAAAATCTGAGCCGGGTATGACTCGGAGTCCAGGTAATCTGAACCGGGTATGACTCGGAGTCCCGGAAAGCTGAGCAGGGTATGACACGGAGTCCCGGTAATCTGAGCCGGGTATGACCCGGATTCCCGGTAATGCCGAGCACTACTCACACATAATATCCCCTGCCATTGAAAGGCGACCAGGTCTGGGTGTTTAAAATAAAGTACCTCAATATATTTATATTGCAACCCAATTTTATTTTTTTTAATGGGTATAAGGACAAAAAAAAACTACTACCAACCAGCGACCAGGAGCACTCTCTCACACGTCAGTGCTCGTCTCAATTTCTGTTATGTTTTAGGTCAACGTTCATGCTATTATTGTTGTGACCTTGAACTTTTGGGTTTGGGTTTGGTTTATCCTCTTAGTGTTATGAAGCCTTCGTCGGGGCTAGTGTTGTGGTGCACCCTGATACCATAGACCCCCCTTAACCCTGATACCATAGATCCCCCCTTAACCCTGATACCATAGACCCTCCCTTAACCCTGATACCATAGACCCCCCCCTTAACGCTGATACCATAGACCCCCCTTAACGCTGATACCATAGACACTCCCTTAACCCTGATACCATAGACCCTCCCTTAACCCTGATACCATAGACACTCCCTTAACCCTGATACCATAGACCCCCCTTTAACGTTGATACCATAGACCCTCCCTTAACCCTGATACCACATAACCTCCCTTAACCCTGATACCGTAGACCCCCTTAACGCTGATACCATAGACCCTCCATCAACCCTGATACCATAGACCCCCCTTAACCCTGATACCATATACCCTCCATCAACCCTGATACCATAGACCCTTCCTTAACCCTGATATCATAGACCCTTCCTTAACCCTGATACCATAGACCCTCCCTTAACCCTGATACCATAGACCCCCCTCAACCCTGATACCATAGACCCTTCCTTAACCCTGATATCATAGACCCTTCCTTAACCCTGATACCATAGACCCTCCCTTAACCCTGATACCATAGACCCCCCTTAACCCTGATACCATAGACCCTCCATCAACCCTGATACCATAGACCCTCCATCAACCCTGATACCATAGACCCCCTTAACCCTGATACCATAGACCCTCCATCAACCCTGATACCATAGACCCCCTTAACCCTTATACCGTAGACCCCCTTCACCTTGGAACCTTACAACCCAGTCCTCCCAGCTACCATAAACCCGGTCCTCCCTACTTCCGTAGACCTCTCTTCCCTGATACCATAAACCTCCAACTCACTGCTACCCTAATCCTTCTCCTCCCTACTATCATAAACCCCATACAACCCCGAAACCCCCTACAACCCCGAAACCCGCTACAACCCCGAAACCCCCTACAATCCCGAAACCCCCTCCTCCCAGATACTATTATTAGCCCCCACGCCCCCGCCCCCCCCCCCCATCTGCCGCGTAACCTTAAAACCGCAAGCACTAATCTGATCTAGAAAGAGCTTCCTGGTAGATGAGCAATGCATGTCTGGAGCTATTACAATCAAATCCCTCGTATTAGAGAGTAGAGCGAAACCACGTCGCTAATTTCCCCCACGGTATTCAGCAGCTGGTCTCAAACCTGAACATTTGGTCCTCTCTAGCTTAGAGTCTAAGCTAACAGGAATATAATTCGTCATTTTTCATCAGAATTAATATATGTCCAACGCACACGTTATAACATTTTTTTTGTAACTGCTATAACTAAACTGAAACATATGATTATAAGAGAGGTTTTCCTGCTTTATTTTGAGAACCACATTCACGTATTCTTTAAATGTCAGAGGTTATTACATAGGTCTCTTCATTTTGCAATGACGTCCCCATTTCCATATTATTAGATGGAGAAGGCCGTGACGTGTAAATAATGAAGAACACTGAAGGTCAGTGTGGCATATTAGGGTGCTTCGTGGCATATTAGTGCGCTTCAAAAGACTGAACCTTAAGGTGTAAAACATTCCAAAAAATGGCGATATCATAGGTTAAATTCACCCCAGGAACCTCCGTCTTTTCTATTCAAGTATCCATTAATCAGTTCTCTACAAATATTTGAGAGTTGAAACACTAGCACAAATGAACGATCCATACTCCGAAGTCGGTTTGGGGAGGCATCTGGGCGATGCTTTAAATATGTGTACTTTTGAAACCCTTATCCGATGACGTGATATAGTGTTTAAAAATCACTTGGCTTATCTAGAGGCGGATTTCTGTCCTTGAGAATATAAACTATCATAATTTTATGAGTAGCTATAAACACTTGCAACCAATTCTAGCAACCACCTTCTCAGCTTTTTACACCAACCAATAATAATATGACTAAGTTTATAAAACGTATTCTTTTTTCTTCATAAAAAATCTTATCTCTCTCATCACATTGGATAATTGTAGCGGTGAAAGGGTTTCATTAAAGACCCCCTTGAAGTCCTCTTCTAACACAAACTGAGAAGCTTTGAAACCACACACTCATATTTACGCGGTTCCTTTGCCCCCCACCCCAACTGTGACAAGACACGATTAGGTGACATTAGAAGCACATCCATTGACATTTAAATATGACGTCACCACTTGTCATCGTGAAACTGAACCCTGCGATGGGATCGGTACGCGTGACCTTGACAATGATAAACGCTGAATGCTAACACGAGTCTACGGCTGCGTTGGCCGAAATTGGCCGATGAGTTTTGGCCGAACTGTCAATGAAATAAATTGGCCTGGAGGATATGACGGAATAGCCAAGGAAATAAATTGGCCTGGAGGATATGACGGAATAGCCAAGGAAATAAATTGGCCTGGAGGATATGACGGAATAGCCAGTGATATAAATTGGTCTAGGACATATGACGAAATGGACAATAATATAAATTTTCAATGAGAACAAGGGTGCTGCTACATCATCTTACTCACCTACAGAGAATAAACATTTTTTTTTTTTTAAATCAAAATTAAATTTACACAGGAGACACATTAATTATGGCCTCTGTGGAAGAGATTTGTTGTTTTTGTATTTTATGTTTATTTTAAAAGCTTTCATCAAATCCAGAAAACGTTGATATGATATGAATATATTTTCTTTCCCTTATGTATATTTAACCCTAACTTTTTTTTAACGGATCCTGTATTGTAAAATAACACATTGTGAATGGGTCACCAAGCTGTAGCGTATCAACCAACCGTCGAAACAAAAATGTTTTAAGGAAAAAACAAAATAAGAATGCCCCAGCGTATCTTTCCTTGTACTCTTAACCCCGATACATTGTGCTCAGGGAGCGCAATCCCCCCCCCCCCCCGCCCCCGCCCTTTTTTTTTTACACACACAACTACAAACTATTGTTACGCCCCAAACGATGTCAGTGTCACTGAGACCCATAGAAGTCAGCTCGGGTGACGTTGATCTGTCAGCACACAAAGGGCTTCGTCTCTCTTGAAGTCCCCCGTTCAATTCTAGAAGCTCCAGATCAGCCATTCACGTGGGTAAAAAAACCGGATGTCCTGTTCGTGTAGGTACCTGTGGTATCAGCGTCTTGGAGGTCTTGTGGTTAATGCTGCCAGACCTTGGGACATTTTCCCCAGATCTGCGGAGTTCAAGACCCACCTATAGATATTTTTGTTTTAACATTTGAGTGCCTTCACTGCTGGTAGTAGCAGTTGAGTCAAACACGCATCCTTTGGTCATCCCATATTGTTTAATTTTTTATAAATTTTTTGATTTAATGACTAGTCTAAGGGTCGGTTCACACGATCAAATTTTCCTCAAGCAGTTGATGCAATTCGTGTATGAAGCCTCGTCACAACTTTCAAATTACTTTTGATCAAATTCCCCAAAAACAAAGACGCCACGCACTATTTAGTGCGTTTCATACAACAATTTGAAGCGAAATTTGATCGTGGGAACTGACGCTAACAGTCCAAGACGTGAAATTGTAACGCAAAAGCACCGATAATAATAACTGCATTTCCAACTAGAACACACACAAAATCTTATATTCACTCACAAATGGTAACATTTCTTACACAGCATATAGTTATTTGCAAGTGGAGAAAGGCGAAGATCAAACGCTGTAATTATGTGGATGACTGTGAACTTTCATGAGAAACTTGATGGTGCTGTACAAATAAAACAAAAACGGCATAACGGAGTAAAGAATTTTTACTAAAAAAAGGATAATTATTGGATCATGTCACGTGCTGGGGATGGATGGTGGTCAAATTAGTGGATTTACTTGTCGGGGGTGGGGGGGGGATATCGCGTTAAAATTTCAAGGGTGTGCATGACAGAAGGCACATGAGTCACGCGCACTTATACACACACACAAAAAACAGAAAGATGAAGTGACGACACAAAATAACAAATGATATATCTCTAGGTATGTGTGTATGGCTGTAACTTAGTGTAACGTTGTGTTCAAGAGGCGAGCAAAATAAAATTCCCCGAACTGATTAGGATTCTTACAAAGTGCGTTACTTGAATGCATATTAAGTCAAGTAACTTTAGTAGACGGGAAGTTCACGCATTGACACCCAACTTGTTTGGTGTGTTACTTCCATTGATTTAATTATATGTTTTGTGGATTATTTCTAATGCTTAAATATCTGTAACAATAACATGGATGAATATGCGCTTTATTCTTTAAAAAAACTACATAAATAGCTAAGTTTTAAGTTCTTGATTATTGATATCAGGGGACACCAAACTTTCTTCACGGCGGCCGGATGAACTGCCCGGAAAACGGTAAAAATAACGCGTGCGGGCCGGATAATTATTCTATACAATACTTAGAAGCAAGTTCAAGTACCGTCGGCGGGCCGTATGAACTGGCCTCACGGGCCGGATACGGCCCGCGGACCGTAGTTTGGTGACCCCTGACAATTGGGACAGTGATGTGTACCGATATTCTTCACTAAATTCACTTCTCGTTCATGAAGCAACTTTCCCTTACCGTCTCGGAGAGTCGTAAAGTTTGTATCACCCAGATTTGACTTCTTAAATCGAAGAGCACCAAAACAAGAAACTATTAATTTTACAAAGTGAACATGGTTGTGAGATGGGAAACAGATTTGACCTTCGACTCCGAGTATTTGACTCGGAATCTTTAAAAAGACAAACGTCATCTCAGTGATTGTATTTTGTATGTACGTTATACGTTTTTAATCAATCCTATTAACGGACAACTGTAACATTTGACAATATAGCGTCGCACGGAGAGCCCATGATTTAAGTCGCTCAGATAATAAAGTTATAATTGTATGAAGATGAACGATGCATGCTGGGGAAATCGACAACGTTCTTCAGTGGCTGACAGCGTCAATTGTGCGCGTTGGCACTAAAGCATTAAATAAACAGCCGCACCATTGGACGTGACCACGGTGTGCAGCGCGAACAATGTGCACGGTGTTGTATTGAGGGGTTGTTCAATTGTTGACGCTCGTTGCCACGGGGGGCAAAAACTGCCCCACACAATTATTCCCAGGTGTGAATGCACTTTGTCCCAGATTATTGGTCACGCCTCTTTGGGGAGGTGGAGGGTAGGAGGGGGGGGGAGCTCAAGAATTCTCTTTAAAGCAGTGGTTCTCAGTTGGTTACTACCTCCGATATTCATGTCTGTTTTTTTCTATGTATCATTATCTCATCAAATTCGCTGTCCTTATTATGACTAAAGAAAACACAGGTATTGTAACTGGATCATTGACTATTGAAAGGTATAGAAGCAAATGACAAATAGTTAGGTCTCTAAGCTAGTAAATTAAGTGATTGAAAAAAAAAATCATTCATACTTTCATTCCTTAGTTCTCAACCTGTGGCTCGCGATCCCTTTGATAAATGTAAATAGGACAATATCAAAGTTTGTTCATTACAAAAAATGTTCATAATCAGAACCTTTCATTGCCCTAAACAGTCCACACAACTTTTAGAGCCCACGGTGTATTTGAAATAATGTCTTTACAAAGTTGTCAAGCATTTAAGAGTGTAATGGCATTAAACATCACGTTGACAACGAACTTTTTGTTTCCTGAAAGGGAATTCTTTTCTTTTAACACTTAGAGAGGTGTTAGCTATTTAACACATCCAAGCTCTGTCGCAATTTGTGTCGCCCCTATGAATGTGAAGTCCGGGCGAATAAGCTCAGCTAAAACTCACTGTGGTACGTGGGCTAGATGAGCCCCACTGTGATAAGGGGCCCAGATGTGCCCCAGTGTGATAGGGGAGCTCAGATGAACTCCACTGGGATTAGGGGGCCCAGATAAACCCCACTGTGATGGGGGCCCAGATGAACCCCACTGTGATAAGGGACCTAGATGAACCCCACTGTGATAGGGGGCCCAGATGAAACTCTCTGTGACAGGGGGCCCAGATGAACCCTATAGGGATAGGGGAATTAAAACAGCTATAAAAATTGGCCCATTTATAAATAGACACCATGCATATTTTGAAAATGTCTTTATCCCAGTAACTTCAGCCCATATACACAAATCTGATCCATCTTCATCATTTACAAACACCTCAAAAATCTACATTTTTACAAAAATTTCACCCATCTACACCTTTTACACAAATCTGACCCATCTACACCCTTTACACAAATCTGACCCATCTACACCCTTTACACAAATCTGACCCATCTACACCCTTTACACAAATCTGACCCATCTACACCCTTTACACAAATCTGACCCATCTACACCCTTTACACAAATCTGACCAATCTACACCCTTTACACAAATCTGACCCATCTACACCCTTTACACAAATCTGACCCATCTACACCCTTTACACAAATCTGACCCATCTACACCCTTTACACAAATCTGACCAATCTACACCCTTTACACAAATTTGACCCATCTACACCCTTTACACAAATTTGACCCATCTACACCCTTTACACAAATCTGACCCATCTACACCCTTTACACAAATCTGACCCATCTACACCCTTTAAACAATTCTCATATATCTCCAGCATTTATTAAAAATGCGTAATCTCGTCCATTCAGTCCCCTTCCCCCCACCCTATAACACCTAAGCACACCAGTGCACCGACTAAAAGTCTTCGCATTAATACCCAAAACTAAGTTAATATTGGGTTATATCAATACCTAGATATTGAATTTAAAAAATGAACTCAAACAAATAAAATGGACAAATGCTTACAAAGGCTTTAGAATAACACTGGGGGCCCAACGACGAAAGTTACAGAGCCATCTATTAAAAAATGCTTTGTGATCACTCATCGATTATTCACCAGTATTGACAAAGACACCGAGATGGTTTCTTAAGTGAATTGAGTTTTCTGTTTTGAGTCCATCACGGATACCGGGTATCGACAAGGAAAGCAATAATCGAATCTCTTGTTGCTCGTGAGACGTCCCTTTGGCACTTTAACAAAAAAAATATTTAAAATGCCATCGTTGTTAACGACTATCGATATAATCAAGTTTGCGAAGTAACTTGACCGTCTCCTGGCAAAGAGGCACTGCAGTTGCTAAGTGATTGTTTACAAGTATCGATACACAGCGGCAAGGAGCTCTAGTGAACGTGTCACGTGAGTTATGGAGCTATTGATGTATTGTCCGGTCGTTCATGTATGGCTGACTAATTTATTGTTGTCCAGACCATTCATGTATGGCTGACTAACTTTTCATCCAGACCATTCATGTCTGGCTGACTAACTTTTCGTCCAGACCATTCGTGTATAGCTGACTAACTTTTTGTCCAGACCATTCGTGTATAGCTGACTAATTTTTTTTCCAAACCATTCATGTATAGCTGACTAGCTTTTTGTCCATACCATTCATGTATATCTTACTACTTTTTGGTCCAGAACATTCATGCATGGTGGACTAACTTTTTATCCAGACCATTAATGTATAGCTGACTAACGTGTTGTCCTGTCCATTCATGTGTAGTTAACTAATCCACTCGTGGTAGAATAGAAAAAAGGGTTCTCTTGTTAAAAAAATACGAGGGATATGTGTGTTGGCATTTTTTAACTGATTGCTTTAGATCAGCGGTTCTCAACCTTACTAAAGCCGCGACCCTTTAATACAGTTCCTCGTGTTGCGGCGACCCCCAACCACAACATTACTTTCGTTGCTACTTCATAACTGTAGAGTATATGTGTTTCCCGATTGTCTTAGGCGACCATTTGGAAAGGGTTGAGAACCGCTGCTTTAGATCGTATTTTCATGCATTAGAAGGGGGAAAAAAAACACTAGCGAGAATTCCAGAATATAAAGAGGATTTTAAAGTAAAATTAGACAGGTAATTCACATTCAGAAGACAAGTCCACATTTTTAATTAATCAATATTTAAATATATTGTATTTAAATAAACCCTGTAATTAGATAGCCACATTAATTTCTATATTCCTTCAAATAACATTCTATAGCTATTTCTTCCAACAAAATTATAATGCTACCAATCGCTTTCTATTGCTATTTCTTACAATCTTTGCCTCGCATTTTTTTTATGCACCGAATTCCTCTAGGCAACGTTTCTCCATAGGTTACGTCTGATAGCAACCAACATTTCGCTTGACCATGAGTTAAAATATTTACCTGATGAAATCACGTTTAATCTTGACACAGAGACAATTTATAAAATTCGAACAGAATTTTGCATAGAAAACACCTTATAGCATTCAAGTTGCTTGCTTGTGCAGATAATTGATGACTCTTAAAATTTATTGTTTTGGAGTCTATTGCATTTCAGAAAATATAAATATTTACTTCGAATTTTTTTTTCAATATTGGCCAAGACAATTAGACCTGGGTCAAAATGCTGCCCAACCATTAAAAAAAGTGTGCCCCCCTCCACCGTACCCCCCTCCTCTACGCGGCTGGGAGCTAATCCAGACAGATTTACTCATTTAGATTTCAATTACAAAACAATCCATTCCTAAGTCACGTATTCGTTGTTGATTTATTGTTTGCCACTCCGCCCATCCCCCACCACTCCCACACGATCACAATTTTTTTTCCCCTTCGTTTTTCCCATTGGCAAGAAGGAGAGTCAAAACTGTTGCTAGACACCGAGTCTATCGAAATGAGATCTGTTTTAACTATATTCATAGGCTGTTACCTTCAAATCGAACCTTTGTGATTTATTGATCGTGATAAGATTTTCTAGTTCTAGTGGAGTGATTGAATGGAGACTTTATGCAAGGATTGTTCTAGTGGAGTGATTGAATGGAGACTTAATGCAAGGATTGTTCTAGTGGCGTGATTGAATGGAGACTTTATGCAAGGATTGTTCTAGTGGCGTGATTGAATGGAGACTTTATGCAAGGATTGTTCTAGTGGAGGGTTTGAATGGAGACTTAATGCAAGGATTGTTCTCGTGGAGCGTTTGAATTGGGACTTAATGCAAGGATTTTCTAGTGGAGCGTTTGAATTGGGACTTAATGCAAGGATTTTCTAGTGGAGCGTTTGAATTGGGACTTAATGCAAGGATTTTCTAGTGGAGCGTTTGAATTGGGACTTAATGCAAGGATTGTTCACTGGGAGTGTTTTACTTGGATTTTTTTTTCAAGATTAAAGCTAAGCTAGGTTCTTATCAGCTAAGTGAACTGTCTAGTCTGTGGGCTGTTGAATGAGACCAGATCTGAAGTCTCGTAAATTTTCGACTGTTTTAAGTTCTGCCTAGAAGTGGTTTTCTCCAATCCTGTGACATTTATAAAATTAGGAAAAATTCACGTTCACATATATAATACAATTTAGGTCATTTTTTTTTAATTAAACTAAACCATACTAAAATTAAATGTTTTATTCAATTAACTTTGTCTTATTGACATGATTTGTTCTTTAAAGATTGGATTTGTAAAATGTTTCCCGTAAGATTCAAAGTTCTTGTTGTTACAATGGCCTTCAACACTTTCTTTAACGGAAACTTTACGAACGTATAAGACAAAGTTTCGAGATTATTCAAGTTCGGATATGATCTCAGTTCTAAGTCTAGCCACATAATCAAGTTGCAGCTACACTTGATGTTCACACTGACATCAATTACAGCCGGCTTTATACCACGTGACAAGTTCTGATACATGCGCACTTGGAGACCGCGCATTTATTGTCTCCCCCTTATCACGCGCCTTGTTGTTGGCGTGAGACGGAAGTGACGGGATTTCAGGGCCTTGGCCGTTGATCGTCAATTTTCTTCTTTCTGGCCACTTCCAGCGATATTACAAATTTGTCAAAATGCCGTTTTTTTTCGTGGATACAGCTTTAATACTAGGCCTTCCAATTGACCTTACACTGATCTTGTCTACAGTTTGAAATATGTGTTGAAACTGTGGTCACTGTGTGTTCTTATAAATTTTGCCACGGTGTGTTCTAATAAATTTTGCCGATCATTTTTTTACGTTTAATGATGAAAGAATACCAATGTATGTCTTTATTTTTTTTTTTTTAAAGAAATAGTAATTTAAATATTCTACTACCTAAATACAAAAGTTATGAATTATGTATTCATTTGTATGTCTCGCATATTTGCACACACAGACAAATTAGTATTATTTTAATTTTTAATTGTTTATTTTTTCCTTCGTTTGAACAAAAAGTATATAAAAAGCAATTGTCTGTTTTAAAGTTCATGACAACAAATGTCGTGTTAATTATGTGCATGCTCCTTTTTGGTAAGAGCTTTATAAAGAATACATGCTGACTTCCCTTGCAATGTGTTTGTGCGAATTAACTATTGTTCTGTAATTGGTATTGATAGCCCTGAGTTGTGGGTCAAATAACGATCAGATTATTTTGTCGAAACCCTAAGTATCCACTATCAACCATGGATGTATGTGACCAGGCGGCTGACATGCTAAGATTTCATGGGGCTTACTCGGACGGTAGACCATCATCACCTTCCTGTAAATTCATATTTCGAGAATGAAGTCAGAGAGAACTCTTCTGCCTTCAGCTCTCTTTTGAGATCGAATTATGTTAAGCAAGGATTGGACTTTTTCAATGGACTTTGACTTCTTCAGCGCGAGGTCTGCCCGATGCTTCATTCACATGGTGTATTGGCCAGATTGTTAATAATATGCTATTTAGAAATAGTTCACTCCTCGGTGTGTGTGTGGGGGGGAGGGGGGGAATCATGCGTGGATCTGCCTGGGGCTGGGAACCACTGATCTGCCTGGAGGTGGGAAACACTGATCTGCCTGGGGGTGGGAATCACTGATCTGACTGGGGGTGGGAACCACTGATCTACCTAGGGGTGGGAACCACTGATCTGCCTGGGGGTGGGAACCACAGATCTGCCTGGGGGTGGGAATCACTGATCTGCCTTGTGGCGCACTAGTGTGTGGGAATCACTGATCTACCTGGGGGTGCACTACTGTGCTGGAATCACTAATCTACCTGGGGGAGCACTAGCGCGTGTGAATCACTGATCTGGTTGTGTGTGACGTACGTGTCGGAATCACTGATCTGCCTTGTGGTGCACTAGTGTGTGTTAATCACTGATCTACATTGTGGTGCACTAGTGTGTGGGGAAACAATGATGTGCCCCAGGGAAAAAAAGGGGGGGGGAGGGGGCTCTAGCGTGTGTGAATCACTGATCTACCCGTGTGTCAAGTGTTCTATTTCTCTCACGTGCCAGGTCATCAATTATTATCATTACACCGGCGCCTGTTTTACGCCACGTTATAATGAAGGGAATAACTATTTCTCTCGTACGGTAATGTCATTTGTCCAAAGAGTGGGGATGAAATGTCACATCATAGTAAATGTCACCGTCATGTTAATGTAAAGCTGCTAAAGATCAATCACATAAGCATTCGAAGATAACATTTGTTGCATCTCATTTAGGCACGCAGTATCATGCATCCGACTTGGGCGAGCTTAACTTATTCCGCGTATCACGTTGCTGCCCTTACACCCTGGTCGGAAAAAAAGCAACTTTATCAACACGGACAATTTTGATGTCATGCCAAATGTTTATTTAACGTCAGAAATTATCATTAATTTATTATAATCATCTGGGCTGCGAAGTAAGGAAGAATAGTTTAGACTCCCAGTTTTGTCATGTAACGACACGCAGAGACTGATGAATGTCAAGGATACGAAGTAAGGGCGGAACAAAATCCCATAAAATCATTGCACTCTTACAATCCTATTGCCACTGACAACGTGAGTATGGACAAGGGAGAACTAAACTTAGTAAACCTAAGACAGAGGTAAACTTAAGCACAACTAAGACAGGGGTACACGTCAGCACAGCTAAGACAGAGGTCAACTTAGCACACAGCTAAGACTGACGTAAACTTAAGCACAACTAAGACAGACGTAAACTTTAGCACGGCTAAGACAGAGGTAAACTTAAGCATAGCTAAAACCGAGGTAAACCCCAGTACAGCTAAGACAGAGGTAAACCCCAGCACAACTAAGACAAACGTAAACTTAAGCACAGCTAAGACTGGGGTAAACTTAAGCACAGCTAAGACAGACGTAAACTTAAGCACAGCTAAGACTGGGGTAAACTTAAGCACAGCTAAGACAGACGTAAACTTAAGCACAGCTAAGACAGACGTAAACTTAAGTAAGGCTAAGACAGAAGTAAACTTAAGCGCAGACAAGACAGAAGACTCGCTGACCAACATTTCAGAAGTATTATAAGACAACCTGAACACAGCATCCATTTCACATGTCCCTACATCCAGGTTGCAATCATCATGTTAATTGTTTCAAATGTTGCTATACGAAAATATCCACGTCATGCAGTATCTATAACTTCCACCAGACAAAATGATTATTAGTGCATTGATTTTCCTGCTACAACAGCCGCATAACTTGTGCGTGTGTGGGGGGGGGGGGGGGGGATTGGTTTCCCCCGTTAATTCCATGTCTGCGTCTTCGGCCGCTCATTGGAAACAATTAGGGAGATGGACTCGATAACAGAGTTGATTTACTCAATACAAACGTGGTCCTGCAGGTGATGATGTTCATAAATAAATCAGTAGAGTGGCGTGGCTGATTATTATTCGTCGACCTTGGCATTACATGAAAGGGATCGAAGTGTCCCAAATGGAATCTTTAAAATATCGGCAATTCCCGGTTAAAACATTGTAAACGGTTGCGAATATTGTTTGTCCTTCTGTTTTACACTGCAACATCTGGGGGTTCTCGAACTTTCATACTCAGAACAGAATAAATGTTTCTAAGAAGAATACATATGTCACTGCTGATGTCATTAAATTAACAGTTCGGCACAGAAATTTTTGTTATTTTGATAAGCCCGAAAAAAATTCAACGACAGTTTCACAAACACATATTATTCTTTTTCATAATTATCAAAAAGTGTGTTTTTTAAACTATTATACATGCCGTGAATGTCCTTCCGGAAGTTAAGATATACTTATACAGGGATTTGGTATGGGAAGAGATTGCCCAAGGTGTGGTCCTTGAATGCATGGACTCTCAACCTTTTGTAGGTGCTCCCCATGAAACATTAAAGCACAGGTGTAAACGTCTATGACTTGTAAGTCTCCCTTTTAACGAAGGAGATTTGCTGTGCCATTTGTTATGACTTGTAAGTCTCCTTTTTAACGAAGGAGATTTGCTGTGCCATTTGTTATGACTTGTAAGTCTCTCTTTTAACGAAGGAGATTTGCTGTGCCATTTGTTATGACTTGTAAGTCTCTCTTTTAACGAAGGAGATTTGCTGTGCCATTTGTTCAAAATTTTAAAAAAAAAAAAAAAAAAAAAAAAAAAAAAAAAAAAACCTGTTACTCTTATATACAAAGTAGGAGTGGACGTCGATATACATACACAGATATAGTGTGTACAGAGTCGATATATGTCGGTGCAGTGTTCACTACATCGAATCTACAGTGATCTCATAGCTGACATGTTATACAAATCAGCGCCGATAAAAGCTTTTCAAGTGGTGAAGTATCGTCTTCAAACCCGTGCACAATGATATCGCGAGCCCCTTTACAGACATAGGAGCCAGAATGATCAATGCATTGATCAAAATGTAGAAGAAGATGATTTGAAGAAAAAAAAATTATTTGTGTTTCCGAGAAACGCTCTTTGAAAAATAGAGTAAATGATTTTCAGTACGAAATGCTAGAAAGGCTAGTTGGTCCACGGCAACTGTCTCCACATTAGAAGGAGATTCGCATCTCCAGAAATGTTGGAAGCTAGAGACATATGACATATGGGTACTGAATGTATGTTGTTGACATATGAATACAGAACTTAGTGTTTGACATGCAGATATATGTAGATATACCGTGTGCGTTAGAAATATGACCATATGGACCTACGTGGTTAGCATATAACAGTAGACCATAGATACGTGTTGTTGAAATGTGAATATAAAATTATGTGTATGAAATATGATACACGCGTTTGACAACAGATATGTGGCGTTGACATAATCATACGAATAAAGACCGTATGTTGATGTATGAAATTTATCATTGAATGTAACCCGGAAGCTCCCACAATGCAGGTTACGTAGTGTTTATAATCTCCCTTTACACCCACCGCCAGGAGTCAATTATCCTACTTTGAATATCTGTTTCCAAAGGCAACAACAAAACAAACAAACAAACAAAACAAAAAAAACGCCCTCACAAAAGACAAACAGAAATATGAATCCCTTATCTACGTTATCAAGTGACGTCAAGTTCGGACTACGCCACAAACAGGTATTTACCTACCTCACATCAAGATTAACACATAACTTAAGTTGAAGTTTCAAATGAATCACCAACATCAAAATATGTTCCTTTGGAGTGGTGGAAATAATATATAAAAAGTCACATTTTCCCGACAATATTCCTCTTCCAGCCAGCGAACATTATTTAAAAATAGCCAAAAAGCTTCCAAAATTAAACACCTAATTCTAAATAACATTTAATGGCTTCGCGAAAAGAATCACATAATCTGAAAATATTCAGGACGATTCAAATCAACACTTGTCACCACACTGATAAATCTGTACAAGTGGAAACATCAAATATCCATGTTGGGTGTTTGAAACGGCTGTAATCAACAAGTGAGCACCACTCACATAGAAACCATATTTTGTCCCCCCACTCAATTATTCACACATTTCAAAACGAAACATTCATTTTTCGCGCTGGTCCCGTGACGTCTCCGCCCAAAGAATGATGTCCGTTTGATCGACTGTCAAAGTGTTTACGGCTGCGCGTGCGCTACTTCGTGGCCCCTCGTTATCTATTTCCTGCCCCGGGGGGGGGGGGGGAATGGGAATTTCTTCACAAAGCTCACCTTGCCCCCGCCAGCTGTAGTAGTAAGGCGGGTGAACTGTGTGCAGGAGCGACTCTATCGCTGAGTCCGTCCCTGGGCCTGACGGCGGGAGTTGTGAACGGGAAGCGAGGGCATGGCGCGTACCAAACTTTGAAATTTAAAGCTGGAATTATGTTCGCCACGGTCACTCTCTATAGTGGTTTGGTTTGTTTGTTTTTGTTTGTTTTTTTTTTTTTTGCTGTTGTTGTTTTCTTGCTTTTACAATCAAAACTAAGTAATGAAAAATATTTATCTCTTTTTTTTAAAATAATTATTTTAAATTTTTTAATTATTTTTGGTTTATCATCCCAGAGTTGAATCAGAAACGCATTGAGGAGATGGGACCTTTACATTATAAAGATCCTCATTCAAAAACTGATTTATGAATAAATTATCTTAAAATTAGAATTGAAACTTGAAAAACATTGAAGTAGAAAAGTGAACACACGTGTTGAGATGCAGATTGTCAAAACAAGTGGCGTAGGCAGGTGGATGCGGAGGGGGGTGGTCAGCACCGGTCGGCACTTTTTTACTTTTGGTGGAGGGGCGGTACTTTCGGCCACTGCAATAAGGAGTTGTTTTTTTTTCATGGAAGGGTGTGGCAACATTTTCGCCCGCCTTAAGCGGCACCAACCTTACAAACGCCTCTGTGTGTCTTTAAAGGAGTATCCGATGCTGCCGAAGATAGAGGAATGCATCTGCATAATGTTAAGATCGTTTCTAAAGGTGCCATCAAATCAATATTGGATGTCGGATTTATCATTGGAAAAGTCTCAGATGTTTTAAAAATTGGAACAAATTGTGCAAGTTTGGTCTTAATTATTTGGTGTTATTTTTTGTGGGGATTTTTTTTAAGCCTTTACTTTGTCTGCTGCTGCTTCTTCCCCCCCCCCCCCCCCCCCCTCGCGATTCCTGAGTTATTTTTTTTTCTCCCTGTCAATTGCTTTGATAAATTGAAAATGTCAAAAATTTACCTTAAATTGTAAGAATATAAATCTTGATTTATTCTCTTCAAATGGGGAGGATAGTCTAATCAGCGTCAATGTGTAAGCTTCATACAAACTTATAGGATGTATCACATTTATGCAAACGTGATTTAGCATCGGCCTTTAACATGTCTACTTTGCCATGCAAGTAAGGTATACCTTTGCCAAATTTTTACTCTGAACCATTGTGGATATTAAAATGAAGCTTAATTAACGTACAATCTTTGCAAAGGTAAACCGCTCATTATCTGGCGTCTACTTTTAAGCCACTAAGCCACTTCGCGAGTTTCTGTTTTGTGATTTCTGTTCACACTATCTCTGTTTAAGATATCTCGGTACACACTATCTATGTACACCCTATCTCTGTTCACACTATATCTGTACAAATTATCTCTGTACGCACTATCTCTGTTTATAGTATATATCTACACACTATCTCTATACACCTTATCTATGTACAAACTATCTCTGTACATCCTATCTCTGTACATTCAATCACTGTAAATACTATCTCTGTACTTACTTTCTCTTCACACACTATCTCTGTACACATTATCCCTGTTTACACTATATCTGTTCACACTATCTCTGTTCACTCTATCTCTGTAAACACTATCTTTGTACTCCCTTTCACTGTAACTTATATATGTACACTCTATCTCTGTATATACTATTTCTGTAGTGGCTACTTCATACCCATATATACACTATCCTTACCACAAATATACCAATCTTACTACACTTAAATCTTGCACAACAAACCCGCATCTACCCATTAAACCTATCATCTTAAAGTGGCCCGGTTCCTGCAACAGTGTGGCAAGTTGAATGAGCAAGTGACCACTAATAAAGGGCCAATGATATGTGGTCCCAGCCTCTGTGGTCCCAGCATCTGTGGTCTCAGCATCTGTGGTCGCAGCTTCTGTGGTCCCAGAATTAGTGGTCCCAGCCTCTGAGGTCCCAGCCTCTGTGGTCTCAGCATCTGTGGTCTCAGCATCTATTGTCGCAGAATCATTGGTCACAGCATCTGTGACCCGAGCGTCTGTGGTCACAGCATCCGTGGTCCCAGCATCCGTGTTCACAGCATCTGTGGTTACAGCATCTATTGTCCCAGCATCTGTGGTCTCAGCATCTGTGGTCCCAGCACCCGTGCTCACAGCATCTATTGTCCCAGCATCTGTGGTCACAGCATCTGTGGTCCCAGCATCCGTGCTCACAGCATCTATTGTCCCAGCATCTGTGGTCTCAGCATCTGTGGTCCCAGCGTCTGTGATCCCAGCAAGCGTTGTAACTCGTGGGCAAGTGCACAAAATCAATCCCATTCCTCATTTATCTTGTCACGCTGTCGCTGGGAATTGGGCTGTTGTTCCATGGCCCACCCTGTATTAGTTTTCTTCTGGAGTGATATTCAAATTTTAGATTCCAGAACGCTTCATAGGTCAGATTGTGTTCATATCATAGTCTAAATGCGAGGGCGCCATCATTGATATGACCTTAATAGTGAATTAATCTGTATAATCTCATGTACTTCCCAAACACAAAAGGCGCCAAAGTAGTCCTTTTTACTGATCCGTCCCGGGCAGTGGCGTAATGAGGGGGGAGCAAGGGGGTCATCATGCCCCGGGCGCTACTCACAAAGGGGCGCCAAATGGTATATTTTAATATATATTGTATGGTTTTCGAATAAGGGGGGGCGCTAAAAAGGTTTTGGGGGCGCTAAAAAGGTATTGTGCCCCGGGCGCGAGTTAAGCTCGCTACGCCACTGGTCCCGGGCGTCAATTTTATATGTATAGATATATATTGTGGGGCGACGTTTTCAGACCTCGTCCTAGGGGAATAGTATATTAAAATCTGGTCAATCCTTACCAATAATAAATAAATTATGTTTAGTGAAACTTATAGTCTGTAGCAAAGAACCCCCTCATCCCAAAAAAAAATTAAAAAATTCCTGCATAACTTGAGTTAAAAATCAGTGCTGACTTGTGCGTAGCAATAGAATTGCTACTTGTTTACCTTAAGCAATGTACAAAATGGTTTTTTTTAATAGATATTTTTTTAAAAGGTGTAAAACTGAATGATATGAAAACTGAACTTTAAGACGGGGGGGGGGGGGGGGGGGGCTCAGTAAAAAAAAAACCACACGGTGCGTTAATAGAGCTGGTTGCCATATAAGGATCTTAACATTTATCCCAAGGATATGATCTTTGAATTCTTTAGGAAAAAAAAACGCTAAATTTTGGTACTAAATAAAAAGCTGCGTTGCTTCTGATCAGCTGAAACAGCTTGACGTGAGACCATAGTGTTTTGTACTGGTTAGATTAGTAATCACACAAGCCGTAGCTAAACTTCCTCACCAAGTCATTTAGATTGGGTACTTAGCTGAGCGCATTCAATGCTCATGGTCTTCACGTACTTCAGACAACACTTGACGGGAGGGAAGACATACTAGTGCAACGGTACCTGCGTGCTCCGCAACCTCGTAGAGACTCCTCTCAAACTATAGATATGTGTGTACCCCTGCAGTATTAGAGACTCTTCTCAAACTAGATCTTTGGGTACCCCTGCAGTATTAGAGACTCTTCTCTAACTAGACATTTGTGTACCCCTGCAGCATTAGAGACTCTTCTCAAACTAAATATTTGTGTACCCCTGGATTGAAATATCTCCAAATTGCTTATATATATTTAAACTTAACCATCGCATTTTCCTTGTCTGGACCTCTGCCCCATACCCCATCTCTGCCCCCCCCCCCCCCCATGGAAACGTTTGTTGGCCTGCGCTAAAATAAGACAGTGCCAAAAACAAAATCTTATTTCAAAAATGAGCTAAATAATGTCTGTGTCTGCGCACCCCAAACTATTTTTGGACGGAAATTTCTTCGAACGGAAGCTTATTCGAAATGGAATTTGTTAATTGAAGATTTCTTTCTTTCTTTCTTTCTTTCTTTATTCTTCTTCTCCTATATATGAAGGGCCCACGATCAATGTTTGATCATTCTGGCACCTATGCATGTAGAGGAGATTTGCAATGTTTCTGTGTCTCATGGTGTTGATGAGGATATTTCACTGGTTACAAGAGTAACTGTGTGAGGGTATCATGCACTGGGGGTTGGAAGGCCTGAGGAAATAGACGCAAATATGTCAAATGTTGTCGACTCAACTGCTCCTTTTGAAAGCTTGTTCCAGTCCCTGATTGTCTTTGGCAGGAATGAGCGGTTCCTATACTGGCTTCTTGCTGGTATGAGCCGGAACTGCATGTCATGGTCTCGTCGCTGTCTATGGGGGAGAGGGGATGAGTTTCTGTTTAATGCTGGAGCAGTGGACCAGCCCATTATTTATCTTGTACATCATGGAGAGCCTGGATAGTCGTCGTCATTCCTCCAATCAAATTCCTATAAAATATGAACTCAATAAAGTCTGGGACTGATCATCCATGCAACTGGAAACTGATTGCTTGAATTTATTTTACTAGTGGCGACAGTTACATAAAATATTGGTGCATTTCTTTTTCTCATATATTTTTATTACCCATTCTGCCACTAACTTTGTATTGCTACCATAAATATCCAGATTGTGTTTTAAAATATTGATTGAAAAAATTCGTGTAAAGAATGAATGTATTCAGGCATGACGAGAGGGGCGGGCTGCCGGTACATTGTTCCGGGACTCACGGTGCTCAAAGAGGGAACGGGGTGGGGGCATGAAGGAGAACTTTAAAAAAAAAAAAAAAATTAGCAAAAACAAATTTTGAAAAGAAAAATAATGTAGGATAAAAACTTCCCACTCTATACTCTGTGTGAATAGCATAACCGACCTGCAGCCTTGTTTGACAGTAACAGTCTTGAATAGCATAACCGCCCTGCAGCCTTGTTTGACAGTAGCAGTCTTTAACATTGTCAGCCCCATCCCGCAACCTCAACTCAAAAAAAAATATGTTTTTCCTGTTTTTTTTTAAAGAGGCGATGAAGGAAATAAGATGACACTGATTTCAAGACATAATAAAAACACCAAATCACTGCGCTTAATGAGAGTCTTAAAAAAATAGTGCGTTTGGTGCTTAATATTTTCTTTTGTGTCCCTGAAATAGTTGGTGAAATAAATATGCGGTCTGTAAGCGGGGGGGGGGGGGCATTAGAATATTAATATAGATCATGGGCGTGAATAAAATGTGCGGTTTCGAGCCATGGGGTGTGGGCATGGGCGCCCGCAGGTAGTGGCAAGGTGGGGCACTTGCCCCCCCCCCCTGGATTGATTGATTTAAAATAAAATTTAGACAAAAATAGACAAACAAATGTATTAAAGTAAAGAGAAAATAAAGAGAAAGTAACTAAGCTGATGCTGATCTCGTTTTACTGGGTAATTATTTTTATATTTTCTATATTAATTAGTTTTACAAACTTTTATCCGCCTGTCAGGTAAGCCTTACTAGTTTTGCTAACATTACAAGCAACAACATGTACGGTGGAGCGATCGTTCAGCACATTACGTCGTGTAAAAACATGGCTTAGATCTACAATGTCAGATGAACGACAGTCTGCGTTGTGCATGTTAAGCGTACACAGAGACAAAGTGAACCAAAAAGACTGTATGGACGCAATTGGATATGTTTTGTAGCGATAACAGACGTCTCCAGTTCTTGTTTAAAGAATACATTTTATTTTAATCAACTAATTATAAAAGTTGTAATATTTGTTTTGTTATATACATATATTGTGTTAATAAAAAAATTGTCGCTACAGTATGCCCTTCATTACTACAGTGTCCTGTCCGTTCGTTCACCATACAAATACGCTACAGTATTAATTAAAACTACATTAAAACATTACTAAAAATATTTTGCCCCCTACCCCTAGAAATAGAAAATATGTTGCCCCCCCCTAGAAAATATTTTGCCCCCCCCTAGAAAATATTTTGCCCCCCCCTAGAAAATTTTCTGCGGGCGCCCATGGGTGTGGGGGTACTAATTGGGATTCTTATAATGTGCGTGTTTTGTCAAATTTTCAGCCCCCCCCCTTCCCACCCACTCAATTGCTCGATATTGTCTTTAAAATGACGTGTAGGAGAAACTATGTATTTAGTTTTTGTTTAATTTATGGTTAATGTGTCATTATTTTTGACCGACGTTGCAGTTACAACGCTTTTATGACATTGAAGTCACTTTTTTTTCTAATTAAATTTCACAGAAAGAGAAAAACGGTGACAACTCGTTTTTTTCCCTCTAGGTTATTTTCCAGAAACCATTTAAAAAAAGAATAAGTCACGCGAGCCCATGAAAAGTGGTTTTCTTGGTAGCAAGTAGCGAGTCGACAAATCCCGCGTCAGCTTGTAGCTTGTTCTTATCAGACGATTAATCATACAATGGTTTTGATATGTAAATGAAACGTTTGGTCTGCTCAGTTTACTAAGGTGTCATGCTTATCATTGCTTATCATGCGGATGTCTTTGAGAAACAAAAAACATATTTAATAATGCAAAATGAATGCATGAGATAACATAGATAATTGGGGCTTAAAAAGAATTGTGTGTTGTTTTTTTAAATATTATTTTGCATTCGATTCCTTTGCCCAAAATATAGCTTCCGGAATTATTATTGTTTTCTAAGTTTTAGAAAATAGAATATCACATTGCAATGCAACGTTCTGATGTGGCTTCAAACATATTTATTTTTCAAATAAGCAACACCTGAAAACAAATCCTTTATATCTTTTTGTGTTTGCATTTATGACATTTTATGTGATTTATTATTTATGTGATTGTAGCAAATGGCTTTCGGTATGGGAATGTTTTTTTATCAAGCTTAGTACATGTAAAACCTAAAAGACTAAAGATATATATAAAGCCCAAAGCATGCTTGCACGTTTCTAAAGCTATACAATTAATCTCCACACCAAAACACGCACCTATAATCTTTAACATCCCCCCCTGCCCCCCCCCCCATTGAAAAAATAGGAAAAACTGATTGTGCGGGGGATGGGGGCAGAAAATTTGAAAGAATGTGTTGTCATCTGCAACGAATCTATGTGCCAAGTTGCAGCTCAATAGTTTGACGTAATGTGGTTCAATTAGCCGTCTGAACATTTTGCCTCCCATGAACAAAAGCGAAGGTTTTGTTGCAGTACAATAAAGTACCAACTCAAGGCTGAGGTCTGTGTAACAACTAACTTTTATTCACAATTCCACATTCTTTTTATATCTCACATCACATGATCACTCCCCCCAGTTCTCGAATCAATATCAACGCATTTAAGCTTAAACATTCCTGATAACAACTCACCACGTCCAGTCACACAAGATGACAACAACAAAGTACAATTAGGTCACAAAAGCTCAAACAATACACACAATATTCATAGGTCATGCATACTGTCAGAAAGGACTTGTTTTTTTTTTTAAGATTAACACATTTTAAGGAATTAGAACAATTTAGAAATGAAAAAAAACTATAATAATTTAATAGGGAAACATATGCACTTCGAATGAATGGTGGAACTAGCATTAGGAAAACTGGTCTGTATTTGAGACATAAGTCCATGAATTTTTGAGATCCACCGGCAAAATCTGTCTTGTTTATTGGTCGGTTATCAAACTTTTAATGATAGAAAATGTGTTTTTACTAAAGCAGATGCAGCTGTTCTCGTGGCAACAACGTCATGGGAGAAAAATTATTTTATAAATCTGAGTTACATTTCTTGTATTGAACGAAAAAATAACTAAGGGAAAGTCTACACTTATTTATGTGCGCTTTCCATGTGTGAGTTTCTTTTATAAAAATCAATTTTCTGGTGCAGTTATAGAACCTCTATATTTTTTATATGTTTACTGGCATTATTATCTTCCTCTCCTGCTTCCCCATCCAACAGCACCGGATATTTTGGTACCATTCTGTGACAAAAATAAAAAAAACTGGAATGTAGAAACTTCATTTTAAAACGACAACAAAAAGAGAGCGAACAGACAAACGTGTGGTACAAACTGGCAGAACTGATCATAATGAGCTTTGTCGTTAGTAACATTAAGAAAAGTTATTTTCGACCCTCTGTCCTCCAATGCCCACCCTCTCACTTACGCACGGCATTGTTTTGAGGGTACAAGCTTTGATATCATTTTAATGGATTTTTTTAAAGCTGTTAATGGAAACTTTTTTGACAAAATGTGACCACTTAGTTTACGGGTTGTTTTTTTTTTGGGGGGGGGGGGGGTGGGGGGGGGGTTTGGGTGGGTGGAGTATAGGGCAAGAACTAGCTTAAAACTG
Organism: Omphiscola glabra; assembly: GCA_964017045.1. Taxonomy (NCBI): domain Eukaryota; kingdom Metazoa; phylum Mollusca; class Gastropoda; family Lymnaeidae; genus Omphiscola; species Omphiscola glabra. The sequence goes on from OZ024802.1 coordinate 15,359,816, forward strand.
TCGCATCTGTCATATTAAATAATTGGCCTACGCCATGTGCCTGCAGTTGAACAAGATTACCATAAATTGTAACTTTTCATCACAGACCAGCGGCTCTCAACCTGTGGGTCGCGACCCCTTTGGGCGTCGCGCGACTCTTTACCAGGGGTCGCCTAAGACCATCTGAAAACACATATACTCTACAGTTATGAAGTAGAAACAAAAATAATTTTGTTGCTTGGGGTCGCCACAAAATGAGGAACTGTATTAAAGGTTCGCGGCATTAGGAAGGTTGAGAACCACTGTCATAGACATTTGTAAGATTTCTCCTAATCTATTTATTTGTTGTTGTTGTTTATTCCCTATCGGGTACCGTTAACCTTAACCCTAAAAAACTACTCAACTAATTACAGTATGAAGAATGAACCCAAGTTTTACCCGACCCCAAGTTTTGCCTGGCCCCCAAGTCTTGCCTGGTAATTTCCTGACACAATAATCCAACTCATTTACCGGCACTTTCGGGGATGCCACTTGGAAATTCTGGACCTGAATATTTCCAAGCGTCGTCTTTTTGGAGTGAAAAGAACGTATCTCGTGGTTGCTTGTGATGGGTAAAAACGTGCACGCTGTCATGTCACTAGTCGGGAACGCCAAACAAGTATGTCACCGTGTCACTAGTGGGGTACGCCAAACAAGTATGAAGCCGTGTCCCTAGTGGGATACGCCAAACAAGTATCAAGCCGTGTCACTAGTGGGGTACGCCAAACAAGTATGCCACCGTGTCACTAGTGGGGTACGCCAAACAAGTATGAAGCCGTGTCACTAGTGGGGTACGCCAAACAAGTATGCCGCCGTGTCACTAGTGGGGTACGCCAAACAAGTATCAAGCCGTGTCACTAGTGGGGTACGCCAAACAAGTATGCCACAGTGTCACTAGTGGGGTACGCCAAACAAGTATCAAGCCGTGTCACTAGTGGGCTACGCCAAACAAGTATGCCACCGTGTCACTAGTGGGGTACGCCAAATAAGTATGAAGCCGTGTCACTAGTGGGGTACGCCAAACAAGTATCAAGCCGTGTCACTAGTGGGGTACGCCAAACAAGTATGCCACCGTGTCACTAGTGGGGTACGCCAAACAAGTATCAAGCCGTGTCACTAGTGGGGTACGCCAAACAAGTATGCCACCGTGTCACTAGTGGGGTACGCCAAACAAGTATGAAGCCGTGTCACTAGTGGGGTACGCCAAACAAGTATGCCACCGTGTCACTAGTGGGGTACGCCAAACAAGTATGAAGCCGTGTCACTAGTGGGGTACGCCAAACAAGTATGCCGCCGTGTCACTAGTGGTGTACGCCAAACAAGTATGAAGCCGTGTCCCTATTTGTGTACGCCAAACAAGTATGAAGCCGTGTCACTATTGGGGTACGCCAAACAAGTATGCCACCGTGTCACTAGTGGGGTACGCCAAACAAGTATGAAGCCGTGTCACTAGTGGGGTACGCCAAACAAGTATGCCGCCGTGTCACTAGTGGTGTACGCCAAACAAGTATCAAGCCGTGTCACTAGTGGGGTACGCCAAACAAGTATCAAGCCGTGTCACTAGTGGGGTACGCCAAACAAGTATGCCACCGTGTCACTAGTGGGGTACGCCAAACAAGTATGCCACCGTGTCACTAGTGGGGTACGCCAAACAAGTATGAAGCCGTGTCACTAGTGGGGTACGCCAAACAAGTATGCCGCCGTGTCACTAGTGGTGTACGCCAAACAAGTATGAAGCCGTGTCCCTATTTGTGTACGCCAAACAAGTATGAAGCCGTGTCACTATTGGGGTACGCCAAACAAGTATGCCACCGTGTCACTAGTGGGGTACGCCAAACAAGTATGAAGCCGTGTCACTAGTGGGGTACGCCAAACAAGTATGCCGCCGTGTCACTAGTGGTGTACGCCAAACAAGTATCAAGCCGTGTCACTAGTGGGGTACGCCAAACAAGTATCAAGCCGTGTCACTAGTGGGGTACGCCAAACAAGTATGCCACCGTGTCACTAGTGGGGTACGCCAAACAAGTATGAAGCCGTGTCACTAGTGGGGTACGCCAAACAAGTATGCCGCCGTGTCACTAGTGGGGTACGCCAAACAAGTATCAAGCCGTGTCACTAGTGGGGTACGCCAAACAAGTATGCCACCGTGTCACTAGTGGGGTACGCCAAACAAGTATCAAGCCGTGTCACTAGTGGGCTACGCCAAACTAGTATGCCACCGTGTCACTAGTGGGGTACGCCAAATAAGTATGAAGCCGTGTCACTAGTGGGGTACGCCAAACAAGTATCAAGCCGTGTCACTAGTGGGGTACGCCAAACAAGTATGCCACCGTGTCACTAGTGGGGTACGCCAAACAAGTATCAAGCCGTGTCACTAGTGGGGTACGCCAAACAAGTATGCCACCGTGTCACTAGTGGGGTACGCCAAACAAGTATGAAGCCGTGTCACTAGTGGGGTACGCCAAACAAGTATGCCACCGTGTCACTAGTGGGGTACGCCAAACAAGTATGAAGCCGTGTCACTAGTGGGGTACGCCAAACAAGTATGCCGCCGTGTCACTAGTGGTGTACGCCAAACAAGTATCAAGCCGTGTCACTAGTGGGGTACGCCAAACAAGTATGAAGCCGTGTCCCTATTTGTGTACGCCAAACAAGTATGAAGCCGTGTCACTATTGGGGTACGCCAAACAAGTATGAAGCCGTGTCACTAGTGGGGTACGCCAAACAAGTATGAAGCCGTGTCACTAGTGGGGTACGCCAAACAAGTATGCCGCCGTGTCACTAGTGGGGTACGCCAAACAAGTATCAAGCCGTGTTACTAGTGGGGTACGCCAAACAAGTATGAAGCCGTGTCACTAGTGGGGTACGCCAAACAAGTATGAAGCCGTGTCACTAGTGGGGTACGCCAAACAAGTATGAAGCCGTGTCACTAGTGGGGTACGCCAAACAAGTATGCCACCGTGTCACTAGTGGGGTACGCCAAACAAGTATCAAGCCGTGTCACTAGTGGGGTACGCCAAACAAGTATGCCACCGTGTCACTAGTGGGGTACGCCAAACAAGTATGAAGCCGTGTCACTAGTGGGGTACGCCAAACAAGTATGCCGCCGTGTCACTAGTGGTGTACGCCAAACAAGTATGAAGCCGTGTCACTAGTGGGGTACGCCAAACAAGTATGAAGCCGTGTCACTAGTGGGGCACGCCAAACAAGTATGAAGCCGTGTCACTAGTGGGGCACGCCAAAAAGTATGAAGCCGTGTCACTAGTGGGGTACGCCAAACAAGTATGAAGCCGTGTCACTAGTGGGGTACGCCAAACAAGTATGAAGCCGTGTCACTAGTGGGGCACGCCAAACAAGTATGAAGCCGTGTCACTAGTGGGGTACGCCAAACAAGTATGAAGCCGTGTCACTAGTGGGGTACGCCAAACAAGTATGAAGCCGTGTCCCTATTTGTGTACGCCAAACAAGTATGCCGCCACGTCACTAGTGAAGTACCCTATTGAGAGTGACGCTTCTTCACTAGTGAATAATGCCACATGAGTGTACCACTGTGTCACTGGTGCGGTACCATACATAAGTTTTAGCCACATCCCTCGTTAAGTACGCCACATAAGTGTGCCACATTGACTTCCCGTCTAATTATCTTCATCTGGTAACGAGCTGGAGATTTTGACAATAATGATTGGCCAACTCATTACTTTCAACTCAAGACTTTACACGCAACGACCCCATTTAGGGTAAACCCACCTTGAACAATCCCAACAGCATTCTTAATCTTTTACGTGAACACGTCGTACTACGTCTCATAACAGGGACGTACAACTACGACAAGCAAACAAACAAACATACATCCATAAAACTCGTGTTATTGATTAAAACAACAACAACAAAAAGACTTTCTTTTGAATACGATTTTAAAAGCACTAAAGTGTCGAAAGATAATGTTCTTAGAAATTCATTTCGCAAAGAAAGTCTACGTAAATGGGTAGTATGGGACTCAATGAAGTCAAAATATTCGAATTACACGTACAAGAAACTTAAATATATTTTCTTTTAATTTTTGAAACGATATATTTGCGCAGACTTTTATTTTATACTTTTTATTATTAAAATTGTATTCTGTTATTTATAGACCAAAGAAGAATTATTTGCTTTTGAGCAACGAAAGCTAACAAATTGAATTATACGATACAATTATTTATTGCGCAATCAACATTCCGATAGTCATGACATGCACACTCTGTGCCAGCGACTCTGTTGCGTCTGCGCAAGGTCGGAAAGAGACAGACTGAATCACCCGTGACACAAGCTTACAGACCTAACTTGCGGTATTCTTGAGGAGAACGAAAGTCTGTAATCAATTTTTAATAAGTGTTTTTTTTTTTTTAATTACTTTCAAAGTTTTCTGCACTGAGGTCATAATCTCAAACTAAAAATTAGAAATGTGTATTGTATTGTACAGGGAGGTCATAAGCACACATGAACGACAGTATTTCCTCTGTCAGCATGATTTTTGTACAACGTCATCTCTATTCCGGGATCCGGCAACTGCCCTGTTCTTATCAGTGGGATATTTCTTGACACAGACGGTTGATGAAGTCAAAGAACTCTCACTACTGCATAGGGCTGTAGACTTTGTTTCATATTATAGAAATAAGAGATCAACTCTTTTTTTTTTTTTTGGTAACACTTGGACTAGCTGGGTATTTTCTCAAAATACCCGAACCAGTGTAATAAACTGCACCTGGTTTATAATATTAAAAAATAACATGACCCAAAACATCTTCACCATCAGAATTGTTGGGGTATTTTTTATAGATTTTTTGTTAGGAAGTGCTGGGGATGGGTCTGGCCCTGGTGTCTCGTCCATTGACCCGGACTGACCTTCTATCACAACACAGTACTGTTGTGTCTGGACGACCAGAGAGATGTGGCAGCCGACAATTTGATAACACGACATCAATACCAGACGATAGGACTAAACGGGTCCGTCAAGGCTTACTTCTTCTCTAACCATCCTCTTTTTAATCTGTCCACCACTGTTAATCTGTCCACCGCTGTTAATCTGTCCACCGCTGTTAATCTGTCCACCGCTGTTAATCTGTCCACCGCTGTTAATCTGTCCACCGCTGTTAATCTGTCCACCGCTGTTAATCTGTCCACCGCTGTTAATCTGTCCACAGCTGTTAATCTATCCACAGTTGTTAATCCCAGGACACTTGTAGCTCAGTGATTATATTGGTTCTTTGTCAATGATAACATTTTCAAAGCACCTTAAAACAATTTTTGATAACCTGTCTTCTTTGTTTTTTTAATCAGTTTTCAACTGTTTATCTCAAATCTGAAGCAGAAAACATCTTTTTGTGATACACTGTAGTTTATATTCTGAGTCAGTGTTGTGATTGAATCAATCTACTCCATGGATGGTGGCAAAACTTGAGCATATGTGTGAAGCATGAAGAGAAATTAATGAAAATTAGTTAAAGGTTAATGCTTAATTTTCTTTCTAGCTTGCAAATTTGGTCAGAGACAGAACCCTAGCCTTCTAGTTTCTTACAAAAAGTATTATAAACTATCAAACTATTTGGTCACAGTTCAATAAGCAATGCCACTCTTCACCCCCCCCCCCCCCAAATAAAAAACTGCTCTGTATATAAATTTGTCAGTTTCACCTGAAGACACAACCTAAAAATTGTAAACATTAAAGTGAGATAGTTGGTCCACAGATCGTTCATATCCATGCTACAGTAGGATAATTGGTCCACAGCTCGTCCTTATCCATGCTACAGTGATATAGTTTGCCCCCCCCAGCTCGTCCATATCGATGCTGCAATTTACGACTTCCCTCCAAACTCTTTGAGCTTACTCCTGTGACGTCAGCCATCTCAAATACATCACAGGAGACGAATTTCTTCCTTAATATTAATCAACTAAATCCACCCTCCCTTCCGCTTCCCCCCCCCCCCCCCGTATAAACCCACACGCCCCCTCCACCCTCACCTTTTTTTTCTCTTACTCTGATTAGATTTCTTTAGATTCCTATCATACCCATCACCTCAAACACATTGGCGCGTTCTGTGGGGGGAGGGGTGTGGGGGGGGGGGGGGTAATTCTTAAAAAAAATTGTTAGCCTCCCATTCTGATATCTTTTTGCTAAAATTTTGCTGAAGATCTGCGAGGAAAATCAATTTTCGTGGGACGGTGTGTGAAGGGGTGTTGGAGGGTGGAGGGGCAGCGTGGTTTGGGGGAGGGGGCACAAATAACAAACTAAAAACCTTGATTGCTCTTCTTCCAAATCGATGTTTTTTAAACGGCCTCGATATCTGGCGCCATAGATATATTTTTGGGAGCCTACCACAAGAAACTTAAAAGCCCCTTAGAGGAGAGCGCAATCTAGGGTGAATTCATCCAATGTTATGCTCAATGCTTTTTTAACATGTATTTTTATAAGCGTACGGTTTCGGGGTTATTGTGGGAGTGGAGTGGTTCAACGTCAATCGTCGAAATAAAAGAGCCCTCTGTTTATCATCATAGGCGAATGCGAAAATGTAGGACTGGTGGTGGTTGGGGGGGGGGGGGGAGCACGGCTACCATGAAACGAGATGCTCTATAATTATTAAGTAGCTACAAGGCATTCGTTTTATTTTTTTTTGTAGTTCCTTAAAGAAAGATACAAATTTGGATTCCTTTAGTTTTCCTAGCATCCTTTCCAATTATTTAGTTTTCTTTTTTGCTATATAGTTTTATTTTGCTATTTCGTGTATTTGAATGCGCATACTGGCGCCCCATACGTATGGAACTTACGTCTCTCTTATAATATAAAAAAAAAATATTAATTTTAGAGAGAACTGCGTATGACGAAAATGAGTTATAGTTGTATTTGCTTGAAAATTGTAAATCATTTTTTTAAAGTTAAATCTGACTGTTAACATTGTCTGTGTTTGTCTTAAATAAGCTGGAAGCGTAAAGTTAAAAGCTTGATTTTTAATGTGATGAAAACGTAATGGACTACGATGAGTCGATTGTTTTGTCACGTGATAAGCGTACGTACGAGTAAGACTTCCTGTAGGCTGTCTGCAACACACTAGTCGCTCACAAATTTTTTTTCAAACAACTTTCTTCCTTTAATCATAACTGAATTATAATTATTGTCACATTTAATGAATGCCATTTAAAGAAACGCGTGTATTCAAGAATATTTTGAAAAGTAACATTTTTAATTAACACTGGGGAAGCGCTGATGGAAACAAACATTGTGCTTTAAAATTAATGATAATGGCAATGGCTGATCAGCTGTTATCTGTTGTTATGTGTTGTTATGTGTAGCAGAAAGTCTACCAATGGCTGGTACGTATCACGTGACAAAACAAGGAAGTGACTCGTCGTAGTACATTGAGTTATATTGGATACGTTCAAATTTTTCTAAAACAGAGTAGCGTGCCTTTGGTTGCCGCCTAATTTTACCGCTTTTTTTGGGTTGGTTCCAAAATCATGTTTGTTGTTTCTAAACTCGATTCAAGTAAGTTAAGTAGGGTTAATTAAAACATACCCAATTATATAGTTATCAAAATAAAATATATACTTTTACCCTGAATAATGTATTTCCTCTCAATTCACGGTGACGTCATCCGATCCATGTTTACTTAGCCAAACCATGACAACCACAAATGATATGAAAGCGGAAATGATACTCACCAAACAATTATGCCCTTTTCTCCCCGCAAATAAATCTTTTTTTTTCTTTCCTCAACATATCCCAAAAAGAAAATGTTTCTTTACACTTTAATGACATCAAACGCTATTAGCATTAATATCTTATTTTTATTAGAAAATGTCCATATGATTTTTGTTAACATTACATTGGTTTAGTTTTATCTTAAATCAAATACAATTTGGCAACTATTGAGGACAGTTAGTGCGTCGGCTTCTTTCTTACTTGTGCCTGGTATTCGGGGAATAGATTGCCAAATAACTCAGACAAGCCTGAAGCTTTTTTTTTATTAAAAACAATCCGTTTTGAAAAGAAAGACAAGAAATTTCTATTGGAGCTTCATAGGGGGGCCAACCCCCCCCCCCCCCACGTCTATCAGACTTGACATGACTTCTACAAGCAAACAGTTATTCAAACCCAGATAAGCGGTAAACGCTACTGCAACGACATGAGTGCATCGCTGGAATAACGTCTCGTGATCAAATTAGGTAGATATTTGATTCCCCTTTGTGTGCGAGAAGAAGCCTTTAGTCACGTGGAAAACTTGCTTTTATCATGGGTAGTATTTCAATCAGCATTGCGGAGGCTGTGTGTGGGAGGGGGGAGAGGACTTCTCAGCTCGGAGCACTCTTCAAATGCAGATAACGTCACAGAATGTATACTTTATCTCCAACACTACAATTAGCTGTGGGAAAATCGCATCAACCAACACGTACGTTGACAAACTGATTGGAAGGTCTCACCTTTATCATTCTCTCTGTAGCGATCACACAGGTAAAGACTAATAAATGTACATTGTCATCTGGGAACAGTTTATTTTTTTTCAATTAATTACTTTGTTTTTTGTTTTTTTCCCTTGTTTTTTATTATTGGCTGAAAAAGGCATGTAGCTGAAAATTCCATTTAATTTGTCTGTAACTTCTTCAAGTCTAACCATACCTTGTACCACTATTTATCCATAATATTTAGGCATCTCGGTTTCTGAACATAACCCCAATAACAACTGACGTAACGTAAAATACTTAACAATTTCAGCCAACAAATTTAGGTCCCGGTATCTGATATTAAGTCTCAAACTCAACAAATTAAGGTCCCTATATCTTATGTTAGGTCTCACGTTAAACAAATTAAGGTGCCTATATCGTATATAAGGACTCATATTAAACTTGCTGAAATCAGGAGAGGAAAATTCAAGTACCCATTTAAATGAGGTCGCATTTTACAAAATGTCGGTCTTTGCATATTGTCATGGTTTATTTTAATGACCACGGCGATTCTGGTGTTGCGCTAACTTTTCTCTTACAATCAAAACGTGTCACTGATTTGGAACCAATGGGCGTAATATTCCAGAATATGGATTCTAGACAAAGACTTTTACTGATCTTTTAATGAAACAACCTCTAAAAACATAGTTTTTTCGCATAAACCTTTATAGAATGTAATATCGAGAAATAAGGTGTGGCTAAAAATTTGACAGAACATGCATTCAAGTAATGCACTTTATAAGAATCCCTATAAGTGCTTCCCCCTCCGCCCCCCCCAAGCTCGCAGCCACACTTTTTTTTCACGCCCATGAACCATCTTACGATTATACTAACCCACACGCTTTTTCACCGCAGAATATTTTCATCAACTATTTCAGAAAAAGAAAAGAAAATATTACGCACCAAACGCACTTGCGGATTTTTTTTTGTTTTAAAAGAATCTCATTTAACGCAATTATCGGGAATTTCCCTTTCCCCTTTAAAAACGGGAAAACTGATTTTTGGCGGTTGGGGTTTGGGAAGTGGGACTAATTATTTGATAGAATATGTTGTCACCGGAAACGAGTCTATGTGCCAAGTTTCAGCTCGATGGCTTGACGGAAATTATACCAATTAGCCGTGCGAATATTTTGCCACCCAGTCAGTCAGACAGCCACAAACAAAAGTGAAGCTAACATAAAGGATTTTAAATGATTTTTGTTAACTCATCTTTAACCATTAGCCAGTCATTAAATTGCACGTCTTATTCTATTTAATAAAATATATAAACAAAATTCCACCAAATAAAACATTAAAAAATATGTGATATTCTATGGTTAACACAAAAAAGACTCCCATTCTATTTTCTTTTTTTCAAGCCAGGCTTACTAATTATTTTGATCCAGCTCCAACTTTAGAGTCCGATATTTTTAAACTCTGATCCAGATCTCAACATGGTGGGTCCGTCCTGGAAATAGTATTTGATGCCGTCGGCAACGATGTACGGTAAACATCGCTCTACCTGCAACAGCAGCAAATATGCATCGAGGCCCGGTCTGATGTTAACTCTCGCTTGTCCCCCCCTGGACAGATTCTGCCACCCAGCGGAAGATCAAAATCTGATTCTTCAAACACGTGATCTATCGATCTCCTATAGCACATGTTTGTTCCGTTCTATCGGTACGAGCCTCAAGGAGTCTAGAGGGAGACTCTTGAAATGAAAATATTTTACGTTCCAAGATTCCTACAAATGCTATTCCTTTTTCGCATTTTATTTCCCAATTTCTTTTTTAATTATTTTTTTTCAATTTCATGTTTTTAAATTATCAATAGAGCTCCAAATAAATACAATCTTTTTATATAATTTTTTTTTGAAACATTATCATTACTATTATATATTTATTGCTTTAGATTAATTTTAAAAGTGTGTTTTTATTCATTTGTTTGTGCTTTGTTATATTTACGTGTATTGTGTTTTAAATGTCTTCTGCGTGGCTGAACACTTTTCAACTCATCTTTTCACGTGTGTCTTTCTAACATTCACTTAAATATTCCTTCTCTACAGTTTCAATCATTCTCTCACTACCGTTAACCTCCATTTGTGCGTTTAGTTTCAAACATAATTTTAGCCTCCATTCACGCAAGTAAACCTCCTTACCATCTTCGTCCAATTCATCTTAGTTTCGTTAATCCATTTTTATTTCGGGTCGTCTTCCTAAAACGCGGTGTATCAATTCCAGTTCAAACGATTGACATGATTGACATGGTTACTTTAGTTTTAGTGCTACATAAAATCCTACACACGTCTCGGGTTGTTTCTTTCTTTACCATTTAATCGTCTCTTTCCTTAGATGGCTTTACCCTAAAGGGTAACGCTGGTAATCTTCAGAATAAACTTCGATCTAAAGAAAAAACAATACTCTGTAAAGACTGGTCGATATTTTTGTTGTGTTCATTGAATTGTCCACATTCTCATGAATATTCTTTCAAACCCTCGTTAAAACTTGTATTGATATGTACCATGTACAGATAGGCGGCCTCGATTGGTACAACTTGTATTGACATGTACCATGTACAGATAGGCGGCCTCGATTGGTACAACTTGTATTGACATGTACCATGTACAGATAGGTGGTCTAGATTGGTACAACTTGTATTGACATGTACCATGTACAGATAGGCGGCCTCGATTGGTACAACTTGTATTGATATGTACCATGTACAGATAGGCGGCCTCGACTTACAGAAAATGTCATTCAAACTCACCAGGGGGCGATGTCAACCTTTTTGTCGTAAAAATGGGCATGTCGCGCCCCCACTTTGTCTTGAACGCTGGTAACTTCGTTGATGTAATAGTCTTAATGGCTTTGCACGGTCATATTCTCTACTACTCCAACTTCTTTAAATGACTGTAAATCATTTTTTTTCACCCATTTGTTCATATTTTCTAGACAACTCTTATGTCAATAAAAGTGGTGACCAACCGATGTGTAATCTTTTTGGAAACCAATCTCTCCAAAATGTTATGATAATGCAGCTAGACAGAATATTAATGATTTGATCAGAGATTAAACATAACGGTTAACTCCAACATTCCTTCCCCTCCCCCGACCCCACCACTCAAAAAAAAAAAAAAAACCACAAACAAACAAAACAAAAACTAATTTACCACGAATCCACCTACTGATGTCACAAATATAAAACAAATTCAGTGTTTACCCATCACTTGAATTTCAAGGAAATCGTAGTTTTATGGTCTTTGGGGGGGGGGGGGGTTGGGAATAACAATTTTAATTTAAAATAAGGAGACAAATATATGTAAGAGTTGGCTGGATCTTTGGCATAAAATAAACATGGCGTCATGTTCATAGGGATGTGTTGTTTGGTGACGTCGGGGCGGAAAGGTGACGTCGGGGCGGAAAGCTGTTCTCGGATCAAGCACTTTCAGGGTTAGAGTCCTCTTATCAAATGGAACGTCGTCACGTGGTTCATTACAATGATCACACGCACCCGCTCACACAGACACACTCACAACCACACACAGACACACTCACAACCACACACAGACACACTCACAACCACACACAGACACACTCACAACCACACCCACACAGAGACACTTTCACCCGCCCCCAAAACACACACCATCCCACACACAGACACACACACGCCCACACACCTACACAGCGACAGACGCACACACCCGCCCACACAGACACACTCACAATTCCACACATACACACACACACACCTACACAGAGACGCACACTCACACATGCAAACAGCGTGATCGCTCTGATCGTCCTTACTCTGCTTGTGATTACAATCAATACGGTACTTCTGATTGATTGATTCCCTGGCTGATTTCTCTAGAGAGATCGAAGACGTTGTTGTGATTGGTGACGCAACTTGACATGAGCACGTCCCCGTCCCCCCCCCCCCCAATAGGTACGACCTGGTTATAGAAAAAGATATGACGTTTGTGGGGTATGGGGTTTGGGGTGTTCAAAAGAATCATTATGAACTCGTATAAGCTAGAACAGCGGTTCTCAACCAGGGGTCGCCTAAGACCATCTGAAAACACATTTACTCTATAGTTATGAAGTAGCAACGAAAATAGTTTTGTGGTTGGGGGGTCGCCACAACATAAGGAACTTTAGAAATGGCTGAGAACCACTGAGCTAGAAAAAAAAATACTCGTGACAGCGCTCGGCAAGCTTCGGTGATGTCGTGACGTCCGGTCACAGCGAGTCAACAAATATTTACTACGCGTGACCTGAAATAGGCAAAAGAATGCACCATAAGTCGGACGTCTGCACCGTTGTAATGAAGGGTAACTCGGTATATTTAAATTCATTGAAGAACAAACATTGTCTGGTCTCCCGTAGCGACTTTGAACAATGAGCACATGCGTACACACTGGGTTTTTTTTTTAATCCTTAAATGGGGATGGGGGGGGAGAGAGAGAGAGAGAGAGTGAGCGAGAGAGAAAGAGAGAGAGTGACAGAGAGTGACAGAGAGAGAGAAATAGAGAGAGAGAGATAGAGAATAGAGAGAGAGAGAGAGAATAGAGAGAGAGAGAGAAATAGAGAGTGACAGAGAGGGAGAGACAGAGAGAGGGAATGAGAGAGAGAGAGAGAGATACAGAGGGAGAGAGAGAGAGAGATAATCCCATTAAAAAATTTCTTTGTTTGAGGTTATCAATCCATTAGCACGTTTTCGAACCCCGACCTTGGATAACATTTAATTTGATTTTATCGGGGAAAGTGGTTGGGTTGGGAAAGGGGGGGGGGGTTCAAATTGATTAAGAGGAAATATAAAGATACATCAATTATATAGATATATGTGTAAGTTACCTCCAAGAGTTTCAAAATAAAGGGTCGCAAAGTCGTCGTCAGCTTGATTGGCTAAAGGGGAGGGAAATGCTACATTAGGCTCGTGGGGAGGGGGGCGTGGGCATATCACCCCCTCTGTAATTATCGAATTGCTAACTACTTATATGCTATTAATTAGCACCCAACCAAGGATCGCGGCCAACTGTTCGTACAGTCCTAAGGAAGAATAACTCTCGCCCAAGTCTTTCCCCATGAAGTATAGGCCGTGTTGTGATCTTGTTGAAGAAATCTGGCCAGCACCTCAAGGGATGAGGACAATAGAATCAAGGAATTATCGACTCTGAAAAGCTGAGTGCGAATAAAAACATCTCATTTCCATCCCCCCTTTCCCCCCCCCCCTACCCCAATCCAAGAGAAAGAGGCATTTCTCCGATGAAACCAAATATGAACAGGCAACTGGGTTTTCAGACACTTTAAACTTTAAGTACACGTCCCGCGCTTTTCAAAACAATTGTTCTTATGAGTACTTATGACGTGTTTAATACATATTTTGTAATGTCTGCTGAAGAAGGCATTCAGCCGAAACATCCTTTTAATTGTTCTTTCCAGAATTTGTTTCATATATTTTCCTGGGCAGTTTTTATTTTTAGCCAGTCATATTCAAATAACTAGATACCAACGTAAAATATAATGAAACCGCTAGAGCCTGATTATTTCATGAAGATCTAAACTAGTTGAAAATATCAGTAGGCTGACTCAGACAGAAACTTTTCACGAAGAGGCGCACATTCTGCTAGAGATAGACATTGCTTTATTTTAACACTCTACTTTACTTTACAATAATATATTACATCATTAATTTATATTAGAACATTATATTACATCATTAATTTATATTAGAACATTATACTACATCATTAATTTATATTAGAACTTTATATTACATCATTACATTATAATACTAAAGACAAGCGGTGGCATTGGTCGCATTAGTGCCACCCAGGGCAGGCTAATATTTCGCCACCGCCCCCCCCCCCCTCACCACTTCCACGAGAAAAAATCTGCAGTTTGCCGAAAATGCAGCCCCCTCCTTATAAAGGAGAAGACAAAAAAAAGTTCCACGGGTAAAGACGACCCCCCTCCACACCCCCCTCCACACCCTTTTTCGTACGCCCCTGAAGACAACAAATAAGAATGACAGGAAACAAGACCCCTGTGCCACACCCCCTACCCCTGCCAAATCACCCCCGTGTCAACGCCTCTCCCTGTGTAAACGACTCATTCACCCCACCCCACCCTGGTTATACAAGATAATACGGGTGAGATGCCGGTAATTAGACAGATCGGGTTTCACTAAATTGCACACATTGTGTTGTCGCTTAATTAATGTAAATACATTCATGTTTTTTTTTTCAGTTGTTGCTTCCTTCGTTTTCTCCCATATAGAAAACATATTTGTATCACTTTCTTCAGTTCATCTTGACCTTTGTTCAAAAATAAAAGGATTATGTCAATTTCCTATAAGATTCTGAGGTAATGTCGGAAACATGCGCCGGATTTTGTTTTTTTAACATTAATTTTTGGGGGGAAGTTTGGTTTCTAGTTTCAGTAACGCGCGTGCAAGACTTGAGGTCAGGACAATGTCGTTGATCTCTACGCCATCTCATCTCACTCAAACTCGTTGACCTCTATGCCACCTCTATCTCAAACTGGTTGGTAACTACGCCCCCTACTCTCAAACTCGTTGATCTCTACACCACCTAATCTGAAACTCGTTGATAACTACGCCACCTGATCTCAAACTCGTTGATAACTACGCCACCTAATCTCAAACTAGTTGATCACTACGCCACCTCATCTCACACTCGTTGATCTCTACGCCACCTCATCTCAAACTTGTCCATCTCTACGCCACCTGATCTCAAAATCGTCCATCTCTACGCCCCCTAACCTCAAACTCATTGATCTCTACGCCACCTAACCTCAAACTCATTGATCTCTATGCCACCTATTCTCAAACTCGTTGATCTCTACGCCACCTCATCTCAAGCTCGACCATCTCTACGCCACCTCATCTCAAACTCGTCCATCTCTACGCCACCTAATCTCAAACTCATTGATCTCTACGCCACCTCATCTCAAACTCGTTGATCTCTACGCCACCTAATCTCAAAATCGTCCATCTCTACGCCACCTAATCTCAAAATCGTCCATCTCTACACCACCTAACCTCAAACTCATTGATCTCTACGCCACCTAATCTCAAACTCGTTAATCTCTACGCCACCTCAACTCAAACTCGTCCATCTCTACGCCACCTACTCTCAAACTCATTGATCTCTACACCACCTATTCTGAAACTCGTTGTTAACTACGCCACCTGATCTCAAACTCGTTGATAACTACGCCACCTCATCTCAAACTCGTCCATCTCTACGCCAACTCGTCTCAATCTCGTCCATCTCTACGCCACCTAACCTCAAACTCGTCCATCTCTACGCCACCTCATCTCAAACTCGTCCATCTCTACGCCACCTCATCTCAAACTCGTCCATCTCTACGCCACCTCATCTAAAACTCGTCCATCTCTACGCCACCTCATCTCAAACTCATCCATCTCTACGCCACCTCATCTCAAACTCTCACCCCGTTAATTTCCTCACACGGCCGTCACAGTCATGGTTTGTTGTATGGTGTAATCATTAACAACGATTTGGTTATGATTCTGGTATCTAGGTGTTGCGGTGAACAGTAATGAAAATTGTCATGCGGCCCTTCCGGTAGTCTGACATCATCTGCTCTAATATGTAGAAGATTCCCCAAAGATATGACATTTTTTACAAACTATCAACAAGTCTTGCGTCTGGCTTGACAAGATGACAACCTTAAAATAAAACAGGAGTTAACTAAAAATAAATTTATGTTTTAGCAACATAAAAAATAAAATTAAATAAATGATCTAAAAAGAAAGTTATAAAATGGTGTTGTTTTTTTTTAATCCTTTAAATTAACTTTGCTGTTGTTTGTGGCTGGCTGGCTAGCAAAATCTTCGGACAGCTAGTTGACCCACTTCCCGTCAACCTATCGAGCTGAAACGTGGCACGTAGACTCGTTACCGATGAAAACACATTATATCAATTATTTCAGCCCCACTCCCTAAACTCCACACAAACCATTAGTATACAGATAATTTAAAATAAATGTGTGAACAACTTTTTGTTACCATTTCATGTTTTTGCATTTCATGTTTTTACATTTCATGTTTCGTCATTTCAAGAGCGATAAAATTTGTTAAAAATTTGGTGAGGGGTAACATTTCGATATCAGTATATCCACACCCGATTATGATAGAGATTGAGCTTTGGTTTTGGATTTTAATTTTAAAATTGATAACCATATTCTTTTGAATACACAAAAAAAAAAATAGGCGAAGAACTGTTGTTTTTTTTAGTGTGCTTAACTAAAAAGCTATCACTACTATTGGTAATTTATATTGTGTTTAAAAAAAATTCAAAATATGAAGATTTTAAAAAAAAAATCATATTTAAATAACTATGGGGGATATATGGACAAATTTGGTTTCCACATTCTTAGAATCATTAGATCTCACTCAATCACCAAAAAGAAAGCTGCAAAACGGTTTTGTAAAATCTGTTTGTGCTACCAACTAATACACCTTAATGCTATTTTGTTAACTAAAACCTAAATTTTTATATTTTCTTTTTTACGCATAACAAAAAAAAAGTATATGACATTTTCCTTTCAAATATGGCACATATCTTGAGTACAAAGGTTTGAATAAGTGTGCCTAAGTGTGAATATCAAGATATTTAAACCGGATGATATTACAGTCGTGAAAACGAGGTTTTGGATTATTTTCTTTCAAAATAAATAAATACGTGTTACAACAAAGGGGGAGAATGCTGTTCAGGGGCACATGCCTCAAAACTCGGCGCATTTTTAAAATGTGAGAAATAGTGGATACAATTTTCTTTGAAATAAAGGGCATGGTAGTTTTCAAATTTTTCCATACATACAGTTCAGGGGCGAATATACGGGGATGGGCATATAACTATGAGGATAGCGATATGTTTACATTTAAAATGTATTGTAAACAATTCGTCGAGAATTCATTTAAACTGTTCAATAAGGAACGAGAGTGGTGACATACGAGAGTGGTGACATACGAGAGTGGTGACATACGAGAGTGGTGACATACGAGAGTGGTGACATGCGAGAGTGGTGACATGCGAGTGTGGTGACATGCGAGAGTGGTGATATTTGATGTGAACTAATTAACAAACCCAATAAATGTACATGCGTGAAAATGTCATCTTTTAAAAAAATAGTTACATTTTCTGTTTTATTTCCCCAAAATACTGTTCAGGTGCATTCTGTTTTTAACGATATTCCGATAATATGGTAAGAGGGGGGGGGGGGGGGCACATTTTAATGTCAATATATCCATTTATCAAAATACGTCAATGCTACATACATTAAGTATGGTATTTTTTTTACTTTATTACGTTAATGACAATTTTTTCCTTTTTTTAAAAAATAGAAATTATGTTTTCTTCTAGTTCAATGGTGTAAAAATTGGTTGGTGTAAAAATTGGTTGGTGTAAAAAAATTGGTTGGTGTAAAAAAATTGGTTGGTGTAAAAATTGGTTGGTGTAAAAATTGGTTGGTGTAAAAATTGGTTGGTGTAAAAAAATTGGTTGGTGTAAAAAATTGGTTGGTGTAAAAATTGGTTGGTGTAAAAATTGGTTGGTGTAAAAATTGGTTGGTGTAAAAAAAAATTGGTTGGTGTAAAAAATTGGTTGGTGTAAAAATTGGTTGGTGTAAAAATTGGTTGGGACGGCCTATATTATGTAAGAGAAAAAGTCCCCAAAACCTTTTCTGCGTGAGAAGCGTAAGTCTAATACACAGATTAGGCTTTAAAAACAAGATTCGTATAAATTTTTTTTTTTTTTAAATATTCAATTCCAGGTCATTTAATTTGTTTTCCCTCGATACAATACATCAAAACCCGATTCAACATTCGTAAAAATTTGATTTTTAAAAGTTGCTAAATGTGGAGATTAGTGCAATATTAAATCCATTATTGTCCCGGGTAATACCCGGTCATATATTCTAGTTTAAACATAATCTGATATAGGAGGTCTTCAAGATCCTGCCCACCAGACTACCTTGGTCGGTACGAGTACCTAGCTGGCCGCGACAAATATGGAACCGGGCATTGTGCAGCTCATTAGTCTTACTTTCTTTTGAAATACTATGAAGTTTATGTTATATATATATATATATATATATATATGTGTGTGTGTGTGTATGTGTGTGTATGTGTGTGTGTCTTTGTGTTTTCTTAGTTTCAAATGTTATCGTGTTCTTCCAATTGTTGTTTGGTTTTTCAGTACAAATGAGATATGTGCAGTGTGCCTAGAATTCGTTCATATTTTGTAATACTGTTGTCCAGCCCCCCCCCCCCCCCGACAAGTCCCGAGGCACACCGACCCGACAGTGTCTGAAAACACTTATCCGGTCCCTTGTTTTAAAACGTTTGAGGACCCCTGATCTATAGCAGCAACAACAACAACAGCAGCAATAAAAAGACTATTCTTCTTTCAACAATTTTCACTTCTACAAAAACAAACCAAAAAAATTCTTTCATTTTTTCATCATATTCCCCCCTCCCCTCCCACGTGCCCCCCCCCCCTTTTTCCCGCATTGTGTGTGGGCCAACATCGCAAGGAGTTGATGGATTGATTACGAATTAAGGCAGACGCCTGATGATGTTCAGCGTGCGTGACTGATCAACAACATCCACTCTTAAAGTTTCATATTTTATGCTTCCTTTTTCAAACTTGATCGAAAGAACGGAAGGCGACTTTCGAGTTATCGGCCGAAAGAATGAAGGCGACTGTTGAGTTATTGGCCGAAAGAATGAAGGCGTCTGTTGAGTTATCGGCCTGAAAGAATGAAGGCGACTGTTGAGTTATCGACCGAAAGAATGAAGGCGACTGTTGAGCTATCGGCCGAAAGAATGAAGGCGACTGTTGAGTTATCGGCCGAAAGTCTTAATGGTTTATTTTCCTCATGAATATCAAATCAATGTTGGTGTCAGCCAGTGCTTCACAACCGATGTGATCGACATGCAGCAATTGACTGGAGTTGTTGGTCTGGAGATTACAGCCAAAGTGTACCGTGTCAACTACATCAGGGGCGTACCTAGATTAAAAGCCGCTCGGGGCGAACTCCTAAAAGTGCACACGCATACATCGTCTATAACTATAGTTCGGGCAATGCAACCGCGTTGCCCATGTAAAGTACATTGCATTTTACGTTCGGAGCTAAAATTCAAATATAACGCCCACGTCCTTTAGAGGACAATCTCTCATCGCATCGAAGATGATCATCTAGATCAGTGGTTCTCAGCCTTCCCAATCCCGCGACCCTTAAAAACAGTTACTCATATTGTGGCGATCCCCAACTATAAAATTAGTGTCCCAGCTACTTCGTAACTGTAGTGTATATGTGGTTTGCGGTGGTCTTAGGCGACCCACAGGAAAGGGTCATTCAACCCTTAAATGAATCGCGCTTCACAGGTTGAGAACCGATAATCTGCATGTTGTTTTGTGTGCATCGGGCGCGTAAATGACCAATCGCACGACGGGAGGGAAGCAGCGAATGTGAGCGAATCATGTTCCTAGCTGCTTATTTGAATATAGAGGTATCATCATTGTCATACATCTTGCTTGTTTTAAACGTCCACGGCGCACGATCAAAAGCAGGAAGGAATCAAACACAGATGAACATTCCATACAATAAATTAACGCTACGCATAGAATTGTACGTTATATGCCAAAGATTTACAGTATACTCGATAAAATTATCGTTATTGAAACTCACGCATCTTGAACTCGTACGTGCTTTCGTCCATGTGCATAGCTCCAGTTGCCAAGTGTTCCTAATAGTGAAAATGAAGGTATATTGGACAGTTTTTTGCTGGAAATGGACCTTTTTGGTGGATGAAAAATTAATCGATTGTGGGAATTATTTTCGCTCAAATGTAAGTGTGTGTGAATGGGAACCAAGTTATGTAAGTGCTCGTAAAGGTGAACCAAGTTATGTATGTGCTCGTAAAGGGGAACCAAGTTATGTAAGTGCTCGTAAAGGTGAACCAAGTTATGTATCTGCTCTTAAAGGTGAACCAAGTTATGTAAGTGCTCGTAAAGGTGAACCAAGTTATGTATCTGCTCCTAAAGGTGAACCAAGTTATGTATGTGCTCCTAAAGGTGAACCAAGTTATGTATCTGCTCCTAAAGGTGAACCAAGTTATGTAAATGGTCTTGAAAAAGGGGGGGCAAGCTATGTAAGTGGTCGTGAAGTGGGGGGGGGAGTTTGAAAATAGTGGCATAACCATTGCAAGACATATTTATTTATTTTCCTACGGGAGTTGTAGTACTGAAAATTCTGGCGCATATTTCATGTGCTTTATAGAGAAGCAGTTCTACAGCACTGATGGTTTACTTTACTTAAGTTGCACAGTCTTAACAAATTTATATTAATTATATTCAAATATTTGTCGGTCAAAAATAAACAAAAAATTACTGCCCATAAGAATGTTAAAGATTAAATTTTTGGTCCGAAAATATATATATTTTTTTTTTATCTTGCGATCCTGGTCACAAAATCTAGCTTCTTCACTGGACCAATTGGATAAATTGTAATGTAAAATAAGACATATTGACTACCGCACACTGGAGTTAGATTGGGGTTTCATCCCATAGTCTGGGGTTTGATCCCATAGTCTGGGGTTTGATCCCATAGTCTGGGGTTTGATCCCATAGTCTGGGGTTTGATCCCATACTCTGGATTTTGATCACACAGACTGGGCTTTGATCCCATAGACTAGGGTTTGATCCCATACACTGGAATTTGATCTGACAGACTTTGATTTGAAAAACACAGACCACTGTGTCCTGTTTCACACCCACGTATCCAAACCCACGCTGTTATCAATACCTACAACCGTAAAACGATAAAACAAAATAATTAGATGCCAGTATTTAAAACAACTAAAAAGTAAATAATTTATTCCCAGTACCCTCTTAAATTTTTTTTAAAAATGGTGTGGGCTGGGGGGGGGGGGGGGAGTGTTAGCTTTTAGCATCAGAGAAAAAAATCCCAGTGGGCGAATGTCAGCATGACTTGACGAAGTTGTCATGGCCTCGAAATGAATATGAGACAGGATTTCACGAGCGAGTGGAATGGATGCCACGTCCTCACTTTGCAACGTCCTTACTATGCCACGTCCTTACTACAACAAGACGATATACATAACATAAACAAATATAAATGTCTTGTCTGCTTTTCAAGTCAAAAAAAGCGGGGGCGGGGATAGTCGTGGTATTATTCGAACGGAAAGCACAGGGAAAACCATACAATATTATATGTAAAATATACCATTTGGCGTCCCTTTGTGAGTAGCGCCCGGGGCATGTTGCCCCTCTTGCCCCCCCCTCGTTACGCCACTGGTTGGCAGGGTTGATATAAATAACATAATGTAAAATAACTTACAGTCTGGTGCGTAATTCTAACCAAAAATAAATAATAATAATAACATGGAAATCAAAACGTATGTTATTAACCACGGTTCACGGTTTATTAACCAAGATTTTAATTTAAATACTGTTTCTTCTTAGTCCACATTTTGACAGACGCTGAATACAAAAAAATCAAATTTATGAATGTATGTATGGAAATAGTGGACTTTATTTTAGTCTTGACATAAATTTGGTTCTTTTTGGTCGCTGGTGGAAACCCTTGTTTGATCGCTGGTGGGAAAACCATTTTTTTCCTCCAAAAATGCTACGAGGTGAGGGGAATGAAAAGTAAAACTCAATCATAATTTAAACACACACACAAAAAAAAGGCGAAATTTGAAAGTTCTTTTGACGGGCAAATTGCACAAACTTTTGGTTCAATTCTTGTACTCAAGCTGCACCTCGTCTCCGCCTCTAGATGAATATCGGCAATCAGGGATCTGTATTTGGACTATTGAATCCCATTGTACAGATGGATATAGATCCCTTTGTAGGGATGGATATAAATTCCATTGTAGAGAATGATATGAATCCTATCGTAGAGATGGATATAAATCCCATTGTAAAGATGGATATAAATCCAATTGCAGAGAATGGTATGAATCCCATTGTAGAGAATGATATAAATCCTATTTTAGAGATGGATATAAATCCCATTGTAAAGAATGATATTAATCCCATTGTAGAAATGGATATACCGGTAAATCCCATTGTAAAGAATTATATAAATCCCATTTTAGAGCTGGATATAAATCCCATTGTAGAGAATGATATAAATCCCATTTTAGAGCTGGATATAAATCCCATTGTAAAGAATGATATTAATCCCATTGTAGAAATGGATATACCGGTAAATCCCATTGTAAAGAATTATATAAATCCCATTTTAGAGCTGGATATAAATCCCATTTTAGATAATGATATAAATCCCATTGTAGAGAATGATATAAATCCCTTTGTATGGGTGGATATAAATCCCATGGTAGAGATGGAAATAAATGCCATTGTAGAGATGGATATAAATCCTTTTTAAGGGATGGATATAAATCCCATTGTAGAGATGGATATAAATGCCATTGTAGAGATGGATATAAACGTCATTGTAGAGAATGGTGATTCACAGAGCCAAGTTGATCCAGACGTTTCAAGTAAATTTGAAATACCCAGTTTCAATGTTACAAGATTCATTTCACAAACTCATTGTTATTACACTGTTCACCTTTCACAAACTTTGAGAATGTGCGAATAATTTCTCGTTGTGATCACACTGTTTACTTTTCGCGAATATTTTGGGCACAGCCAAATTGTACTCTTTTGCGTAAAATGCTCACGACACGACTTGTGGTAAGCTAGACAAACACTACTTGTGTAATTTAGTCGATAAAAATTGGGTCAATATAAGTGCCCCTTGCTGTAAATCAGGCAATGCTTCGGATAGTATCGACACAACGTGTAGTGAGTTTGACTCTGCTAGGGGTGAGTTGATCTTAATTTTTTTGTTTTTTGTGAATAGAAAGTATTGTACGCACAGGGGGCACGAACATAAAAAAGGGGGGGGGGGGGGGGGGTTCCAAGCTCATCTGTAAATATGACATATTAATAGTGCATTAAACGATAAAGTGCCATGTTCTTTACAAAGACGGGGGAGCACCAAAATTGCCCCGGGTGCCACTTAACCTCTGCATGGCCATGGGTATGCATGTGGTGTAGAAAAAAAAACAACTCAAAACAAAGATTTTTACGTCAAAATAAGTGAACTTGAAAAAGAAAGAGAATTCTTTGATTGACAAAAAACAAATTTGGACGGCAAAGGGAAATAGTCAATGTAAATTTTATAATTGATAATATAACCATTGTTCTTACCCTTTTACTTCTTCTTTTACTTTCTTTCAACGGAGTCGTTTATAAATTACGTCTTATAAAGGGGGGTCTACTCAAGGGTGTGAGGTAGCAGTAGCTTCCAATCTGAGGTTGGGGGGGGGGGGAATTACTAAATTTCATAGGGGGTGGGGTGTGGGGAAAATATAAAAGAAAAGATGCTAGTTGAAATTTAGGTCCACTTGACCATGCCAGAGTTACAAAATTCCTTCTATTTTTAGTTGTATCTAAATATTATGGGTGGATGGGACTCGTTAACCTTGGACGGCAATCTCATCTAAGAGAAGGTAACTCTGAATTCTAACGCCGAGATGGAGTCCCGCAGGCTGATAACATTGATACAATGAAACATTCCGACAACTCCTGCGACGCCACTGGTGCCAAGCTGTATAATCCACATGATGTTCCCTTGGGGTTATCCAGCGGCGTGGAGAGAGGCGGTTTGCTGTTGGGAACCAGCTTATAATCCTAGAAGAATAACACCAGGCCTTGTGGATTTCGTCCTGCCAATTCTACACCATCCTCAAATTGTGACGGACGGATGCCAACAAAAAAAAATATAACAAATTGTAATGTTGTTTTATAATTTTAATTTAAAATACGTCATCAATAAAATAATTTATAAAAAATATATCCGTTCACAACAGAAAAGCATAACTTTCTTCATTTATGGCGCCTTCTGTTAGACTCTTTGATTTACTCTCCCCCGCCCCTTTTTTAACAATATTGGCAGCATAAAATCACTAGAAGAGTGAGGCCCTGTAGAGTCGTGAGGCTACTATGAGGCCCACTACATGCATGAGGCCCACTACAGGCATGAGGCCCACTACATGCATGAGGCCCACTACAGGCATGAGGCCCACTACAGGCATGAGGCCCACTACAGGCATGAGGCCCACTACATGCATGAGGCCCACTACAGGCATGAGGCCCACTACAGGCATGAGGCCCACTACATGCATGACGCCCACTACATGCATGAGGCCCAATACATGCATGAGGCCCACTACATGCATGAGGCCTACTACAGGCATGAGGCCCACTACAGGCATGAGGCCCACTACAGGCATGAGGCCCACTACAGGCAGGAGGCCCACTACATGCATGAGGCCCACTACATGCATGAGGCCCACTACATGCATGTGGCCCACTACTGGCATGAGGCCACCCAGAGGCGTAAGGCCCAGTGTGACCATGTCCTTAGACGGCACTGGTTTACACTATTCGTATTGTTCAGAAAATTCTCAACTCGCTATTATAAGCCGAAGCATTACTTCTTGTCCTTCGCATACATCGGTACTTTTGTTATTCTTTCTTTCTTTACTTTTTAGCAAATTCACAAGTTTAAAGACTTAGTAGCATGATATTAAACTACCTTGACATGCATATAAAGTTCTATAATTTTAATATAGGTCTAGTTCTTGCTAAGTATCAAACATGTGCAATCTGTTTTCAAATTATATTTCATCATAACATCATGACTTTTAAAGTAAGGATAGGTGTTAATTATGTGATGGCATCATCCTTTGAAAAATATAGTTTTATCATAATTTTAAATGTATTCCATTTCATGTATATTGCGCTAGATCAAATGAACACTTTAAAAAACACTATAATTTTTGTTACAAAGATTAAGAATTTGACAAGCTCATACATATAGCTCACTCTTCATCAACTATTATTAAATCGAAAGCGTTTGTGTTTTATTCACATTTTTTTTTAACTTTTTGTAACACAGTTTTTTTTGTAACACAGTTTCCTGTATAACAGAGTTTTAAAATATAAAAAAATTAAGCTATATTTATTAAATTCTAAACTGCTTTTGTCTTTTTAACATTAGACAAATAAACAAAATTCCTCACCTATTTGCACGCATATTTTATGAGGGTTTTTGCTAAATTTCCTAACATATACGAGATCTTATATAATTGCAATTGTGTACTCTTTTTGAGCGTGTAAATTGTCAATTAATATTTGTATTTTTCGAGGATTGTACCTTTCTGTGCTGTAAGCTTATACAGTTTTGTTTATTTTGTTACTATCACTAGCTTTTATATCGTCTTTCTTTGTAAACTGGTTATTAGTCCTTCTTCTGTTGTTCTTTATACGAGCCAAATCTTAAAACGTATTTAATTTTAAAAGTTATAATGGTACGTAACTTTTATATACTATTTTTAATAATGACCAGTTTTAAAAACCCATACGTAGTGAATAGACCTTCCTACAAAACAGATTTATTTATTTATTTTTTTACTCTGGTAAAAGTTTGAAATATTTCGAATTAAAAATCTTAAATGGTGGTAGAAGCAGGGCCGGATTAACCTCTAGGCAAACAAGGCACGTGCCTTGGGCACCAAGCGTTTGGGGGCACCACAAGTCCTCAAGAAATTATTTTTTTGGAACAAATTTAAGCCCAGAAACAAATGAAAATTGAACAAGTGCTATGAAAATGAAGAAATACATTATAATAAAAATTCACATTCAAGTTTGGTACAATCTTGAATGCTTAAAAATTAAGCGCATAAAAAATAAAAAAACTCCTGGTAAATGGTAAGGAGCAAAATGCGGACCATGCGGACTCACTCGGCTTGTAAATAAATATTGCGGTCGTATTCGAATTTTATAAATTTTTGGGAAGTTTTATAAAAAATGTTAAACCATTTTTATATTTTCAATAAATAATATTAAAATAATAACATTAATTAATTAATTCGACCGGGAACCCCATAGTAATAGACACAAAATGAGCATGTGAACTTGAAAACATGTGCTGATTTGTATTCTTACTAGCAGATCACTTGCATAAATCTAGGAATGAATTTGAAAGATTTGAAGAAGCTGCAAAAATAATACCACCAGGTGTAGAATGATGTAGCAGTTCGATTTTCTTGTTTGGTCGATGTATCACTATCACAAACATCTCAGTGTTGTGAAGAACTAATAAATGCTTATCCTAAAGATCTGAACAATAATTTATGTACTGAACTACAACAGTTTCATTCATATATTCGCCACAAGTTTCCTGCATCAAAATCGGAAAACAAAACGTTCAATCATGGATAATTAAACAAAGTAATAGTTAGAGACAACATCGAGTGTGCCTTTCCAAATGTTGAAATCGCCTTGCGCATATTTTTAAAATTATTGGTTACTAACTGTTCAACTGAGCGCTCTTTTTCTCAGTTGAAACGTACAAAAAATCCAAATAGATCAACAATGAAACAAGAAAGGCTCGATTCATTATCTCTGCTTATGATCGAGGCAGATGTGTTGCGCAAAATTAACTTTGACGATATACTCAAAAACTTCGCTAGATGTAAATGTAGGAAAAAAATCTTTAAAATGTAAATGACAAAATCTTTTTGATTTTTTCATCTAATAAAAAATAAAGTATTTTTGTCTATCATTATTTCAAAATTTATTAACTATTAATTTTAATACAGAAATACTTTATTGTAGATTTTATATAAGTGATAGTTATACAAACTACAAACATATTTGTTAACAATTGTTTTCTTTGAATAATATTGAACATACCAGCGGTCACGGTCAGTGAAAGATCAGGGGCCCCGGGCAGAAGGGGGCACCCATGTGGGTTTGTGCCTTGGGCACTAAAATGGCTTAATCCGGCCCTGGGTAGAAGTGCTTTTTTATGATTGAAACCATTTTGTGAAGTAATTTTTCTGTTTAGTTGGGTTTTTTTTTCTTTTTAAATTCGTTTATTAATTGAGTAGCCAAAAATAAATTTAAATAAAATTTTAAAAAACACATTACTATTTAGTAAATAAAAATATATTTGTATAATAGAACCAAGCAGAACCGTAGCCTGCGGCCACTTTTCGGTTTTGTCCTCCCCACCTTGCATTTAAAATTGACAATTTAAAAAGTCGTCTAAGGGGTCGTCCATTAATTATAACAAGAAAATAGGGGGGGGGGGTGAAATGTTTTACAATTGTTGACAAGGGGGAAGGGGGGGTAAATTTGTTGACGTCAACAATTATGTTTTCTCTATTAAAATTTCCATCTTAAAAGTTCACTGGTTATTACATTATTTTAACAAATTTAATGAGTTTAAATTAAAATAGTTATATAATTTTTAGTCTTTTAATAAGATTTATTTAACGTGTGTCTATCTGTGCACTGCAGATGGCTAGTTAGAATTTTAGCACACTTTGTTGGTACAAGAGAATTCAAACGTTGGTCTCTCTTCGCCTGTAGATTCTGTTTGTCGCAAATGACTAGGGCGGTATGTTTGCTTTCCTGTTGCAGGTACGGAACAAGGACTAGGTTCACGTGTCATGTGCAGTCAAGATAAATGATATTGATAGAGTTAGGGGAAGTAAAGTGAGTAACAATAATAACATAGCTGCTTGAACGGATTTGCAAAATCTGTAATTTCTATTTAGCATAAAAAGTCATGATGAAACAGCATGTTCAACAACACCGACAATGCATAAGAAATTAACACCTGCTCCTCAACAAAAAAAAAATCGACTAATGCAAGTAGCTGCCAGGAGAAAGAGAGAGCTTATGCCATTTATTGCTCACACTAACAATGCTTCTATTTCAAGTGCTGAATGGTTAAATGAGGATGATGTTGACTCAATTCCGCAAGAGGAAAATAATAAATCAGCTACTACGCCCATTGTTACGATAGAGCAACACCTGGTTACTCTCTGGGAAAATGATAGCAGCTAGAAACTATGCTACAGTTGTCAGCTATACTGACAATAATCCTATTTATACTTCCACAAACAATGATAATTAGTCTTTAACAAACTTTTCATTGATTCTGCATTATAAAATTTAAGTTAAAAACTTTTTAACTTGTTGATCAACAAGCTAAAGATGTAATAAAATGTTTTTCATAACAATTTTGTGTTATTAAATAAGTTCAGCACAAAGTAAAATGTAGACTATTTATATATTTATTTATATTATAATTCAAATTATTTTTTTTTTGTATAAAGCTTTTGATATAATTACTTAAGGGGGGGGGGGTGAGTTCACTGAAAGTTTGACAGTTGTTGACGGGGGGGAGGGTCAAAAACTGCTTTAAAATTGTTGACGTAATTAATGGACGCCCCCTAATCACAACTTTAAGCCCATACATATACCCGATGCCCCCTACACCCGCAGGGGTTGCAGGACCCACACAATGGCTCGTAGTTCAAATGACACCTAAATTTTTAAATGGCATCTCTCCAAAATTATGCAAAACTAAATTAGAAACGTGCTAAAATGCCTTCATGCCTATAAAGATTTAAGGTTTGAGACTATGCTAGAGCGCCACAAATAGAATGAGTTTAGTTCATGTTGGGCTGGGCTGAGTTAGATATTCCCTGGTGGTTATTTTTGGCTAATTTTTTTCGCTTCTCAACAGAAAGTCTGAAATTCCCCCTTCCAAATTGTCTGAAAGAAAAAGAAAATTTAAACATGTGCCAAAAGGCATCAATGCATTTTGAATTTACCAACAAAAAAAAAATAAGGGGACACCTGTCCCCGCTTTTGCTCGAAAGCCTTCGGCACCCTCAGTTGCTTCTCCACCTTTCTTTACGCCAAATATTTACACAGGAGTAGGCTACAGCCAGAGTGAGTTTAATTTATGTATGGCACAGGTCACCATCATGCCTCCCCCAAACGCTTGAAAAAATCCTTACACCCATCAAGTTGTCTAACAGAAACACTGAATACAGGCATA
The DNA here is from genome assembly GCA_964017045.1 of Omphiscola glabra. Lineage (NCBI taxonomy): Eukaryota > Metazoa > Mollusca > Gastropoda > Lymnaeidae > Omphiscola > Omphiscola glabra. Next base: position 15,389,308 of record OZ024802.1, read on the forward strand.
CTCCAATATGAACCCATTGAAAAAAATCAAATATTTTCTGGGGAGGGTCTTCCCAGATTCCCCATCTGCTCAAGACCCATCGGCCCCCTCGATTTCTAATTCGTGATAAAAATCACAGTATGCTTGCCCTAATCGCAAATTACGGTGCCGATAGATAAGTTCAGTGTTTCTTTCAGAAATTTCCCCCCGAGGGGGCACTTTTGACGTTCGGGGGGGGAGGGGGGCAGTGCCAGTTTTTCAGTGGCCAGAGGCGTAGCTAAGGGGTGACAGATGGGACATATGTCCCCGGGCGCCATACTAGCGCGGGCATCTAATGGGCTATAGTGTTAATGGATGAAAATAATAGGTTTCAGAGTTTAGCGGGGGGGGGGGGGGGGGGGGTAATAATGAATCTTGTCCCCTGTCATCAAAGACTCACGTCAGTGACGTAGAAGTGGGGGGGCGAACATTTGGTCTTCCCAGGTGTCATTTTTTTCTTTAGATAGAGCGGCGCGATTTTCGGACATCTGCAGAGTTTCTATCGAGAAAGGTAGCGTGGCAAAAAAGTTAACCCACCTAGAGTGGCGCTAACACTAGGCACGCCACTGGGCAGTGTATATATCAGCACCAAATTTGGCTGTCATGGCAAGTAATTTTTATCGGGAAGTAGGGCAGCAGAAAATGTGTGATTGTTTAACAATCAAAGGTGCATTTTGGAGTATACATGATTAGAATGTTTTGATAAGACTTTCATTTGATCGAGGGAAATAATTTTTCAAGCGTCGGGGGAGGCATTATGGCGACCAGTGCCAGACACAAACTAAATTCATTCTGGTTGTGGTGTGCCGAAGAAAATCATTTGACACAAGATTAGATTCAACCCGGTAGTCACACTGATCGACGTCAAGGGGAAAAAAGGGGTGGGGGTAGCAGAAATTGAGGAATACGAAGAGTTTGAGCAAAAGTGAGGGCAGGGGTCACCTTAATTTAAAAATAATAAATTCAAAATGCAGTGATGCATTGTGGTGCAAATTTTTCTTCTTCTTTTTCTTTCTATTAAGGGCCCACGATCAATTTATTGATAATTATGGCTCCTATGAATGTAGATGGGATTTGCAATGTTTCTGTGCCTGGTGTTGATGCGGATATTTCATTGGTAACAAGAGTTACCTAGTGAGGGTATCATGCACTGTATTCAATGTATCTTTAAGACAATGTGTGAAGGGGCATTTCAAACGTTCATATATTTACTGTTAGATGTCTCGTAGAAAAATGCTAAGAATACATCAACATACACCAACTATATGTGGATTACAAATCAGGTTATGATAGCATAGACAGGAAATACATGAACGATGCTATGCTGGAACTTGGTCCTTAATAAACTTATCCGACTCATACATATGACGATGGATAACTACAAAATTAGAATCAAAGTACAGAGGGAGTACTTGAGGGAGTTCCCAATCAATCTGGGCCTCAGACAAGGAAATATGTGTATCATTTTCAACATCACTTTAGAAAAATGCATTAGAAACATACGTGTGAGCACCTGAGATGTGGTACAGAACAAACATAAGGAACATTATAAAGCCAGCCACTGCAATACCTGGCCTACACAGACGATATAGCGCTACTTGGTAGATACAGCATTGATGATATAATTAAAACTTTCAGGGAACTTGAAGATGTGACGGTCAAAGCTGGTCTTGATGTAAATAAAGCGAAGGCAATATTTATGATAATGTCAGGAAATACGCACTGATGACTTCATCAATATGAACATCTACGCCTTTGAGAGGGTGGCTACTTTCAAATATCTAGGGGTGACTATAAATAAGCAAGAGGAAATACAATCGGAGGTGCAAGAAAGAATAACAGCATGCAACCGTTCTTATTTCAATTTACAAAAGCTACTTCAAAGCAAAAATCTCGCTAAGGGAACAAAGAAGGCAGTATACACCACTATAACAAGAATAGTAGTGAGACTTGGTTCCTACCAGAAAAGCAGAGAACCTGCTAAATATATGACCCGATGATAGACAATTTTGTTTTGGGAATCCGTACAAACAAAGAGCTATATCAATTGTACAAATACTCATCCATAGTCACAGCAATATAAAAAAAGGCAGACTGCCCTAGGCAGGATACATTGAAAGGATGCCGGATTCTGGAGCAACAAAAACGATCTACAGGCAGAAACCTAGGGGCAGACGGCTCACCGGTCGACCAAGACTGAGATGGATTGACGATGTAGAGAAGGGCTTACAAAGGTTGGGGTTCGCACATGGAGGTGTAAAGCGATGGATCGATCCCAATGAAAGAATGGGGTGGAGCAGGCCAGGCCCCTAAATGGGATGAAGCGCCACTGATGTAAACATTTCAGACATTTGGGTGGGAAGCGCTAGAAATAACGATAATAACAGGACATCACTAACTCTTCCAGCAGCACAATATTAAATAAATTCAGTCCAATTGGGAGCCCTTAGGGTATGTTTTTTATCGAGAGATACTCCTTAGCTTAGACTCGCCCCTTAAAACTTTATAGGCCCCGGAAATTTTTTGATAAATTCAAAATGCAAGAATGCATTTTTTTTTTTTACATACCGTAGTTAAATTTAGTTTCGCATCATTAAACATTTAACTGTAGAGCAACGGGAGAGATGCTAGTTAAGATTTTATGTGTCATTTGACCTAAGAGCCATCGTGTGAGGTCTGCGACCCACATAGCTGCATGGGTCCTTGTATATTTTAGGGGCTTAAAGTTGGGCTGTAATTACATTAAATTATCAACTTTTACTGCTAAGTAGGGAAGGAAAAAACCGAAAAGTAGCACGGGTGCCATAAAGAGTCAAGCGACGTCTCTGCTTGACTAAGTGTGGTATGCAAACATTTTTTTTTAAAATTGAAAAGTAATGTATTTTTAAAGTTATTATTTTAAAATATTTTTGGGATCAACTACATAAAAATAATGAATTTACTACAAAATATTTTTAAAATTAAGAAAAAAAATTCCTTCCAAAAAAAAGGTATCCATCCCAAAAAAGAAATGTTAAAATAGTTTTAAATTTTGAACGAAAAAGAAAACCAAAAACATACGTTTATTTCAAAATATTTCCAAGTTTCACCAAAGTCAAAAAGAAAAAAAGCTTTTCTGTACAAAATGCTAAAGACTATATCTTTATGGGTTTTCAAAATTGGTATTTATTTATAAATCATATGTAACCGACATATTTGTTCAGAAGTCAAGAACTGTTTACAAAAGACTCATATATTTATTAATGTGTGATTTTTTATCGTATAAATTATTAAAGTTTCAATTCTCAATATTCAGTTGATTGAAATATTAATTAAGAAATTTAGACTACTATAATTTGCTTCAGATCATTACAACTTGCCTCTTCGATTTTATACTTGAAAACACTTTTTTTACCCATTCCATATAATTTTTTTTTAACTTCTACCAAAAATGGCATTTACAAGATAATCGAAATACTCGATTTTTTTATTCATTGTTTAAATATATATATTCTTTCTACTGGATTATCATCTTAAAATAATTTTTTTTAAATAGTTCAAACAGCTGGGGAAGATTGTTTATTATTATTATATTAACAGAGAAAAGTCCTTGGGGATTTAATAAATAAAGACTATTTTTTTTTAAAATCATTTTACTCTGTTCCCGAAACTGTGTTAAAAAATTAGAAACACTCGATTTAATAATTATGATGAAATGTCCACTATTTGTATGTAACCGGTAAATTCCTAATATTTTTTTTTAAAATTATTATTATTATTATTTTTAAATTTTCATTTTATCTATGTCAGCATACATCTATGGAATCTACTACATTAAAATGTTTGCTAAAAATGATTTTTTAAAGCATGATGCCATTATACAATATAATTTGAAAACAGATTGCACATGTTTATTTCTTAGCAAGAACTATATTTAATTTACAGACATTTATATCGATGAAAAGGTAGTTTAATACAGGGTTATTAAAAAGTCTTTCAACTTTTGCAGCTGCATCAGAAAAAGTAAGGTTTAGCTTATGATCAGGAGCGGCCAATTTTAAAAACAATACCATATATATAATCGATTTCTGCGAGCCTGTAACAAGATTAACCTGAACGCAATGGATCATCAATATATCGAACAAAGCGATATTTTATTTCTTCCAATAATTGTAATCGATTAAAGGCACACATTTCAATAATTTTTAAAAATTTTATAAAATTTAAATTTAGAGTACTTTTTTTTTTTTTAAATTATTTTTTCTTACACATTTTCCCCCTGGGGGACACTTGACTTGCTCTGGGGGGGGCAGTGCCCCCCGGAGGTATGCCTGAAAGAAACACTGGATACGTTGCCTAATGGCTTAGCTAGCCTTAGTACCGCCCTTGGTGCCAACATTTTTGCTGTGCTCCCTTTCACGATACAAACTATGCAGTTTTCGCAAAAAATTCCGCCCCACCATTAAAAGACAAAGTGACACATGTGTGGACCACCCCCATCCGCCTTCTTTCTAAGCAGGCGGCATTGTCGTAGCTATAGTGTTTGGGAACAAGGTTAATTTTTACCCTCCCCCCAACTCTGAAACTCATTATTTTCATCCATTAAAAACCATGAAAATCCAAATGGTGCCCCCGCTAGTGTGGCGCCAAGGAACGTCTTTCCTCATTACCCCTCTTAGCTACGCCTCTGTCCACTGCCCACTTAAATTTTAAATGCCCCCCCCCCCCCCCTTTTTCCGACCGGAAGAAATTGTCAGAAAGAAACACTTGTAGAGAGGTCAGTTGAATACAAGGAAATACTATTGAAAACTTCCCCAGTTTTTGTATCGAACAAATATAGATCACTATACCGTATAGCGAGAGGTAGTGGCCTAAAAAAAGCTTTATAAAGTATAATTTTAAAAAAGAATAATAATTTAAGAAATTTACCAGAGCTCTTGCTCAGCAAGTTGCTGTTGTTTGTTGTTGTTTTTTAAAAGATATTTTTCAACACATTTTTTTAAAAAGACAGATAGACGTAGACTAAGAATAATGATGCAGATATTTGCACGTACAAAGAAAAGGCTATTGAGATGACGGTTATATAATTTGCTCAATTTAAAATTTGCTAATTGACAATGTCAAGTCCAAGTTTTCTTTATTATTTTATTGTGCCAACAGGTGGCGTTGTGACAGTTGTGCATAGCAATGGCGACCAACCATCCCCCTGATGATATTGTAACAGAGGAAGATAAACCGAAATCCAAACGCCCTAAAGGTACTGATTTCCAATAAAGTGCATAACAAAGCTCTTAATAAGTTTTAGCATAATCTGACCTATTTTTTTTTTGTATTTGATGACGCCGTTCTTTTCTCAAAGGCTGTTCTATTTCCTGGTGTTCTGTAACAGAAGACTTTGTAATACTAATTGTATTGACTGAGTTTTTTAGTATTGACAGTTCAGTTGAAAGAATGCACTGTACTTCACTATCACTAATAATAATAATAGAATTAAAATACTACCTAACAATAAATGTCATATTCATAGTTGATAGAGAATAGTATCCTAAGTTTAAATAGTAGGTATGGTAGTAATAGGCTAGGTTACTTGAAGTTTAAAGACTTCACTCACTGTAGCTGTAGGTACTTTGACAGAAATTTTCAATATTGTCCTATTATCATAAATGATACATCATTTTAAAGTGCTGGATATAAACAAAAATATCAATTTCATTTTTCTAGCTTTTATAGAAATGAAGTTATGATTTTTTTGGTGAATTTGTTTAACCCCCTTCTTTATCTTTGTATTTAATTGTAAAAACTTGTGACCGACTTTCCAAATTTCTGCCTTATTTTAGGTACTTTGAAGGTCTCACACGCACGCGGTTTGCGCATCCGAAAAATGACGGAAAAACTGTTGTGGCCATTTTACATTCGGCTCGGGGAGGACTTCGTTGTTTTACATCACAGTTTTCTAAGAATAAATTGTTTTGTCATCAGTGACGTAGAGCGCATATTTTTCCAAACACGACGATATATTTGCATCATGGTGAATTTTGAGACTGTTATCAAATTTATTATTTTGTATCGGTATATACTTTAATGGCTTATAACTTTTTTGTTTGTGTAAAGTCGTAGGACATAGTGGTTTTACTGTAACAACTTTTTTATTTGAAAAGATAATGCAACCAAATTTTCAGGAGACATTCTCAATGCAATATACAACTCAATGAACAACAAAACTTTTACATAACATCAAGAATTAGCATTTTGGAAAATTTTATTTGTGGGTACTTTACGAAAAAAGTGAATGGAAAAATTGGAACAATCATTATTTCTGAAGAAAAAAAAAGCAGAAAATAACATGTTTATTTAATTTAAACTAATTTTACTAAGCTATTGTTAAATTTTAAATCAATTATATTTATAAAAAGGTAGGTATTCATTTTTATATCTAAAATTGATGGATATAATTATAAATAAAAATTACTAAAAAAAAATTAAAATCATCCATAAGTTATAAGACTAATGAGCTAATGGTAAGGACACACAGTAAGTAGGGTAAGTATTAGAATGTTACATTAACTTAACAATTATTTAAATGTTATATTTTAATACCTCATTAAATTAAATAGATACTAACTTTAATTAGGCATGTAAGTGTGGTTGTAGTAATAGTTAGTAATAGTTAAATTTAGTATAATGTAGTAAAAGTAAATATATTTTGTTTAATGTCCCTAGTGAAAGGATAAAATTATTATTATTCCTATTATTGGTTCAGTAAAGAAGAACAGATAAAATGTTTAGACATTAACTAAATAAACTTACACAGTTTTTAACGTAAATTGATGCTATATTATGTATTATTTATTTACTATTATACCGTATAATAGCTATTTATGTATATCAAGGGACAAAACTTGTCAGAAATTCAACAGATTACAAAAACTAAAATTTATATAAACTTCTTGAAATATTCGTTTGTATTAACTTTTAATAATATTGTAAAACAGTTTCTCATTAATTAATTGGTTAGGGCTTAGCGGATTTTTCGATATGAACAATAATGAAAATATTTTTATATCATTATATAAAATTGATGAGAAGAACCATTTCCGACAACCCATTTTTTTTTTTTGAGAGGGGAGATAACCAGTGATAATTAGCATTTTTATTTACAGAGTTAAATGCATAACTTTTAAGTGAAATTGCCATTATTAATGAAATAAAGTTATTCCTATTTGTGAATTTATCAAGTAGCGGTACGATAAAAAGCAATGTGGTTCGAGTAGACATTAAAAAGTAATAAGCTATTAAGTACATGCCGGCACTAGGATAAATATATTGCCACTGACAAAATATTCCATGCTTCAAAAATGGTATCACCGTGTTTGGAAAAATATGCGCTCTACGTCACCGACAACAAATTAGTTTACTATTAGAAAACTGTGACGTAAAACACAAAAAAACGAGATAATCACTGAAACGAATGTAAAAATGGCCGCACAAGTTTTGCGTTATTTTTCCATATGCGCAGACCGCGTGCGCGTGAGACCTTCAAAATACCTACTCACTGTTTTCAGATTTCAGGGTTAGGATGTCAGCATCAGCCCACCACTTCTACTTCTATCAAATTTGAAATCAGTTGAAATTTAAAGGCAAATATTATATTGATTTTTTTACAAATATTTCTTCTCAGTTATTTAAATTAGTTGTATGAAGTTATACGAGAAGTTAGTGTCCACAGCACAGTTGTGGACAGCACTGCTAGTTGAGAAGGCTTACATTTAAAAATACCAAGTGGCTAGCCTATTTGGATTGGGAAAGGAGTGAGAGGTTGGAGTAAATTAAAAAAATATTTAAAATATTATTTGGTTTGTAAGACAAAATTTGGTATCAAATGAAAGATAATTGAATGGACAATTTGTTTGTAAACTTTCTTCTTAGGTTTAACAAAAATAAACTACCACTTCCACAAATGACATCGGAATAGCATTTAGTCTAAAGGGACTCTGGTCTGAATAGCTGCTATTCGGACCCAGGTCCCTTTAGACTAAATGTCTATTCGGATGTCATTTGTGATAGTTTATTTTAGTTAAAGTGAAGAAGTAATTTACAAACATTTAGTCCATTCAATTATCTTTCATTGTCAAACATAGGAGCCAGAATTGTCAATACATTGATGGTGGGCCCTCAAAATAAGAAGAAGAAGGATTTGATTTCAAATTTTGTCTTACACAACCAACAATAATATTTTTTAATAAACCCAACCTCTCACTTTTTTCCAGGTCCAAATAGCAGCAGCCTTAAAAATAATGATTTTAATTACTGAAATCCAGACCGATGGCAGTCTTATAATAGTATAGTCTGAGAGACAGTATTATAGTATCCTCTAACTAGAATTAATCAATTAATCTGAAAAGCATTTTTATATTCATAATCGTGTGTGTTGATGATTTGGTATATGTTAGGGAAATGAAAGACCAGGCCATATGTCAATAGTCTTCTCCTCTTAAAGTTAATAGACTGATACATAAGACTGTTCATAAAAAATGTGTTTTTATTCTGAAATAATTTAAAATACAACTAAATTAATACCAGGCAACAGCAACCTCTCTTCCAATCTAATGTAACTAATTAATGCCATGCCTTAATGATGAAGACTTTCTCAAATTGATCAGCCAGTACCACCTAGTCAAGTTTGTTGATTTAGTAAAGTCTCTATCAAAGTGACATTGTCCAACACAGTGTGACGTCAGTTATGGCCCCTTATTATTATAAATGCCATGTTGTCATAATATTAGTATTGTTAAAAAATTATTTAAACAATTCACTTCATTGACGCCCTGTACAAGCACGGATTGACTACAAACTCTCTGTTCTCTGCCACAACTTTTTCTCGAATTCCTGCCCTTCCTATCTAACCGAACTTCTCTCTGTCTATTCACCGCTTCGACAGCTTCGCTCCTCCGCAGACGGGCGTATTCTTTCTGTTCCCAAGACTCGCACAAAAACATACAGTGAAAGATCTTTCTCTTACTGTGCCCCCAAACAATGGAATTCTCTTCCACTACACATCCGCAATATATCAACTATCACAGCCTTCAAAACTGCACTCAAAACACATCTCTTTAAACTCTACTACCCCGACTGATTCCTCACATCTGACCGATAAACGCTGCTGCTGGTCGTCGTCCATGGCTTGTCATCTAAAAGTTCTGGTGTGGATGAGGTGAATATGCTTTGTTATGTCTCTATACATCTGTTCTTTATTACATATATGTATTTTATGTTATTGTCACGATTATGTCTCTTTTAAAATATTTTTATGTACAGCGCAGTGAGCCTAGCCCTAAGCTGGGGTACCGCGCTATATAAGACAGCAAATAATAATAATAATATATTCTATCTGTCCCCAAGACTCGCACAAAAACATACAGTGAACGATCTTTCTATTTCTGTGCCTCCAAACAATGGAATTCTCTTCCACTCCACATCCACAATATATACTGACCATCACAGCCTTAAAAACTGCTCTCAAAACACATCTCTTTAAACTCTACTTTCCTGACTGATTTCCCCCTCTGACCCATAAACGAGGCTGCTGGGTGCAGTCCGCGGCTTGACATGTAAATAGTTCTGGAATGGTTGGAGTGAATATACATTTAATTAATGTATGTCAATTTTTAAGTTCATGATTATGTTTGTTAAATTGTATGTACAGGGTGGTTAGCCCAGCCCTAGGCTGGTGTACCACGCTATATAAAACTACTACTACTACTAATTTTCCTCTCTTCTGTCGGCACATTCATTGTTTTGTTGCATCCTTTTATTTCAGGTTTTCCCATACTTTGTTACGCTTATTTCATTTTTTTTTCTAACCTGATTGCAGTCTCTCCTCCGTATTACCAGAAACTACACAACAGTTTTGCTTAACACCCTTACAGCATTATAACTGTACATAAAGTTTACTAAATGACAATGTTTACACAGTCTGCCTTCATCATTAACATTCAAATGATAATTTAACTTATTTTAAACGTTTTATTTGGTTTAGAAATAATTATTTTAAAAAAATAAATACATTTATAAGTAATCAGGTATTTATTAGAAAACAGTATAAATAATGCTTATTGTTTTTTGTTTGTTTTGGCAGAGACTAAGTTTAAGCAACAGAACCTTCCAGCATGGCAACCAATTTTAACAGCCAGCACAGTGCTTCCAGCATTCTTTGCCATAGGACTGGCTTTCATACCTTTAGGTGTAGCATTGCTAATAACATCTAATAATGTAAGCTTCATAAACGTTTTGGAACATATTTTTATAGTTTGTTTAAGATCAGTATGAATCTAAAATGTAATGATTATACTGGCCATGTTACAAAAAATGTAAATATATATGTTACTGATTTGCAGGTTTTAAATTATTTTAATTACATGGTGTCTTTATGAACTAAGGTTTCAGCCTTGGTAAATCATTTCTAATTTCTAATAATTGTTATTATTTTTTATCTGTAGGTAAAAGAACTGACAATAGACTATACCAACTGCGAAAATATAGATTCTCCTGGTTCAACCTGTGCTGAATTTTTTAAAAATATAAGCAACATTCGCGGGACATGTCATTGCGTGTATGAAAATGTGACTTTGTCATCTTTGTTTGATGTAAGTGTCTTATGTTTTATGTGGCATGTTAAATCCGTAAGCAATTGAAGCTTATGCTAATATATATTGAGTTATTTATTAATTGCAAGATTTTTGTTTCAAAAATAAATTTTACTAAATATAATTCAGCTTGTTTTTTTCCCATGGTTGCCTTGCCTGAAAGTTAAACTGCATTGTTACATTGTACCATGTGTCGATTCAATTTCATTTCAACATTGAGCTGTTTTTAGCCGCCACCACATATCTCCCATCTGTGTTGTTTTTCTTTGATGTAACTGAGTAAATGTGCTGTGTCACTCCTTACCTACCCCTGTTGTTCACATTCCAATGCGTTCTTTTTGTTATAAAGAATGCTATTAGGTGACACAATTTCTAGAATTTCTTTACAAGGTGTTATATAGGCCTGAAGTTTTCCTAGCAGAGAGAGAGATTTTTGCAATATACTAGATGCTATATAGTTGCAAAATTGTGCTTTTTATGCGTGTGTGAATTAATATTTGTAATTTTTTGAGGAGTGTACCTTTTTCCTTGCTGTGCTGTAAGTTGATACAGTATTTGTTGTTTCGGTATATTTGGATTTGTATTTTCATAGAAATTTATTAGTTCAATTAAATTGAATATTTTTAGTATCACTAACTTTGGTATCATTTTGCTTTGTATACTGGTTTTCATTCCATTGTTATGAAATTTTTTATTTCTGCGAGCCAAAACTTAAAATAGATTAAATTTTCAAAACTAAAATGGTACGTAACAGTATCAGCAAATGTGTGTTAAATTTCTGCAATGTGGGGCATAAAGCTAGCTTTAACTAATTGGTTGACGGATGCCCCTGTGCAATTTGTCACAATTTATCTTAATTTTCTAATGCTTAATACTGATAATACAAATAAAAAGTTCTGTATTTTAATGCTATTAATATTTTAAATTGCAATGTAAATTTTAATTATAGTCATTTTTTGTTTTGTTTTCAGCAATCTGTTTATATTTATTATGGTCTGACCAATTTCTATCAAAATCATCGCCGCTATGTGCGCTCCAGGGATGATGACCAGCTGCATGGAGGGGACAAATCTCCAGGAGGTCTTAATGATGACTGTGACCCTTATAAAACTTTTGAAAATGGTTCAACATTTGGTTATGCTCCATGTGGTGCAATAGCCAACAGCCTTTTTAATGGTAAATTTTAATTTGTGAACAAATTTTTTGAGGATGTAAATAAGATTTTAAATTACTTAGCCTCAGTTGAAATAAAATAATAAAATGGATAGGATTTTAACTATATATATAACCACAAAAATAAGCCTGCTTATGAATTACATACATTATTCAGTTCCTAATTTAAGTTTTTATTTGTTCAATTTTTTAAAGACCTTTTAAAAAAAATTCAATAGCATTACTTTTTTCTCCCACCAGTAAGGCCTACTAAATGTAAACATGACTTTTTTTTGTCCCTCCTACTTGAGAAAACTACAAGGAACGATGTCAGTAAATAGACCAGCTGTCAGCACAAATGTTTCACTAATAGGACTGACACTTTTATGATGTACGTAGTTATAGCATAGTAGATGCTATAGCAGGTAGCCTATTCTATGCTCTTTATTTCATAATGGGAACTAAATGTAAAAAATCAGAATAACTGATTTTTCTTTTTAGATTCTTTTATCATTGATTACCAAGACAAAAATGTATCGGTGGGGCTGATCAAAACTGGAATAGCATGGGTATCTGACAAAAATGTAAAGTTCAACAATCCAAGTTGTGAGTAGACTTTATTTTTCTTGTTCTTTTGATTTTTAAAAATTAAATTAGCTTGCAAAAAAAAAAATTGTTGTATTAAAATTTTTAAAGACATTTATAAACAAGTCATTTCTTGGAAGGAAAAAGGGGGCTTAACCACTTTCCATTAACGTCAACAGCATGGACTAACTTTATCAAGCCGCCCAACTGGGAAAAGCCAGTCTGGGAACTTGATACCGCTGACCCCGACAACAATGGCTATGAAAATGAAGATTTGATTGTTTGGATGAGAACTGCTGCCTTGCCTACATTCAGAAAATTGTACAGACGTGTGAACCACACTATAGCTGAATTTTCCAATGGTTTACCTGCTGGGCAGTACAAAATTGCAATCAACTACAGTAAGTTCTTTTTTAACTTTGCTTCATGTGGCAGAGTTCAAATGTTTGTCAATCTCACAAGCTGTATGTAAGCTCCGTTGACCAATTTACAACTCTGTTCAACATATAATTACGCAAAGGAACTAGTTGACTTTGTGTGTAACTTACATAGGGGTTAATGATAAAGAAAACAAAAAAAGCAAAAACTCGAGTGTGATCACACTTCAGTGTTAATGTAAATACAAACTTTGTTCAAATCTTTGCTAATCTTCACTAAGCATCATCTATTATAATCAATTTACTCTTTTGATGAGATGTTTGCTCCTCATTTAGGCTACCCAGTTACAGCTTTTGATGGCACCAAGAGCATCATCATCTCTACCACATCCTGGCTTGGTGGAAAGAACTCATTTCTAGGCATTGCCTACATTGTTGTTGGCTCCCTTTGTATAGTGCTTGGGGTCATTTTTCTCATCATTCACATTAAATGGGGGAAGAAGTAAGTCCAGATTAATTTTATTATAAGTTTAATTTTATGTCTTACATCATAACTGTGAAACACTTGTTTGCATGTTGCTGTTTTTTTTGTCTACTGTATTTGTCTTTTTTTCTTTTTTTTTTTTTTTCTTCTTTTTTTTTTTATTTTTGAGCTTAGAAAAAGATTGTTTTTTTTTTTTTTTCATTTGTTGTTGCTTTCAAATGTAAGAATGTTGCATTGTAAGAATGAGGTCACAGTTTCTTAAAAACTCAAGTCACGAGCAGTAGCTTGCCAGATTTTTTTTTTTATAAACAAATATTACTTTTGAATGTTGCTTATTTTTCTTAAAGTGAACAAGGCTTGAAACCTATTTAAAATTTAATTCATACATCTTTTGAAATACATGGCTATTTTTATTTTGTTATAATGGAGATAATTCTATTTGTCTTCTTTATGTGGGGGGGGGGGGGGGGGGGTTTTGTCAATTACAGGCCAATTATTAAAAAAACAAATTCTCAATCTTTGACAGATCCTCATATAATTTTTTATCAATGTAAAGTTTTTGTTTTTTTTGTAAAATTTCTTTAAAATGTATATATTTTATTAGAAACATCATCTCACCTATAATTTTGAATCTTTAATGAATATAAGCGTATATTTCTGTAAGTGTTATTTTTTAATGGACATAATCTAGCTGTTCCTAAAATTGCAGGCGCAATCTGCTGTTTGATAATCTGGAGCCCCTTGATAAACAAATTTGATCCAACAGGCTTGTAGGAAGTTAGTGCCTGATCTTCAATTCTTTATATTTCTTGGCTTGTTGGCTAGCTAAATGGATTTTTTTTGTACAATATGCTATTTGGTTTGCAGGCTAGCCTTCTGGGAATGACATTTATTAAGCCAGGAATTTTAAGAAATGCTTAAAAATATTGATTCTCAAATTTTCGTGAATTATTGTTAGGGCACCATTTCTTTAAATCGTCATGGCCTCAGAAATTTTCAAAATTTAGACTTGTAATTAGTCAATCAAGTATATATTCTGCTTCAGAGTGCACTCTCTTCATAAATTCTTTTAGGTTTGAGTTTTTTAACTATTTCTAGCACAAAAATTATTCTTTTGCTGTTCTCTCCGATCTTATTTTTTACTTCTCTGTTGCTTAACTTTGCCTATCCTTTCTCATATATATATATATATATATCTATATCAAGTACCTCATAACACCTGGTGTTTGTGAACTGTCCAGCTGTTTGCTTTGATATTTTCTTTTCTTTTTTTTTTGAAGAACTCTTAGCAAGCACCAGCAGTTTTATTTCAAGCACTTATTTGTCTAGTTATCTGTTAAGCTGATCTGTGATATTTTCAATGGTTTAGAACAGAGTCCATGATCCTGCTTGACTCAGCTGCTGATGTGGCTGGTATGTAAAGTACTGTTTGGCTATCTTATTTTGTTTGTGAATGTACCAGGTCAAGGCCTTATATTTCATGAATTTTATTTGGTTCACTGTGATCTAATCATTTCCTTCACGTATAACACTGCTTCTTTGTCATTTGTATGGTGCATCAAATACTTATGATTTTCTTATGAGTTATTGTGCATTGGTTAATTTAGGGTGTTTCTTTTCATAATAGTGTATTGGTCGTATTAAAAGATTGGTTGAAACTGCTCTATTTCATAAATTATTTTTTTGAATAGGATTTTGTTGTTTACTGGATGCATTGGCACCTTTAATGACATTTAGTTATTTATGTATGAAATTAAGGGATAATTGCATTATTTTTTTTATTTTTATTTTTATTTTTTTTTTGGCTGCTTCTTTAACAATATTTGGTAATATTTAAAAGCTATATGGTAAATTTGCTTTCCTTCTTATTTACATTGAAGTTCTATATTGTCATTATACTGTCTGTATCTTTATCACAGATTTAACTATTCTTTTGATTAATTTAAGAAGAAAACTATCCTAAATTGCCAATTACGACATAAATTCAGCTGGATTTTAAATATATATATATCTCTTAAACAGTAAATGTCTTCTTTAAATCTAAACTGTTAATTTCAATTTTTTTTTTTAACCCCGAATTATTATTTTTTCAAATCACTTGCCTTTGAAATTCTAACGGTTCTAACAAACTAACCTTTGTATCTCTTAAATTGTTTGTCTTACCTAATCTAATTTTCAATGGCTGACATTAGTATTATTTCCCTACATCTAAAAGGTTTCCTTTTTTTTTTTTTTTTTTTTTTGTGTAAGAGTCTGTCACTAGTATCTGGGATAAAACATTAAAAATATGATTTGGTGTGGTGGACACATCTATGATACAACTGCACAGTATAATAATGTAAGTTTCTACCTTAACTCAATTATTTTTTTTTTCTTCTAAAAAAACAATATGCTAATGACTTAATTTCCAAACTAGTTTTCTTCCTCTGTCACCAGATTGAAAAACAATCAAATACATACACTGCAGTTTAGATAAACACATTGCTCTTGTTTAACATTTTCTTTTCTGTAGACTTTTGGCAACTCTTGATGATGATCACTATTTTAGACATTATTATGTGCCACCAAAATTTTTGCCCTGGCCTTTTGCTGTTCATAAAGTGCTGAGCAGTTTTGGCAAATTTGGAAATCAGTTGAGTAACCTGTTTGCACTGCATGAAAGTAGTGAGGGCTTTGATGATTCAGCTCCAGCAGGTGACTCAGGTGATGAGTGTGGACAAAGCGATCCTTTACTGGCAAGAAGAAAGGACAGAGACCCAAAAGATGGCTTGAATTCTTACCCTCGTTATTTGTCACGGGAGACATTTGCTGTTGGGGAAGGTATAAAGATTTCACCTGATCAATCAAATTCTCTGATGCAACAGCATTATCATCCCAAAACATCTAAGTCTGGGGTAAACTGTGCCCGTGATGTCATTAGTGTTTATCATGAGGATAAGAAGAATATTGGACCTAATGGCCACACTGAACCTATGCACTCCAGTAAATCAAGAACCAGGTCTCAAGCAGAAACAAGGAGCTCGCCAGGTATGAAATCAGAATCAATCAGACCCGCAATGCCAAAGCATCATTCCAAACAGGCCAATTTTCAGATAGATTTGCCACAAGGAGGAACCTATAACAATCAAGCTGGCAGCTTGATTGCACAGAAGTTGAAAGAGCTTCAAGTAGGGCATGATCGAGACGACTACCACAAACTTGGATCTCACAGTGGGTCGAGCAGGGAAATGCTAGCGGACCAAACCAACACCCACGACATGGACCATAATTCTGATGCTTACTCTATCACTAGTAATGCCACTATTCTGGGCAGTAGTTTGACCTCAAGTTCATGGGTCAACAGAGGCGTTCAGGTCAATCTGGGTCGGAAGTGGGTAAAAAAGAAACAGAAGACGCGATCAAACAAGGTGGGGGTTATGGAGAGTGGACATGATGATTCTGGTGTGTCCAGTTTTGTTGGACCACAAGCGCACGAAGATATTTCCAGCAGTGTGGTCTCTATGAAGAGATTCTCACGTGACACAATCGAAAGCAGGCTGTCAAGCTCCAGCAGCTCTAATGAAACTCACCTTGTCAGGCCATCACAGTCTTCATTTTTCCTCCCATCCATGAAAGATTCGGTCTGCACATGTCCAACTCGTATCCAGGCCAGCCTAGACTATGATATTCTTTGCGAAGAACTCAGGGTGGCAAAGTCCAAAATGATGGATATGAATCTTACACTAGTGGATGTGCAGAGTGAAGAGTATGTAGATGAAAACTATAACCAAGTCAGTAGGAAGATCAGGGAGGATGTTATTGTTCTAGAAGATTTAGAGAAGAAAGAAAACTGCAATAACAACTTATTTGCTGGTGTCTGTGATGATGCAAGACAAGATAATATGTGTGTCCACTCATGCAATGCCAGCTGGCCATCTGTAACTATCTTTAAGCAATCTCACCCCTTTCAAATGGATGACCCTTTGTGTGGTGGGGCTCATCCTAAAAATGGCCAACTAAGGCAATGGTTCAGTCCCGCTTTGGTGAAAAGCTTACACCATGAAATCCACAATGAACATCTGAGGCCAGAAGATAAAACAGCCTGCTTTGAGCTTGTAAATAACAAGATGTTAGAACCTATGCTAGAGTCAAGTCAGGCACACAGTGGATGGATGGTTATGATCTCTGTTGGTGTGCAAACAGAGGAATATGAAGGAGAACTTCTGCCTTTATTTCTCATCAAGTAGCCTGTAAGTCCAGACTGTTGATTTTAAATTCTCCAGCATTGAACAACTTTTTGACTCTTTCTATTTACCTTTTTTTTGGAAGAGGAAATTCTTTTAATTTTGCTTTCTAGCAGTGTGGCTGGTGCAATTTTGATGGGAAAATGAGCCATTGCCTTTATGTCTTCATTTTTGCTCAGTTCATTTCTTTGCCTCATTTATTTGTTGGAATAGTGACATTGTAAATAAAATAATATAACACTTAATAACATGGTTTTAGCAATGACCACATTAACTTTTTAACGATGGCTGAACTGTTTTAATATGAGGCGGCAATTATCAGCTGAACTGTGTATATGGCATTTCTTCATAAAAGCTACGTTTAAATGTTGTGGTTTTTTTCCCCCACCTTTTCTTACATTTTTTTCTTTAAATTATTTGTTTAAGCATATAGCGTACACTAATAAAAATTTGAAGAAAAAAAATTAAATGAAAAAGTAAGATCGGCACAGTTTTCAAGATTTCTCTATATTTTTACAAAATGTACTCCAACAGTTAGGATAGAAGCTTTGCCTTAATTAAAACCGAACATCCCTTACTCTACTTCCTACAGATAAATAGAATACGATAGTAATAAGTTCTTAACAATATCATTCTGAAATGAGCAACCTTTTAATAATGAATATGGAAACTTTTTAAATAATAAATATGAAACATTTTTGCAGCGTGTTTACTTTGCTAAGAACATAATTTTTTTTTAATGAACATGTTGATTTTTTAATGAGTTTCTCACACCTAACTGTTTATTGTAGCTTGCAAAGATTTAACCTGAAGTGTTTTTTTTTTTAATACACTGTATTAGAAACTGCATTTGAGATGCGGTACAATTAAAAATGTATTTCCAAACTATCAGAATTGCACCACTCTGCTAATGTTGTTATAATTTCAACATGAGCTTTGTGGAAGCAGCTGTTATTGAATGTATTTTAAAATGTTAAGTGTTGATCTTTACATTGTAAGCATTGTTACAGGAACATATAACTGTTGCATTCTGGCTCTTGTGTTATGTATTGTCTTATGACTTTCTCCTGCTTTCACCCTGCAGTGGTGTCACTGAACCTCATCCCCTGCAAGTTATAACTTACTTTCCTGTCACATGATTTTATATTGTCAAGGGGGTTAACCGCCCTGGGTGGAACTTTACTGCCCTGGGTGGAACTTTACTGCCCTGGGTGGAACTTTTGGGGTTTACATATAACAATATATAAATGATGGGTTGGGCTAAAATGTATATTTATTCAGCCGTTATGTTGATTGATGAAATTGAATGCAGGATCTTTCTTTATTTCTTTTAAACATATAACAGTAAATCTTTCTTTGGATAATTTGTTAAAAAAAACAATAATTTCTGGAGAACTGAATGAGCACCCTGTGGAATTCAACATGTCCAAAGAAAACTGTTGCTTGACTACTTCTCTTAAATTTTGTGGGCATTAAATAATATGCTTCAATATATTTGAAACCCCCTCTATATCTGTGTGTAACACTGGATGTATTTGTTTTAGCCGTGAAAGTGCAGTTGAAATTGACACAGCTGGCAAGAAGGTAGATTGAGGAATGTCTTAATGTTGATAAAGATTAATTGCTGGGCATTTCTGGACAAGTTTTAATGATGCAAACAGACACTTTTAGCCAGAATTTTCATTGATATAAATAAAACATAGATGGTTAATAGTATCCACAGGTTTGGTCATATTATATTTTGTATTGTGAAAGCAATGGAGGAATGGTTTAAATGAATTAATAATTTCAATTTTACTATTTGCTTTTTACAGCAAAGAATTACACCATCTTCTCAAAGACATACACCATCCTCTCTAAGACTAACGACATCTTTCTAAAAGCTCACATTTCATACTACAGCAGTTTTAACTTGTCAGGAAACTTCTTGAGCAAAAAAGTGTTTGGTTTAATTAAATTGTCTGGCCCGACCCTTTGAAGCTGCACATTGTGTTTTTGGTTGATTCCAAATGTTATAGTTGAACTCTTTTGAGTTCCTTTCTTTTTATTTTAAATTTATTTGAGAAATATGTTCTGGCCAGGGTAATAATAATTTGTTTTGTTTTTTTATAAATCCATCAGAAAAAATGCAACTGTCAACAAAACTAATCATCTACCTTTTGGTTTGGCAACTGCATTTCATGACTGTACTTAATGCTCTATGGATGAGATATGATGTATTAAATCTAGAACTAACTTCTTTCAATTCTCAGCCAATGAAACCATCAGTAATCACATGGCCTAATGCAGCACAACCTACTTTGAACTAATTGTACTAATTAAACCTGTCATATCTGTAATGCAACCTAAACTTTAAGAGTAATCTTATGACATATAGTTACTACACTAAAATGTCACCTCACTGACCTAACTACCTTGATAAGTATTCAAAAAATTCTCCAAGATATATAGCTTCAATGGCATTTGCTCCCATTCTAAGCTAACATCCATGTTTGGCAGTTAAATCATATACATTAATGTGCTATTTTTATTTACAAGGCAATTAAATATTTGTCACAAAACGTTTTCCCAATCATGTTTTTAAAAGACAAAGATGAATTTTAAAAAAAAAATTAAACTTAGCTGTAAGTTCAAAATAATTTTTTTTTTACACTATTGCTTAAAGCTATATTTTAAGACTGGTTTAATTTATTGGTTTTAAACTTCTGTTTTTCTTTGAAGTACTCAGTTATTGAAACAACTAAGAATAATACTTGAATAAACGTGTCTATCAATAATGTTATTATTAAAATGTTAGTTGCTTAAGATACATAGTTTCCAGCCTGTTTTCATGTAATTGTAAGTTTAAAACATTTAATATTCACATCTAAAGAGCAGTTATCAGAATCAGGCTGACACTTTTTAACTGACTTTCAACCAAAAAAAATATCCATCATAAATTCATGTTTACAGATGATGGTGGTCTAGGCTAATATCACACAATAAATATGTTTAAAATATTTCCCTCCTCTAGGTCAGCTGAAATGATCAATGTGACACCTAGAGACACATACTAGCCAGCTGGTCTCAGTTCTGTGATGTTGTGTCTGACCAGTATACTACAGTATGAGACTCTACCTGTATGTACGGATTCTAAAAAATGGTTTTTAAAACAAATGTTTTTATTTTTGCATTCCATGTTTATGTTCCTCTTTATATTCTTAAAAATGTAAGAAAACTCCATATAACAAATATTTGTAAGCTCCCAAATTAAAATAATTTAGAAATTTAAGGTTATGATTATATTTAATTACAAATTAGAAGTAGAGATTCCTGTCATGCATCTCATCATTTCCAATATGTCAGTGGTCTCAAAAACTGTTTGATGCACTCATACTAAATAGAAATTTTGTATGTTAAAAACAACTATTTACCTTCACATCAGAACTTTTTTGGATAAGCGTAGCTCTGTAATGTAGAGATTTTATCGACCTCATTTGGAAAATTTCAGGAGGTACATACTTACAGTTATAGGTTAAAAGCATGTACTTTTAAGGGGGGGTATTCTTAGTAAGGTATATGTGTTTTACTATAACATTTCATTTTTTGATATATGTATAAACTTGTCTATTTTTATTATATGATAATATGATGTGACAAATTGATTCATGCAAGCACAGAAAAATATCATGTTTGTCTATTCTATTTCTTTTCTTTTTTTTTATTCTATCTGTTTAATATGTCATGATAAATTTAATGGCTAATATTTTGTGTTTGGGTTAATCAGCAAATATGATATTGTAATCTTTATAGTTAAACTAATTACATTTTCATCTTTTTTTCCTTGGTTGCATATCAGGTTTGCAATACACAGATTATTGAACACTCAGTTTTACTTTTTCATCTTTATATTATAGATGCACAATTAACCACCCGTGTCAAAAAATTTGTTTAAAGTTGTCAAATTTCATGTTATTTAAAAGAAGCTTTTGGTTTTTTTATTGCTGTATAGAAAATATTTCCACGATTAGAACAAACTGACTTAAATTAATATTCTATTTGATTAAAAAATAAAAGTGGGTTCTTTTAAATATATTCATTACAACTTTTATGAACCCTTATTGGTCAAATTTACATAGTACTATTCTAAAAAGTACGTTTAAGAGAAATTTAGTGAATTGGGTGACTTTTTGAATATATATTTTTATTTTTTTTTTTCTTCTACAACTTGAATCTTGTATTGACTTTAATGGTAATAGAAAATTTGTTCTGTTAAATTTAAATGAAATGTTTAGGTGTTAGTTGATTCATCTAAGTCAAGCATTCAATGTTAAAAGAAAATGAATGTTTGTGTCTTAGTGCTTTCTGATGATCCTCTAGTCAAGAGATCAAATATGTTTTATCTAGTTGAGATCTGGCCTTCTATGACAATATCTGAGGAAATAATATATACAATAGTCAGTTCTGGCATTTTGTACAAATGAGATAAATGTGTGTGACATCAAGCTAGTATTTCAATTGTGTCCTTATTTAAATTTTGTTTGTTGTTAGATTTAGGGTTACACTGATTAATAGGCAGATAATCGGTAAACAACTATTTTTGCTTATTGCTGCAGCTTGAGTAAGAATGTGGTGCTAATGGAGTCAGAATGTGCGACCTTAGTTAGATGTGATGCAAGTTAGAGTAAGGTGCAACTTAAGTCGGAATGTGGTGCACCTTGAGTCGGAATGTGGTGCACCTTGAGTCAGAATGTGGTGCAACTTGATTCAGAATGTGGTGCAACTTGATTCAGGATGTGGTGCAACCTGATTCAGAATGTGGTGCAACTTGATTCAGAATGTGGTGCAACTTGAGTCAGAATGAGGTGCAACTTGAGTCAGAATGTCTCGAATGTAAACTTACCCTGGGATGTGTGTGTGTGTTGTATGTTTGTATAACCCTACATTGAAATCTGTGTCATGCAATATATTCAGTGACATTGTGCCTATCACTGTCACTTAACTGCAGCGCTTCATGTGTTTATATAACCTTCTCCAAAAAAGCTCATCTTGGTTATTTATAATTTATTTTATATCCAACTTGATACATACAAATTATTCTTTTTGAAATCTGAAATGTGTATTTGTTCACTTTAACTTTAATTGTGAAAGCATTATTTTTTTAATAAATTGTGTAATTCCAAAATGGTTGAATTTTTTTTTTAATTTATAATTTCTTAACTACCAGGCTCCACTGAAGATATGAAGTATCATCTTAGGTTGTATGTTACTGTCATCTATTGAAACTTGCTAATCTTCATTGAACTTAATCATCCTTCAGAAATCAAGTTTATGAAATATTTATCTCATCATTTTAAATAGTGCCATCATTATCGTTTGACCTGGCCATGAATAATGATGCCTCTAATTTTCCGGCCTGATAGATCATTTGATTTATATCTGTGATAAGTTTGACCCACCAGATGCTAAGAATCCTGGTTTGTCAGACTATTTATGGGGGGAGGGGGCTCTTGAGAAATGTGTACAACTTCATATGGACAATGTACATACGAATTCCTTCACTTCATTCAGTGTGACCAGAAGTTTGTTGTTTTCAAGTCATCAGCTGAATGATGAGTGTGAGCTAAAGAAGATGTTTGACATGTCAATACTACCTGTGTCTGATTCAAAAGAATCTATCCAATGTGTGCGTTTGAATTTTTGCTGTGATATCTTTAGTTTTTTTTTTGTTTTTTTTTTATGTCTTTGATCATTTCAAAATAAACTGATGCAGATGGTTCTATTAAGTATTAAAAAAGTAAAAACTCAGCAAATCCTAAATGTTCTCATTTACTGTTGTTTTTTAAAAACATATTTATGAATTGTTTTCTGGTTATAGCACAGTGAAAAGGTATAAAGATAAAATAATACCTTTCATAGGAATAGTGTTAATGTAACAAGTTGGACAAGGGTATGTTAACCTCATATCAGGGACACAGAAAATCACATTTAAATAATTTTTTTCGAAGTCTGTTACTTATGAAGATAATAAATCCCTTAATAATTTTGTTACCATATTTGAGTCTGTTGAACAGTCTGAAATATCTTTGTATTTAGTATAATCTCAATCACAGAAGGTAAACATAAAGTAGCTCCATATATTTTTCACTCTCCTTTGAAATTTTTTTAGTTGTAAAAAAAAAATAATTTTAAAGCTATTTTTTAAGGCTGCCTGTTCAGTTTCCATACACCTTCACCAGCCTCAGTAGTTCTCTGAAGAGATCTGTCTATATCTTGATGGAACTACTTCTATCAGATTGCTATTGCTCTAGCAATGACAAAGAGGCTGCTTGTTCAGTTTCCATACACCTTCACCAGCCTCAGTAGTTCTCTGAAGAGATCTGTCTATATCTTGATGGAACTACTTCTATCAGATTGCTATTGCTCTAGCAATGACAAAGAGGCTGCTTGTTCAGTTTCCATACACCTTCACCTGCCTCAGTAGTTCTCTGAAGAGATCTGTCTATATCTTGATGGAACTACTTCTATCAGATTGCTATTGCTCTAGCAATGACAAAGAGGCTGCTTGTTCAGTTTCCATACACCTTCACCAGCCTCAGTAGTTCTCTGAAGAGATCTGTCTATATCTTGATGGAACTACTTCTATCAGATTGCTATTGCCCTAGCAATGACAAAGAGGCTGCTTGTTCAGTTTCCATACACCTTCACCAGCTCAGTAGTTCTCTGAAGAGATCTGTCTATATCTTGATGGAACTACTTCTATCAGATTGCTATTGCTCTAGCAATGACAAAGAGGCTGCTTGTTCAGTTTCCATACACCTTCACCAGCCTCAGTAGTTCTCTGAAGAGATCTGTCTATATCTTGATGGAACTACTTCTATCAGATTGCTATTGCTCTAGCAATGACAAAGAGGCTGCTTGTTCAGTTTCCATACACCTTCACCAGCCTCAGTAGTTCTCTGAAGAGATCTGTCTATATCTTGATGGAACTACTTCTATCAGATTGCTATTGCTCTAGCAATGACAAAGAGGCTGCTCTTTTAAACACAATGGTTAATTAATTGAAAGGAAGCTCAATGGATGTATTGTGTATACAGCAAACTGAGTCACAGTTTTAAATAATCACCTACTCTATTCAATGTTCACGTCAGTACTAAAAATAGATCATCTCTACTTGATCTGTCTCAGCAGGTTTCACCCTTTAGCTCAGTGGTTCTCAACCTGGGGGTCTTCTCTTCTTGATCTGTCTCAGAAGGTTTTACCCTTTAGCTCAGTGGTTCTCAACCTGGGGGTCATCTCTTCTTGATCTGTCTCGTAAGGTTTTACCCTTTAGCTCAGTGGTTCTCAACCTGGGGGGTCATCTCTACTTGATCTGTCTCAACAGATTTCACCCTTTAGCTCAGTGGTTTCAACCTGTGGGTTGCGAACCCTTTAGGAGTCGCACAACCCTTTCCCAGGGGTTGCCTAAGACCATCTGAAAACACATATGCTCTAAAGTCGTGAAGTAGCAACCAAAATAAGTTTGTGGCTGGGGGGTCACCACAACATGAGTAACTGTATTAAATGGTCGCGGCATTAGGAAGGTTGAGAACCACTGCCTTAGCTTAAGAGTAAGAGTAACTAAAACTGTAAATTACTAAAAACAAATCTTTACAACTTTCAAGTATTTGAAGTTGACTTTTTAAAATAACTGAATGTTGGGGAAAATGTATACCAACTAACTAAATGTTACATCAGTTTGAAAAAATTGCACCTCTGACCTCATCTTACTTTGTAGGCAAAGTCACCAAACTTACTGTGTTGCATCAATTTGTACTGTTTTTTAAAGGGAAAAGCTTATTATACTTGTATATACCAGTTCATTGGTGAAACAGCTGTGAATATTGATATACCAGTCTGTTGAGACATACTACCAATATGTTGAGACACACCAGTTTCTTGTAATAAGGTTTCTGTTTGAGACAGTAGTCTGTTGAGACACACCAGTCTGTTTGACACAGCAGTCTGTTGAGACACGGCAGTCTGAAATTTTTTTTTTTTTTTTTAATTCGGTACTTTGAGCTGGGAGTGTAATTTGCATTAAAAGTACCTGGTGTAAATATTGTGTTAGGCTGTGTAAGCAGTGTGACTGTTGTGTGTTAGGCTGTTGTAAAGACTTGATTGAAATGTTTCAAGTGCCCCTCTTGATCACTCCATCTGCTTATTGTGTTGATGTTGTTTTGAGGAAAGCATAAGTTGTTTGATCTACTTGTAGATGTATTTATGCTGATTTAATATTGTTAGTCACTTGCTTTTCTTCATTTGCTCTTATTTTATTTCTTTAACTTTAATAAAATTTAAGGGAAAAGTATTTGTTTGTTCATATTACTTTTGTTACTGTAGCTGTTTGTTCATATTACTTTTGTTACTGTAGCTGTTTGTTCATATTGCTTTTGTTACTGTAGCTGTTTGTTCATATTGCTTTTGTTACTGTAGCTGTTTGTTCATATTACTTTTGTTACTGTAGCTGTTTGTTCATATTACTTTTGTTACTGTAGCTGTTTGTTCATATTGCTTTTGTTACTGTAGCTGTTTGTTCATATTACTTTTGTTACTGTAGCTGTTTGTTCATATTACTTTTGTTACTGTAGCTGTTTGTTCATATTACTTTTGTTACTGTAGCAGTTTGTTCATATTGCTTTTGTTACTGTAGCTGTTCAAATATTTTAAGTTTTTGTTTTGTTATATTCCTTGAATAGGTCGTTCCTTGGGTTTGCAAGTAATTACGTACATTTATTCCGCACGAACCGCTCACATCTATCATAACAAAGGGACCATTTCCTATGTTTGGTTGTCACATGTTATACGTCACCTGTCAATGTTGTCTGCCAGAGCGTGTAATTTTGGTGCAGGGGAAAGTCAAAACTGTGAGACCTGTATGACAACTAGTTGTAGTCGATTACCTGCATGGACTCGATGGACGCATTGTGTGAGATGTTGATCTCTCATCTGGTTAGTGCGGGTATTTGCGTAGTCGATTACCTGCATGGAGTCGACGCATTGTATGAGATGTTGATCTCATCTGGTTAATGCGGGCATTTGCGTAGTCGATTACCTGCATGGAGTCGATGGACGTATTGTGTGAGATGTTGATCTCTCATCTGGTTAGTACGGGTATTTCCGTAGTCGATGACTTGCATGTAATAGAAGCCAAGCATCCCCTAGATGTGTTGTTTCTGTATGCCATCAGTTGTTAGGGAAACATATTTGACATCATGGTATCGAATTTAAATAGAAAACGAAATGTAAGCAAAAACAATGAGTACCGGTACCGTACACTTTCAAATTCATTAGCAATAAAGCAAGGCTATAAACTAGTAATTCTCAAAAGGGGGCGGTAGGATTCTCGGTATATTTATGGGGGGCGCTGGGACCATCTAAAAAGGGGGGGGGGGGCGCGGTGGTGGATTATATCAGAAAACATTTTTTTTTTAATTAAACAATTTCTTTTAAAAATTATTGGCCTTGAATAAGAATCACGAATAGACACCATTGGATCGGGTAATCCATCCCATATGGTTATTTTTATGAATAAGATAATGCAAAGCTATGAATAAGATAATCCAAAGCTATGAATAAGATAATGCAAAGCTATGAATAAGATAATGCAAAGCTATGAATAAGATAATGCAAAGCTAAAGCTTGGGAAATCGTGCTTAAAATTTCAGCTTCAAAATAACATTTCGCTTCACGTCATTGTCGTGCACTGTGGAACGTGGTCTATCAGCCACGTCTTGGCAAGAAACATAGTGCATGTTTCTAAAAAAAAAAATAATTCTGTAAGAGTTTACTAGGAGCATCTGAAGCATACAGTAAACATTAACTGAGCGATGTAAAGTAAGTTGCTATTTTACTATGACAAAATGCGTTATCACAATCCCACTTTACTTAAAGTACTGTGGATAAAGTTTAACAATGTATTATTGAGTTAGTCTAATTAAAGTAAAAGCTTTTCTTTAAATAGTTTAATGCCGTGTAACACATTACTTTTTATTGTGTTGTTATCTTCCTACAGGCATCTTTGTTGACATCCGTCCGTCATGGTGTGTGGGGGGGGGGGGGGGCCAAAAAAAATATTTTTACATAATTTATTAGAGGGTTGGTCATTGAAAGTTTGAAAAATGTTGAAAGTGGGAGGAAGGGAGTTGTAAAAAATTGACCAAAATTATTATTGTCGACATAATTTATGGCCGCCCTAAGTATGCTTTCTGAAAAACAATTATACATATTTCTTCCCCCAAATAAAAGCACAAAAAATTATAATAATCTTGTAATCCAAGATTACCTACTAAATGGGATTAGCAACACGACCCCATCCATCCATTTGAAAGCCTACACTTCATCAGAATGGCAGCTGGAGATCCGTAGAGCATTAAGTTAATGTACACAAAAATCTAACGGGCCATATATTAAAAACCTCAAAGTTTCCGGTCGACCTATTTAAAAAAATAATGTCTTTAGCTTACCAGTGAGCACGGGCGAGTATACCTTTCACGAGCATCAGGGTGTGAGGGTAATCAGTTTTTACCCACAGGAATGCTTAGTTGTATAACAGGGAAATGACAATAATGCTTGGAGCAGCGGTCTTCAACCTGTGGGTCATGACCCCTTTTGGGGGTCGAACGACCCTTTCACATGGGGTCGCCTAAGACCGTCGGAAAACTTAAATACTCTACAGTTATGAAGTATCAACGAGAATAACTTTGTGGTTGGGGGTCGCTACAACATGAGGAACCGTATTAAAGAGTCACGGCATCAGGAAGGTTGAGAACCACTGGCTTAGAGTGTCCTCTGGGACGGGATATTTTCGTTAACAATTGATCTAAGATCGACGCGATATTTAACAATTTTTCATGCCTTTACTTATATTATAATAAGTAGCATTTTATGACTTGCGTCAGACCACAGCCCCACTCAAAGAAAAGGGAGAAAGAACTAAAGAGCATTTTTCATCCAGTATTATCAAAATGTTTATTACATAAAGAGGATTAAAGTCATTTATTAGACTCATTGCCTTACTGGGGGAAACCGGCGCCCGGGGCGCATTCTTAATTTACCGCTCTCAATATTGTAAAGAACCTTTACACTCTAGTTCTGTTTCTGCTCTAAAATACTTTAGTTTGGATGATTACCTCGTTAACTCTGTCGCTGGTTACTGCTACAGTCAGGTAACAACTCGTCTATGGTGATGTCTTTTCTCTTTATTGCTCTGCTGCTATGATTCTCTCTCACATCTCTGCTGCTATGATTCACTCTCATGTCTCTGCTTACTATGATTCACTCTCATGTCTCTGCTTACTATGATTCACTCTCATGTCTCTGCTTACTATGATTCTCTCTCACATCTCTGCTGCTATGATTCACTCTCATGTCACTGCTTACTATGATTCTCTCTCACATCTCTGCTTACTATGATTCACTCTCATGTCTCTGCTTACTATGATTCACTCTCATGTCTCTGCTTACTATGATTCTCTCTCACATCTCTGCTGCTATGATTCACTCTCATGTCACTGCTTACTATGATTCTCTCTCATGTCACTGCTTACTATGATTCTCTCTCATGTCTCTGCTTACTATGATTCTCTCTCATGTCACTGCTTACTATGATTCTCTCTCATGTCTCTGCTTACTATGATTCTCTCTCATGTCACTGCTTACTATGATTCACTCTCATGTCTCTGCTTACTATGATTCTCTCTCATGTCTCTGCTTACTATGATTCTCTCTCATGTCTCTGCTTACTATGATTCTCTCTCATGTCTCTGCTTACTATGATTCTCTCTCATGTCACTGCTTACTATGATTCACTCTCACATCTCTGCTGCTATGATTCACTCTCACATCTCTGCTGCTATGATTCTCTCACATCTCTGGTACTCATCTCTGACTGTTACAGCTCGTCTCCCTATATTCCCTCAACTGCACTTCTCTACTGTCCGACGATACTCTCTGCTCTCCGACGATACTCTCTACTCTCCGACGATACTCTCTACTCTCCGACGATACTCTCTACTCTCCGACGATACCTTCTACTCTCCGACGATACTCTCTGCTCTCCGGCTGAGTTATGATTTTAGTCCCCACTAATCATCCCCTTTTACAACTCCTTAAATTAGTCGTGGTAGTTGTGGTCTCTCCAGAGATGCCCCCTCCCCACAGGACTATCTATTTCTGCACATGTTCTACCACCTGTAGCACTATGATTGACTTCAAGCTTCCGTCTTTCTACGTGGACATTTCTCATTAAGTAACCACCCTTGATTGATAAGTAGTGTCCGTGTCGCTTGCAATCTGATAGTCCAACTCTTTCAGTACACAACAACAGCTGCGGACTAACCCAGTGTGACAATTCTCCACCCACCTGCACTACCTAAGTACACCCACACCTTGGCCTGCGTGCCCATCTCTCATTAACTAGCGACCAGCCGCTGTATTCAAATGGCTTTGATTTGTAACTATACATAGACCATCAGGTAGTACTCTATATATTGGCCATCACGGCACTACTCTATACATTGACCATCACGGTACTACTCTATACATTGGCCATCACGGTACTACTCTATACATTGGCCATCACGGTACTACTCTATACATAGACCATCAGGTAGTACTCTATACATTGACCATCACGGTACTACTCTATACATAGACCATCAGGTAGTACTCTATACATTGACCATCACGGTACTACTCTATACTTTGACCATCACGGTACTACTCTATACATTGACCATCACGGTACTACTCTATACATTGACAATCATGGTACTACTCTATACATTGACCATCACGGTACTACTCTATACATTGACCATCACGGTACTACTCTGTACATTGACCATCACGGTACTACTCTATACATAGACCATCACGGTAGTACTAGCATGCTCCTGATTTGATCTGATAACTCACGACAGGTGGTCAATGCCTGGTCCTTCGTACCCGTGGGAATTCTGCACTCACCTGCCCTTATACCCAAGTTGGAAATCTCCCCATTCTCCACGTTATATATCGAAAAAAGTGCCGCACGGGGCAGACCAGTAAGAAGGCGATTTTGGCGCCCCTTGTCCTTGTGAGCTAACATCGAGTTTCATCGTTTAGTTTACTATTAAGGTCCTCTCTTAAGATGATTTTGGCGTCCACTGGCGTTGGTAACTGGGGTAAGTGCCCCTTGTTACAGCCCCCTTCGCACGGCCCTGCTTGGGCAAACCCCATAGTATATCTACCCCCTGTAGACCCATATAGTCCATTAATTTTTTTTTCACCTTTAAATAAAAGCCAATAACGCGCCTGAGTGGAGTTAATAGAAAAAATTGATCTCTGTGTTGAGGTTGCGCAATGTTTCAATTGAAATTCAAAAATATGAACAATATCAGGTGCACAAAGCGAAGCAAAGAATCTTTTTTAAAATTAATTGTTTAAGCTTTTGTATTTTTGATTGCTTCGTTTCAACGTGTAATGTCAACTTGTATGTCAACGTGTAATGTCAACTTGTAATGTCAACTTCTAATGTTTTCTCGTGGTTCACTGAGTATACACTTGAGACTAACACTGTGCTCCCGATTGTGCTGATGAAATCTACTCTCCAAACGTGGGTTCGACCCCTAACCTTTTCTAGTATTCTGCACCACCTGAAAATGTGTGATGTTGTCCCGCACCCACTTTCAAAGTGACAATTATGAAAAAAAAAATATTAAAAATGACTTTCAATTTTTTTTTATTGCATAAGAAAGGTAACTGTAGAACTTAGATCACATTCCTCTTGCTGTCCTCTGGGATACAAAATTGCAGCTAAGTGTTTTTTTTTTTTTTAAATTTTATATTGTTTTTTACGACTGTTGTTTGCTCGTTGAAAAAGGCTACTTGCCGACGCGTTCATTGTTTTGTTGCGTCCCTTTTCCCACACTTTGTTTCGCTCATTTCCTTAAATTAAAACCTTGTGTCTTTTTAATGTTAATAAATAGTTGCTTTTTTAAATTTTTATTTTCCTTCTTTTTCTTAAACCTTACAGACTCCATGTCGTCTTTTTCGTTTGAATGCGGACAGGCAGAACCGTTTCTGGCCAGTATGGCGTTGTACCGATACACGCTATATATGGTTTACGGTAATGAGCATTGCATTAATTAAACATTGTCACCTAATTGGAGACATTAAAATGCATTGTCGTGGCTATGGTATGACGCTGGATGGATGACGATGAATGTGACTTCTTTGTTTTGTTCCCATGGTTTGTCTGCTTTGGGAAATTAATATACCGTGATACAGTGGTCGGCCAGCTCACTAGTCAAAAGATTTTAAAAATCTGACGATTTTAAAAAAAAAAAATTTGAGAGCCAAATTTCTTTCAAGAACCATGAACCATGTTTTACGGAGTTAAAACCGTTTTGTGATCGATTGGCCGAGCCGCACTCAGATCGCTAAAGAGCCGCATGCGGCTCACGACCACTGCCGTAATAGAATTATATTTTTTTAAATGATGCCTGAATGTCTCCATCATCGTCCAGGAACATAACTCAAGTGTTCGATATTTTGCCGATAGCAAGCAATCATTGCGCAATATTCGTATAATTTATTGTTTTGATTGTAAGTTTATAAAAAAAAAAAATTAAACCCCGCCGATTCGATCCCTACCCTTAATCTAAATGATTTTCTACGGGGGCTGCCCAGATGTTGCCAACCGTCTATTCGCACGCCAATGTTATGTCGGTCGGTTTGTTGACACAGGCTACGTATACGTGTTGGTAGGCTCAAGTCACCGCGACGCCATTTAATATGGGGTGACCGGTTAGATGGAATTTGGTTGTTAATTTTTTTTTTTAAATCAGTGGTTCTCAATTATTAATAATGTGGTTCATGGTGGGCACTAACCTCTGACGGTAAAGTAGCAAAGAGTTGGGGTGCCAGGGAGCTGTTGCCACGTCAGCACATAGGGCCTTCTCATGAGTGCAGTATTTTAAGAAGACAAACTGGAAAAAAAATGAAATTTAAAAAAAAAAATTTTTTTTATAATAAATAGTTTATTTTAAAGCTTATAATTCTTTCTTCTTAAAATACGTATAACATGCTACCAGATAAGTGAAACAGACCAAGTGAGTGTGGACAGTCCACGGATTGGAAGGGCCATCCTTGCCTACCCCCGGGCACTGGTAACCACATAAAATTTAACCACATCCTATTTAACCACATCGGCACAGACCAGAGCTATAACTATAGAAAAAATGTCGGTTAGATGAAGAAAAACAGGATGGTCGCTAATCTTCTGCACTGCCTGCGGCTATTTAGTGCAATGTAGGCGTATCAAACGCTTCGTTGATTGCTTGATCGATACACATAGGTGAGAACATTCTGTAATCAAATATGTGGGGAAAACAGACAACATATTTTGGGGTGACAATTTCCCTTAAGCTTGAAACAAAAAAGTAATGCTTATTATTGTGCATCTCAATTTTTTAACGCAATTATTTCAGAATTTTTTTCTGTAACATAATGGTTAGCTACTACCATGATGTTATTTCTATGTTTTTAATAAGATGGGAGAGTGTAAAAAAAATAAAATAATAATTCTGATTTAATTAAGGTTACATACTATGAAGATTTATTGTTTTTCCCAACTATTCTACGTCTCTTGCGGTGGCAATCATGGGGAGTTATTGGGGGGGGGGCGCGAAGAGGTGACCGTCTCCCTCGGCGCCCCTTGGAAGGTTGAGGGTACGGTGCATTCTTGTTCCCTATGAATAAAGTTAAGTGAAATTTGAGATTTTAATATTTTAAAAAGTATTTAGAATACTATACTTTATAATCATGATTATTAATCAGGGCATACGGGCTTTTAGACTCGGATCAAAGGGTGTGTTTTATGCCTATAGGTAAAAAGTCAAAACACTCTTCTCGGGGCTTTTGTAAAGCATTCGTTATTTAAACAAGTAATTTATTCTTACTTTGTCCATGATTAACGTTGTCCATAATTTACTGATTAAAACTCAATACTAAAAAGAACATAAAAAATATATGTTTTTAAAAAAAAAAAACTTTTCAATCAAGATTGGTTGGACCACGTGATTTCAGCACTGAAATAAGATCTGTCCATTATTGCAACTACATTTTCTTTATTAATTCCTTTAAAATATATTTGACAAACATAAGTGTCCCAAAAATCTAATAACTTGTTGAAGTTTTGAATTTAGATTTGTGTGTGTGGGGGGGGGGGGGTGTGGTGTGGGGGATATAATTCCTTACGTTATCTATCGGGCATTCTCTTGTCTCGTTCCATGTTTGAACACAGCTGAAAGTGAGCAGTTTAACTGAAACTGTATATGCCAAGGAACACAGCTGAAAGTGAACAGTTTAACTGAAACTATATATGCCAAGGAACACAGCTGAAAATGAACAGTTTAACTGAAACTGTATATGCCAAGGAATGAACCGTTGTTGCATTACATTAAGATTAAAAACAGTTCTCGTCAACGGCGACAATGCTACACTGAATATAGAGTAGAGCGTCACATCGTCCCTTCTGATAGGACTGGGGTATTTCAAATACAACATTGTCCTAACTGATAGGACCGGGACTATCTCGGATACCAAACTGTCCCAACTGATAGGACCAAGGGGTATTTCGGATACCAAACTGTCCCAACTGATAGGACCGGGGGGTATTTCGGATACAAAATTGTCCAAATTTATAGGACCGGGTGGTATTTCGGATACCAAATTGTCCCAACTGATAGGACCGGGGTATTTCGGATCCCGAATTTTCGGATAATCGAAGAATGGCACGGAAAGTTTCCGTTAACGACGGAGCAGCTTATAACGGAGAGCGGTTCTAAAATAGTAACAATGACAAATTACAATCGGTCTCATATGATGATGATGTAGGCCGAAGGTCACATGACCTCGTGGCCACTGGATCGGAATGATGATATGAATTATCATGTTTGAAGATATCATTATCCCAGTCTAATCACCGCACGCACAGTAGTTATGGGTTCGGAAAACATTTTCCAGTGTTTGTACCCATGCGCATTGCGTACGATAATCAAAATAATCATAAAAGACATAAGAAGTTCGGATAACCGAAGTTTCGGATGATTGACGCTCGGAAAATCGACGCACTATTGTACTGATATATTTTGGGGCGAGTAGGAAATTTGGGAGTTTGACCCGAGTGGTTTTTAGTTAATGTTCACAACTGCCCCAATCGGCGTTTTGTCAAGATCCGAGTCTCTAGAGCAGACCTGCACAGCATACGGCCTGCCAGCACCCACTTTGCGGCCCGCGAAATAACGAAATATTCTTTATTACTGTCATTTTCTTAATAGCTTTCTCCCCTGTCCTATTTTCTTTCGCCCCGCACGAGTTTTTCAAGTATTACGGCCCGCCTTACATTTTGAGTAGTGCATGCCTGCTCTATGGTATCTGAGCCTTTCATCCAATATAATGGAAATATTTCTTATTGAAAACAATTCCTTTGGGCTTGATTAAGTATTTTTTTATGCATACACATAGCTTTATTGATTAAATGACAAAACTTATTCATTTTAAAAAGTTTAGCGAGGCGGTACTTCAAGGGATGCCAAGAAAATTTGTTATAACAACAAAAATAACGTGGACTTTTAATGCATGATATGTTTTTTTTTATTAATTTTGTTTACTTTATGTTAAATATGAGAAGTTCATTGGTCCTCAAATTCTCACTGTATTATGACTTTAAAGAAAGAAAATTAGAATTTCGCTAGTTGCAGATTTTAAATGTATCAATACTTTTGTAAAGGTGGAAGAAGGCTCGCTTGACTGAGTCCAAAATGTCGTAGGCGTATAGAAAAATGTGGGGGGGGGGGGGCCGCTGTCTCAATGGAATGAGAATATATTTTGCAGTTACAGTACTGACCAGTTCACGCAGTCATTTTTATAAAATTAAAAATGTACAATAGCTTATCCAGAGATGTGCAAATATCAGATACACATTATGAGACGTGAACATTTTTGATCAGCAGTAGCGTAGGAAAGAGGGGGCGATCCGCCCCGGGGGCACTTTTTTCTTGATATCGAGGGGCGATTTTTTCTGGTCAACTGCAGTATTATTTCGTGGAAAGGGGAGGCAAAAGGATTGTCCCACCCCCGGGCGGCACCAACCCTAGCTTCGACACTTCTGATAAGATACAAATTGTGGAAGGGTTAAAAAAAAACCAATAGGTAAACATATTCGATGCAAATCACCAAGCCTTACATCGCGCATATATTTGACATTTTTATTACGTTCAAACCTGGACGAAACCATGCACATCTAGTTGAACAACATCCAAGTACGCAACACTGCCTTCTATCTATAGAATAATTGCCCAAGGGAATTTTTGTTTATCAATTTGTGTGACGGTAAAAAATATTGCCCATGAGCCTAAGCAGTCATGATTAGAATGGTTGTGTTCGATGTCAACATGAGCCTAAGCCCTCGTGATTAGAAAGGTTGTGTTCGATGTCAATGTGGGCTAAAGTGTCATGATTAGAATGGCCTTGTTCGATATCAACATGAGCCTAAGCTGTCATGATTAGAATGGTCGTGTTCGATGTCAACATGAACCTACGCAATCATGATTAGAATTATTGTGTTCGATGTCAACATGAACCTAAGCAGTCATGATTACAATGGTTGTGTTCGATGTCAACATGAACCTACGCAGTCATGATTACAATGGTTGTGTTCGATGTCAACATGAGCCTAAGGTGTCAGGATTACAATGGTTATGTGCGATGTCAACAGGTTTACCAAACATGTTGTGAGTGAGCTCGCTCTTATGTAAATAGGCAGGGGACAGAACTTACCCTTGAATGCCCCTGATGAGTAAAAGAAGTCAAGCAAAGCGAAACACATAATTCACATAAGTTTCGCACTCGCGCATTATCTAAACATATGCGCATATTTGAAAAAGGGGTGGGGTGTTGAAGGGGCAGTTCTAAAACAAGAGGAGTTGTGTAGGTCAGTGGGTAAATTGTGTAGGTCAGTGGGTAAATTGTGTAGGTCAGTGGGTAAATTGTGTAGGTCAGTGGGTAAATTGTGTCGGTCAGTGGGTAAATTGTATAGGTCAGTGGGTAAATTGTGTAAGTCAGTGGGTAAATTGTGTCGGTCAGTGGGTAAATTGTGTCGGTCATTGGGTAAATTGTATAGGTCAGTGGGTAAATTGTGTAAGTCAGTGGGTAAATTGTGTAAGTCAGTGGGTAAATTGTGTCGGTCAGTGGGTAAATTGTGTAAGTCAGTGGGTAAATTGTGTCGGTCAGTGGGTAAATTGTGTAGATCAGTGGATAAATTCTGTAGGTCAGTGGGTAAATTGTGTAGGTCAGTGGATACATTTTGTAGGTCAATAGATAAATTGTGTATAGGTCAGTGGATAAATTGTTTAGTCAATGGGTAAATTGTGTAGGTCAGTGGATAAATTGTGTAGGTCAGTGGGTAAATTGTGTAGGTCTGTGGGTATATTGTGTAGGTCTGTGGGTAAATTTTGTTTATTCACGTAGGTATAAAGTCTGATAGAGGTTGTAAGAAAAAGCCTGAATTTTTTGCCGCCAAAACAGTCAAATGAAATGGTGGTATAGTCACAAATGTGACTAGTCATGAAGGTGAGCCATAAGACAGCAAGGCTGTAGTTTTCTCTTGTTATTGTATCTCTCTCTCTCTCTCTTAAAGGTTAAAGGGGTAGGGGGGGGGGTAAATTTATATTTGTCTGAAGCTCACTGAGGCTGGGCTGTAAAAGAAAGTTTGGCCATGGCCAAATACTGTTTAAAATATGTTTTTGAGATCAATACGAATCAGCCCAAAATACCCCTTCACTCCGTCCAAACAGAACACAGTGGCGCAGTGAGGGGGGGCATCATGCCCCGGGCGCTATTCACAAAGGGGCGCCAAATGGTATATTTACTATAATATTGTATGGTTTTCGAATAGGGGGGGGGGCGCTAAAAACGTATTGGGGGGCGCTAAAAAGGCATTGTGCCCCGGGCGCGAGTTAAGCTCGCTACGCCACTGACAGAACAGTAGCTGTTAAGTTGTTTCCCCTTTGACTAATGACCTAGATTTCAACTCATAGGCAATTCTTTAGTTTTCCTTTTTTTTTGGTTTGGTCAGTAACACGAGCGGACCATTTAGGTTAATTTTATACATTTGATATCCTGGACACACGAGAATTGTTGTTGAAATGGTGCGCTCCCCTATAGAGCTTATCTTTTTGACATATAGTGGTGGGCAGTCGACAGGTGTGTGCCACGCCAACATGTGTTACCCTGTGTGTGTGTGTTTGTGTTTTATAACTCGCTCTTTCCTGGGATACAGAACAAGACGCTTTCAATAACTGTGCTGCACAAGGAAAACTTCACAACGTTTGGTTGTATTATTGTGTCGGGACTTAGCTATTTAACCTGGTTTGTTTTCTATTATTGATAATAGTTATAGTCGTATTATTTTTTCGCATTTCTATACAAAAATGCTATCACCGACAATAATAATAAGTAGTGCTGAGACTTGCGTTAATCCGACCGTTTCAGTGAAAAGTACGTAGTTAATAACCAGGAGTCTTAGTTGGCACAGCTCTTCCTAAAACGGTTATCGGAGATCAAGAGCCGACGTATGGCCGATTAAAGGTAGTTCACTGGATTTATTCTTATTTGAAGTCAGCAGAGCGCAGATTTACACTTCGTTATCAAAGTCCCATTGTTGCAACACTGAATACAGGTGGAAGTCTCAAGGCCGGGAGTGATTTGTGTTTGATTTGCTGGATTAGAAGATGGTTTAAAAGGTAAGTTTTCCTCTTCTTTTTTTGTTTTTTGTTTTTTGTTTTGTTTTTTTGTTTTGTTTTTTTGTTTTGTTTTTTGTTTTTGTTTTTTTTTTTGTTTTTTGTTTTGTTTTTTGTTTTGTTTTTTTATTTTGTTTTTTTGTTTTGTTTTTTGTTTTGTTTTTGTTTTTGTTTTTTTTTTTGTTTTTTGTTTTTTGTTTTGTTTTTTGTTTTGTTTTTTGTTTTGTTTTTTTATTTTTTTTTTTTGTTTTGTTTTTTGTTTTGTTTTTGTTTTTGTTTTTTTTTTTTGTTTTTTGTTTTTTGTTTTGTTTTTTGTTTTGTTTTTTGTTTTGTTTTTTTATTTTGTTTTTTTGTTTTGTTTTTTGTTTTGTTTTTGTTTTTGTTTTTTTTTTGTTTTTTGTTTGTTTTTGTTTGTTTTTTGTTTTGTAGCTTTAATGGTTGATGTTAAATTCTACGACTGAAAACGTCACATGGGGAAATGGTGTCGGTGGGCTGGAGCTCGAGCTTTTAATGCCCCCCCCCCCACCGGCACATCCCCACACGGGCCGAAGCTGGGTCTCCCCGTCGCCAGACCGTGCGGAAGCATGCCGGGAAATCAAGGTTGACGCAGAGTTACCACTTTATATGAATTTATTAAGTAATAAAAGCTTTTCCTTTAAATTTAAAGCGTTTGCAGACGACTTTCCCTTCTGAGACTAAATGAAGCCGCCACATGTATTTTTATATAATATATCGGGAAGACTGTTCAAAGCACAGAAACATTGCGCCTCCCCCCACCGGTCCCCCTTTCCACATAAATAGGAGCCAGAATGATCAACACATTGAGCGTGGGTCCTCAAATATAGAAGAAGAC
Organism: Omphiscola glabra; assembly: GCA_964017045.1. NCBI lineage: Eukaryota > Metazoa > Mollusca > Gastropoda > Lymnaeidae > Omphiscola > Omphiscola glabra. The sequence continues at coordinate 15,428,426 of OZ024802.1, forward strand.
GATAAGTTGTGGGTATATGTTTTGGTTCAGAGGACATATCATCATATAAGACTTGATGAACACTGCCATGTTGCCTATGGATGCATGTCACAGAAACTCAGTGAGATAATCTCGTCAAGTAGCTCAACATTCTGACACCCGAGGTGGTCCGTAACCAACATCACAACACATACAGACACATACAAAAGTTAGCCACATAAAGTAAATGTAGCTGACCGAGAATGCAGCCCCTTCCTCCCCCCACCAAAGTTCCGGTCAGGGTGGACAGCCACGCTCTTCCTTGACCAATGAGTACATCTACAAGCCTTTTTCACTGTTGATTCGATGAACAATGGAATGGTGTCGCCAGCACTGTCAATAACTCTTAACAACTGAGATCGTATGGATGCCGCCAGAATTGTCAATAACTCTTAACAACTGAGATCGTATGAGTGCCGCCAGAATTGTCAATAACTCTTAACTACTGAGACTATATGGGTTTATGTAAGTTTGAGACAGTTGGAGAGAGAGAGAAGGGGCGGAAGGAGGGTGAGAGAGAGGGGCTGGGTGGTAAGGCATATTAGTCGAGGCTATACCCCCCATATAGCAACACACCAATCACCTCGTCTTACATAACTCAAAAAAACCTCACCTCCTTCTTTATCCCAATTACCCTCCACCCAATCCAACATTACCTTTACCAATTCATACGTCACACCCTTTTACTCCGTCTCGACAACATATTTGTTAATTGGCACGTGTGAGTAGCCACAGCATGACCCCAGCTGGCGATCAATGATGCAGGTAATAGTAACAGTACCCAGCACTAATGGCCTTACTTACCCTGACCTTATTGTGTGGCCCAGGTTTACACGGGCAACGTATTACTCATAAGGTAAACATCCTAAATGTCGCATGGTTCTCTATAATGGGTGCTACCTATGCAGTGGCGTGTCTTGATTAAAAGTCACCCGGAGAGAACTCCGAAATTGTGCGCCCCTTACCAAACACACTAATCATGTATATGCTATAAATAAACCCAAAGAGCACGTTCACCACACACCTACCAATAATCCGTGTTGATCTCTGTACAAAACTGGAGGAAAAAATAGTTTCTACAATATAAGAGCAATGATCTATTATTCACCTTTCTATTTAACTTTTGGTAACTATTGTCACATTTAACTTGCCCGTTTCTAATTACAATAATACCAGCCAATATACCCGGAATCTCATAATGCGTTATAAGCGAAAACGTTGTCAAAAACCATTCCTATAAGTAACCTTAAACTTTAAATGTTACACTATAATAGAAGGCCAGATTTATAATAATTTTTGTAAACGTTGAATTTTGAGCCCATCCCAATTAATATTCCCGAAACCGTAGTGCCGGCCATTGTACTGGGTGCATGTCATTGTTCGGAGTGCTTGTCATTATACAGAGTGCCTGCCATTGTAATAAGTGCCAGCCATTGTACAGAGATCCTGTCATAGAACGGAGTACCTGTCATTGTACGGAGTTCCTAACATTGGACCGAGTACCTGCCAGTGTAATGGGTGCCTGCCATTGTACGGAGTGCCTAACATTGGACCGAGTGCCTGCCAGTGTAATGGGTGCCTGCCATTGTACGGAGTGCCTAACATTGGACCGAGTACCTGCCAGTGTAATGGGTGCCTGCCATTGTACGGAGTGCCTAACATTGGACCGAGTACCTGCCAGTGTAATGGGTGCCTGTCATTGTACGGAGTGCCTAACATTGGACCGAGTACCTGCCAGTGTAATGAGTGCCTGCCATTGTACCGACTGCCTGCCATTGTACTGAGTGCCGCCCTTTTACCGAGTGCCTGCCATTGTACTGATGCCTGCCATTGTACTGCGTGCCTGCCATTGTACCGATGCCTGCCATTGTACTGAGTGCCTGTCATTGTACCGAGTGCCTGCCATTGTACGCTTGCAATGCAGGTTGATTGACAGGCAATCTGATCAGATGAAAAAAAACACAATTAATTCGTTGTTGAGCCATGCATTGGCTCATTGTGATGGCTCCACCCATTTCTCTTATTTACTGGTTCCGAGTTTGGTCCGTTCTTATTTTGCCAGCAGCTTTCCTTAAAAATCTCATCTCGCGGGTGGCTTTATTTCTCGTGACTTTTCATTCAGAGCCCAGGTTTGACGCTGTCACACCATCGTGTGATTAACAGATGTCAGTGATACAATTGAGACATAAACTTATTCTGTCTTGTATTTAAGAAGCTTAAAATAAATGCACAACACGCAAATAATTTAATTTGAAAAGTGTTGTGTAATATGGACTAAAATCGTGCAACAAATGACGTCATTGTTCCGTGTGTAGCAAATGGTGCCTTTGAAATATTGCTATCCTCATAAAATGCACCAACCCATATTATGACTAAATGTTGTTTGGGGCCAATTCTCAGACGTGTGAGTCTCCCTTCCTTAAACACATATTAAATGAGGGTACCGCTAAGTACGCCAAAGGACACACTATGCATACCACCTAACTATGAGATACTTGCAATAATGTGCACCTCATATATAACGCAATGAACTGTAGTTTGTTTAACATTTTACAACGTTTGTTTCAGGTTATTAAATGAATATTGTTAAAATATTAAACAGAGGATTTTGGCCCGGGTTTGTATTCGGAAAAAAATCTTCTCAAGTCTAAAGTGTTATCACCGGGTGCGAATGGCGGCGCTGCATGTCCGGGTCCATTTTGACTAATGCTATTCGGATGTCATTTGTGTAGTTTATTTTTGCAAAACTGAAGAATTCGGATTACAAACATATAGTACATTCAATTATCTTTCATTTGATACCTCATTTGGTCTTACAAAACCCAACAATAATATTTTAAATCGTTTGTTAATCCCAAACTGTCAATTCTGGTACTCGTGCACCAATAGGTGCAGCCATTCATAAAATACTTATAGAAACACAAGGAACATGAATAGCACATTTACATACTCTTTACATACTTATTAAAAAATGGAAAGTAGTATGATAAGTTAATAAGAAGCTTTAAGAATCTTAAGGAAAGATTTATTTTCCGATACCGGGGAAATTCCCAGGACGGTATAAAAAAATCTATTAAACCAAACTAAAATGTCGATCAAATTTTTAGATCATATTGATATTTGTATAATCTTTACACCTAAGTGGAAAAAATATAGACTTCTCTGGAAAAGTCTATAATTTTATATAACACCTTTAAATAATTTTGTTTTTAAAAAAAAAAAAACTCATTTTATTTAGTCATAATTTCGATATTAATTGCATCCAAAACAAAATGTAACTCAATTAAAGTTCCTTAAAAGTTAAAATAGGAACACCCGTTCTATATTGTGACCGTTCAATTATCAATAATATCGGGAACCTAAATAATTCATTTAAAAAACAGCCATGTAAGAATTGACAAGTTTGCCATTAAAATTGGTTGCAAGAGATATGGCGTATATAAGGCAAATGGTTTGACTTTAGAAAATAGCAGGACCTTAGAAAACTAGCAGGACCTTAGAAAACTAGCAGGACCTTAGAAAACTAGCAGGATCTTAGAAAACCAGCAGGACCTTTAGAAAACTAGCAGGACCTTAGAAGACTAGCAGGACCTTAGAAAACTAGCAGGACCTTAGAAAACTAGCAGGGCCTTAGAAAACTAGCCGGACCTTAGAAAACTAGCAGGGCCTTAGAAAACTAGCAGGACCTTAGAAAACTAGCAGGACCTTAGAAAACTACTAGGACATTAGAAAACTAGCAGGGCTTTCGAAGGAAAAAATATTTATTTAGCTGGATTTTTTAAAAGTAAACAAAGTTATTTTTTTTAAATTTAAAATTTTTTTTAAAATGAAACATGACTTAACTAGGCGCCCTACCAGGCTTGTATTGCCAGGCAACTGCGTCAATGTTCATTTACAAAGAGATTACAGTTTGCATTAACTCGTCTGCTTCATCCATTTAAAACCCAATCTACTAACAGGACTCCACCCCCCCCCCCCCCCCCCCAACTCCCGGCTCTCATTAAGAAACTTTTTTTTCCTTCAAAATAAATGACGCTATGTTTTTCTTTAAGACACATTTTTATTGGTTAACTCTAAGCAGCGAAGAGTAAGTGTGGCTAAAGGTCTAAATGTGCAGACGTATTAAAGTTGCATGTAATGGCTTGCGTCAGTCGCCTAGCAAGGGTTAATGCAGCTAGGGGTGTGTCAGTATCTTTGCTGCCCCCTTACACACACACACACACAATCGCTGCATTTGGCCGAAATACTTCCCCACAATGTAAAGTAAAAAAAAAAAGGCCGCCCCACTCAGACTGCCCCCTTCGCCACCGGCTAGAGTTTGAGACGCCCATGGAGGTCTTTGATCTTTGCGCTCCTTATTAACTAAAAGTACAATGTATAATAAATACAAAAAAAGCTATATAAGGTATATGAAGTAGACCGAATATGGCACTAAAATTTTAGTGCTGCAAGAGTGGACCACGCATCCTCCCAATCTTTCTATATCTATGGATGTGAGGCAGGGGTTCTCCAACCATGCACAGCGAAGCCACTTCAAGTGTTCCGCGAAAAAAAAAAGTAAAAAAAAAAATTGAAAAATAAAGTCAATGTAATAATCATCCTTGTATGGATTGTAATTCATCCTTGCATGGGATTGTAATTCATCCTTGCATGGGATTGTAATTCATCCTTGCATGGGATTGTAATTAATCCTTATATGGGATTGTAATTCATCCTTGTATGGGATTGTAATTTATCCTTGTATGGGATTGTAATTCATTCTTGTATGGGATTGTAATTCATTCTTGTATGGGATTCTTATAATTCTTTTATGGGATTGTAATTCATACTTGTATGGGATTGTAATTTATCCTTGTATGGGATTGTAATTCATCCTTGCATGGGATTGTAATTCATTCTTGTATGGGATTCTTATAATTCTTTTATGGGATTGTAATTCATACTTGTATGGGATTGTAATTTATCCTTGTATGGGATTGTAATTCATTCTTGTATGGGATTCTTATAATTCTTTTATGGGATTGTAATTCATACTTGTATGGGATTGTAATTCATTCTTGTATGGGATTGTAATTCATTCTTGTATGGGATTGTAATTTATCCTTGTATGGGATTGTAATTCATTCTTGTATGGGATTCTTATAATTCTTTTATGGGATTGTAATTCATACTTTTATGGGATTGTAATTTATCCTTGTATGGGATTGTAATTCATACTTGTATGGGATTGTAATTTATCCTTGTATGGGATTGTAATTCATCCTTGCATGGGATTGTAATTCATTCTTGTATGGGATTCTTATAATTCTTTTATGGGATTGTAATTCATACTTGTATGGGATTGTAATTCATTCTTGTATGGGATTGTAATTCATTCTTGTATGGGATTGTAATTTATCCTTGTATGGGATTGTAATTCATTCTTGTATGGGATTGTAATTCATTCTTGTATGGGATTGTAATTCATTCTTGTATGGGATTGTAATTTATCCTTGTATGGGATTGTAATTCATTCTTGTATGGGATTCTTATAATTCTTTTATGGGATTGTAATTCATACTTGTATGGGATTGTAATTTATCCTTGTATGGGATTGTAATTCATACTTGTATGGGATTGTAATTTATCCTTGTATGGGATTGTAATTCATTCTTGTATGGGATTGTAATTCATTCTTGTATGGGATTCTTATAATTCTTTTATGGGATTGTAATTCATACTTGTATGGGATTGTAATTTATCCTTGTATGGGATTGTAATTCATTCTTGTATGGGATTCTAATAATTCTTGTATGGGATTGTAATTCATCCTTGTATAAGATTGTAATTTATCCTTGTATGGGATTGTAATTCATCCTTGTATGAGATTGTGATTGATCCTTGTATGGGATTGTAATTGATCCTTTTATGGGATTGCAATTCATCCTTGTATGGGATTGTAATTCATCCTTGTATAAGATTGTAATTTATCCTTGTATGGGATTGTAATTCATCCTTGTATGGGATTGTAATTCATCCTTGTATGGGATTGTAATTCATCCTCTTATGGGATTGTAATTCATCCTTGTATGGGATTGTAATTCATCCTTGTATGGGATTGTAATTCATCCTTGTATGGGATTGTAATTCATCCTTGTATTGGGTTGTAATCAGCAAACGCGCATTGCTGTATCTGTACAGTTCACATCTGAATACTGAGCAGTCAATGTGGGTTTTTTTTCCCGCTGATTCCCAGTCATCGTCTTGATCGTTTAAACAAAATTACGTTGAAATGACGTGGAAATGACGTGGAAATGACGTGGGAATGCCTGGGTAAAGATTCGTGTTTCGAGGCTCTGCCAAAGTTGAAAGTTGCCAGGGACTTGGTACGACGATAACAAACTGGTTTTTTGCACTAAAGTGGTACACTGCGCTTGCTTAGTTTGATACGGTCCGTATTAGTATGTATGGCATCTTTCCGTCTACAAGAGACGATATATTTATCTTCTCTGATGGCAGCTCTTGGTGTGGCTAGTGAGAACGATCCTCGAGTGGCAGTCTCTTTTGCAAGTCCCACACACGAATGCGGTGGAGCAGTTTTTTCTGGCCTTTCTCTGCGCTCTCTTTACGGCTGCGTCCGCCCTGTAGAGATCCTCGGCACGTAGGGATCCTGCCTTCACGATGCCCCGCCATGTGGATCGATCCTCCGCCAGGTCCTCCCAATTTGAGATGTTGATGTTGGCCGCCTTCATGTCTCTTTTGCATATGTCTATGTATCTGAGACGAGGCCGTCCAACTGACCTTGTCCTTATCGCCAGCTCGCTGTACAGCACATCCTTAGGTATGCGACCAGGTTGCATTCGCTTGACGTGCCCAAGCCAGCGGAGGCGTCTTTGGATTAAAATGGCTGGGACGCTGCACATATTTGTTTGAGACAGGACATCCGTGTTGGGGATTTTTTCCTGCCATTTGATGTCAAGGATGCGGCGCAGGCATCTGAGGTGGAAGCCATTGAGCCTTTTTTCGTGTCTGATGAATGTGGTCCAAGACTCACTTCCATAGAGGAGTGTGCTCAGTACACAGACCTGGTTTACCTGCAGCTTAGTTCTTGTTGGAGTTTGTCATTGGACCAGACTCTATTCTTCAGTCTTGCCATGACAGTTGCGGCCTTCCCTATCCTACCACTTATCTCATCCTCCATTGAGAGGATGCTCGAAATGTTCGACCCTAGATATGTGAATCTTTCAACAGCATCCAGGTCGCAGTCGTCGATGGAGATAGTGGGGAGAGAGTCAGCGTCCTGTGCCGTAATGTTGGTTTTCTTTAAGCTGATGATCAGGCCAAACTGTCCATATCAGTATGATACTGTCGGTATTAGTATGATACTGTCCGTATTAGTATGATACTGTCCATATTAGTATGATACTGTCCATATTAGTATTATACTGACCATATTAGGTTTATACTGTCCATATTAGTATGATACTGTCAATATTAGTATGATACCGTCATATTAGTATCATACTGTCCGTATTAGTATGATACTGTCCGTATTAGTATGATACTGTCCGTATTAGTATGATACTGTCCGTATTAGTATGAGACTGTCCGTATTAGTATTATACTGTCCGTATTAGTATGATACTGTTCATATTAGTATGATACTGTCATATTAGTATGATACTCTCCGTATTAGTATGCAAGGAAACAATGAAACTATATAATACAATAGCACTCAAAACACTAAGTGCTGATCCCAGTTGCATACCCGAGCTATAAAGTGCTGATCTCAACCGTGTATCAAGATATTGTACCTTCGACCGAAAGAGTTGAAACACGTCTTCGTAGCACCGACTGACACCAAAATGACTTTGCTGCTGTGAGCATCTTCACCCTTTTTCGTGCAATTTTTTGTTTTTGTTTTTGGAAACCGAATTCTAGGTATAGAATGTGACCGAATTCTAGGTCTGGAATGTGACCGAATTCTAGGTCTAGAATGTGACCGAATTCGGTTGAAATTTTCGGTGAAATACGGATTCAATGTGATTGAAGCCTTTCTTAGTTAGCTTGCACTGAGACGTCTTTCACATAACCGACATATCGGCCTGCAGAGAGACGTCTTTCACATAACCGACATATCGGCCTTCAGAGAGATGTCTTTCACATAACCGACATATCGGCCTGCAGAGAGACGTCTTTCACACAACCGACATATCGGCTTGCAGAGAGACGTCTTTCACATAACCGACATATCGGCTTGCAGAGAGACGTCTTTCACACAACCGACATATCGGCTTGCACAGAGACGTCCTTCACACAACCGACGTATCGGCTTGCACAGAGACGTCTTTCACATAACCGTCATATCGGCTAACGTGCGAATGACGACATTTCTTTCTGTTACGTGTGACATTATCATCTATTGACGATCACTTCCTCATTTTGACATGAGAGCCAAAGCCGTGTCTCCGTGTGACGGACAGCAATGGCGCGCGCTAACAATGACGTAAATGAAGATTAATTACTTTGTGACCCGTACTGTGTATATTGCTGGTGTGGCGCCACCTAGCGTATTTATGACTCATTGCTTTTATGCATCACTCTCTTCATCAAATAATCTTTATTCATAAGAACAGTGAGCGTGGTGATTTATTTGAGTTCCATCTGGCCGACCAGGGGAACAAGTACTGTGCATGGAGTATTATAATTTATAATCATTTAGTCAGAGGCGCATTGATTTTTTTTTTTTGTTTAATTACGGTATCAAGTCTTAACAGCAACGGGTGCACACAATGTTCCCTCTAAGGTTTGCTGGTTCGTGTGCAAAATCATAAAGTTGTGTGCAAAGTTTTACTTTCAGCGTATCTGTTCGAATGTATTTTTATAAAAATTTGCTGCGCGGATGCTCAAAACTGCTGCGCGGCATCTGTGAGGCAGCTGCGCGGCCGCGCAGCTTAAAGGGAACATTGGGTGCACATAAGTGAGAGCATCGCAATGGTCCCCCCAATCCTTTATAACCTATGCAATTAGTGTTAGGCATCGAAGAATATATAATTAGTATAATTAAGATTTTCGGGAATCTGAACACCTTATCACGCTTATCATTATGGAGTAAGACCGGGAGGGTGGCGCGATCATTGTGAGTTTATGGCCTTAAGGTGGCTTGACCAGAAAATATTTTTGAGAAACATTGGTTTATTCTTTCATTCGGAAAGACTCGGCCGTTTTTGTTTTCTTCCCTCTGTCAAATTTCTAAATTCTAATTAAAATCATTTACAGTGTGGATTCTTTAAAACCGCTCTCACAATTAAAAATAATGCCCATCTAAAGCATACATAATTTAATTAGCATACATCCGTGGCTCTCAAAGTGGGTGGTGGGATGTCCTGGGGCTGTAAAATGCTCAATAGATTTAGAGGGCACTGTGAATACAAAAAGGAGGTGTTGTTGGGTTCTATTAAAATAACTAAATTGTGTTAAAATTAAACTGGTGTAACATTTTAAAACAATTATTTACAAGTATCGTTTTCGAATTATCAGCCTTGAAAAGTATTCATGAATAGGCATCAGTCAGTCAGTCCAAGAGCCATGAGTAGGCATCAGTCAATCAGCCCCAGAGTCATTAATAGGCACCAGTCAATCAGTCCGAGAGTCATGAGTAGGCATCAGTCAATCAGTCCAAGAGCCGTGAATAGGCATCAGTCAAAGAGTCATGAATAGGCATCAGTCAATCAGTCCAAGATTTCCTACTCCTGATCAGGTGCCAACCTTTGACACTTTGTTCTTGTGCCAACCTGTTATGGCGCCAACCTGATCTCGTGGTACCCCGATTCACTGCCACCCTGCTTATGTAATTCACTGATTTCTGTTTTCAAACTTTTGGATCGAATGTGATCAAATTTGCATTTGATGCCCCCCCCCCCTTTTTGTGAGGATGTCATCTAATGCGGTCCGCACCCTCTAGTCACTCTACTGCTTAAATATGTTGGGACCATTTGAATATGTTGCATACAATTTTGTCTAGGCGATTTCAGGATGTACTTTCATTGAAATTTTTTGATCCGGTGATAAATCCATTTATTTTTATAAAGATGCGTTTGGTTATTCTGGTGAATAGTTCATTCAAAGCTGTAGCCAAAGTTCAAGGAATCGTGTTCAGAGTTTCGGCTTCAGAAGAAAACTTCATGTTTTAATTAACAGTGGACGGTGGCAGGGGCGTAACTGGATTTTTGGCGCCCTTGGCTAATTCATTTTTTAAATAATAAAAATTTAAAATTTCGAGATTTAGCGGCGCCCTTTTGAACTGGCGCAGGCCGGCGCCCTTGGCAACTGCCCCAATGCCAAGCCGTTGTTACGCCTCTGGACGGTGGTCAAGAAGCTCAAGAAGTGCAAACAAATGTAAACTATACATATTTGAGCGTTTGGGTTTAAGAGTGTTGTTCAGTAACATGGAAACAGGCATTGAAGAAACGGCATCAGCTTCCTGAGCACGTCCAAAGTATACATTGAAGTAGGCGCATTTAAGCCACGTAGCAGTAAGTTACTACTACTATGTTCCAAACAGTAGCAGTAAGTTACTACTACTATGTTCCAAATCACTATCATATTTTTTTTAAGCCGTAGTTTTAATCGATCAAATTAATACATTTATTTACTTAATTAATTAAAGGACAAAGTATTTTTTAAATATTTTAACTAAACGGCAAGTTACAAAAAACACTCTTACATTTTACTGTGTGGTCATCTTCCTTACAGAGCTGTGCAAACAATTACTGTCCTGAATTAAAAAAAATATTGGGTAACACGAGTGGGGGGGGGGCGCTAGGGGCGGTAGTCGGAGAAAAATTTGGGAACCCCTGGTATGCATCACTTTTCTTCAAAGTGTCAGGTGAGCACAGGTCAAGGGGTTTGACCACACTTCATGTATTACTGTATCCACCTAATAACATTTCGTGTAGTGTCTTGACTATGTAACTGTACGAAATAATAATCACAGCGAATTTAAACATTACTACTTACTACACATCTTATTTTTCAACTGAAGTTGGGGGAATGGGGGGTGGGGGCATTTTTGTAACTGAAATTTGAGGAAATTTTTGAACTCTAGAGTATTAGCATGCGGCACACCATAAAATATTAGTAATAACTTTACGGCCCCGTACACAGAAAATAAATCCCAAAATCTGCCCAACCCAGTGATGATGTTAATGATGATAACTGAATACTTTTTTAGCGCCTGTCTCCATGCTATTTAAGCATGCCCACAACGCTCTGATGTCCTAAAATCTATTTAAAGAAAAAAAGTCTTAAAATTTGCTTAAATGATTTTTAAAATCATTTTTCAATTCCCTCAAAGAGTGAGACAAAATATTCCAAAATTGAGCCGCTGTGGCATCAAAAGAGCTCACTCCGTATGACTTCTTTCTGTGCCCATCCACTCTGGTAACTCTGAGTAAGGACTGTGTTGAAGAGCGCACGCTCTTAAAATATACATGCTTAGAAATCAGTTCTTTAAGAGATATGCCAGTGCATACAAATAAAATTTCCAAACTTGCGTGGCCCAGTGCAAAGAAAACAATTACCCACCCTCGTGCGGCCCAGTGCACAGAAAAAATTACTCATCCTTATGTTTTTCAGTGCACAGAAAAAATTACCCACCCTTATGTTGTCAAGTGCACAGATAAGAGGCCCACCCTTGTGCGGACCAATGCACGATAAGAGGCCCACCCTTTTGCGGCCAAGTGCACAGAAAAAATTACTCACCCTTATGTTGTCCAGTGCACAGTTAAGATTACCGTTGTAACCTGACCGGAATCTCTAGGTCCTGGGAAAGGTACAAACTTGAGATTGTTCATCTGCTGTGGACAGTTCATCATAAAAATATGTTAATGTACACTTTGCAATTCTGCTCTAGGCCTGCTAAGATGGATAACTCTTAGTAAATCCTATTCCTATAATTATTATTATTTTTAAATCGTGGATACTCCAGATGAATCCAATCATAACTATTGCCTTTGAATCCCCATACCAACCCCGAAAAGGTCTATATGACCTGGATATAGAAATTCCCATGACATCTGTAACATCATCTAGAGTATGTGGCGTACCGAGGGTTAGTGACAGCCGGGACGGAACAAGATCTCTGCCGCCCCCTGCCACGAAAAAACAACAACTCGGCACTTTGCCGAAAATGCCGCCCCTCAATATAAAGATATTTGTTCGGCCCGGGGTAAATCGCCTCCCTTATCACCACCACCCCCTTTTCCAACGCGCCTGGCTAGAGTCAAACCGGACTACAGTCACACCGAAGTCGCTTGTCGGCTCCAAAATCGCAAAAGAATGAGGCTCTCTCTGCATCGTGCAGAAAAAAAGGTGAAGCTATCTGTTCAGGAGGTGATGTGTTGTCTCAATGCAGCCTGTTGCACGGTTATCGATTTGAGGCTGAACGCTTTCCTTGTTTATAACATATATCGTCAGCCTACGCAAATACGGCCCATGACATAAAAAAAAGGTCTCAAGTCTGGTGATTGACTCTGTCAGTCAAGAATCTCACAGATGCAGAAGTGAGTGTGGGGTGGGTGGGTGTGGGGGTGGTGATATGTTAGGCCTCAATGTCGTCTTCATGACATCAGCAGAACTATAAGACTAAAAACAAAGAGATATTTAAAGTTGCACTGTGTGTAATGTCTGTCAGAGGCGTAGCGAGGGGGTTGCAAGGGGTACATATGTCCCCGGGCGCAGGGGCGCCAAGATGAGGCTTAAAGCGTTAGATTATAATTAGTAAACAGGAGTAAAACATCGGTCGCAAGATCTTGCTCTTGTTAGCTTTGAAAGAGGAACATTGGAAAAAACAGATTTTGATTGCGTAAATGACCAGTTTAAATGGGTCATGTACTATCATTTCTATAAATTTGCTTCTTTAAATACAAAGTTTTTTTTAAAATTTAAATCTTTTCCTTATTCAATGTAATAGAAAAATGTGATTGAAAGCGGGGGTGGGGGGGCGCCAATTTTATAGTTCGTCCCCGGGCTCAAAATATCATAGCTACGCCACTGGTGTATGTACTGTTTGTAATGACTGTACTGTTTGTAATGTCTGTAGCATGTAAATAATGCTTGAGTCATGAGATAAATAAAATGAAAGCATAAGCTGAAGTGCGAAATTTGGCGAGGAAAGGTGATGGAAGAGTGCCAGTTGGAATTGGGGGTGGAGGGGGACTATCTCGGACGTGCCTTTTAGCGAAACATTTAGAATATATAAACGAAAAGGATGTTATTTATAACAAGGCTAACTTCAGTTACATTATTTCTCTTTTGTGATTTATGGCTAGAAAAAGTGGGGGGGGGGGGGTGGAGTCATGAATGGAGGCTTATAAATATGTAACAGGGTGGGAGGATGGGGGAAAAGGAGATAGAGCAGAAATACTAATTCAGCCCAGAATGAATCTTTAAGATTAAAAAAAAAATGTCTTAGATATTTGAATAGTTTAAATAAAAGTGTGGAAAACAGCTGTTGATTAAATACGTAATTTATTATTTTTTAAGGTGGTTTGTGAGTTGCGGGTGCTCTGTGTCATCTGTATGTCATCTCTGTGTCATCTGTATGTGCTGGGATGTTGGGTTAGTTTTATGGGCTAATCTTTCGTCGCCGTAGATGTGAATGGTGGGGGGGGGGGGGACTATCTCCACATGCAACATTAAAACCAAGAAATTGTTTGAGTGACAGTTGTGCCGAGTCATAGTGTAAATTTCTCCCTTTCTACGAAAGGTCACACCGATACAAGTCAGTGAAGTGATTCCTACTCAACGGCCTTGCACTCACAGAGGGTTATGAACGACCAGCCTTTCTTCACGTGACTCTGATGCCTGTTAATTAAGCAGCCAATAACTGCACCTCGGCGACAGGTAATAGACAATGAAGTTTACCTTTCATTACCCTGTTAATCACCAAGTGACAGTTGTCCGTGCTTGTCACGAGGTTATTATTTATTTACGACGCAGCTGATGGGATTGCGAAACACAGGGTGTTATTGTAATGAGTTATTATCGTTTACTTAACACAGGTTATCGATGGGCAGGAAGCTTATGGGCTTGGCCCAGGCTGGGGTGGATAAAAGTTGTGGTGTCGGACGAGCATCAGCTGAGGGTGGGGGGGGGGGGGTTGGGGCGTGCATGGAGAAGAATGACCATGGATCGGTCCGAGTTAGAGGATGTGGTGATATAGGCCAGAGCCCTGCGGGGTGGGGGGGGGGCTGTAGTGCCATTGATGACGATGATGAGGGTTCATGGCTTAACCAAATTGTCTGACTTATTAAATATTAACGTTGAGAATGTATACCAGTTAACTTACATCATTGCATTTTCTTTTTTAAACATTACATTAAAAATAACAATCGGACGATGTGGTACAATTGGGACATGTTGGTACAAATGAGACGTTGTGGTTCAACCGTGGAAAAGTGGTTGCTCTTTAATTCAACTACCCACAAAAGTGAGTTAGAAAGCCAAAATGACTCCAAAGTAATGACATCTTGATTGTCAGATCCAATGTCATTGATTTTTTTCGTTGTGCGCCACGTGTTGAATTCAATCCTACACCAGTGGAGCTTACAGGATCACGTGACGGTATGGCCGGCTAGATGGGGAACAGTCGAATGTCGGTCGAACGAGTGTCAAATGTTCCCCGTGACGAGCAGTGGTGCCAATCAACCTATGTCAAACAAGTCAACGAGGACCACTGACACGTGGGTTAAAATTGTCGTTTTTTGTGCTGTCATGTCCTCGTCATTGCTAGCTTTGGGGCCTTGCATCAGGCTTGACGTAATAGTTTAAGTCAGATTATTTGCACAAGTTATTGCATGACTTATTACATGACTTATCGCATGACTTATTCCATCAGACCTGTTTACTCTTACGATTTGAGCGTACAATGTACGATATTGAGGTGTATACATTATATATACTGTATGTTTATTTTTTACTATTAAGATAATGTATTGAACGATTTTGTGATGATATTGTACGATTTTAAGAGTTTGAGGGTAAACAGGTCTGTTACATGACTTTTTGCATGACTTATCGAATGACGAGAAATTTTGTTTTTCAATGATTTTACCGCCCCCCCCCCCCCCCACACACAACTTAGTACACAGGGGTCGCCTAAGATCATCGGAAAACACATATTTATGAAGTAGCAACGAAAATAATTTATGGTTGGGGGTCACCACAACATGAGAACTGTATTAAAGGGTCGCGGCATTGGAATGGTTGTGAACCACTGCCTCACCACAAAGCACCAACCCCAATTAAATTTGTTTTTTTTTAAATTGTAGTAACATTTGCTGTCGACCAAGCCAATGCTTGCAGACCCATGCAACTGCAAGTGTCTTGCCGTCCAAATAGGCAACATTGGTCATTGGTGTATTGCTAAAACAAATCTAATTTTCTCTGGACATCTTCCTGGGGTTTCTTGTATAGATTTTGATTCGTTTTTTTTTGTTTAAACATTTCGACCTCAGCCAAAATTAGTTTAATCTGTCGTATGGAAATACACGTTAGCTCAAGTTTCCACCCCCCCCCCCCCCACGCACTGTTATTCCTTGTCTTTGTTGGCGTGGAAATGGAAGTGTGTTTGGTGGGAGAGGGCTGGCTATAAAACAGTGTATTCCGATGCAGTCTCTAGAGACTTCTCAAAACTCTGTTTAAATAGACTGTCTTTGCAGATAGATGTGGAAACTGCCGCTAGACACAGTCACTGGGCGCTGTCTCTGGACACTATTCTGAGACGACACAGTGGCCACTAAAGTAGCGGTGCTTCTCATGCTGTTATTTTCTCTCTAATTTGCTCTCTCATTCAATTGGTGGGAACGAATTTTTTTTTTTTAAATAATCTTTTTGTTTTGAAAAGATTAGTTTTTAAAAGTTTGGTGGTAAGGCGCTTCCACGGAAAAAAACTTTGTGCTTGCATTTTTCTTTGCTAGGCTTTTTGGTTAAACAAACTTGCTGGACGTCCATTGCAAGATCCGAGGAATGGTGTTTACAATCGTGATACATTACGATAGATTTGCTGTCATATAATATTGATTGTAACCCAATAAAAGATTTGATATGAATGCTCCCGTAGTTCTGACACTACTCGCTGCATCATATTGTTTTAATATGCCAATGAAATCAGAAATGTGGGCATTCGTTAACTACGCTGATGCCCTACCCATGCTGATGCCCAGAAATGTGGGCATTCGTTAACTACGCTGATGCCACACCCACGCTTATGCCCATAAATGTGGGCATTCGTTAACTACGCTGATGCCCTACCCATGCTGATGCCCCACCCCGACCACGTTGCTTAATTAGAACGTACAAAAAAATGAGGGAGGGGAAGGGTGGTGGCGGAGGTTTCCAATCAAACCAGGTGTGACACATTTTCGACAACAATCTCATAGACTAGTAGCTTACTCCGCTTTAGGGTAGAGGTTCTTATATTTGTGACTCTTGGCCCCCTATTGGCTTGTGATTGGAGCAATAAAATAGTTAAAGAAGGTTGTTTTTCTTTTTTAAAAGAGAATCTAAAGTTGTTAACTGTTAAACGTGAGAGAGAAGTTAACATAGTTCAGGTAATGATATTATTTCAACAAGGAGATCAGTACACGATTAGACAGTGGTCAAACACAGCTTGAGAATCACTGATGGATAGAGTAGCTGTAGATCATCTTAACTAGGTCAGTCGGATAGAGATGGTGAAATGAGGACGAGTGTCAGCTTTCTTTCATTGAACATGCATGCAAGGCAGAAGAGACTGCTGGTGACATCAGCCAAGTACTTTACAACCTACGTACTTAGAGTTAGAGGTTTATAAACTGTGCATCTCTTATATATATATATTTTGCTTTTGGTGTAACTGCTTCCATTTCCTGATAGTGCGCAAAATATAATTCCCGATAACTACCCTAAATGATTTTTTTAATAACGCAACTGCGTTTGGTGCGTAATACGTTCTTTTCTTTTCGGAAAATGAAATCTCTCAATTTAGGTAATGTGTAATAAATAGTCGGTTTAAAAGTGATTGGGACATCAGAATATAAATAAAGTTCAAAAGTGTGCAGTGACCATCATAAGGGGAAGGGGTGTAGCAAAAATTGGAATTCTTAAATGTGCGTTACTTGACTTGATGTTTTGTCAAGCAATTTCAGTAGATGGGAAGTTCACTGCACTCAGTGCTGTCGCCGATGTTGGGCGAGCTTATAACCAGTGATGTATTACTACTCGACTTTAAACGTTCATGGTGCAAACCAAAAGCTCTCTGGTGATAACTGTCTGCCGAAGCCTTTAAATTGGTTTATTATAGGTTTATAAGCCATGTATTACAATAATAACAATGCAGTGCATTTGTTCGAATTGTGCATTGTCGTGAGTCCAAAAAAAGTTTGGGAACCTTGAAAATATAGTGAGCCTCAGCCTCCAAGCCGAAGACGTTCTGGGAGTTTCTAGCAGGAAAATGATATAATTAATTCAAAATTTAATTATGATTTTTTTAAAAAAGATTTTGTCAAATATGACCTTTTTTTTTTTTTGGGGGGGGGGGGGGTTTGAATGTACGCATTTTCCCCAATTCTTCTTTCTATAAATCTAGGCTAACTATAGTGTTAAGGTTTATAATGGGATCTAAAGGAGACGTCATGTCCGGTGACGTACCTGGGTATCAAGCAAGGTCTGAAAAGTCGGACGGTGTGTTGGGTATTGGACATATAAATAATGAACGCTACCCAATACAATCTGAGAACTTGACAGTCTTTACACATAACAGAATCTGAGCTCAGTTTAATGGAGTATGGCATTCGTTACCAACAACGTTCTGATAGTAGCACTGTGTTTTAAATGAACAAATATCTCCTTAACTGATGATTTAATCATTTCGTTTTACATTTTAGATAAATTGAGCAATCTAATCAGCGAAGGGTTCCTTGGCAGCATTTTTTTGGTCCTGCTGTGGGAAGGGAATATGTCAATGGTACTAAATATACCAAGCGCACACCCCCCCCCCCCCCGTGGCGTTTCGAGATATTATGCCGCCCATAATGTTTACTAGCCCACCACTTTGGCACCACCCCAAACACCAACAACAAACAACAACAACATATAGTGCTTTTGGCAAGTTAAACCTGGAAATAAAGAACCTTGTAATAGCACTGTCCATGTCATTATGCTCTAACTCACCCAGGAACGCAATAACACCATCTAAACCTGCAAATGACGTCACTTACGCTTCGGTCCCAAGGGTTAGAGTTTTATACACTTTTTACTTCATTAAGAATAGTTCCGTTCACTTTAATCGGTGGAGGGGGTGGGGGGAAGTGGTCAAGGGCGCCGAATGCTCAGTAGCCGTATCAATGTGCGGGCAGAGGTTTGGGGGTGGGAACTCTTTGAGCCCCCTCCCCGAACATTTTTATAAATTCAAAATACAAGGATCTCGTTTTGGCGTATATCTGAATTTATTTGTGCACCAAGCTACACTTCATTGGTTGAGCAACAGAGAAATGCATTGAGCTTGTTAATTCACGTCACACCACGTCATGAAAAGCGATTATATCTGAAACATCCCGCCCTCTTTTTTGACCATCGTCCAAGTTGACGGTTTGTTCTGTTCGACTTCGCTATTGTTTTTTCCTCACGATATTTCTATTTTAACCTTGGTCAGTATATTTAGGCTAAATACATTGTATAGAATAGAGTCAATTTTTTCAGAGTTCCAGTGTCTCTGAATGTGTCTAGTCATTGATGATCAATAAAATTATAACTCGGCCAAAAGTGCCTCCCACCACTATATAGAGAAAAAAAGAGTGCCGCCAGGGGAAGACCGCCCCCCCCCTTTTTTCTCTTTTGTGTGTACAGCTGTAATAGATTCTAGTCACTTGTGATGACTTGCTGATCAAGAAATTGTCCATGGAATATGCCAGTTTGTATAATGCAAGAGTTGAGTGCAAGCGAAGATGTTTTCGTGCGTTTTACTTTGTGGCCCGGTCTGCCTTTCATTTGAATGGACTGAAAAGATCTGGATACGAGGAATCTGGTGCCTCTATCCGCAATTTTAGATCAAGTTGCTCTACACATCTCATTATGTTCAAATACTATGTTCTACACATCTCTTTATGTTCAATTATTGTGTTCTACACATTCAATCCATTGGTTCTATACATCTGATCTATTCAATTCCTTGGGCCTATACATCTTGTCTATTCAATACCTTTGTTCTATACATCTCATCTATTCAGTCCCTTTGTTCTATACATCTCAACGGTTTAATCATTTTGTTCTAAAATTTTCAGTTAATGATGCACACCTTTATGGTTCTAATCAGTTAATGATGCACACCTTTATGGTTCTAATCAGTTAATGATGCACACCTTTATGGTTCTAATCAGTCAATGATGCACACCTTTATGGTTCTAATCAGTTAATGATGCACACCTTTATGGTTCTAATCAGTTAATGATGCACACCTTTATGGTTCTAATCAGTTAATGATGCACACCTTTATGGTTCTAATCAGTTAATGATGCACACCTTTATGGTTCTAATCAGTTAATGATGCACACCTTTACGGCTCCAATCAGTATCCATTAAACATCCAATGGTTTCGAATATTTCCTAGAGTTTAACGAACATAAGTGTTATTGCCCTCTACCTTCACACCACCCCCCCCCCACTTCATTTTATTGAGAGCCCCACACATTACTATTGACATATTACATGCATTGTCATTGAACGGGCCAAGAAAATGTACTTTTCCTTAGCCTCACTGTGTGGGACAGCGGACGACTGAATGGATCGTCTTGATATAATTGCTGGGTGTGTTCGATAGGCGTGTCTTACAGTGTTGGTGTGCTTATGTTGACTGCAACTATTTCATTAGCTATAGTGAATAGATTTAGTAGTGTGTAAACTGGAAAGTTGTTAGGTTTATAAAGAAAAGAATATATTGCACAAATATTTTATCAGGTCGTGATCTAGATTATAAAGTTAAAAATACGATTCATTCACTTCAATATTAAGCAGATTTCCATCTTATTCCAAGCGCTTGACGTACAACTGATTGATGTGTTTAAAATATTAGTTGACTAGGTTTGCGTCGGAGGTGGGGGAATTCAAAATTTAGAAGTGGATTATCTGTGTACTCCACAATGTGTACTAACCCACCACTTGCGAACTTTTAGACGGACACCCAGTTTGGATTAGCATACATTTACTGAGTCGGTGAGTAGAGTTTTACATAATCGCCTTAATCTGCCTTAAGTTTAATAGCAACCTCTGATGACGGATTTTGAAGATTTGACGCAATGCGGGGCTAGACCAGGGTTGAGTAGCACTCAATGTGCATAAGGGCAGCCGGAAACTAATTGGTTATTTGTCGGCCCGCATGATAATTCATCAGCGGGGTCTAGATTTCAAGATACTAACATTTTTAAACATTATCTAACAGAAGAAGGAGTACGCTTCTAATGCCTGTTAGAGTCCGTACAACTTTCAATTCTTACTATAGCAGCGCTGCTTTACGCCATGTCAAAATCATCTCACTCTACCAAAATAGAACATCCTTCCCATCTCACTCTACCAAAATAGAACATCCTTCCCATCTCACTCTACCAAAATAGAACATCCTTCCCATCTCACTCTACCAAAATAGAACATCCTTCCCATCTCACTCTACCAAAATAGAACATCCTTCCCATCTCACTCTACCAAAATAGAACATCCTTCCCATCTCACTCTACCAAAATAGAACATCCTTCCCATCTCCCTCTACCAAAATATAAATGCCTAGAGTCATCCTTCCCATCTCACTCTACCAAAATAGAACGTCCTTCCCATCTCCCTTTACCAAAATATAAATGCCTAGAGTCATCCTTCCCATCTCACTCTACCAAAATAGAACATCCTTCCCATCTCCCTCTACCAAAATATAAATGCCTAGAGTCATCCTTCCCATCTCACTCTACCAAAATAGAAATGGTTATATTCATGCTTCCCACAAGAGTCTGCCTACTTATCTCACTCCACGAAACATGTGATTGACAGAACATCTGATCAAATCGACAAGACATAAATCGTATCAGGATAATTTGATCGTCCCCATATTGGGACATCCAGTTATGGCATAAAAATGTCGCTACAAAAGATTCACCCCTGCGTTCTTTATCGCACACACGCACACACACACGCGCGCGTGCACCCACACAAACACACCTAATTTGCCCCTGATTGTAGACACAAACAAAACGTTATAACTATTTCATTAGCCAGAAAAAAACTCTGAATATTGTACAATATGTTGATAACTAGTTTATTTGATTGATAACAAAGTATTGATAGATTGTGCGAGATGACAGCAGATCGAAGAGAATAAAACAGATCGAGGAATGATAACAGTTTCATTGCTAATAAAAACAAATACATATTGTGTCTGGCTGGGTAGAAAGAGTTCGTTTTTATAACCTATATGTCACCAAATTTTTAATAACGTGTCACATACTGCTCTACATATACAGGCTGTTCTCTATTTAAAAAAGAAAAGAGTTCCGTGCGAAGAGGTCGTCGGCATTGCGTCTAACACAATAATATTTAAAACCAAGGCTTAACCGGGTGCAATCTTTTTTTTAAAGCAGGACGCACCAGAAGCAAAATATACATATATACCAGTGATTCCCAAAGTGGTCTATATCGACCCCCAGGGGTCTATGACAACTTGCAAGGGGTCTATGGCAGCGGGAAAATAATTGGGGGTCCATGAAATGAAAATGGGGGTCGACGATAGTGGATCTCATGTAAGCAGGTCATGACTTCTATTTTGGCATTTTTTAATTTAAATTTAATTAATAAATGTTTAAAACTTAACATGTTTTTAAAATGTTATTTACACCACACTTCACTACCGTTATAAATTTAAATCTTTCAAAGTGATTAGCACTATACCGCCTGTCAAAAATACATTTAAAGTTAATGAATTTGCAAAAAATCAATATCAGGTAAGCAGGGGGTCTACCTAAAACCTAAAAACATGGCAAGGGGTCTACAAGACAAAAAAGTTTGGGAACCTCTGATATATACGATAATATATTTGCAAATATGATGCGACCCTATATGCCTGCTAACAATTTTACACTTGATAGGCATCTTAATAAATATTGAATTTGTATGTGTTTTTTCACCTAGCTAACACACACATATTCTGGTGAAGGTCTGATATTACTCTCTCATGACCCCGGCAAGTAAACTGGCAACCAGCTCCATCTGCTGAGTTGAGCCATACAACATTTTCCTCACGTAGGGCTCCCCCACCGCTAGGCTCCCACCCGGGACATCTAGTGGGTTGTTCCTTTTCCAAATACATGCTACGAACGTAGGGCTCCCCCACCGCTAGGCTCCCACCCGGGACATCTAGTGGGTTGTTCCTTTTCCAAATACATGTTACGAACGTAGGGCTCCCCCACCGCTAGGCTCCCACCCGGGACATCTAGTGGTAAAATACATGTTACGAACGTAAAATAAAGATGAAAATAAAATGAAAAGCAAAATAATCTATATCCGTGACGTGGGTCTATTTCATGAAACGCAAAATCCTATATACATTGTTATTTAATTGTTCTCTTTTCCCATGGTTTAGGTTATCCCGGGATAACTGGACGAAGGTCACTCTCATCCTGGGATACCAGTTGATAAAATAAATTGAACAAAAAAAAATTATAAACTGAATTTAATTAAACAAGAGTTGGTTTAAGTTATTGCTTAATTGCTTTGTTTTATATATATTCATTAGTGAATGAAAATCCACGGCGAGTTAGTTGAGAGATTGGTCACTTACCGCTAGTTTCTTCATTTCCCCCTGCTACGTCCTAACGATAGACAACTAGCTAATAATATGCTTGAAATTTAAGATAAAGTCGGATATGACCGCCTTCAGAAGAAACAAAGAACCTGCACTTTGTGTGTGTTTGAACTTTTTTCAGGTCGCAAATTGTGAATTGAAATCCGACATGCCGTGTGGCTTAGCTTGGTTTATTGATGACCAGGGCTGGTCAACTTTTTGACGCCCTTTTCCAAGTAAAAAACTTCTGCAGTTAGACGAAAATGCCTCCCCTCAAAATAAGGAAAAAAGTTCCGCCTGGGGTGGACCGCCCTCTCCACACTCCCTTCCTACGCCACTTCAGACATGAAATAGTCACCAGCAAGTTTTTTCTAATAGCTTGTAACCAAGTGGTTCGTTGTTAAAAGGTAAAGTAAAATGTTGCTACGTGTAGCTAAAAAATTATGCACATGCCTGGCTAGGTTCAGTTAGAAAGCTAAATAACAATATAATGGTCGTTTGAAATAATTAACACTGGTATAAGCACGGACCAGAGCACAGATAGAGGCCCATGGCACGTAACCTCTTATGGCAGGCCTGCACAACATACGGCCCGCACAAGTTTTTCCTGTCCTTTTTTCTTTTGGCCCGCACAAGTTTTTTCATAAAGTATTACGGCCACCTTACATTTTTAGGTATGCAGGCCTTTCTTATGGTGTTGCGAAGAGCTTTTCAAGTGATCGCCGGCTGAAACAGTCGACTATGAGAAAACATGATTTTTATTTTTAATAAAAAAGTTATAATTTAAATATTTTTTTAAAGTTTGCGTTACAATTTAAACCATAGAATTAAATATTCTGCTTCATACGATTATATTATGCTCTGAAAAATCTAGTTTTGAAATGCTCCCATTTCCAAGAATCTACCTCATTTTAATAGTTGAACAAGATGTTAGGCCAGAAAAAAAATAGAACGTACAATTACTTTATTCTTTCTTATTTACCTAATTTGAAAGCTTTTTTTCTCTTTAATTTATCGTAAAATAGTCACTTTGCTTCTATATACGCGGAGACGTGACTTGAAAATACTTCAGTACTAGAGCTACTGAGCTTAATAATTCAGTGCAGTTAAGTAGATCTTAAAGGTCCTGGCTCAGAGTGACAATCTGTGACTTGATGAAATTTAAAAATCATGACAAGTGGAAAAAAATGGTTCAGCAGGATTTTCCGGGATTTCCGTGGAATTCCGGGAAAGTATTTTTCTTTGCAAAAAGTCGTGCGGCGTCCCGTGATGACGGAATCGTCATTAGTGATTACTTTCTCCTTCTAATGAATATAAATGTTTAAAGCAAGCGATACAAACCTCTTAGTGATTACTTTCTCCTTCTAATGAATATAAATGTTTAAAGCAAGCGATACAAACTTCGCAAACGATTATAACGCTAGTTTGTTCGCCTTGAAAAGCCCTGAGACGAGAACGAGTTTTATTTTCTCATTTCTATTTTTTTATTTGCGAACACCCTCAAGTACTTACGGAATTTAACTGATCAGTCCCTTTAGGCCAGTCACATTTTTTACGGACTTTCGGTAGCTTTACTGACGGTTGACAATCCTGCTACCACAACATCAGGCAACTTAAATTTGATAATTGACAAGAATTGCATCGTAAATCTGTGTAATGTATCTTGATTCAAATGCATGACTCAAGGAATAATCAGTTAAACGGCCCTATCCATGAGATATCTACAGTTCCCTCCCTTTGAGCAAATAACAGACCGGCTGTGATAGATTAAACTTATTACTTCAGTTGTTTTCGTTTGTCAATGGTATCACAGTGGCGGAGCTGGGGTTATTGCTTTCTGCCCGTCCACGAAAAAAACAAAAACTTTGCAGTTGGCTAAGGATGCCGCCCCTCAAGCCTCAATATATATTTTTTTTTAAAGTTCCGCCCTCGGCTGACCACCCCCATCCTACGCCACTGGGTAATCCTATCATTAAACATCAAATGGTTTTCATTGAAAAGTTCTGAAGTATTCCCAAATTTCAGCGACTTTGTTTTTAGAGGCAACTCCAAAATTCGAGTTCAAGTATAGCTCTCGAAACTTCATCCTTGGAACATTCTCTTCTCAAACCAAGATAACACTAAGTGCCAAGATCACATTAAGTGCCAAGATCACGCTAAGTGCCAAGATCACGCTAAGTGCCAAGATCACATTAAGTGCCAAGATCACGCTAAGTGCCAAGATCACGCTAAGTGCAAAATCACGCTGTTCCAAGATCACGCTAAGTGAGTAGAAAAACACACACAAAAGTAATGTCAAGGTTTCTTCGTTTGTGTTTATTATCATTATGATCCATCAGCTGAACCTAGCGACCTTGACCTAGTGAACCTGTACGTTATTTTCTTCCCTATATAAAAATTGTTGTTTAAATATTATTGTATTTCTTTTCCGAATAGGGGTGACTCACCATTATTTTTAAGCTATAGTACCTGGCCATCACCTGATCGGCACAGGTAGCCAGATCACGTGACAATGCGTGCGGTAACCCTGCAGTGTTGTAGTGTGTCGGCTGTATTGTAAAGGGATTCAGAGCATCCACTCAAAGTATATGATTTTTAAGTGACAATAATTGAACAAGTGTAAAATATTTGCCTACCTGTACAGCATGGGCCTACTTAAACATGTTTAGTTTGGTACTAACTAAAAAAACAATCATCGAAATATTTTCTCTCTTACAATTCTACCCCCCCCCCTCTTACCCCGCGCGGCGTTGTCATTTACAATTTACTAAGATGTTTCAAAACATTGACTTTTTCTGTTACAAGTTCCAAAACAAGTTTCTGTCAAACCTACGAGATTATTATTATTATTATTATTATGAAGTGGTTATTAAAATGAAACATATTATTTGATAAACATTTTTTCCAAGGCCACAGATTGACCTTATTTGAAATATGTCCGGGTGAGATGGGGCGGGTGGTGGTAGATTTAGGGCGCGAAGCCCGGAACAAGTCCCTGGTTGTATGGAACAAGTCCCTGGTTGTGTGGAACAAGTCCCTGGTTGTGTGGAACAAGTCCCTGGTTGTATGGAACATTACATACTTTATTAGCTCTGTGGGATGTCCATTCTGTCACATGAAGCTTCTGTAACACGTACCCTCTGTGACAAGACAACTCTGTCAAAAGTCCCAACTGCCACATGCCCACTCTGTCACATGCCCACTCTGTCACATGTCCAACCTTGTCATATGTCCAACCTTGCCACATGTCCAACCTTGTCATATGTCCAACCTTGTCACATGTCCAACCTTGTCACATGCCCACCCTTTCACATGTCCACCCTGTCACATGTCCTCTCTGTCATTTTTCCACCTTGTCACATGTCCACCCTTTCACGTGTTCACTCTGTGACATGAACACTCTGTCATATGTCCACTCTTTCACGTGACCAACATGTCACATGTCCGCTCCTTCACATGTCCTTTCTTTCACGTGTCTACATTGTCAAATATCCCCTGTCACAGGTCCACTCTGTCACATGTCCACTCTGTCACCTGTACTCTCTGTCATTTGTCCACCCTGTCTCATGTCCACCATTTCACATGTCCAACATATCACATGTCCACTCTTTCACATGTCCCCTCTTTCACATGTCCACATTGGCACATGTCCCTTGTCACATGTCCACTATGTCACATGTCCACTCAGTCACATGTCCACTCTGTCACATGTACACTCTGTCACATGTACACTCTGTCACATGTAAACTCTGTCACATGTACACTCTGTCACATGTACACGCTGTCACATGTACACTCTGTCACATGTACACTCTGTCACATGTCCACTCTGTCACATGTCCACCCTGTCACATGTCCACCCTGTCACATGTCCACTCTGTCACATGTCCACTATGTCACATGTACACTCTGTCACATGTCCACTCTGTCACAGGTCCACTCTGTCACATGTCCACTTCTTTCGCCTTTTCGTCCTTGAGTAACAGCAGCCGATCTTCATCGGCGTCTGTGGCTAGGACATAGGCCGCCTACAAGAGCCCTCCAGGCATCACGATCCTGAGCCAATCTCTCCAGCCTCCCCCAAGTGTGGCCAAGTTTCTTGGTATCCGCTTCCACTTCACGGCGCCAAGTGTTTCTCGGCCTGCCTTTTTTCCTGGCTTTCTTGAGGGTTCCAGTTCAGGGCTTGTCTAGTTATGCTGGAGGCAGGTTTCATGAGCGCATGGCCGATCCATCTCCATCTTCTCTGGAGGATCTCTTGTTTTACCGGTTCTTGCTTTGTCCGCTGCCACAGTTTCTTTTTGCTGATTCTGTCCACTGCAGCAGATAAAAACGTGCTTACGTCTTGTAACTTTGTGCTGTTATTTTGTATACTCTCATTAGCCACTTATCGCTCTTTATTTACTGATCGTTAATGTACACAGCTTGAGAACCTCTGACCCACTTCTTAATAATCCCTTACACAAATCCTAGGACACAACCGTATGTGTATGAAATTTGATGACAACACTGGGTGTATGAAATTTGATGACAACCAGGTGTTTCAACTAAATAAAATCGTTGGAAATATTGCGCAATTTTCTTTCTCGTCGATTTAGCAGTGCAGTAAAACATTATATGTTCAGACGTATGAAATAAATTATAGTGAAATTATGAATTTCCCCATAAAATAGAACAAAATTATCAACCAAAAGAGAACAAAGTTTGAGAATCTTCTCCCATTACATATCACACATTACGCCTTTGAGATTTTTTTTTCTTGTGGCCATCTTTACTCCATGTATGTGCCGGTGTCTGAGATAGCAAATAATAATAACTAGGGCTTAAATAGGTGCAGTTGTTTTTTAACACCGGGTCCGGTGCCGGTCGTTAAACAAAAGTCATACAGACAATCCTACAGACAGTCCTACAGACAGTCCTACAGACAGTCCTACAGACAGTCCTACACCATAACCGTGGCTCTTTATTGATTAATATAGTAGTCGTCTTCCTCTAAAGAAAAAATACTTTTACCCGAGTTCACACGTCACGCATGACAGCCCTCCCCCCCCCCCCTTTTTTTCAGTACCATTAATATAAAACATGTGGAGTTGGTGGAGAGCGGTTTTGAGAAGGAAGCAGGACACACCAGAAGAAAGATATAAGAGATTCCATTGGTGTCCCGGCCAAATATTTTATGACCCAATCATTCGGATAAAGACATGGTAAAACAAAACAACATCATTTTAGCTGGAGTCATTTCATGATGCAATTTAAAATAAAATTTGAGAACCGTTGAGCCCCGGCACGTCACACAACCCACGCCCTTTATTTGGCTCTGAGCACATGTGTCGAAATGCTCGGCCCATATGTAAGATATCCACTGCAGGACACAAAAAATCTATACACATAAATCTGTTTCCTTAACAATCGATTGCCCTGCCTGTGAGTCATCAGCCAAGCATCCAGTTGTAATGTTTGGTCCTTTTTGTAAAAGCTTTTTTTTTAAAATGAACAGTTAGGTTTGCTATTGTTCAAAGTTGGGTTTGCTATTGTTCAAAGTTGGGTTTGCTATTGTTCAAAGTTGGGTTTGCTATTTTTCAAAGTTGGGTTTGCTATTGTTCAAAGTTGGGTTTGCTATTGTTCAAAGTTGGGTTTGCTATTGTTCAAAGTTGGGTTTGCTATTGTTCAAAGTTAGGTTTGCTATTGTTCAAAGTTAGGTTTGCTATTGTTCAAAGTTAGGTTTGCTATTGTTCAAAGTTAGGTTTGCTATTGTTCAAAGTTGGGTTTGCTATTGTTCAAAGTTAGGTTTGCTATTGTTCAAAGTTAGGTTTGCTATTGTTCAAAGTTAGGTTTGCTATTGTTCAAAGTTGGGTTTGCTATTGTTCAAAGTTGGGTTTGCTATTGTTCAAAGTTAGGTTTGCTATTGTTCAAAGTTAGGTTTGCTATTGTTCAAAGTTGGGTTTGCTATTGTTCAAAGTTGGGTTTGCTATTGTTCAAAGTTAGGTTTGCTATTGTTCAAAGTTAGGTTTGCTATTGTTCAAAGTTGGGTTTGCTATTGTTCAAAGTTAGGTTTGCTATTGTTCAAAGTTAGGTTTGCTATTGTTCAAAGTTGGGTTTGCTATTGTTCAAAGTTAGGTTTGCTATTGTTCAAAGTTAGGTTTGCTATTGTTCAAAGTTGGGTTTGCTATTGTTCAAAGTTGGGTTTGGGTAAGTCTTCTTTTCCGAGCTCTGCTCCAGACAAATTTTCGTTCGCTCCGGCTCCGCTCCAGGTCCGTTCCGAGCTCCAGATTTATTTTTGTTGTTTTTATTTTAAAATCTAATGTCGAATATAAGGTTTGCACCAATTAATCTGCAGATAATCGCCAATAATCCTAATCCTAATGACACTTTTGCTGATCGAACTGTAATCTGCCCTTTTTTTACCGATTCATCTGCTGATAAGCCAAAAAATGCATCTCTATATGTTAGAAGAAAATTTAGTTAGTTAAAGTGGTATATAGGATATTTGTATGAGATTTTTATTAAAACAAATAGCGCAAAATTAGGAATGCGAAATACTCTAATCGTGCCCATATACATGTCCTCCTATACATTAAAAATGTCCTTCTATAAATTAAACATGTCCTCCTATACATTAAACATGTCTTCCTATACTTTAAACACGTCCTCCTATACGTTAAAAATGTCCTCCTATACATTAAACATGTCCTCCTATACATTTAAAATATCCTACTATACATTATAAATGTCCTCCTACACATTAAACATGTCCTCCTATACATTAAACATGTCCTCCTATACATTAAACATGTCCTCCTATACATTTAAAATATCCTACTATACATTATAAATGTCCTCCTACACATTAAACATGTCCTCCTATACATTAAACATGTCCTCCTATACATTAAAAATGTCCTCCTATAAATTAAACATGTCCTCCTATACATTAAACATGTCTCCCTATACTTTAAACACGTCCACCTATAAATTAAACATGTCCTCCTATACATTAAACATGTCCTCCTATACATTTAAAATATCCTACTATACATTAAAAATGTCCTCCTACACATTAAACATGTCCTCCTATACATTAAAAATGTCCTCCTACACGTTAAACATGTCCTCCTATACATTAAACATGTCCTCCAATACATTAAAAATTGACCTCCTATACATTAAACATGTCCTCCAATACATTAAACATGTCCTCCAATACACTAAACATGTCCTTCTGAGCTGACAAGACTTGAGTAGCTATTGACAAGGTAACCAACTCTTCTGGTGAATTTCCTTGCATATTTCCATGCCGTTTAAACCGCAGTAGCGTAACGTGGTTTTCGTTTTGTGCCCACAGACTTGGATTGTTTGAACAAACTTACTCAGATATATAATTTGACTTTGTAGTTATTTTGACAAGGGCCGTGATCTGCCAACTTTTTTGAGCGAGGAGCCTTTTTTCTAGCTAACACCTGCTAATAAAATATTTTGTGAACCGCGTGTCCTTATGGATTAGTAAAAAAAACAACAACAACCAACCAATAGCCGCATCTATTCCTTTCGGGGCCGCATGTTGCCGACCTATAGATAATAGAAATAGCTGGAGAAGGTGGTAACATCAGCTCTCTAGCACTATTTGATTTTTGGCATAATTTGAGGGACACCGAAAAGATGAATATAACTTTGACAACAAAAGTAGTAGTTTGAAATGTATTTTCTATGCTAATAAAAATATTTTCAAAAAAGAATACTGTTTCTACTACCGAAATAGAAAATGTTGAAGGGGGGGGGGGGTCACAATGACAAAAGAGTGGGGGGGTAGGGGGGGTCTTTTCTGAGGTATATATACCTTATCCGGGATTGTATTTTTTAAAAAAATATATTCAAAAGGCGTGTCCAAGGCTGTTGTTGGTTGCACGCCATCGAAGGTTGATGTTGGTTGCACGCCATCGAAGGTTGATGTTGGTTGCACGCCATCGAAGGTTGATGATGGTTGCACGCCATCCAAGTTTGCTGTAGGTTGCACGCCATCCAAGGCTGTTGCTGGTTGTACGCATCCAAGGCTGTTGTTGGTTGCACGCCATACAATGTTGTTGATTGCACGCCATCGAAGGTTGCTGTTGGTTGCACGCCATCCAAGGCTGTTTTTGGTTGCACGCCATCCAAGGTTGTTGTTGGTTGCACGCCATCCAATGTTGTTGTTGGTTGCACGCCATCCAATGTTGTTGTTGATTTCACGCCATCGAAGGTTGCTGTTGGTTGCACGCCATCCAAGGCTGTTTTTGGTTGCACGCCATCAAAGGTTGTTGTTGGTTGCACGCCAGTCAAGGTTGCTGTTGGCTGAACGCCATACAAGGTTGCTGTTGGCTGAACGCCAGTCAAGGTTGCTGTTGGCTGAACGCCAGTCAAGGTTGCTGTTGGCTGAACGCCAGTCAAGGTTGCTGTTGGCTGAACGCCAGTCAAGGTTGCTGTTGGCTGAACGCCAGTCAAGGTTGCTGTTGGCTGAACGCCAGTCAAGGTTGCTGTTGGCTGAACGCCATAGCTTTTTGTAAAAAATTTGTATTTTTTTTTTAATGCAATGAAATTTTTGCAACATTTAAAAAAATGATAATGTGTGCTTTGTTATTTATTTTAACAATTTATTTTAAATGGCAATTTAATTCTTTCAGTACATTGTTTGACGGCATTGATCCTTGTATAACTTTAATAGATGAAAATGTTCTACTGGACTAGATAAATCTCTCATTTGAAGTGTGTTAAAACATCGGCTAGAAAATATGGAAGTGTGTTACAAATGTCTAGAATATATGCAAGTGTGGTAAAACATCGGCTAGAAAATATTGAAGTGTGTTAAAAGGGCTAGAATATATGGAAGTGTGTTAAAAGGGCTAGAATATATGCAAGTGTGTTAAACATTGAAACAAAAAAATGCTATTAGACAGACTATAAACAGCTCATATCAAAGAGAGTAAAGGGAGATAAAAAGCATTACATTGACTCACACAGATCAAGATTATGGAAAGTTCTTGCCGTTGGTTATATTTTCTTCATCTCTCTTCTTCCATATATCATAGCCATTGTTTAACACATCTTTTATATCATCTATTATATCATCTATTATATCATCTATTATATCATCTATTATATCATCTATTATATCATCTATTATATCATCTATTATATCATCTGTTATATCATATATTACATCATCTATTATATCATCTATTATATCATCTTTATATCATCTATTATATCATATATTACATCATCTATTATATCATCTATTATATCATCTATTATATCATCTATTATATCATTTATTATATCATCTTTATATCATCTATTATATCATATATTACATCATCTATTATATCATCTTTTATATCATCTTTTATATCATCTATTATATCATCTATTATATCATGAATTATATCAGGTACTCTTTTGGGTGGAAGGGGGGGGAAGCAATTACTTGGTGTTGGAGTAGTGTTGATTAAAAACAGTCACCTCTTGAATCCAACATAACACGTTGTTTGCATGGCCAGCCAATAATTTTGTCAACTTTTTAAAATAGATATAAGTATTGTCTAAGAAAGAGCTCAGTATAATATGGAAAGGAGAACCTTCACGCAAACAAACACAAACCCACTCAAAAATCGACAGAACAGCTGAAAGGTGTTCATTATATATACCTTTTAACAACCTGAAACATACCCCCCACATCAACCTGAAGTGTATCCCTTTACTTACACACACACATTCATGCACGCACGGGATACCTTCTACAACCCCACAGTTAAACTGGCCAATATTTTTCACGGCTACACCAATAAAAAAATCTCACAATCTGACGGGTTTTAGCCTTTCAAAACTTGACGAAGACCTTGAAAATCTCGCACACCACTTTTTTGTTGTCAGCTGTCATGGCCGTGTCCTTCAATTAACCTATATTATATTGGGATCAATTAACCTATATTATATGTGGGTGAATCGACCTTTATTATATGTGGGTCAATTCACGTATATTATATGTGGGTCAATTAACGCATATTATATGGGGAGTAATTAACTTATATTATATGGGTATCAATTAATCTACAATATATGGGAATCAAGTAACCTATGTTAAATGTGGAACATTTAACCTATATTATATGGGATCAATTAGCCTATATAACATGTGATCGATTGATCGATATTATATGTGAGTCAATAACCCAAATTATATGTGGATCAATTAACCTATATGATATGTGATCAATTAAACTATATTATATGGGCCAATTAACGTATATTATATGGGGAGTAATTAACTTATTTTATATGGGAATAAATTAATCTATATTATATGGGAATAAATTAATATATTTTATATGTGAAATCAATCAACTTATATTATATGGGGATCAATTAACCTATATTATATGGAGATCAATTAACCTCTATTGCATGGGGATCAATTAATCTATGTTATATGGAGATCATTTAACCCATCTGTTCTCAACCTGTGGGTCGCGACCCCTTTAAGGGGTCGCACGACCCTTTCATAGGGGTCGCCTAAGACCACCTGAAAACACATATACTCTACAGTTATAAAGTAGCAACGAAAATAATTTTGTGGTTGGGGGGTCACCACAACATGAGGAGCTGTATTAAAGGTCGCGGCCTTAGGATGGCTGAGAACCGCTGATTTAACCTATAATGTGTGTTGCGTGTTTATTTCATAATTAGTATTTTCTTCATAGATGTTGAGGTATATAATGCTTACACTATTCTATACTAATAATAGCACATAGAGGCTTTGTACCCATGGCTAAAGCATGAGATGGAGATATATAAATGCAATGGATAAACACCAAAGTCTCTCCATCCCAGTGGCATAGCTAGGCTTAGTGCCGTCTGAGGGTGGGGCAAGATTTTTGTCACCACGAACGCCATGAAAAAGAAACTGTTAATTTTGTGAAAATATTGCCTCTCTATAATATAAAGAAAAAAGTGCCGCTCCTGGCAGACACCCACCCCTCCGCTTCCTTCTTACGCCAATGCCCCGCTCCCTCCCACCATACACACAAAAAGCACTCCCATCACCACAAACACCACTCGAGCTTAAATGTTTTCATAATCAAATATCTACTCATTAGGATGTTGTTTTTTTTTAATTAATCAATATTACTGTAAGAAATACCCTTCTTATATTGACCGACATGGCTTTATTGGTAAGAAATACCTTTCTTATATTGACCGACATGGCTTTATTGGTAAGAAATACCTTTCTTATATTGACCGACATGGCTTTATTGGTAAGAAATACCTTTCTTATATTGACCGACATGGCTCTATTGGTAAGAAATACCTTTCTTATATTGACCGACATGGCTCTATTGGTAAGAAATACCTTTTTTATATTGACCGACATGGCTTTATTGGTAAGAAATACCTTTCTTATATTGACCGACATGGCTCTATTGGTAAGAAATACCTTTTTTATATTGACCGACATGGCTTTATTGGTAAGAAATACCTTTTTTATATTGACCGACATGGCTTTATTGGTAAGAAATACCTTTCTTATATTGACCGACATGGCTCTATTGGTAAGAAATACCTTTCTTATATTGACCGACATGGCTTTATTGGTAAGAAATACCTTTCTTATATTGACCGACATGGCTCTATTGGTAAGAAATACCTTTCTTATATTGACCGACATGGCTCTATTGATTGACGGAAATTTGATCGAACGGAAATTTGGTCGAATCGTTTTTTTAAATTTATACGTTAAAATTTTGCGTCAAATTTCTTTCTGAACGCATTATTTTGTTTTACTATATAGTATAGTGCGTTCAAAAAGAAACTTGACGATAATTTTAACGTGTGAACTGAAAAAAAGATTCGACCAAATTTCCGTTCGATCAAATTACCGTCGATCAATTTTCCGTCGACGAAATTTCTTTCGATCAAATTTCCGGTAACCGTACACACATCACTTTCCTTCCCCATTTGCCACATGCGTTATTCGCGTGACAATAAACAAAATTAAGCTAACTTCTACTAGTTATAGTATTGGTTATGAGGAACAGTTTTTTTTTTTTACTTTCGATATGAAGGGCCCAGTAGAAAAAGTACTTGAGTTACAATTTTTTCAAAAATGAGTTAAGCCTGGCATTATATTTGAGTACCTCCCTGGAGTATTTCAAGTAAATAATATTCATGAAAAATGTACATAATTGTCTCATTCAGAGTTACTTCGAGCAGCTTTTAATGTATTTAAATAAGAATGTTAAGACTTTAAACTCATTTTTCTTAAAACTGCAAAAATACACTTACGTACTTTTTCCACTCAGCCCTCCATATATGTAATGGCGGCCATTCGGCCGTCTGCAGATGTTGTTTTCTTTTTTGTTAAAAGGGGTGGCAATATTCTCGGGCCGCCCCGGGGCAAACGTAAACTAGCTACGCCACTGCCATCCAATAATTCCCTTAAAAATAATTGAGGAGATATCTTTCGACATAAACATGTTTAGGTGGCGCCTGAATGAAAGTGCCGCGGCTGTTAGCGTGGAACAAATCGGTGCGCAGTTTATTTTTAATCAGCCATTTTATTAGCGTATTTTGCAGCTGTTTATCGATGTAAAAAAATAATATAGATATAACTGTGTGTGTGTATATAAATTGGATGTGTTTGAAGAGTGAAAGACGGTGGAAGATTTATTGAATTTAAGCAAACCAAATAAGCGTGTAATACTCCCAGCCGCCAACGTGTTGTGGTCTATGGTAATCTTTATGAGCTTCATGAACTTCCTAAAGCTTTTCTGTACGACTTCTGGGGATTGAAGAACTGATCACGTGATTCGGTGGACGATAGTGACATGGGCTCAGGATACTGGGGGGAAGGTTACACGGATATGATAACATGGTCACAATAACACCGACATGATAACACGGGCACAATAACACCGACATGATAACATGGGCACAATAACACCGACATAACAAGGGCACAATAAAACCGACATGATAACACGGGCACAATAACACCGACATGATAACATGGGCACAGTAACATGGGAAAGGTAACATTAACAACCTCAGTCTGAATCCTGCGGCATCTCATAGTCCTGTGTTTTGAGTACAAGAATATGTTTCTAAGAAAAGCGTGCATAAATCATTTAATTGTAATATTTGCGTCAATATATTCAATCAATTTAAAGGAGGCCCACACAACTCAAGATGTAAGGCGGGCCGTAATACTTTATGAAAAACACGTATGTGGCCGAATGATAATAGGACAGGGAGGAGCGCTATTAAGAAAGTAATATTAATAAAGAATATTTTGTTATTTCACGGGTCGCAAAGTGGGTGCTAGCGGGCTGCATGTGGCCCTGGGACCATATGTTGTGCAGGCGTGATTTAAAGTATCAGAAGTCAGATATTACTTCTGGTGTTGTTTGGATATTCTTCCTCCAAGCCCACCCTTTCCTGGGACTCCCTAATTATTTTCGTAGCACCTATAATTGATCAAAATGACGCTAGATCTTTTCAAAAAATGCTTCCACCATGATATGAGAATATTTGATGAGGGTGTCAAGTGAAGGTTTACGGGGGGGAGGGGGGGCTATGGCTGTGCTGGCGGTTACGTGGCAACGAACCAGTGATGGCGGACATCCAAGAAAATGTTTTTACCTTTTTTCACGTTAAAATGAAGTGGGTGTGGGGGGGGGGGGGAGATGTTGATAATATTCTTCCTCACAGTCGTAATGATGTACACACTGCTCGAGTCATTACCACAACTGTACAACAAAAAAAAATAATTGTCTTGTCCACAGAGAGTGGTCGTCACACCAACCTTCTAGAAAGTAGAGACTTCTCCCTGTTGCGTCACGTGTGCCACCTCTGACGTCATCATGAACACGTCAGACAGCGACAATCAGCTGGGCCGCCTGTTCCACGCCTGCGACCTCGACGGCTCGGGATACATCGACCAAGATGAGCTGGCGTCCATCTGCAGTGAGCTGTCTGTCACTGACCTGAGTGACGTCTTCAAACAGCTGGACAAAGACGGGGACGGCAGGATCAGCATTGAAGAGTTCGCCAAGGGATACCGGTATGTAACAAACTGAAATTCCAATATTACCCAAAGTAACTTCCCCCATAGTAATTTCTCCCATAGTAACTTCCCCCTAAGAACGTTCCTATTGTAACCCCCCCCCTAGTAACTGCCCCCATTGTAACATACCCTATAGTAGCTTCTTCCTTAGTAGCTTCCCCCTAAGAACTGCCCCATTGTAACTTTCCCCATAGTAATTTCCCTTATTGTATCTCACCCCATAGTAACCTTCCCCATAGTAACTTTCCAACAAATGTTTTTATCCCACTGAAATTTCCATAATCTTCCCTGCATCATAAAACCATTCAGGGGCCGATCTACCAGTTGGGCTGATAGCTTTTTGTGCCGACGTGACGATCGCCGCCATCTACTAAAAAAATACTTTAAAATATCGCTGTGTAAAATAATGTTTTGGGAAAAAAAAAAGACAACGATTCTACATCTTATATATTATAGTATAGATAATTTAGACTGCTCTTCTGTGTCCAACATAAAATCTGTTCGATCTCATAATGTGTGTCTCTCTTTGTACTAATGACCGCAGGAGGTAGAAAGGAGAGTGCGATAAATACTCTCGCTTTTCTGCCTGCACCAACCCTCAGCTGAGCGCCTTGCTTATCCTCTTTCTAAACAAGTTTTTGCAAGCCAAGAGGACGACAGAAGAGACAACGGGTCTAGAAAACGCAGAGTGCTTGATTGACAGATTGCAGATGATTTAATCGTTGTTTGATACAATTTTTTAAAAAAAACTCGTGCTTAATTTAATGATGAGGTTTTTAAGACACCGTTGTATAAGTCTCGATATAAATATTCACAGAAAGCCGCAAGATATCTGCAAGTACGGCGTGCAACAATCTAAGTGATTTCCATGAAATTGATAGAGCGTCGCTATGAAACTTTCAAATTTCTCAGCATCGAATTTCTGCAGATCAACACCAACGCAAATGCAACAAGAATTGGTGAAGAAATTATAGATGTTGCGTCTGAATTTGAGACTTTGGAGAAATTATCCAAATCAAAGGGATCGATTCAATCCCTCGATCCGCCCGTTGAACCATGTATAACTTTCTAGGAGAATCTTTAAAAATTGATAGAACTTAAAAACTTTTCAAAAAGGACCCTTCAACGTAATCATTATTTCGATACGAAAACACCTAGAACAACATTTAACAACAATAGCCGTTTTTTCATTAATTTAAAAGAGGTCCTATGTTGAGACACGCTTCATGCGTTTTTTTTTTTTAGGTATCCATGAGATGGGACTGAATAGATAATAAAGTAAATGTCTCATTTGATAACTCCCATAGTAACTTTCATTTTGCAATATTTCCATGGTAATTTTCACATGATAAAAAACGTACCGCAGTGAGCGATAGCATATAGCTAAGATAAGGAAAGATAAGGAAAGATAAGGAAAGATAAGGAAAGGTAAGGAAAGATAAGGAAAGATAAGGAAAGATAAGGAAAGGTAAGGAAAAATAAGGAAAGATAAGGAAAGATAAGGTTTTTATGCCAACTATTGGCAAGGAGATTCTACATGAAGAATCCAATGACAATGGGATCCAATCCATGACTTTGCTGCGGAATAAGAAATGACAGTATTAGCAGCACCAAGTTTCCACACAAAAAAAAACATAACGTCACTTTGAACTCACCAAATGGAATCACTCACAACCAAATTGAACATGTTCTAATCGATCGGAGGCATAAATCAGACACACTTATAGACGCAAGAAGCTATCGAGAAGCAGATGCAGATTGTGACCATTTAATTGTTAGGGTTAAATACAAGTAGATAATACGCATAACACACGATGGCTGAAATCAAAGAGAAAAACGCTATGATTAAAAAAAACTTACCAAAGACCCACTAACCGCAAAAACTTACCAAAGACCCACTAACCGCAAAAACTTACCAAAGACCCACTAACCGCAAAAACTTGCCAAAGACCCACTAACCGCAAAAACTTACCAAAAATAAAGTACACGAAGAACTAGAAGCATCATAGGCAGCGGCGTAGCGAGGGGGGCAAGGGGGGCATCATGCCCCGGGCGCTACTCACAAAGGGGCGCCAATGGTATATTTTACATATAATATTGTATGGTTTTCGAATGGGGGCGCTAAAAAGGTATTGTGCCCCGGGCGCGAGTTAAGCTCGCTACGCCACTGATCACAGGACACCCAAAAACATGTAAAAAAAACATATATGAACAATGGGATAGGATTTT
This sequence comes from Omphiscola glabra, assembly GCA_964017045.1. NCBI lineage: Eukaryota > Metazoa > Mollusca > Gastropoda > Lymnaeidae > Omphiscola > Omphiscola glabra. The sequence goes on from OZ024802.1 coordinate 15,467,599, forward strand.
AAAAATGCTAAGAAAATATCAGCAGAAAAATTATTTGGTTTTCAGCAAACTAACAGTAGAGTAGGGTGGTTTGATAATAATTGAAGGGAGACAGTCGAAAGAAAGAACAACGCACGAATGATCTTAATACAAAAGGAAACCAGAAAGACAAGACAAACATACAAGACAGCAACAAGGAAAGCAACAGAAATGAGTTGGAAGGGGGAAAAAAGGGCATTGGGAAAAGCTAAACGAAATGAAATATAAGACTTTTATCAGTAAATATTAGAGAAGTAAATATTAGAGGAATGTATATACATATAAAAGACGAACGCAATGGATACCAGGCCATACCTCAAATTTGTAAGAGGAATGATGGAGAATTAATTATAGAAAATAATAAAGCACTGGGGTGGTAGGCTGATTATTTTGAAAGAAATACTAAACAATGGACAAGATGAAGATTATTAACCACCACATGGAGGCACTGACCAATTTTTAATTAAGTCCCCAACTTTAGAAGTAACTAACTAAAGAAGTAATTAATTCTATGAAACACCACAAGGACCCTGAAGAAGACCTCATCACAGCATATCCTATTAAATAAGGAGGGAAAGAACTACACACTCAAATACATAAAAATAACTAAAATTTGGCAAGAAGAGAAAATTGCAACAAATGTGAAACATCACTAATAACCACAGTACACAAGAAAGGTTCAGAGCTTTAATGCACAAGCTACAGAGGAGCTGATCTATTAAACGTAACATACAAAATACTGACAATACTAATTGCCTAAAGGCTACAACCGTACGCCGAACAAACACTAGGTGACTACCAATGTGGATTCAGACTAAACAGATCAACGAAAGATCAGATTGTCCCCATCAGATGCCTATTAAAGAAATGTTACGAATACGATATCCCAATGCACCAACTCTATGTGGGCCATACAATAGCCCGTAACAGCATCAAAAGAAAATATCTACATGAGACTCTGCAGGAGTTTGGCATACACAACAAGCTGACAAGACTGATACATGTGACATTGAACAACTCAAAAAGCAAAATCAAGGTGAATCTTCAATGCAATTTCAGACGAGGCGAGGCCTAAGACAGGGAGACTCACTGCCTTATTTGCTGTTCAATCCAAAATAAGAGAGAGTTATAAGAAGCATACATATTTACACCCGAGGAACAATCACAGGAAACTTTCTGAAGGAAACTCTAGACACATAACCAATATGCACTCTCTACAAAAGAAAGAATATCGGCCGGGAAAAGGGCATACTTCAGTAGTCACAAAATACTCAATTTGTTTTTTAATTTACAAGAAGAACAAATGAAACTGTATATAAAACTGTAATCATACTAATTGTACCATACTCAATTGAATCTTGGACTCTAACAAAAACGGCAAAAAACCTATTAAACACATGGGAGAGAAAAGTTCTCCTGAAAATATAGTGACCAACAAAGGATGAATATGGATGGGGAATACGAGCCAACCATGAAATGTATGGACTTTACCAGGATCCAATGCCAGTAGCAGGAATTTTTTTTTTTTTTTAAAATAAGGCAGACAACGCTTAGGGGTGGTGGGGGGATACTTAGAAAGAATGCAAATGACACGGATGTAAAGAGAGTGCACCATCAACACCCCAGACGAAGACGCCCCAAGGGCAGAACTGGGAATAGAATAGCTTAGATGTATAGACGATGTGGCAAAAGATCTACAGCAGCTTGGGAATCCAAACATGGAAAAGAAAAGCATCAGTTGGGTCTGAGTTGACGGAAGTGGTGAGGCAAGGTTGGACGGAGGGGTGGTATAAATTCTTGTTTCTTGAATCTTTTGTGTAAAAAAATTAGCTCCCAACATGGTAATTTCACGTGACACGACAGACTCGTGATATACAAAACGTCGCTACTTTTTAAAACAAAACTATGTCAATAACCTTTAGATAAGGAAGAAATTTCCCGCAACTCACGACACAATCAAAAGCAGTTGTGTCACTTTCAACATCATCATCATCATGTCCCCAAGTCCTTATACCATTGGGGCGCCCCAGATGACATGAAAAATAACCTACACATAGTTTTAATCCTTTCCACTCTTTGATGTTAGCTTCCTATTTTCTTTGTCTTCCTCTTCTTCTCCCTCCTCTAGTTGTACCCTGCGAGCCCTTGTTTTCTGGTCACGTGGCCATACCATTCAAGTTTGCGTTTTTTACAGACACCAGGAGGTCATCGTACTGCCCAATTGCTTGACGAATCCTTTCTTTCACTTGTTCATTTGTAATATGGTCTCTATAGCAGATGCCAAGAATGCCTCTGAAACATCCCATTTCCATCGCCTTTATTTTCCTTTCAAGTTCTGCTGTTAATGTCCATATAAGAAAATGGAGAGGAGTAATGACCGCATTCAACATATAACCTTAAAAAATACCCTTAGACTAATACTTTCATGCTCATGTCCAATCTATGCAGCGGTGTATTGCCAAATTCGTAACAAAGGGTTCGCAATTGGTATGTCCCCTTATGCCATATCGGTCAATTTTGATTTTTTAAAAATTAGTACTTGATTTTAGGCATATTTATTATTTTGAACTAACGGTTCGCACGAACCTGACCGAACCAGCTCCAAACCACCGCTGAATCTATGTGTTTAATTAGGAATGATTCGCTGTTGCGACCCCCTACACTTCGTTTCTTGGTTCCTGGCTACGCCCTTATCTGTGTGTTTATCTTTTAGAGTCCTTATTTTGACCACAACAAAAAAGTGTCCGTGTAGCTCCAAGATCACTTAAAAACCGAGTGACTTATCTAAGTGGACCGAACGGTGAGGAACAACACCAACAACACTCTTCGCCATGTCATCTTTATTAATCCATTTATTTAGCTTAACGTGAAATCTGTTTGTATGTTCGTATCCACAATAGCACGGTAAATTGGAGTCTCGTGGGTTGTATTCACTGGAAGCAATGGAATAGACTTAGACATTGTACCATTCAGATTTTGATGCCTTACATCATCGTACATTACTCAAATCAACTTCTCTTACGCTTGGATACCTATACCTAACGTTGGATACCTAGTAATGGATACCTAGCATTGGATACACAGCCGATTCCACGATTTGCCTATTCAGATATAATTTTTTTTTAAATCTTCGTAATGACCAAGAATTGAAATGGCCGCCATTAGAGACCCTAGTGTATATTCGCCAAGGTTTGTTTTGTAGAATCGGCACTGAGACAAGTGTATCAAATATGTATACAAAATAGCTGGTTGAGGGATAATCATAATCCTCTAGCGCAGTGTTTCTCAACCTTCCTAATGTCGTGACCCTTTAATACAGTTCCTCATGTTATGGTGACCCCCCCCCCCCCAAACCATAAAATTATGTTCGTTGCAAATTCCTTAAATATGTGTTTACCGATGGACTTAGGCGACCCCTGTGTTATCGTCGTTCGACCTCCCCAAGGGGTCGCGACTCACAGGTTGAGAACCGCTGATCTAACATGAGCCTTTCATATTAAGTCAGTGGTTCTCAACCTTCTTAATACCTCGACCTTCCATACAGTTTCTCATGCTGCGGCGACCCCCAACCACAAAATTATTTTCCTTGTACCTATTAACTGTAGAGTATATGTGTTTTCCGATGGTCTTAAGCGATCCCTGTGAAAGGGTAGTTCGACCCCCAAAAGGGTCGCGACCCACAGGTTGAGAACTGCTATATTAAGACAATTTCCTTCTACCTGCAGACACTCAAATTCGTTAACATCAAAAATTAGGTTCTAATTATAGTAAATTAATAATTGTTTACATAAAATTAAACGCTAAACGCAATAGTTTCTTTTCTTTGCAAGAGACCACATTTATTTTTTTTTTAATTAGTTTTTGAAATACATGCATAAGTATTGTGTACAGTCGTGAAATTTTTAAGTGCTAGGATACATGATTTATCATATTTTTACCCAGATCTATTTTACTCATATTTCCCACTTTTTATGTTTGTGCAGGGAAATCGCTATGGCGAAAGAAACCAAGAAAAGACAATTGATACGTCAGAGATTAGCGAGTGCTAAGTCCGAGGAGAACTTGGTGGATGGCTGCACGGATGGTGAGGAGTATGCGAGTGGTCTGGACGAGGCCCTCAAAGCTTTGTCGTGGTGAGTATACATACACAACGGTTCTCAAATAGTTTAGGACATGCATTTAACCAAAAGTGATTTTACAGTTAAGGCGCACTTGGGTTCGCTAAGGTATTGCTGACTATCACACAATGCTTAACAAAAAAGATAGCTCATCACTTTTAAAAAATCTATAGTTCATGCGCGCACTGTTTCTAATTGTTACAAATCTTTCACTAAGCCTATTTTGGAATGTGGGAGAAGTCTCTAAAAGCATCTTTAAAAAAACAATATTAAATTATTTGTTTCGTTTTTCTGCGCCCATCTGGAAAGTTTTGTTTTCATGAGAAGTTTTTCTTATGTGTGGATTTATTTTACAATATGCTCTCGAGTATCGCCAAAGACGCACTTAACAACCCAGGCGGAGCTGTTTGATCTGAAACTCTTGCAAAAGTGCCTCGTTTTGAGCTTCAGGCCGGGTATGAGCACGGCAGTGCAATGTATTGGATCAGACATCAGGTCCATCTTGCGATCTCCAATTCAGATGACGACACGTGAATTGGTGTATCCAAAATTTCAGTGTTGTGCAAGTGAAACTTTCTTAGGAGTCTATGACTCTAGCACGCTTCGTAGCCCCAGACAGTTATTTCAGAAGTTTAAGAAATCATTTAAAACTATTGGAAATAAAACAGTGGGATTGAACAATTTTCCAGGATCCCGTCTCACAACTGCCGTTACTAAAAATAACCCTAATTAAATTCAACCTTCAACCAGCGTCAACGTTGTAGTGGTCACAAGGTCTGTCGTATATAATTAAATCGATAATACTGCTTGTATCAGTGGACCTATGTTTATTGCCTTTATTGATTTTTTTTCTGCGTCGACTGACTCCACCCAAATGGTGGGTCGTGTGCACAGGTGCACGGGCAGCTCACAGCAGGTTGTAACGTCCTGAACAGACATGGATTTCTTGTCTTGTGTTAGGGCCTTCTTGGTTTGTTAGCAGCAATTATATTAGCATAGGCATTAAGCTGTTAATTTTTTTATGGCTAATACGTGTTTTGATGGAATGGATTTTAAACAAAAGACATAAATGAATACAGTGCGGTTTTTTTTAATGTATGCGAAATAAATATGAAAGCACTGATGGTTGGCAAGGGTCACGGCCGCAAAAGGTCAACAACAAGATATTTAAGGGAATGTTATCTACTGATTTGGACTACCTTAAGCGTTGATTTAGACATTTATAATTCGATAATTTACAATGCTACAATATTAACATGATACTATGATTTCGACTTTGATTGGACTTTAAATTACTTTGTCCATTTAGCTATGTGTCTTCTGTTGCACGTGATCTAGCTGTAAATATTATTATTGTTTGTCCTTCGCAATCGAAGATGACCAAGGCTTGGGTGGTACCCTCGACTTGAGCCGTACTTTGCTTAGAGCGAGAGTTGCTCAATTCGTCAGCCTCACTCGCTCGTCGTTGCCTATTCGTTCCGGTTGCGAGACTTAGTCTAAACGACTGGAAACCGGAAATAGACAAGAATGCAGTGGATGACCAGCAGTGGATATCGAGTGTTTCACTGTTCTCTTCATACGATCTACGTCACATGAGTTGTCTGAATTTTCACCGTGTCAATGTCATGCCGCCTACGGGACTCCATCTCCGGGGTTTGATTTCAGAGTTTACCTTTCCCTAAGATTAGTTGCCGTCCAATGTTAACGAGCCCCATCCACCCGGAGTGCCGTGGTGCTTTTTGCCTGGGTGTCGGGTGGCCGAGTGATCTAAAAATGAGTCAATCCCAAGCCAGTGGACCCGAGTTCAGTCCCCAGTTGTAAATAATACTATAAGGAAATCCTTGCGGCCGCTCGCCTATACAACCCGACCGCCATCAGTTTCGAACACAGACATAGCCAATTGTCTTATTATTTGGTATACCATTATGCTTGTACTAATTTGTTTTAAGTTGAATATACACCTACACGTTTCTTATCTTTTGTTAAGATTTATAGAAAGAAATTCGGTCAGATAGCCTGGATTTAAAGTATTGTAATATGCCAAAAATATTCACATATAAACACCCATAATTGCACGCACACACACACACGCGCGCGTACATAGGTCCGCACACTGTTTATTGATTTAACTGAGAGATGTTACAATTGTTTAGTTAACGTCACAGAGTGGCCATTTCATTGAAGAAATGAGATTGTAACGTTGTAATTGTATGTTATAAAACTATTTAATTCCGCTAAACGATTCTTGTGTACTGTAATTCGATGAAAAAAAGGTTTGAAATATTATTTTCTCACGGGAGAGAGAGAGAGTGTGTGTTTTGGGGTTGGGGGGTCACAAGCAGTGTAGTAGTTAAAATTTTTGACGCCCAGGGCGCTCCTTGCCTTTCTCTCCCCTTATACTAAGATTAATGCAGAGCAGACGTGAACAATACTTGAGCCTAAGTATATAACCTATATGAAGTGGACAGAAAATGCCGCCCGCCCCCCAAAAAAAAAACAAAGGTGCTCTCCTAAAAATGCCGCCCACGGTGAATCGGTCCTTAATATACGATTGTGGTCACAAGTCTTGAGAAGACTTCTTTAGGACTGACTATGAATGATCACAAGTCTTGAGCAGACCACGGAGGACTGACGACGACATGGTAACAAGTCTTGAGCAGACCACGGAGGTCTGAACATGACATGGTCACAAGTCTTGAGCAGACCACAGAGGACTGACGATGGCATGGTCACAAGTCTTGAGCAGACCACGGAGGACTGACCATGACATGGTCACAAGTCTTGGGCATACTTCTTTAGGACTGACTATGAAATGATTACAAGTCTTGAGCAGACCAAGGAGGACTGACGATGACATGGTCACAAGTCTTGAGCAGACTACGGAGGACTGACAATGACATGGTCACAAGACTTGAGCAGACCGCGGAGGACTGACATGGTCACAGGTCTTGAGCAGACCGCGGAGAACTGACAATGACATGGTCACAAATCTTGAGCAGACCGCGGAGAACTGACAATGACATGGTCACAAGTCTTGAGCAGACTACGGAGGAGTGACAATGACATGGTCACCAGTCTTGAGATGACCACGGAGGACTGACAATGACATGGTCACAAGTCTTGAGCAAACCACGGAGGACTGACCATGACATGGTCACAAGTCTTGGGCATACTTCTTTAGGACTGACTATGAAATGATTACAAGTCTTGAGCAGACCATGGAGGACTGACGATGACATGGTCACAAGTCTTGAGCAGACCACGGAGGACTGACAATGACATGGTCACAAGCTTGAGCAGACCACGGAGGACTGACAATGACATGATATTGTTTTAAAAAGATTTAAATTTATTTTTTTTTGAAACTCCAACACAAATTAGACTCATGTTTTATGCATCCCAAATTGTTGGCTATTTATGGAAAATGTCAACACCCTGTAGGGTGAATCGTTTCGGATAAAACTAGACGGAAGAGGAATCAAAGCAGTTACTATTTTTTACTTTTTTAATAAATATTTTCCAGACTTTGTATACTGTGCATGGTTGAAAAACATGATTGTAAGCCATAATTTTGAAAACTAATAACACAAATTAATTTATTTTAAATAGTAACCAAGAAATTGACCTCGCCAATTTGAAAGGTTTGAAAGATTTTAAAGATTTGAAATAATTTAAAGATGATTCTTATTCAGGTCAGATACTAATAAATTACAATAAATTACCAGGGGAGAATATTGATTTGTGACGTACCTTTAAGGTTATTTAATGTCTGCAAAAGAAATGAAAAACATGTGGTGACAAAGTCACAGTCGGAGCGGTCATGACCATGTCACAGTCGGAGCGGTAATGATAAAGTCACAGTCGGAGCGGTAATGATTTCTTCTCGAGTAACAGGCCCGCACTATGGGGGGAGGGGGGGCAACCATGGCATTTGTCAAGGGCCCGAGCTAGATAGGGGCCCGCCCTTTTTCCAGTTTTAAAATATACGCACATGTTTGAAACACGAACGGGGCCCGAACTCTGTCAGCTGCCTGGGGTCCAGAATTTCCTTGGTGCGGGCCTATACGAGTAGCCACGGTAAAACGGGCTTTTGAAAAGTTTTATATTGATGAAATATCTCCCTAATTATTTTCGAAATCACCGAGAACACAAGTATAAACACATAAACACCGAAATGCTCCGAATTTTATCGTTATCTTAACAAAATTCTACAGTTTAAAATATGTCCAACGATGAGTCATGAAATTCAATCATTTTTTTTAAAAAAGCTAAATTAATCTAAGGCCTATTTTTTTTTGTTTTCAATTTAGTTTGATTTTGTTATCTCGTGTTCAATACTCATAAACATGTAACGGCTGTTTTAAAAGTGTTTTTTATCTGGATGAATCATAGCAAAGCTAGAACCAAAGTGGTCTGATTGTATGTACGTTAACATGTGTGACCTCTCCTCCGCCTATGAACTACTGTGCCCCACTTTATGTACTTTTTTTTTCCTAATATGGTATGTCCAAGCGATGTACTTGTCTTAAATCATGGGTGGTCCAAGCGATGTACTTGTCTTAAATCATGGGTGGTCCAAGCGATGTACTTGTCTTAAATCATGGGTGGTCCAAGCGATGTACTTGTCTTAAATCATGGGTGGTCCAAGCGATGTACTTGTCTTAAATCATGGGTGGTCCAAGCGATGTACTTGTCTTAAATCATGGGTGGTCCAAGCGATGTACTTGTCTTAAATCATGGGTGGTCCAAGCGATGTAGTTGTCTTAAATCATGGGTGGTCCAAGCGATGTACTTGTCTTAAATCATGGGTGGTCCAAGCGATGTACTTGTCTTAAAGCATGGGTGGTCCAAGCGATGTACTTGTCTTAAAGCATGGGTGGTCCAAGCAATGTACTTGTCTTAAAGCATGGGTGGTCCAAGCGATGTACTTGTCTTAAAGCATGGGTGGTCCAAGCAATGGCCTTGTCTTAAAGCATGTGTGGTCCAAGCAATGACCTTGTCTTAAAGCATGTGTGGTCCAAGCAATGGCCTTGTATTATATCATGGGTGGTCCAAGCAATGGCCTTGTCTTAAATCATGGGTGGTCCAAGCAATGGCCTTGTCTTAAATCGTGGGTGGTCCAAGCAATGGCCTTGTCTTAAATCATGGGTGGTTCAAGCAATGGCCTTGTCTTAAATCATGGGTGGTCCAAGCAATGTACTTGTCTTAAATCATGGGTGGTCCAAGCAATGTACTTGTCTTAAATCATGGGTGGTCCAAGCAATGGCATTGTCTTAAATCATGGGTGGTCCAAGCAATGTACTTGTCTTAAATCATGGGTGGTCCAAGCAATGTACATGTCTTAAATCATGGGTGGTCCAAGCAATGTACTTGTCTTAAAGCATGGGTGGTCCAAGAAATGGCCTTGTATTATATCATGCATGATAAAAGTCTTATAATATATTAGATGAAACAGGTCAATCTTGTATGGCGTTTGAAGATGATAAATTAAATGCACCTTGCATTCAATCAGAACAAGTATAAATAATCGACTGGAGCCTTTGAAGCGTTCAGTCGACTATGTATTTTATCGAGCCAGGTGTGCACTTGTATCATGTGCACTGGTATCGTATGTGCACTGGTATCGTATGTGCACTGGTATCATATGTGCACTGGTATCGTATGTGCAAGGATGTTGATCAGTTATGTTAAAAAGGGAGACCAGTAACGTTTGTTATAACACACCATCTGCTGAACACGGTGAAGTTTAAGACATGCGAGATATGTCCTTAAGGCAGTGTTGTTTAGAAGAAATAATCGAGCAAGTTGCGGAAACTAAGCGAAAACTTGCATTACACAGACTGTATCTAGAATGTCGTAGACACTTTAGGCCACAATCACTTACATTATTACAGACTATGTCTAGAATGTCGTAGACACTTATAGCCACATTCACTTACATAAATACAGACTATGATTAGAATGTCGTAGACACTTTTGGCCACAATCACTTACATCATTACAGACTATGACTAGAATGTCGAAGACACTTTTGGCCACAATCACTTACATAATTACAGACTATGACTAGAATGTCGAAGACACTTTTGGCCACAATCGCATGAAAATTTAATTTGGCATTCTGTCTCATATAATGTATAACAAGACTAAAATGAGATACATGATGTTTTTTTTCCCAAACAAGGTATTAAGAAGGATTTTCTTCTTCTTCTATATTTTGAGGGCCCACAATAAATGAATTGATCATTCTGGCTCCTATGTTTCAGAGGGGTTCGTGATGTTACTGTGCATGGTTTTGGGGCAACATGCTTATCATAACTCGGGTATAACTTACTGTTAGTTTTGTCATAATGACGTTTCAAGTTATATTCATTTTATCTCGGGGATTTCCGTTTTTGTCCTATTGTGTGGAAAATTTAAATGAGCGAAACATAGTGTAGTAAAAACCGGAACAAAATGGACGCAACAAAACAACAAACGTCTTGGCAAGAAGCCTTCTTCAGCGAACAAACCTTATTGCAATGTGGAGAAATTAACCGGGACGATTCGCTAGGTCAAGAAAGATAATACAGTTTCTGCAAACCCTAAGGAAATTAATTCCTTATTGATATTAAAATACCTTTGACTATAATAACTGGAGAAAAAGAAAGAAATACAGCAGAATGTTGATTAACCAATCGGAGATTATCCTATACCCAGGTTATACGAACCTCCACTGTTGCTTTTTAAAAAAAAAAAAACTATATCGTAGCTTGCATCATGTAAAATGAAAAGTGATAGACGGAGCTTTGATCATTACTGTACCTAATAATCTATACAATAAACCATCATAAGTATACATGGTAAGAACAGTTTGTATTCTAGGAAGTAACTTCGTTTAACGCAACATATCCGTAGAAGTGTTCGGTTATCCCGAAAAATATGTTATCCGAACCACCCCCATGTCTCAGTTGGTTCGGATAATCCACATTCTGCGGTATATATAATCTTAACCTAATTATTTGGTGTGAATACTTAGCAAGGAAAAGTCTAGAGCCAACTGCTCCTCTTAATTAATTGTTTTCCTTCATTAATTGGAATTTTACATTTTCTACAGCTCAGCTTCTTCCTACTGCGATATTGTCCTGACTTAGAGTTAAGGTTTCATTGACTTAGATTTAAGGTTTCATTGACTTAGAGTTAAGGTTTCATTGACTTAGATTTAAGGTTTCATTGACTTAGAGTTAAGGTTTCATTGACTTAGATTTAAGGTTTCATTGACTTAGATTTAAGGTTTCATTGACTTAGATTTAAGGTTTCATTGACTTAGATTTAAGGTTTCATTGACTTAGATTTAAGGTTTCATTGACTTAGATTTAAGGTTTCATTGACTTAGATTTAAGGTTTCATTGACTTAGAGTTAAGGTTTCATTGACTTAGATTTAAGGTTTCATTGACTTAGATTTAAGGTTTCATTGACTTAGATTTAAGGTTTCATTGACTTAGATTTAAAGTTTCATTGACTTAGATTTAAGGTTTCATTGACTTAGATTTAAGGTTTCATTGACTTAGATTTAAGGTTTCATTGACTTAGAGTTAAGGTTTCATTGACTTAGATTTAAGGTTTTATTGAATTGAATTTCAAGTCTCATTAACCTAGAGTTAAGTTTCATTGAATTGGATTTAATGGTTCATTGACTTAAGGTTTCATTGACTTGGATTTAATGGTTCATTGACTTAAGGTTTCATTTTAAGCTTTACAAAAATTATTTATTTAGCTGTAAACGAGGGCATCAGTTTTCCACGTGATGTGAATTAAGGGCAAAGTTCAGAAGAGTCGGAGCAAATGTGCAATGTTCCAAATCTCTGTCATTGGACATCACGCAGAATGCCACATGGCTCTATATTCATGCACTAGAAACAGGGATCTGTAATGTTTCCCCTTGCATATCAGATACATCCTATTGTTCAACTCCAGTTCTCTTCTATAATAACAACAGTATACTTATGAGAGTTGATCTTATATGGATTATTCTATTTTAAAACCATGTTTTGCTCAGCCTCTGTGTAGGTCTAAGAGTGCAGTAGCAGTAAAAATCGAATTAAGATTTAAATATGTAAACTATTTACAGTAATCCAGGGCATGGGGTCGGCAACCTTTTTTAATGGAGGGGTTATTTTTATAAAATATATCTGCCAAGAAAATATTTTAGGGAGCCGCATGTCATTATAAATTAGTAAAATGAAGAGCTGCACCCATTCCCGCCAATGAACCGCATGCCGCTCCGGCAGCCGCAGTTTACCTGTCACTACACTGGAGCATAAATATATAAATTAAGTATTCACAGAAATAAATGTTAAAATATTTAAATACAAAATGTGTATTACACAAAGATATGCTGGGATTAAATATAAATTACGTGCGGCTGAATAATTTCATGTCTGATGTAAGATCAGAGTGCCCGGGTTTAGTAAAATTCTGGAAATTATCAAGTAATCTGTGTATTTTAAGATATCAATCCTGAGATCTATGCTTGAATGAGGGACCCCCCCCCCACACACACACACACAACCTTGTCAAATCTATTCATCCACATGTGGTAAAGGAGGATGCGAATTCCAAATAAAACAGTTACAAACTATCAAACAACTTTACCACAATATATACATTTTAAATGACGGTCATGTTTTTCTTTTTTAATCTTTAAGAACATGTCTTTTTGTATTGTGGAGGGGGGTGTCAGTCCAGGCTGTCGCCGCCCCTGCTACTTCTCGCCACCTGGTGGCGTCTTGACACCGCAAGGCCAGCTCCACATCGCCACGCGCCATTATCCTCCTGTTGTCGCGGCGTACTGCAAAATGAACGTCGCTACTCGACGATTTCTTGGTAGTTTGGATAAGCTCGGGGCGAGTGTGTGTGTGTGTGTGGTTTTTTTTTTTTTTTTTTTTTGCTTATGTTTTTTTTTGTCTCTGTTAATTATAGGCTCGCACCACGTACCTTGTGCACTATCGCCGGGACCTTGTGTTTAGTTCTCACAGATCAGATCGGAGTGGACGGTGAAAGACATGTGTGTGTAATGTGTTCAAGATTGTTTATGGATTTGCAGATTTGTTATTGGTGTTTATTCCGTCGACTTAGGGGGGGCGCTGTTGGGGGGGGGGGGCAGGGGGTGTTGTGATAATAGGTCACCCACGACCTGGCAATGGGAGACGGGCCCCGTCTGTAATAATATATAATAAGAATTACGTCCTATTTTTTAATAGATACAGGAAGTTAGATACGAAACAAAAACATCGGGTTTCTTACCCACAAGGACCGATATGGGGCGTTGGCGGTGATCTAATTTCGATTATTGCTAAACTGGAACTAGAACCAGTACTAGAACTAGAGCTAGAACCAGTACTAGAACTAGAACCAGTACTAGAACTAGAACCAGAACCAGAACTATAACTAGAACCAGAACCAGAACTAGAACTAGAACCAGTACTAGAACTGGCGAAACCGAAACATTAAAGTTTGTATCACATTGCTCGTATGTTCTTTTGACGTCCCTTGCTTAAATAGTATTTTTTTAAGTTGTTATTGTTAAGTTTGCTGGATCTCTAGTGTGACCATTTTTTTTTTGTGGTGCTGTTTATCTGAAAGTTACTTCATATAGTGGCGCTCTGTAAGACAGGGGCACAAACTAGGCATCACGAGCTTATACGAGCTTCGTCTGCCCTAGGCAACCTTTCAAAGTGTCACACCAAAAGATGGCATTCAAAACTTACTACCATTTATGACCACCTAGATTATACCTGAGAACTTGTTGGTTCTTTGACACGTCAAGCAACTGAACACACAGGGATAATAATGTCCTTCATATATATATATATATATAATATATATATATATATATATATATATATATAAGTATGTGTAGACGCAGAGTTGCCCAAAAATGTGAGAACATCTCATAGCAAAAGGCTAGTTAATAAAAATTGAATCAACGTAATTGTTTTGTCGTTAATGGCCACCGGATATTGTCACGATAATGACGTCATACGGTTATGTAATGTACATGAGTAGATCAGTAAATGGATGCAGTTAACAAATGTTGATGTAATCATATGACATTGTCACTTTTTCTGGGCCACCCTGTATATATTTATAAAGAAAAGTTAAAGACCTAAATAAAGAAAGAATTCATTCAAAAACTTTTGTCGTAGTGTCTGCGTGTGTGTGTGTGGGGGGGGGGAGAGTGTTTGGGGGTTAGGCTTATGGTTACGTCATTGTCAGTACATGCGTGCCTCTGACGCGTACGTTTGGCGGTATTTGATTTTCTTTTTTTTTTGCCTTTCGGAAAAATCAAGAAAATAAGTTCAATTATGGCAATAATTATTGTTATTTTAATGGGTAGCCCAGTGAGCTTTTCTGTAACGTAATTTCCTTGAAATATAAATTGTCTCCACTTACTCATTTACTTATAACATCTCCTCTATTTCCCGAAACCTCAACGTTCCCTACTGCATCTGTGATTGCGTCATCAATGAATGTGTGCTATTCTATTTGATTATTTATTTACAGTTTTTGAGACATAAACATGTCAAATCTATTCATCAATATCTTATTACGGAGGCAAGGGAAATTATGCACCTGTTTGACATTGGTGTGTTGTTATACTCGGAGTCGAAACAAAATGGCAGATTCGAATACAAAACTGGTGTCAATTGCATAAGCACAGAGCTGCTCAAACCTTACCAAACATTAGCTCTTGGACTGAAAATTGTGGATTCGAATAAAAAAACTGATGTCAATGACATTAGCATAGAACTGCTCATATCTTACCAAGCATTAGCTCTTGAGCTACGACTCACGAAGAATCGCATCCCTTGGTCTTGGCTTCCACCGTTATTGCGAGGCCCAAAACCGGAGGCTTCAGCGGCAACTTAATTTTGCGGCCGCGTGTTATGCCTGGTTCAGGGCTCATCGGCATAATTCGGGCTACTCTCTGTGCAGTTTAGCTTGGACAGACGTAGCGCATCATGGGACAATGGCAGACACTGTATATTTATTAAGCTACGGTGTGTTAATTATGGGTGTTTTTTTGTTTTTTTTGTTTTATTGTACTTTGTTTCAGAAAATTTTAGTCTTTAGAATGTGTCCATTATTAATAGATATCATTGACTCGTGTGCTCCCAATCTGCTTTGCTGATCTTTCCTCCACGTGGAGCAAGGTGGTATTTCAGGGGATGTGGAAGAAAAGTGATTACTTTGAGAGTTACTTTACTTAATATGTCACACATTGTGATAAATTCATATTCTAAGCTCTCTATTCTTTGAAACTAAATTTTTAAAACAATAAAAGTTCATTTCTTTTCACAAAATTTCAAATCTCGTGGTCGTGCGAGACTAACACGAGTAATTTTTGGTGCGCGACTTCGGTAACAGTTCTTAAAAAAAAAAAAAAAAGAAGAAGAAAAGTAGGGGGGGGGGTGAAGAATATAGAAAATAACCTGCCTTAGCCTATTCTTAACACCTGGGGTGGTAAACAAAGACAACACACTCGTCTACAAACATGTTTAATTATTCTAACAGTGTTTTTTTTATAGTTAGCGATTTGTGCTCACTTGCGCCTTCCATATCTGCACAATGCTTGATATATTTTAACTTTTAACTGTTTAAATCTATATTGGATTTTGCTTTGCTGAGCAGCTGTTGGATGTTGCAATCCGCCTCCAGTTTCTTGAGACATCTGCACAATACCAACCTATAAGACTTAAGAAGGTTGCGGTCGTACACGATTTAGAAGACAACGAGGGCTATCTTCATTATGCAAACAAAAAGTTGATTTTAAAAAATGTTGATGATAATAGCAACAATACAATATCCTAATAGAAACGAGAAACGCAAAAATGTTATAACCCAATGCATTTCGTTTATCACACGACGATAATTTCTGGAGAAAAAGAAAATTTGAGATGGTTTGACTTAAACTTGAACGGAAGTCTAAAGAATTATTTCAACGTTTTCCCTGTGATGAAGATAAGACATAATTCTTTTATTGATCCACGTAATTAGAAATGTGTTTTGATGACATTTTCAGCACAAGGGTCAATATTCTTACCAAGACAACTATCTTAAACTAGAACTATTCAGACATAAGAGATCTAATAAATTTTTCGAGCGCAAATATCAGCCATCATATACTATAAAATCATCGCTCCCTAAGTGACAATATTGACCTAAACTTAAAGACTGATTGTTTGAATTTTTAATAGCCGGGGGGGGGGGGCACGCTGGCAAATTCTAACAGATTGGGGAACACAATAATTTGTAATATCTTTCTGTCCTAACTTTTAGTTTGAGGAAGAGAATTCACCCTGATAGAGCTGTTGTTTGGTGTATACGTGGTGAAGAGGATGGGATGAATCTTCTAATTTTTATTTTTTAAATTTAGTTTTACAAATGCCTTTTGCTTCAAATAGTTCTTTCAACTTTCAGAATGTAATTTTGTTTGCGACATATTATTCGCTTTCTTGAAAAGAATCGATTGAAAAAAAAAAGTCAACATGTAAATGTTCTATTTCTAGAACTAATTGCTAGATCAACTTGACATCATCGCACACGCCATGAAAATAAGTCAGGGGTTCTCAAATACGGAAAAGATTCGAGTGTTTGACGAATCTTTTTTTTATCCGTTATTTCATGGTCGTCCAATTGAATCATATCGTCCACTAGCTAACTTTCCTGAACCATTTTGGACATACGGGTTCCCCATGCATCGCGCAATCACTAGGTGATTGCACAGTGTGCCCCTGCCTTATGTCGCCACTGTGATATTGATCTATTCATGTCAACGGGCGTTGTTATAACATTCTAATCGCCGTACTTCTTTTCATTTCATTCACTCCTAAATCGCTGACAGGTGCGTGAGGCAACTGCTAGAGAAAGCCTATTTAGTCTATAGGCTACCTCTATGGGAGCTGCCTCTTTGGGGGGCTGCCATTGGAGATCCTTCTCTAATATATAATTTGGCGCAAGGCCTCTAAATCATTGATATTTTAAATTTAAAAAAATTGACGCAATTTTTTTTTATATCAAGTATGAACTTCACCTCTCTAGTTACCACTTAATTTATACAGCTCCAACAGCAATGTATGTGATAACTCATATTTCTCTTTCTATTGCCCATAAACAGGCGCGTAACGTCATTATGCCTAAGTATTAAAGGACAATTAATGTTCCGTGTTTTGAATGGATTTGCAGACGTGTTTGCAAATGTAACTCCGACTTTTAATCGAGACCAAATCTGTCGAATCCGATCTTGAGATAATAAAACTTTGAGCTGTACAGGAAATGATGCGATATGTCTTAAACAGATAAATCATCATTAATGTTTTCTTTTTTTTTTCAAATAAAAGTTCAAATATACAATTCGTAGGAAAAAATATTTCAATTTCAACTTTCATTTTTTAAAATAATATTTTTAAAATAATATTTTTAAAATATGGATTCAATCCAGTGCTGAAGGAGTGTGTTGCACAATATTTTATTGAACTGTCTTTGCCTGTATACCATCTGCTTACAAGAAATATTTGAGTTGGAAACAGTGGTTCTCAAAGTAATGTGCAGACGCCCCGAGCATACGTTAATAGTTCAAAATTACTCTCTTCTCTATCATGACTTGACGCATGCACCACAAAAAGAGAATAGTATTGATTAAACTTTCAATACATTCTTTCATCTCATATCATCCCCTCTGGTACATCCAACAACATGGTAGGGACATCGGTTTGAAAAAAAGGGGGTGGTGGATGGGGGATTACTGTAACTCAGAATCACTGAACGTTTTTAATAGTTTTTTTTTTTTTTAAAAAGGCAACTGGTGGTGTTGATTCCTTTAAGGATTGCGCGGGGATATAAATAAATATTCTGTTCTGACGTCATTATGACGACAGCTTAACGAGCTTGTGGTGCATTCTGTGGGGATGGTGGCCATTTAAAATCTCGTACGAGGCACAGATTGTTGGTAGCAGGTTATAAGTGGGAAAACAACCTGAATGGAGGCTTTCTTGTGACGTACATAGTCGCGGTATTGGATGTTGGTTACGAAGCCGGTGGCGATTTGTTTAAGCTCGCTGTGAGCAGAAGTAGTAGGTAGCGAAGGACATCCGTGCCGTCGGAAATATTAATTTCATCATGTCGGCATCTAAGTTTCCATGTGTGATACAATATATGTGTGCGTATTAAAAGTGTTTCTGTTTCCGAACTTTATGCCCATATTGTGCCACAGTGAAGCTCTTTATGTTGGTTCTTATAAATTTGTTGCCAAGTTTTCATCGCAATAAACTTAGACTTTAAAAAACGACAATTGAAATAATGTGCTATTTGCCAGAGACACGCGTGAATTTTCTTTAACTTTAAAGACGTCTTGTCTACTTGTTCAAAATGGCGGATATATTTCCCGTCGATGACGTCGCTGCCATAAGAAGCTATCTCAAACTTAACGACAATGAAAATGTCGTCACGAAGGCAAGATTTTCAGAACTATTCGCCGACCTCAGCATGTCACCCGAGGAGCTCGACGCGATCTTCCAAGCGTTAGACACAGACGGAGATGACGCAATCTCCTTGGACGATTTACTCAAACACTACAACCGACCGTGCCCACCTCAAACTAAGATCTCAGATGCTGATCAAGATTCTGAAGCTCTTCCGAGCAGAACTAACTGCCAGACATTCAGCTTATCTAACAAACCAAATGGATTATGTGAAAACATGCCTTCTCATGGGGATCATACTCCTTGCGAAAGGGATCACCCCATTCAAAGTGCAATGAAGACTCTTAGTCCTTTAGACAATACTCCAATTAGGAGGCCAAGGTCACTTGATGCTCGACGCAGGCATCGCATCACCCCAACCAGAGAATATTCCCATAGCGAAAACGTTTCACCAACCGTAAATTTTGGTGATGAAGACAATGCAGAAAACCTGTCAATCAAATACGACCAATCAACTCTCACTTCTCAAATATCTTCGCGGATAGCTCGGAATGTTTCACACGATTTGGTGGCGCCATCAAAAGATTCACTAGCGTTAAATTTTTCAAGCAGGCGTACGAGAGGCGCCCAGAGTTACGAACGATCCAGTTCGAATAGTGATGAAGAACGGCCACCTAATTTTGAAGAAGGGGTTGTCAGAAACCCTAAGCACCAGAAAACTCCCAGTCCGGGCATACGCAGTAGAAATGAGTTAATGGTTCCGGAATCTGACAGAGCAGAAACTCCTGTTGCAGAAATTAGTATTTTATCTCCCTCTAGGTGTGTATACTATCAAGATGTCAATATAATTACTAAGAGGCTCTTATTTAGCATTGGCGTCAAAAAACCGTTTATTTGTTATATAAAAAGTTATTTTGCTTCTGGTATTGTTATATTACAAGTTTCATTCGTATTCTTCTACTGCTTACGAGTTGCTGAAAAAGTTCGCCTTTTTACAAATTATTAATAACTAAATTAGATATAGTAGAGGTATAGTCAGGTATAGTTATACCATTTGATTAGATCATCATGATTTAAAAAAATTAATTTCAAAGAATTTGGAAAAGTTGTAGTAAGTTGTATCTGAATAGCTTCTAATATTATGCTAAAACTCAACATTCAAATCTATTAGTATTAGCACTCTAAAATAAAAGGGTCAATATTTAAATTAATGATTTAAAATTTAAAATATTTTTAAATAGATGAACTCATAATGAACTGTTTAAGTTATTAAGATTAAGAAGAAGAGTATTGATTATATAGGCATAATAGGCCTACAGTATGTAACTAAATTAATCATAATCATCTTTCCTCCTCAGCCAAGAACAAGTATGTGAGTTATATCAGAACTTGCACAGTGTAGACAAACCAGAACTTGTGTCCCAATTTGAAAGTATCCTCCTCAATGTCATAAATGATGTGCGGCAGTACCAGCTGGAAAATGAGAGACTTGAAAAAACCTACAGAAGGTAGGGATTTTTTTAAAGTATAAAATAAAAAGTTGAATAAACATTTGTCGTTTATTTGCAGTGTTAGTTTTCTATTTATTAAGTCTAAGTTAAAAATGTTATGATGCAACAATGAACTTTTATGTTTCCTGTAGTGTAGTCTAGATGCCTTGATTGATTTTTATTAGTAGGCATTGGCATGGGCATGGGTCTGTCACATAGAGACTTTCAGATTTCAATATTTATAATAACTACATCATTTCTCATGGAAATAACCTTACTATTCTTGGCAAACAAGCTAATGATAACAAGCTGCTCTTAATTGAAATTGTTATTGAAGGATTTTAAAAAACATTTCATTTATGTTTGTTTTCACCAGAGAGAAAGATGAGCATGACAAGCACCTGCGGAGACTTGAAGAAGAAATGGAACAGCAAGTACAGAGTATTGAAGAAAGGGTTCGTAAACAGGTGAGATTGCCATTGGATTCTGTAGTGCATTGCTGTAAATATAATAAATGGATGTTTACAATTTAAATGCTTTGTTTATTTCATTATTTTCAAGGCCTTAAAAAGTTCTTATGTATATTATTAGTGGCATTTGATTAAACTGTCATCCTTTAAAATAAACACTAATGGAAAAAAAAAAACTTTACATTTTTATGGAAGACAACTTTTTTATGGAAGACAACTTTTTGTAAACAAAAATTATTTGTTTTTAAATACTTTTTAAAAAATAATAAACAGTAAGTACATTTTTAGATTTTGAAGTTGTAATAGTGAAATAATTTTAGATGCTTGAATTGTTTAACCTTTATGTTAAAAAATATGAAGATACATTTTTATTTTATTCTTATTGATCATTATTTCAGGAAAAAGAAAGATTGGAATCAGAGAAGATAGAACTCAGAAACCAATTGGATTCAGAAATAATCATGTTACAATTGAATCTCAAAAAATTACAGCAGGTAAAAGACATATCTTATTTTAGTAGTTTCCATCCTGATTGTCTCACCCATTACTTTGTCTTAAGAAGTGAAAACATTTTTTTTTAAAAGTTAGCCAATATACTTTTATATCATTAAAGCAACTCCACCCATCTTTTGACTTTTATTTAATGATAACCCTTTCATGTTAGCCCTCTACTGCCAATATTTATTACAATATTCTTTATATAACAAGAAGCAGCTTGATGGGGGAGAGATAGGATAAAAAAAATCAACTTAGTTGTTTCAACCTTGATGTCCTCATTGTGAAAATTGATTTATTGACATTTTCCCTTAAAATGTCACTATAAAAGAACAAAGAAATAATTTATTATAACAAACAGTTTTAATTCTATCACATATTTAAAAAGAAATCCTTAGGGCTTTCAATCTTCAGAAAAAATTTTAGATACACAAATAAAGAAAATCAATAAAAACATTATACATTTCCTTTTAATTTGAGATCTTTTTTTAAGACCAGGCTGAAGAATTTAAGCTGTTTTTCATATGGGCAGCCAAACAGTTTTAGTAAAATTTTCCTTTTTTTTGTTTCTTGTTTATCTTACGTTTGCTATGTAAATGTATATCTCATTATATAACTGCTTTTACAGGATGGTGAGAACAGATTAGACAAAGGTCAGGAAGAACATTTGATGAACCTGAAAAAAAGACTGGAAGAAATAGCATCTGAAAACCGAATGCTAAAATCAGAATTGACTGATGCACAAACAAATCTAGCTTTGATTAGAAGCCAGATGACTGCAGTGAAACAGCAGCTAGATGAGAAAAATTATGAGTTAGAAGTGTAAGTGGAGGCCTTTGCAAAATTAGATAACACACTTAATAAAAGATTGGCATAACATCTGGTTAGAATTTCTTTGGCACTGTTAACAACACCAATATGTCAATTTGTATTTCTAAATACTATGTGGTATTCTGGTAGCACTAAACAATGTTGCATTCTACAGTGCATTGATCAGAGTTTATTCACAATTTCATAAATATATCTGAAGATTATAGGCCTAATGTTATCTCTTTTAATATTTTACACAAAATTGTCAATGTGTTCCCAGAGCTTCAATACAAGATCCTGTGGCTATCAGTTCAAAATCTCAATGGACTAAATTTAACAAAAAAAGTGCAAATATTTTATTTCAAATTTTCTATGCCCATGCATGAGAAATAAAGGAATGGCATATGAGATTTTATTTTGAGTACACATCAGGGATTTTTCCCTTTAACTGTCATTGAAATATTCATGGATTTACGAATAAAATGAAATATAACACCAAATAGTAATCAGCTGTTAATAGGCTACTGAGTTTCAGAGAACTACATTCTTCCCAAGTCGTTTATTTTTAATTTTAGATTTAAATTCAACTCTTGCCATAATGATTCCTTTTTTCAGTGGTAAAAAAACTATAGAGGAATATTTAATTGAAACTGATAAATTAAAGAGACAGCTGCAGCTGCTCCAATAAGTATAGAAATGAAATCCTCCCCATCCATCTAGCAATGTCTTTTACATCCTACCCCTTTTGTATATTTCAGTGAAAACAAAACCATTGAGGATTATGTAAATGAGCAGGACAAACTCAGACGGCAGCTTCAGATGTTACAGTGAGTATGGGTTAATCATGACAGAAGCCTGCCATAAAAAAAATAGTTCAAATAATTTATAGAGGGATATTGTGGGATAAAAAAATTTTAATATAAAATTTAAACAAATGAATAAGATTCAATCTTAGAATAAATCTTTTACTAAAACTTTTCATACCAATCCTCAAAGCTCAGGCATTTGGGTATCAGAAAGTAATTTATTTGTGAGCAGAGCCTGTGAGTTCTCAGATTTATATGCCCTCATTCTATTATCAAAATTAAATGTAAAGGTAATAACAGAATTTTGGAAATATTGCAAGTTGTGATCACTAAAATGAGACTAGGCCCTATATGAATGAATTTATTTCTATTTTATAGGTAACCATCATTTTGATACTGCTTTTTAAAGTAAGGGTAATCTTTCAAAACAATACATTTTGCATTTCTTGATATTGACAAGAACAATTAAAGAAAAATTAATAAATGTGAGATATTTTCCTTTTGAAACTAGAAAAATTTTACATAGAAGTTTAAATGTCTGCATATTCATTTATTTGTAAAAATTCAAATTTAATCTGATATCCATTGCCAAAAAAAACAATAAGGAATTAGACATAGATAAAAAATCTTCACTGTTATTTTACAACATTTTTAGGTACAAATTTACAGTTGTACAAATTACTTAATGAGTCTTTATGTTTTATTATTCTCTCTGTCAGCGCTAAGAGAACAAAAAATTGTTTTATTTTCACAACTAAGTAAACAAATAAATAAGTTTTAAAAACTGTTTTAACAAGTTGATACTTTCAAAATTTCTTTTGTCCATTTGTGAAAATATGGTGTTAAGTTTATTCAACTGCTTTATTTTGCCATACCAGTGTTTGCAATGATTGATATTTTCAAATCTATGCTGAAGAGTTAAGAAACTTAAGCTTTAATCAGATTTTGGGCCCCGTTTTAACCTTCTCCTGCCAACTTAACAAAAACTACTTTTCTTCCTTTTTTTTCCTTGGTTTTTTTTTGTTTCTTTGTTTTATTATTTTTTGTTAACTATCTCTTTAACCCTTTTTATATGATATAACTATATAACACATCACTATATGAATTTGTTTGGCTATTTATTTCAATAAATTTCACTGAAATTGTTGAAAACTATAGTTAAAACAGTTTCCAAGAATCTTTTTAAAAAAAATTTTTTTAATTTGTTAATGATTTTTTAAAAATATAGGCACACATGAAGAACTGTCTGTTCAAATCCCCCATTTGCCTACCTTTTTCCTTTTTATTAGTGTGCTGTGGAAGCATGATGCTTTGAAATCATTTTGGGTATCCACAGTATGTTATTTGCAAATACAGAGCTTGGTCAGAAACAGCTATAAATCACTCAATGGGTTACTTTTTGTAAACTTTCAGTGAGGCCAATAAGACATTGCTGGACACCAATGATAATCTGAGAGAGCTTTTGGACTCGGTCCCAAATGGAACTCCCAGTTACAAGAGGGCAGCTTCCACTGATGTAAGTCACTACTGCAATATTTAAGAAATGTGGTGGGCTGGGTGATATTATTATGATTTTTAAAGTAAATAGCCATGACAGTAGAAATATTATTTTTAAGACATTTTTAACATTTGTTATGCTTTAAACCAAAATAAACCTATTAATAATTAGATTTTTTAAAAAAAATGCTTTTTAATATGTAACATTGTTTAATTGAAAAAAGATCCTTTTTACAATCAAATAAACTAAAATTATCAAAGAGTTAGTTTTAGTTAAGACTTTTGGCAAATACATTTTTAAAGAACATAATTTATCTATCATATTAAAATGAAAATTTATATAGCACATATTTTAAAGTATGTTGTTTGCTCTTATATTTTAAGTATGAAGTTCATTTTTAAATAAATAAGAAGAATTCCTTTTGATTTAGTAGACAGTAAACTTTGAATTGGGTTTGGTTGCCATGTTTCACCTGTGCTCTGCAGTGCAGTATTTACATGATTTTGTTACATTTTGTAGACAATTTTTATAATTTCCTTTATTTACACATATTTGTAGTTTGAACTTGGTGCATTGTACAAAGTAAGTGAATTTTTGGATGGAATTATGGTTTACTCTTTTTTTTTTCCCCCAACTAACTGCAATCCTGTTTAACTCATCACTAATTAATATTTTTTTCTTACTGGATTCTTGTAAATGAACAAAGAGATTATCATATGAATTAAGTAAGCAATGAAAATCATACAACTACAAAAAAACTTCAAAATACAATAATACTTTTATTTTGTCAAAGAATGGCTGTTAAAATTATATCCCAAATAATTATCTCATGAATTTGAAGATTCATTTAAAACAAATATATTGTGTGTGCCTCTATTTTGTTGTAAATTTCTTAGCTGTCATTTAAAAGAAAAACATACAATATGCCAATAATAAGATTTAAGGCAAATACAAGGTCACATCATACTGTTATGTGGCTACATTTGTCTACATTATACTTTAATTTTAAAATGTTTACATTTATAACATATTGTTTATTTTTAAACTCCAATTTGTGCTGAGGAAATATTTCTATCACAGTAGTAAATTGTTTTTTTAAATGCCTTGGCGAGTAGCAACTATTAAATTTTAAATGTTGTGTTACAACACACTATTTCATACATATGCTATTTCAGTCATATGTTGTGTTGCAAGATACTATTACAAAGAATATGTTATGTTGCAGCACAGTTTTACATATCACAAAATATAACATAGCTTATTATCACAAACCATGATTCTCTTATTCTTATTATTTAGTTCTACAAGTCTTTTTGCATGGGCATGTCCTTGTTACTGATTTATACAAATTAAAGAGAAACAGAAAATTATATTTATTGCTCTTTAATTTATTTCTTTAAAGTACCTGATGCAATACATATTATTGAGTATAGATTTTATGTAATGCCTAATATAATCTTATTTACTCAAATAGAATATTTAAAAGCACACCAGTCATATTTTTAATCTCAGCGGTTAACAGGACAGGAAGTAAAATTAATAGTAACCTCTACTCAAGTGTTGTCTTAAGTTATTTTTTTTCCCAATTAAATTCTTCTTTATGTATCAATTTTTAATGCGTCTTCTGAATATTTGGTGGTGTGACACATAATATTTTGTTTTTAATAGATTATTTTTTTAATAAGTCATTAACTAAAGTAACACATGTTAGGTATTATGAAAGCAATTTAATTAAAAAATTGTGTACCATTAAATTACTTATCTAAGTTGTTATATGACATCCTTGTATTTAGACACACTACACTGCAGCTATGTACGATTGTGTAATGCTTAAATTTTTATGTACTGTATTTATTATTTTTCAGTCTGGTGCAAGTGCAAAGAGCAACCGTAGTTTATCTCCAAACTTTCCAAGGAAAGGCTCAGTCATGAGTGATTATGTTGATATACATCCTGGGTAAGAGATATTCATTTCTCGCATTTATTTTAAAACCTAGTAGAACTTTGAATATCTGTTGATTTATGAAACCAAGACACTGATGGATCAAATAGATGGATTTGCAATAAGAGATGCTATTCTACTTTTATCATATGTCTAGATCAGTGGTCGGCAAACCCCGGCTTGCATGCAGCTCTTTAGCGACCTGATTGCGGCTCAGCCAGCCGGCAACAAATCAGTTTTGACTCCAAGAAACATGTTTCTTGACAGGTTCTTGAAAAGAAATTTCAACATTTTTTTAATCATCCTGCTGCTGATTTTTGTCTCTTTTGACTCATGAGTTTGCCGTCCACTGGTCTAGACAAGTAGAGCTTCCTTTTTTACTAATTATTTTATTATATTAATCATAATCTGAATATGTTACCATGATATATTGAGTAAAATATTTAAACAAATTAAATTACAAATGAGGAGTTTTGTTTTTATATTATAATAAATGTTTGTTTTTTTAATTTGATTTTAAAAACCGTAAATTTTAAACTGATGTTATTTATCACATTTGTGAAATGTACAAGTGTCCGATTAAATTAAAATGTAAGTTTGTGTAAAATTTTAAAGGGCATTGTTATTGAAATTCAATCATTCCTGTTCATTTTTGTTTAAGTAATTTTATGTGTGGTATTTGGAAAAAAATCATATCTTTTTATAATTTTGATAGGTCGTTAGTACAAAAGACATAAAATATAAAATATTTTTTAAAATAAAAATTATAGTGATACAAAAATATTTGCATTAATAAATTTGTTTTTCACCAATATCATTGTCCTAATCAATATAACAATTATCTCAATGGATAATAATATTTTTTTTATAGAAACCGTCCTTTACTGGAATCGGGGATGATGCCAAGATTTCTTAATGGAGGCTGTGAGGATGATAACATGGCCGAGGACCTAGGTGACCATCCTGTTTTACTCTCTCCTGGTATTTCACTCCCTCATTCCATCTTTTTTAAAATTTTGCACTCTTTGTAGCTGGTTTATTTGTCCCAAATAGATCCTTGTTTGTAATTTTTCAAAAAATTTATACGCATTTTATCTCTAGTCAGCAGATTTTTTTTTTCAACTCCCAAATTTTTAAAAATTAATTTTTTTTTTATTTATCATTTTCTTTTGTTAAATCCTAAATCAAATTTATTTAAATCATATTTATTTAAAAGACTCACAATTTTTTTGAGAAAATACCCCACAGGAATTTTCAATCATGGTTTCTTTTTATTTCAATTCCTGTTTAATAATTATTTCTTGTCCCAAGATAAAAGAACAGCTTTGTAATCACTTTCCAAACAATTCATTCATAAATCTTTATTAAAAATCTAATTACGCTATTTTGAACAGTATAATTATGTTTGATGCAAACCAGGAGGTATACCTTTTGTCCATAGTTTTAACATAATTTAGTATTTTGCTTACAGACAGTGGTCATTCAACAATGAGGGACGCCAATGATTTCAATGATGACACGGAACTTGATAGTGTCAGTGTTCAGAGTGATATGCGCCGAAGCCGGCGTCACAAGAAACTGCGGACTGGTATGAGAGTCCAGGAAGAGGAGGTGAGTTTGTTGTTTAGAACTAAGGTAAAATATGTCTATTTCCCCAAAAATTAATCTAGGCAGTGAGTTAGAGAGTTATTAAAAAAGCAGAGTTCAATAAGTTCTTTGATTGAGTCCCTGTTAGACCATTAGGACAACTGCAGCTATGTCCCCCTGGCAATATTTAGGACAACTGCAGCTATGTCCCCTGGCAATATTTAGGACAACTGCAGCTATGTCCCCTGGCAATATTTAGGACAACTGCAGCTATGTCCCCTGGCAATATTTAGGACAACTGCAGCTATGTCCCCTGGCAATATTTAGGACAACTGCAGCTATGTTCCCCCTGGCAATATTTAGGACAACTGCAGCTATGTCCCCTGGCAATATTTAGGAAAACTGCAGCTATGTCCCCTGGCAATATTTAGGACAACTGCAGCTCTGTCCCTCTGGCAATATTTAGGACAACTGCAGCTAAGTCCCCTGGCAATATTTAGGACAACTGCAGCTATGTCCCCTGGCAATATTTAGGACAACTGCAGCTATGTCCCCTGGCAATATTTAGGACAACTGCAGCTATGTCCCCTCTGTGCTTTCATTTTACTAAAAGTATTATTCACATTACAATTTCTTACAAATCTATGGTGAAAAGAGGCAGAAATACAACATCATCAGAGATATACATTCAAATTGTTTAAAAAAACTTCTGGCAATACATTTTCTGCCAAGGAAATTATTAATCTGTATGCCTGGGAATATATAAGAAAGATAGATGTCTGTGACATCAAAAAAATTGTTTAAAGTTTACTTTATATTTTATCAGGCTTAAAAATTTTCTAAGAAATTCTTTATTGCAAAATATGTGGGATATCTTTAAATGAATGGTTCTTATCCTCCTCACAGCCAGACTCACATGATGAAGAGTCAGAAACAGACGAAACCCGGTCATCAAATCTAGACACATTTCGATTGCCTGACCACAAGAGGTCACCGTCTGTGGGCAGCAGGGGCTCCAACCGTAGTCAGAAGTCTCTCAATAGAGATGAATCTATACTCAGTCAGTCTTCCAGGTCAAGTAGAGGTTCGATGAGGAGGCAGCTTCCAGCTGTACCTGCCAAAGATGTAAAGTCTAATTTTCTTGTTTTCCATGTTGCCTTTCACAAATGAAATTGTTTTTAAGAAATTGTAAATTAAGCCAAACATCATTTTAAATTTAAATTTATTCTGTGTCTTTATTTTTTTTAAAGTAGCCTACCTGTGATCCTTAATATTCATGAAAATGTTGGACATTAAATTATACAAAATTCTAATAATAAACACCAAATAATCAAATGTTGAAAGCACTAATCTATAGGGGGAAGATCTTACATGGAATGTAGAGCATTTCTATGAGTTGATTACCAAACAACTTTTGCTTTTGTTTTACAATAGCTATCAGCAATAACCAAAGTCTCTAAGGAACCAGAGCGCATGTATAAGATTGTATTGGCTGGGGATGCAGCTGTAGGAAAGTCCAGTTTCATAGTGAGGCTGTGCAAAGGAAAATTTGTTCCAAATTTAAGCTCCACTTTAGGTAAGTTGTTGTTAATCTATGTGCGTTGCTTTTTTTTTTTTTTTTTTTGTTTTGGTTGAGATTACGCATTAAACGTTGCTATTGTTATATGTAAATAATAAATTTTTATTTTGAATGCATTTGGCTTGGTTTGTTTAAAACATGACCAAATCTTTTAACAGGTGTTGACTTCCAAACAAAAATGCTGGATGTGGATGGACAACCAACAGCTTTACAGCTGTGGGACACTGCTGGACAAGAAAGGTTAGTAGTACATACTGCAGACCTGTTTACCCTTACGATTTTGGCGTACAATGTACGATTTTGAGGTGAATATCTCATATATACTGTATGTTTATTTTTTACTATTAAGATAATGTTTTGAATAATTTTGTGATGATAGTGTACGATTTTAAGAGTTTGGGGGTAAACAGGTCTGATACTGATTAGTCGAGTTATTGTTTAATTATTAGTTGTCAAATTTTTGTACAAAAAAAAGCAAACAAAAGAGATGTGTATGTACTTTATTCTGCATGAGTATCATGATGTAGCAGTTGTACAACATTTTTCATTAGTAATACCATTTAATTTTATTTTATTGGTCCACTCACACTTCTCACCTAAATTAAAATAAAGCAACCATGTAAATTTCTTTTATGCCAGATTTTATGACACAACTGGAAAAGGTTACTAAAACACTTGCTTTAATTGTAGTTTTTATAATGTCATACTCATTGGTATATTCATCTATTTCTTTTTAGTAAATCTATCTATAAATGATAGCTTGAATTATGTGCATAATTCCTATTTATAATTTTTTGTAGGTTTAGAAGTGTTGCCAGAACATACTTTCGAAGAGCTGATGGTGTCCTCCTCCTTTATGATGTCACATATGAGAGATCTTTTCTTAACCTTAGAGACTGGGTTGATGCTATTGAGGCAAGTTTAAGCTTGAAACTCAAACTGAATGAAAAATGTTCATATCATTTTGTGTCATGTTGTCATTATTTGAAATTTCTGCAAAAGAGAAAAGTTGTACTGCATCAAACTTAAATTAAATTATGTAGTTTTCTTTTGTCCCACACTCAGACTTTTGCATTATAATACTTTTGGAGCTATAAAAAAACAAAATAAAGCTTATTAACTTAAGTAAATGAGTAGTAAATATTTAACTTACAGCTTTGAAGCCTGAATCATTAAAAAAAAATGAACTAGTTTAAAAACATGTATATATTTAAACTGATCATATGAACACTTCTATTTTGTTTTCCTTTGACAGACCAACAGCCAGGTACTAAAAAAAAATCTGAATAGAATATCTTAACACACTGTCCTAACTGCTTCAGTTGTTTTAATCAGGGATGCAAAATTTGAAAAAAAATGTAGGCTTCTTAATTGGTATAAGACTCCAACATCAGCACAATTTGTTTCAGATTTAGACTCTTCATGTTCAGTTTTAGTGCCATGAAGATTTCAATCACAGTGGCTCTGGTTCTAATACTGAGGGGAAAATTGAAATAATCAATAATTGCTCCTGCTTTTAAAACCCATAGATAACCCAGCTTTGAATTTTTATTTCACGTTCCAGTTTTGACACTGCAGTATTACTGTTATCACTAGATTAAATTAGTGTTGAATGGCAAATAACTTGCTTTTAAATATATTTAATAATCATTATAAAAATAAATGAGGGCATATTTTTTACTCTATGGGAATAATTTTACATATTCATCAATCTCATGTAAAAAATATAGTGTTGAAACATTTTTTTGGTAGCTGGTATCCTCCTTAGTTCTGCAGAATGTTTCATGGTTACTGACATTTAGGATCACAGCAGAAATTATTTTATGTGCTACACCTGTAGTGGAAATAAATGGTTTGCATGAAATTCAACTAACACATATGCAGAGGTGTAACCAGCTAATACATAGTTTAGTTACTAATTCAAAACTAACCTTGCTCAAATTTACTGCTTTATTACTGGGAATTAAAAACAATTCTATCTAAAATCTTTTTAACTGCGTTTCCTAATGAAAAATCCGTTCTGGAAAATATTAATAATTAAGGCATAAAGAAATGTTATAGATTGTAGAAAATTGGCTATCATTATATCCTTTGAAAAGCACATGAACATTTTTATTTCATTTAAAGCCTCAATGAAATTGAATCTGGTTTATTTTTATTTAATGTCCAGGATCTTAACCGCTGGTAAAACAATGCAAATATTCCGTCTCACTTTTAGTTATAGTTTTTTTAAAAATAGTTATTAGGATAATTATAAGACGACAGAATTTTGATCCCTTTCTTCCCCTCTTTTCATATGATATCGCAATTTAGACCCCCACTCAAATATGGCACAACAAACTGAATACCATGCCCAGAAAAAAAAACAGTTTTTGAAAATAATCATTTAGCCTTTACTCATTGTGTCTCTATTTTAATATTGAGCAGCAGTGTGATGTCTTGTGATAAGGAGAAAATACATTCATTTAAAAAAGCTAATTTCAGAAATTGAATCATCAAGAAATGTTCATTAGACCAATTAAAACTGAAGTTATTTTTAATTATTTAAAGTCTTTTGATTGATATATACTGTAACTCAACTTGCAACCATCTTTCAGTTCATTATTTTAACAGTGTTAATTTTCTTTTCAGGATGGAGCTCTGAAAAAGGTTCCCATCATGTTGGTTGGGAACAAAACAGATGCAAGGCCTGAACTGGAACATCAGGGCAGACGAGTCGTCAAATATGATGATGGTGTTCGGCTAAGTCGAGTATGTAACATTTTAAACTAAGTGCTAATATTTCATGTCTATCAATATTTTGTTGTACTTTTTTATTTTAATATCTAATACTGATACTTCATACATAATGTTCTATTCATTTTGTAAGTTTTCAATTTGATCATTTCTCTTTAAATATTAGTCATTAGTGCTCAACAGATAACAATGCAGAATTATTTTGTTTTAGATATTATGTGAAAAGTGGACCAAATCAATCATTTATCTGGAAACCACAAATAAACCAACAGAAACATTGATTGAGGTTCGAATGTCCACTTCTTTTTTCCGCAGGAGATTAATTCCTTGTTTATAGAGACCAGTGCTAAAGACGGGGCCAACATTACAGAAGCTGTCATTGAATTAACCAGGTATATTATTTTATCAAAGTTTTGTATAGTCAGTACCAGCATTTATAATCACCTAGCTATATTAAAGTAAATTTATCCAATGGCTCAATGCATACTGGCATAATTCTTTTATTACTTAAAAGTTCAAGAGTGGCATAATTTAAGCCTTTGCGTTTCCTTGTGTAACAGTGACATTGTTGCAATACTTTTATTTTGTTTGGACTTTTCTCTATCACCTGTTGGGTAAGGGTCACACTAAATCACTAAATGCAGACAATGTGAAATAGTTGAAATTCTAATTAACATTTCATTTTTAAAAGGGCTTCAGATGATTCTTAGTTTTATGAAATCTTTAATGAACAGTAGGGGGAAAAAACTCAAGTATTTCATGTGTTCAATCTGCTGTGCTGAGTCCACAAATTTTAAAGTTCTAAATATTTCCATTTTTTATCACAGACTTCTACGCACCAATGAAGACATGGAAGTAAAGACAGTTGGCATGCAGTTGCATGATATGAAGGACAAGAAATCTGGCTCATGCTGTAAAAGATCTTAAATTACACAATTATTATAATTTTGTTGAGAAATCCATGTCAGAAAAACTATTTAGGAAAAATTAATTACTTTATAACTTTGCTATATCTAAAGAATGAAGTGCAATTTAATAAATTATAAAAATGTTTTTAAAAACTATAAATTTGTAGAGTTTAAGGATGATATTATTTTTTAAAATTTGTTGTCAATGTATTGTATGATAAAATAGCTTTCATTGTCAATGCTGGCGATGAAGCATGTTTTAAAAAAATTAGAAATAGTTGAACACAAATTAATTTAATTTTGATTATAAGATTTGATACCGGGCTAACAAAGAAGAAGCATTCATTACATTTCAGTGTACTACATGCAAATGAATGTCACTGTAAACAAATTTTCAAAGAATAACTAAATAATAAGACTACAAGGCTTTTGGCATTGCAGCATTGTGTATTTATCTTGTTTTAAAAAAAAAACAACCTAAATATAATTGTAAAAGTGTATTATTTATTTGACTGGTGATGGATAGATTCTCATTCTACTAGTTATTGTACTAACTGCAGCAAGGCATTTACCTCATCATGTCTCACTCTTCACATGTCAAGTGTATTTTAAATGGGCTGGTTCAATAATAATGTTTTGATATTTTGTGAATTCAACACCATTGAGAAATGCTCGTGAGAAGAAAGAAAAAAAACACTAGAGTAATAATTTTTGCCCTAAACATAAGATAAGAAAACCATTAAATTATGGAGTGGTGTTGTAAATATGCAGATATGTAAATACCTTTTTGAGTATTATGGAAAATAAACCAAACACAAAAAAATTACTAATGTTAATATTTATTTTTATTTAATGAATTACAAATACTGTTCATGTCATTCAGATCTATTTATCAGAAGCTATTTATTGTAATGAAACCAAAAACATGACTCAACTATTAAAGCAATGCAGATAATAATTTAATTAGTTTAAAAAATTTTTTAATTGAATAATAATAATTTTTTTTGTTATTTTGATCCTCACATTCCTCAATATTAATATACCTCTCATGTTGTCAGCAGCCTTTGTAAAAAAATATTATTATTTATGATTGTTTTTCCCCTTTGACAGCTTCGCTCCTCCGCAGACGAGCGTATTCTTTCTGTCCCCAAGACTCGCACAAAAACATACGGTGAAAGATCTTTCTCTTACTGTGCCCCCAAACAATGGAATTCTCTTCCACTACACATCAGAAATATATCAAAC
The DNA here is from genome assembly GCA_964017045.1 of Omphiscola glabra. Lineage (NCBI taxonomy): Eukaryota > Metazoa > Mollusca > Gastropoda > Lymnaeidae > Omphiscola > Omphiscola glabra. Next base: position 15,501,764 of record OZ024802.1, read on the forward strand.
ATCACAGCCTTCAAAACTGCACTCAAAACACATCTCTTTAAACTTTACTATCCTGACTGATTCCCCCTCTGAAAGTTAAACGATGCTGCGGAGTGCCGTCCATGGCTTCACATGTAAATTGATATGGAATGGTTGGTTTTTAATTTATATTTTTTAAGTTCATTTTAATTTGTATGTACAGCGTGGTGAGCCCAGCCCTAGGCTGGGGTACCACGCTATAGAAAACTACCCATAATAATAATAATAAACATGTAGTGTATCATAATCCATGATTGACAAATATGTTAGACTAACATTCCACATAAAATTTATCGTTTATATTGGGTTTTAGAAAAAAAAAAAATTATTTGTATTGTCATTGTGGCATCATTTTAATCATTTACTGAAACAATGTAACGAAAGGTGTTTTATTTGTTCAGAGATCTGAAAATAAGATAATTTCAAAGACCCCCATTGTTAGGAATGATGGGAAGTGTAAAGTGCCTTACAAGTCAAATGAATGCTGGCTGTTCAATCACAAATATTTAGCTCAGTGATATTAAAAACTAGACCAGTCAAGCAATCAAAATTGACTACATTGTATTGACTGGCAAGCTAGAGGTGTCAGGAATGTTTAGCAGCTTTCTATTAGCACACACGAAGAGATTTCCTCGATGATGAGTTTCTTCGTTCATCTCTTTGCCCGTGTTCAGTGGTGATGTCCCCCTGGCACTTTTAGCATGCCGACAAAATAACTTCTTTTTTTTTTTTCACTTAAACTGCATGTTCCTTTGAGATTTGTTGTTAGATGAAGAATCTGCCATTCAGTGTGATATGTTAACTATACTAGTTGATGATAATAATAACTCAGACACCAGGTTGCATAGCTTGACATATTAACTACTAGCCTCTTCTGTCAGTGTGATTCAATATCCAAAGTGGCTTGGTACTATTTATTTTATCAATACGCCACTGCCGATGTTTATATTACCGGTATTCAATATTTTAACATTGATTCAAACATAGTGCCTGATTCTTATAGTTCAAATGATGGAGCGTTGTACTGTAACGTTGTAACTTTTTTTTCTAATAAACATTATCCTTTAGGTATCCATTGGGCTCTTCATCAGATGACCAGACAAATTCTTTTAGTTTTAAGCGGGCTAGAATTTTTAGTAATTGAATTTTTTATTTTTTCAGTTTTCTTAGAGGAAAATGTGTTTCTAATGAAATAAAATATTTAAATTCATGATAAGAAATACAGCATTAATAAATATCAGATCCTTGAATGAACTCAAGTAATATTTTGCATTGACCAAATATGGAAAAAGCAGTGTACATATTTGGAAACTATAGACCTGTAACTAATGTTTTAGATCTTATTGAATATCTTACTTCTACAAAGATGTTGATGTGCCTTACAAGAGAAATGTCTAAGTTCCTTTACATATCATATCGTCCCTAATTTTACAGTTTTCTGATGATATTTATTGTCAAAAAAAAACATTTCATTTTTCAAATAGTTTCATTAACCAAAAGCATTTATACTATTCATGCATTAGAATCTCAGCACATAATTAGTCATATTTATTACTGCATTTTAGTTTCTACATTATCATGCGCTATTTCAGTAGACATATTCTACCACTGATATATTTATTATTTTTATTGTATAGTAGGGCCTACATTTTATTTTTCATCTTCTCATATACCACACTTCAGAATATTTATTCAAGAAGTTAAATCTTTATTTGACTTATTTTATTTTATTAACCAACAGGGTTCATGTCCATTTAAATATTTAAAAAATATTATGTGATCAATTGTAACATCAATATTTATGTAACTTTACGACTGCCTTAATGTCTATATACATAAATTGATTTAAGGGTTAGGAGGCAGTGACGTTTTAAGTCATGGGCCTCTGTGATGCACATATTTTTAATGAAATTGTCAATTTAATTTGCCTTTACAATATGCAGTTGTAAGAATGTTTCCCAAGTTTTGGGAAATAGATTTCTATTTTAAAGTCAATTCTATTTTTTGTTGCTAGTTTTATATCCTCCCCCCCCCCATTGACTGAAAGAAACACTGGTCCTAGCTCATGGGTCATCCGCACGGGGGGGTGGGGGGGCAGTGCATTACTTTGCCAAGTGACCCCTTTGCTGTGTAAAGAAGGACCTCGGACAGTTCATTTTGAAGAGGAAGCTTTCGAAAAATCAGCTTCACTAAATAAATTATCTGCAACAAATAAATAACCCATGAGTTTATTTATCTTGTAATAAATATCATTGCATTCTCCAATAACAACACTTAAACGTCATCTATATGGGGTGATTAGCCTATAGTTTATTTTTATTTTTAAATTGAACCATTATTGATTTTGATTTAGTACTGTTTATTACCAATACATCTGTTTTATTTGAGTTAGACCTTATATTTTTAATTTTTCCCATGGGTGGGTAGGGCAAATAGTGGGCCCCAGTACATTGCTTTGCCCAGGGCCTCCAATATTGTTAAGATGGCCCAGGTAGCAGTCTTTAGGAAATATCCAACAAAAAGTGCCAACATTGATCTAATATGGTTCCAGGGGTTTGGGAAGAATGTGTTTTTTAAAAATTATTTTTACTTTGATTTAAAGACTACCACATGTCCTATTTGGAATCCTTGAGCTTAGTTAGGAAAAAAATGGTTCCAACACTTGTTCTTTAGGCTAATGTTATTCTGAAGGGAAGAGCAACATTTATTCAAATTAGTGTTCTTGAGAAGTGGGAAATAAATCACAAAATTGAACTCTATCCTCAAACGACCATTTTATGCAACATTGTGTAAAATAATTGCATGTTTAGTTACATTGAACACCTTGAAATGTATCTTTTAAAATAAAACTGCTAATTTTTTCATCATTTAAAAAAATTAATAAATTGAATGTATTTTGAACACATTGGTCATGTCTGTGTTGCGGCTGATATTATAAGAAAGAACCCGACTGGTTTATATGTATTGTATTTTCTCTATGAAACCAGAAGGGACAAATAACACAATTTGTTTTTTTCTCTTAACACTAGTCAATTAAAATGTTTTGTTTTACTTTTTAACAATGTTAAATTACATTATGTTTTAGATGCAAAAGAAATATTTCAATAACTATTTTAAGAATGGTTGTGGCTACAATGTATGTTGTACTGGTATTGTCATTATGTTTTCAGTTAAAGCACTATTAGCTGGAAGCTAATTTGTATTTTTTTTAATATGCTGGACATGTTAAAAGTAATTTTTATACATGACATATTCTGTTTTGCTTAAATTTTTTTTAATGTACACTTATAACAATTAAAGCTTAAAAGCTATAATGACGTAACTGATTTTTACACAATTAAAATTTATTAATTGTGTCTAATTTATGAAACAGAATAAATGAAAATTTTGGCATCTGTAAAAGCAGCATAGGCTTCATTTATTTAATCTTTGCTGCTTGACATGGCATCTTATGTAAATAAATAGTATTACTAATTCACTCCTACTCCTAAGTTTTGCACACTTCAGTTCCAAGTTTGAAAAAAAAGAAATATACAATTTTTGCAGTGCCCAGGAAATGTCAAATTTGAAGAGGATGTTGTCAAAAAAAGAAATATTAAATTTTTGCAGTGCCCAGGAAATGTCAAATTTGAAGAGGATAATGTCAAAAAAAGAAAAGTAAATCTAAAAAATATATACCAATCGATGTCAACTTGTTTTCATCTTCATAGAAATAAAAGGTGACCAATCAGCGAGGACAAAAGTTAAGAAATGTTGGCTCACATTTTGAGTGACTTAGGCCAGTGGTCGGCAAACTCATTCGTCAACAGAGCCAAAAATCAGCAGCAGGACGATTACACGTTTTTTGAGAGCCAAATTTCTTTTCAAGAACCTGTCAAGAACCATGTTTTTCAGAGTCGAAACTGATTTGTGGCCAACTGGCTGAGCCGCCCTCAGGTCGCTAAAGAGCCGGCGATTTGCGGACCACTGACTTAGTTTTCTAAATAAGAAAACATGTTCCCATATGTTTGTAACAAAAATTTTTGCAACTTGTTATCCCAATAAGTCAGTCAAGTTGTTTTTAGTGTCAAACTCTTCATTTTCTATTAATTTTTTACAAAATTGAGTATTTTTTTTTTTTAAATTTTAAACTTTGAAACTCAACATTCAAATTCAATTACTTGTTAGAAGGCAAAGGTTTTGTGAATGCTGATCAAAAGAAAGAACGGCATGAGATTGTAAAATTCAATTTTTTAAAAGAAAAAAATTCTGTTCTTTGAGGAGGTGAATACAAATGATGTAAGAACCCTCACATAAAAACACTCATTTCAACACTAGTACATATCCTAAAAATCTGGAGTCATTGCATTTAAAATTTAAAGTAGCTTTCCAGTATAGTTACAAACTAAACACTTTACTCTGTTATAGGTAATAATAACATTATTATAATTATTATTATTAATGATATGTAATGTGCTATTTTTTAATAATAATTTTTTTTTTTGCTCTTCCGTACAACTGGGATCATAAGTGAAATGATCATCTCATTCCCCCTGGATATCAAATTGATGAAATACCTTCTATTAATATTATCATTTGTAAAAGGCACTTTGCTGAATAAAATTTAAAAACTAAATGTCTTATATTGTGTCTGATTGAAATGAATTGTAGAGCAGCATTTGTAAACGCTTTAAAGAAAAAAAACGGGACATTAAAATGACAGTTTCCGCTGAAAGCCTTCATCCGCCGACAAAGTAAGAACTGAAAGAGAGTGAGAAAAAAATGAATCTTAGCTTCCCAGTGGTTGGAATAATTTCATGCGACTATGTGATTCTTTCATTCCATAAGACTTTAAACATGAGAAGTGGGCCCTTATCTTCTATATATGTTTGAACTTTGAGGATTTTTTTTGGTGCAAGATACGACACCCTGTTGTCATCTTCCTATTATGTTTGATATTGTTCGTCTTTCGCAAGCAAAGATGACCAAGTCTTCGACTTGACTTGTAGCCTTGACTTGTATTTTGTTTTAAGTAAGGGACAGTTGCTCAATTTGTCAGCCTCTCTCTTCCTTGCCTATTTGTGACGATGGCAAGACTTAGTCAAGACGACTGGAAATAGACCAGGATGTAGTGGATGACCAGCAGTGTGTCTTGTGTTTTTTTCCTTTTAGTAATTAGCTGAACTAAATATATTCAAATAATTAAAGAGTGGTCTAAACTGAGCAAATCTCACATGGATGATTTGGAGTTCAATCCCCACCAAAGCCCAGTCAAACAAAAATATCCCCAACACCCTGGGTGGATGGGACTCGTTAACCTTGGATAGCAACTCATCTAAGAGAAGGAAACTCTGAATTCAAACCCGGAGATGGAGCTTATAATCCTTGAAGAATAAATCCAGCCCTTGTGGATTTCGTCCTGGGATTTCAACACCATCGTCACATTTGACTGACTGATGCATGCCAGCAAAAAAATAATAATTAAATAACTGATCTAACTAATTTTGAAACCAAACTGTTGACCAAATAATTTAAACTCAGCATCATTCCAAACCCAAAATGTGTTAACATTTACAAGTTCATAGAAGTTTGGATAAAGGTTTTGGATGTAACATTTAAATAAAGAATATACCAAGATTAGCCAGAACATTAAAGTTCACCTGTGCTATTTTTGCACTTGTTGGTGGCAATAGTTAGCCTTTTTATCACACTGGTGGGGTGTGGACTGGTATGGAAAAACAGTGATTTTGTAACCATTACCATCAACAAGGTTTTCACTGACTCTTCCACCCACATTTATTAACTTATTGCATGTAGCTGGGAAATTGCAATTTGTAGAAGCTGAGAATCAGCTTACAATTGATGTACATTACTTAAAGATTCTTTCTTAATTAAATAAATGTACACCACAGTCATACCAGTAAGAGAGAGCCAAACACTAAATGCTTTTCTCACAATTCTCTTTATTTCAAAGCATGGTACACACATTATTGCTATGGACAGACTGAAATAGACTTACTAAAAACAAACTAAGTCCTGTGGGTTGGAAAAGGGAAATGAAATTAAGATGGGTTCAGTTTAAATGCAGTTCAGATTTTTAAAAAATAGAAAAATAACAAAGTTGAACCAACAAACACACAGTTGGCTTTCTCCTCACCTCCTTGATTTTGATTGATTAATTATTGCAATAATATTGAACATCAACTAAAATGGGTCATATGCCTAGCAAATATCTTATCTCATTTAACAATGCAGGGTATGCCTTATGCTCAGTTCTTATGATCAAATTTTGGTCAAATTTGCATCAAATGTCTTTTTGAAAGCACTATTTACTATTTGCTTTACTAAATTGTGCCCTTCAAAAAGAAATTTGAATATGAGCACAAAACTAATTTTTTTTTTTTTTAGATATCAAGAAATTTAGAGAGTACACTCCCAACTTCCTGTGACAAAAGAGAAAAAGAAATTAGCTAATAATACATAATAAATAATACATAATAATTTAGTCTTTAATGATGCATTCATGGAACATTGGGACAATTTTGTCCAGCTAATTTATATTAAGGAATCAATAGTTTTATGGTTAGTCAAATATGTAGGAAACCAGCAAATAAAGAGTTCTGTTTTTAAATAAAAAACTTTCTTTACTACTTGATTAATAATTACAAATAAAAGTTGGGATAAATGTCTTGATTAATTAAGGCTTGAGTTACATTATTTAAATTGCTTGAAAAGTTCTGTTGAATATAAAAAAAAAATAAAAAAAATAATCATGTTTCTTTAAGTCTTGAATTGCCTCGATGTTAAAGACTTTTAAAAATGATTTCATCTGGTGAGGGTTTAATCATGACACAACATGTAAAGGTCACAGAGTTACAGATGTAAGAGAGTTGCACATCACAATGGTCTCATTGTTCTAGACACTCAGAACAAGCTGTAGAGGTGGTGGATTTTTTGTTGTTTTAGAATTATAATTTGTTTCCTTGACACATTCTGTCAAATCATGGTAAAAGAAGACTAGCATTCCTATGTTCACAATCAATTCATGGACATTTATTTACAAGATTTCATTTTAATATATTTTATCCATTTAGCATTTTAGAATGCCTGATAAATTTATAAAAATGTTTTTAAAAAGGTTTTTTTTTTTTTTGTATTATGTTACCTGAGTTAAATTAAATCACCACATTTAGTAGGCATTTATTTACTTACAACTTTCAAAGGATTCATGTAAAAGAAAAAATTTTTTTTTAAAAACTTCAACAAATTTTGTATTTACTTAATAAATATTCATATCCTATAACAGGGGTGGAAAAACTTTTGTAGCTGCGACAGATTCAAGAGCTAACAGAGGCATAGGAGCCATCACTGTGAGTATAAATAACTCAGGTCTACAAATCTTATTGCATGAATATTTTTACAATAAGAAAAAAGAAGAATACAATTTGTGGTGAAACAAAATTTTTTGTCCATATGCCAAGCATGCAATAAAATATTCAAATCCTTGGCCCAACTTGGAATCATTGACATTCTTTGAAAAATGCATGCAAACAGTGCTAATAAAAACCTTCCTGTTTTGCTTGAAATTGACTCAACACAATTTGAAATTGTTGATCTTTTTAAAACCAACAAAAAAATTAAATACATTATGAAGGGTAATACATTTACTTCTCATCTGATTAAAAAAAATTAAACGGCACATCTACTATAACTATAACATATGTAAACAATCAATATGAAACCAGCCAGCACGTGTGGGTGTACAAGCAGAGAGCCTTTGAATGGATAGAGCCACATCAAACATAAGACAACATCAGACTTCTCGCTGCTTGTCAGTGTTACAGGTACATTTATACATAGATCAAACCTCTCAGGGGGAAAAAAACAAACTCTGTATAAATATCAGGTCATACATAGATTTAGCCCTGTGTTAACTATTGAACGTTTAATTAACATAGCCAGTAAATATTAGCTGGCTCCATGGACCTCTGATGAGAATTTTCATAGACAGAGACTGACATATGAAAATAAAAAACTGTACACAGCACAAGCTAAACTTGTTTAAACTTTTTTATCCTTTTCACAAGGCAGACTTACAAGTATTAAAAAAAATCAATGACTAGTTCTAAGGCATCGGTTCTCAACCTTTCTAATGCAGCAACCCTTTAATACAGCGCTTCTAGTTGTGGCGACCCCAAACCACAAAATTATTTTCATCGATACTTTATAACTGAGAGTATATGTGTTTTCAGATGGTCTTATGCGACCCCTGTGAAAGGGTCATGCGACCCCCAAAGAGGTCGGGACCCACAGGTTGAGAACCGCTGTTCTAAGGACTCGATCAACATGTCCAATTTTGATCCCTGGCCCAGGAACTAGGTTTCTCCAAGGGTTGAGTCAAGTTGCCAGCCCAGGTCATGCAGTAATATAGCAACACGCTGATTATAAAATTAAGTAGGCCGGTCAACAGATTGTCATCTAGAATTCACATATATATATATATAAAGTATGTCAACAGTTTGTAGATGTAAAATTTCTCAGTTCAACTCAAAGCCACAAGTTTTGTCAAAACACCTGGGTCAGCAGTTCTCAACTTGTAGGTCGTGACCCCTTCAAAGGTCGCGCGACCCTTTCCCAACTCATATACTCTACAGTCATGAAGTAGACACAAAAATAAATTGGTTGCTGGGGGTCGCCACAGCATGAGGAACTGTGTTAAAGGGTCGCGGCCTTAGAAAGGTTGAGAACAACTGATCTGGGTGATCAGATTGTGTGGGCCAGTAAGTTTAACAGAATAGCAAAACAAATGGAGAAGTGATTTACAGCCCTGGTGTCATTAAGGTTTCACAACAGACAGAATTAATCAGATGGCAAGACAACTGACAGGAATAAGAAAAAACCCCACTGTCATGGCTTTTTGCTGTCATTGAGTTTTGGTTTAAACAGCAAGCACTACTTTCACACTTAAATACTGCACAAATCTGTATAATAAAAAGTAAGGCGTCCCATGTAGTCTTCATGATTCGCTCTTTTTAGACACTCACTTCTCTACAAGGTAAATACAATCTTAAAAAATATAGAGGTTTAATTTTTTATTTTCCTTTTCATCTTCAGCTCATTAAGAAAGGTAATACTGTTCCATGTAAGTAAGGCAAATTGTTAGCAAAGTGTCAGGTGAATAAGAACAGCAGATGGGAGATTTTTACCATACAGGTGATTTCCTATCACAATACACCACTATAGATTGAACCCATCTCCAGTAATTGTTATCACAACTGTTTAGAAACTCTGTGTGATAAAACTCTTCTTAGTCATACAAATGTTTGTAATATATATATATATTTATGTATACATTTATGACCAATAACAGTGCCGTATTTCAATATCATGTCAAGCGCAAATTTAAGCAGGCGACAGTGTCAGGTCTGATAATACAATCGTTTACATTGTATACCATCTATATGTTGTAGTTGAAGTACGTTTAAGTGCAGCAAGTGGACCATATTGATTTAAGAGATGGACCTGGGATTGAGTTACAGCCTAGGCAATAAATACAATCCTCTGACAATCCATTATTATTGAGGATGTGTGCTCCTCTTTATTACAAAAATGTCTGTAAAAGGACACTTTATCCATTCAGGATTTTAATTTGGATGCAGGAAATAGATTAGACAAAAAAGATGATGTATTGTGATAGTACTAGTTTCAATCTCACACCATAAACAAACTTTTAGTTTCAATGCTTGAAACCATGGCCACAAATGTGACCACAACCAAATAACAAAAAACAGACACGTTTAAGGGTTCTATCTAGCATGGCATAATCTTGTTGGCTCAATGACAGGTCATATAAAAAAAAGCAGTGAGGAAGCAGTACACATCAATCCAATTCTGTGTGGCAGTAAGTGAGGCTGAACTCGTCTAGCAAATAAGAAACATTAAAAAAAATTCCTTGAAATGAACATCTGCCCTGAACAAAATCCAATCACGAAACTTTCAATGAATGATTGCTCTCCGAGTGTATATCAACCATAAGTTAACGCAGTTGTTAGAAATAATTGGCTCATGCTGTACAGCTTCCACAAACTGGAATTAATTTATGAAACTCTGAGGATGACATCACTGCCACAATTGTCCATATTCTCATGTGTTTAAGATTTGTGAGTTTATTCTAAAGTCACACTGTTTCTCAAGATATTAATTTTGATCTTTTTGTGAGTAAACATCTGATCTTAACAGATGCAACTAATCGTTTGCATTGTTTCCCAAACTTTTATATATTCAGCAACCCCCTACAAAATATTTGACTAGTCTAGCAGCCCTACAAATTGTTTTACTAAGTTAGAAAACTAATTATGCATTTTCAAAATTAGAAAACAATGGACTTCTAAACTCTTTTTTTGAATAGCAAAGGGAAATGTAGAAATTAAAAAATAAATTTGTGACTTATAACAAAATGTAAAATTTTTATAAAGAAAGGTTTTAAAATATATATACATTTATTTCATATTTTAAAAACTTTTGTCAACAGACCTGTTCACTCTTTCTTAAACTGATCACAAATATTTGATTAACATGCGATGAAATGGCAAGATACTCCCTGTTTGCTGCCAAGCCTGGACAGACACAACAAACAGATCTCTTCATACACCAACAAGGGTTGTATAAATAGACAGCAGGCTATAGACTGTGACTGTAATAAAAGGTGATTTGCCTGACTAATGTTGATTGTAAAATCATGGAATGTATCATAAAATTGTCTTTTTTTCTTTGGCTCAATATTTCATCAAAAGCAGAATTCAATTTTATATTTTTGTAAACTTTTTTCAAAAGCAATTTTCAAAAAAAAAATATATATATATTTTTTAATGGAAAAATAATTAAGAAATTCATGGCAAATATTTATGAAAAAATGTATCTGTGCATTTACTTTTAAACTATGAAAGTAAAACTTGATTTTAACATCATGTTTTTGTGACCTGGAGCCTATCCCAAATGGTTCAAGTTTAAAAAATTATGAAGATTTAAGCTGTAACATGGTTAGCTAAAGTCTAAACCTGGCACTGCGTATCAGACAATTGTTTTAACATAGAGTGAACGTGTTTGAAAAGGATAAGAGATCCTAAGCTCTCCATGGCTAAAATGATGTCTCCTCATTGGTCTTTTAAACTTCATTATCTTTGAGATAGACAAAATGAATAGAACATAGACTGAAATGAGGACATTTTAGGATATAAACTCTTGCTGACTGATAGAAATGAGGACATTTTAGGATATAAACTCTTGCTGACAGATAGAAATGCTGACATTTTAGGATATAAACTCTTGCTGACAGATAGAAATGATGACATTTTAGGATATAAACTCTTGCTGACAGATAAAAATGAGGACATTTTAGGATATAAGCTCTTGCTGACATAGAAATGCTGACATTTTAGGATATAAACTCTTGCTGACAGATAGAAATGCGGACATTTTAGGATATAAACTCTTGCTGACAGATAGAAATGAGGATATTTTAGGATATAAACTCTTGCTGACAGATAGAAATGTGGACATTTTAGGATATAAACTCATGCTGACAGATAGAAATGATGACATTTTAGGATATGAACTCTTGCTGACAGATAAGATAATTGTTGATTTTCTGTGAAAGTTTCAGCTGTAATCCCCCCTTCAGTGCCCTTATCAATCTCTACAACAAAAAAAGCCAGTGGAATGGGTAACCATGACATATGAACATTGTTTAAAAGCCACCTGTTGATGATTACATAGTAAAAAGTTATGCCCAGAGATTAGTGTCTGGAAAAAGATTCAGGACGTGAATCTGAACATTTTGATGAACATTGGAAACCATACAAAATGACTTCATTGAACCCTCATCTCAGGTTAGTGTATATTAACTTAAATAGGGCAGAGGATGAGTGGAACAAAAATGAATTTTTTTTAATGAAAAGCATTTGATCAGCTCATCAATACCTGGCCAAATAAACATATATAACACTCTTTGATGGAATCTGAATGACCTCTAAATATTTGTACAAGAAAAACTTTATGTACAGACCGACAAAAGTATGTATAGATGTAGATGGACAGGAGTGTGCCAAAGTTGACCTCAGCTAAGTCAACATAACAGGATATTCATACAGATTTAATACACTTAGATTTTTATAGGCATGTAATCTTATCTTATTTTATCTTATATAGACATCATTTGACAGGAGATGGGCAAACCTTTGAAACTGGACTATTTCAATATGCATTATCAACAATAAGAAATCTACATGACATGAGTGCAAGATGTATGGCAATATACAGACTGAGAGGACTCCAGAATAAAACATCCTACAGGAAAGTATAAAACATAACAGAAAACATCTGATATCTTAGCATACATAGCAGAGTGTAAAATAGATGAAGCATTTTCTCCAGCTCCAGCAACAAGGAAATGTGTGATTCACAATGAAGAAAGGACGCAAACAAAACAACAATCAAAGTGTCCACAAGAATCCCTCTTCAGCAAACAAAGACCAGCACAAAAGTACAAATTAAAACGTGTGAAACGTTACAGAGACTTTGTATACGAGACTGATCCATTCACGAGCAGATTTTTCTCTTTTTTCTTGGACTCATTCCCCCAAGTTCTAAAATGTTCCCCCCAAGTTCTAAAATGTTCATCAAATTTTTATTTTTTATTTGCCTGACATAAAAGTAAATAATCTGAAATACCAGAACCATCAAGTTTATCCATTCAAATATTACATTTATCTTACCCTATACTTATTGCAATATGCAATTAAATATGACTCCTGAAATCACTGTAAGTATAAGTGGCCAGCTTCCTGGTCCACTTAAAAATTTGAGTCTAGACTCAATCGGGAATAAAAGAAAAAACCACATGTTTTGAGGGGAAAAAAAGGGGGGGCGTGATAAATTTTTTTTTTTTTTTTTTTTTTTGCGATTTCATACAGGATATGAACTAAAAAGATAAGGCGTTTGTGCTTTCAATGTAACCCTTAATGCACATAAAGCCTATTAACCAGCTGTTGCATTTACAACAGAGGCATTAAAAATTAAAAAGCTTGGATGTTTGGATGAACTGCTTGTGTTTAGCCTAGCCGTTGTCAAACTGTGGGTCCCAAACCCATTGGGGGTCCAACAATCCTTACAAAAAGGTCGCCTAAGACTATAAGAAAACACATATTTATGAAGAAGCAACAAAAATAATTTTATGGTTGGCGAGCACCACAACACAAGGAGCTGAATTAAATGGTCCCAGCATTAGGGTGTTTGAGAACCACTGGTTTAGACTATCACAATGACATATTATTTCTTAAAACTGATTCTTCATCTAATCAACATAATGTTTTGGTGTCTTAGAGATCAGAACCATTCCATGACTTCTGGGGGCCTCTGTTTATTTTAGGTTTTGTCCTGCCCGCATTAAAAAGTTAACAATTAATTTTTTTTTCCGCATCTTAACTTTGGGCCCCCATTAATATCGGAGACCCACAGCTGCAGCAAGAAATGCAGGACCCAAGTTAAAGAAATAATAATTTTTAAAACATGATTAGTTGTTAAATATTAATAAAGCAACTCTTTTTTGAATCACATCAGTATGAGAAGTCACTCTAAACACAAGTTTAGTAAGAAATCTGCGAAAATTTTAACACAAATGAGATGATTTCAAATGCAGCTGAACCAAAAAGTAATTGTTTCAAAAGAAAATGTTGTTGTTGTTTTAAAGGGGTCAAACTGAAAGGAGATAAATAATTTTAAAAAAAAAAACATTCATAAAAAAAAAACATGGTGGGACCCCTTGGGTTTCTCACCCCCTCATTTCACACATGATACTTGAGAACACATTTTAAATGGACTTGTTTTTTGATTAAGCTTAAGCAGGCTTTATGCGATAAAATTTAAGATGTTCATAAATAAATGCAAAAACGAAAGGGTTGAAATAAGTAAACATTAAATGCGAGTAAATGAACGGTCTTGGGGAAAAAGAGGGTGGTGGGGGGGGGGGGGGGGAAGGGATGAATACAATAAATAGAGTGATATTTATTTTGTTTAAGGATTTGATCCAGTAGATATCTTAATGAAATGACAGACCAGAGTTAAGCACCAAAGTCAAATCAAATTTCATAGTGTTTCGTGTTATACAAACAATATCTGAAGAGTCCACATGTGCGTGAAGATACAACATTTGTGTTCATGGAATTAAAGTTTTGATATCATTTTTTTTAACCTGGCAATCATTTTTTCTTTAAACTGTAACTGTTGTGATCTGTATATGGAGAAGAATTAGTAAGGGTCAAATTTAAACCTGTTAAATAATTCATCCTTGCAACCACAATTCCCTTGTTCAGCAGTTTCGCAGTAGAAAAAGGGGGCCCACTAATCAGCCAACAGCAACTTTAAGACTACTAAGTGCATTCCAGGTCCAGATGTTAAATAATAAGAGATAAACCAACAAAAAAATCAGAGTGGTTGACCGCATTGTTTCAATGTGGATCAATCCATTCCCCAAACAGACAGCAGCTGTGAAAATGGCCAGAAAAAGTTTTAAATTTCAAGCCCAATGGAATAAAAATGCAGCTGAAAAAATGAATGTTCAGTTCTATAACCTCAGAGGTTAATCCCAGATGAAGTAGAAATTAATTGATGCACAGAAGGTGAAAACACAATGAGGCGGCCGAAATTGCAAGTAAGACCAAATGTCGAGATGCGGTCCGCAATACATTGTTAGAATGTTCCGATACTATTTCAGAAGAAAAAAACTCCCTTGCAGATTTTATATTGTAAAATTAACAACTGTAGATATTGCAATAATAAAATTAAATTTTAAGATATAAATTAATAAATATATAACGGTATATTTATCCTAGTGATAACATTTTGATGATGGCAGGCTCAGGAAAAATTAAAAATAAGAGATCCACATGTATTAAATAGATAGATTTTTTTTTTCCTCAAGAGTAAATACATAAAAAAAAAATTATGCCACAGATTCTTATAATTATAATACTTTAAAAACTTGGACACACCTCATTCTCATATTAGAAACTCACCATCTGATCCATCTCTGAGGCCAAACAAAAGCACATATTCAAAAAGATCATTCTGGATGGTAACACTATAAAGCTCTCACACACACTTCAACCAAACACACCCGAATTGTCAAAGTCCTCTTAGGATAGTTCCCTCAAAAACTTTGCAGCACAGTAAAATATCTGCTCCAGGAATCCCCATTTTTTAGGCCATCATTCAGGTGATCTTCAGTCTGTCCGCCTGGCCAGCCGACGTATCAATGTCCTGGGAGCTGACTGATCACTCAAAGAGTTATTGTTGTCACCACTTGAATCTCCTTCCTTTTTCAGCTTGGCTGGTATATCATGCTTCACATCCTGTGCAGGGAGAAACATTCATTACTTGGTGTTCAAGTTGGCCAGAGCTGGATTCCAGAAATTTTTGCAGTGTGAGTTACAATGATGCAATTAATGAGATGGTAATAAAATATCATTCAAATTCAGGGGTTCTTAACACTTTTTTGTTGGTGCAGTGTTTCCAAAAGGGAGTTGGTGCAGCTTACCTTCCACAAAACAGAATTTTTTGAAATGCTTGAAATAAAATTTTGAACTCCTCTGTGATTTCTCTTCCGTTTACATCACACGTACTGCTAGCTCCAGTGGCAAGTTGCCAATGTTTACAAATGGGAAATGAGTCACCTCAGTAGGACACAAAGCCAGGTCTAGTTTTACCCAATGCTGAGACTACAATCATTGAACATGATTACAGCGTTCCCCCCTCAAACTATAGGTTGGTTGTGATGAAATAATCCACTATTTAAAATATTTATTTTTTCTATACATCATCAATCTGATGCATTGTATGGAGCTAAGTTCTCCCCAATTGGTTTGTGTGCTCAGATTAATTCATTTTATGTGTACAGCTTTTAAAGGGACTCTTTGGTGCGGTCAATGCTAAACTTAGGCCTCATTATTACATAAACATAAGTTTACTTCATTTATTTCCTGTAGAGTTAATCATTCATAAGACCCGAAAACGTCACATTGCATTACGTCCATATTTTTTGACAATGTTTTCATATAATATCGCTTCTAACAATGTATTTACGCATGTATATAGCAGTAACAATTTGTAAAATCTTTCTCAAAATGTTTTCATCTAGGTCAGGGGTCTCAAACTTGCAGGCCGGAAGATGATATTTTGCGCCCCCCTACTTGACAGCAAAATTTAGTGTTAATGCGGCCTGTGCGTTTCCCCCATTCTCATATCTATAATGTAATCCCCCCCACGACGGTTTCAGTCAAATCTCACCGACTATTCTAATTCTGCTTTTTATTATGATTGTGTAAATTGTGGGCAATCTGACACAGTACCAAAGAATCTCTATTTCTGCTTATGTGTACGAGTGACCAATGAGGGAAATTCCAAGCATGTCAGCTTGGTCACTTTCAAAATAGACTTAGTCAAAATGCCTTTCTGTGATAAAAAAAACAATCAAAATTCATTCTCCCTACAATAGCATCTTCCTTCACATCAATAATTCATAAATATTGCCTGTCCCTGCCTTCTGTTTGAACACGTTTTAGTTTTAAAATGGCCCCTGGGAATTGCCATATTTTTGTTTTTAGTTTATCCATTTTCGTCTTACCAGAAGCTCATTATTTTCATAACATTTATTGGCTGAATATTTTTATTCACTGGGTATTTTATTTTCTTCCTAAGGAAAAAATGCCGTTAACAATGATACGCAATGTGACGGCCTCGTTTATGAAAACCCTTATGTTTTTATTTGTTAAAAATAAAGGTTGAGCAGATTGCAACAGTTGTTTTGTGGAATACTTTTTGGGTCCCAGTCTCACTCAGACTCTACCTCCTGAGGGCCCCCCCCCCCCCCCGATAATTTGAGTTCGAGACCCTTAGTCCAGTGTAAAACCCACTATGCTGGTTCACATTAGCGTAGAAATACAGAACAGCTGTTGAGAGATTGGCCAAATGGAATACCAAAATGTTCTATTAACAGCTTAATGAGACTGGCCAGACTGTACACCCGGATGTTCTATTAATAGCATTCCGCCACTAAATGACAAAACTTATTTGTGGAGTTTGGCTGGAGTTGATGTTCTGGCTCAGCCAGTATGACATATCATGGAATGCTAACATTTCAACAGAGCAGATTTCAATCTTATCATGGTCTCTATCTTAAGTAGACACTGAGCCTATCAGTAGCTATTTCCCAGCATAAAATTGTAAAACCTTCAGGGTAATTAACTGATTGTTAGAGTCCCACAAGTTATCAAAAGCCAAGCAGTCTATTAAACTCTGAACTCACTAATAACAATTTTGAAATGAAACATCTATAAAGAGACACAGAGTTACGGATTTAAAATATTGAGCTGCATTCACTTTAAAAAAAAATTTCAATGAAACATCCATAAAGAAACACAGTTATAGATTTTAAATATTGATTTACCTTCAGGATGTAAAACTTAAGCACAGTCCAGATTACAAGGCATGAGGCACCAAGGATCCAAAATACAGCGATCGGGCCAGGCAGCGGCTTAGTCACTGTGTTCCAGTCAAATTTCAGCACTATCAGAAACTCAGTAATGATGATGGCAGCAATGACCCATGACTGGCGACCAAACTTCTTGCAGTTTCTAGAGACATGCACACACAGAATCATGGAGTTAGGAAAGTTATATAACTGTGACATGAAATGATAAATCTAGAGCGGAAACTATGGAAAATTACATAGTGAATTTGCTTCTATAATTTGAAATAAGTGTCGATACAAAAGAATGAGAATGCATTAGTCAAACTTTTTAGCAGTATTGTGGGTGTGTTTTTTGTTTTAGATTTTTGTTAAAATATTGTAAGAAAGAATGGTAAGCATTTTCCAGTGAATGTTACATTGGTGACCCCATTAGTTAATGCCGAATTTGAAAATGGATCATGGGAATAATAAAAGATAATTAAAATTAAGGAGCTTTTATGTCAGAGCACTCATTGAGCAAAACCACTAGTGCTACTTTGTGCTTTGAAACGAGGGAGAAAAAAAGCTACATAAAGATTTCTTGCAATTTAGTAATTCTAAGCACAACAAGGACAATAAACACATCAAACAATATCTAGTGTCTCATTTACTTGTTGGTGTCTTGTACTATAGAAACCACCTCATTTATTATTAATAAACATTTTTTTTCCCTTCTAGAATTTCTTCAACTTCAATTTTCTTTAGCATATACAATTCTAATCCTTTTAGTAAGAAAATCATAACCACTTGGATTATTAAATGTCCGGTATTGACCCATTCCTGCCAGATGCAATTAAACTAAATGCCTCTTATGGGGCGCCCCACCTGCTGCATCCTAATACACTTCTCTTATAGATAGTTCATAAACCCCCCCCCCCCCAAAACTTCAGAGACGGCATAAATCTGTGTCATTTCAAAAAAAAAAATATTCATTTTTCCAGCAGGAAAGAGTTAATGGACTATTTTGCATCCCCCAAAAAATACATATCTGAAAGTGCCATAAATTTGCTGAGCTTAAAATAAGACCATTTGTTTAAGTTCCCTGAGACTCCCATAAGATCATTTCCCACCGTCTTGTGTGAAAACACTGGCTTACGGATCATCCAAATACTGAAAGACTTCTCTCATAGCAGCGGCTCCCATAAAGAGGAAAAAGACCAGTCGACTGAGACACAGATAGTGCTCCGGTGGAATCCACAACACAAATTTCAGGTAAAATGTATTCAGTTCGGCAAGCAAAAACTGAAAGTGCAAAAATATACCCAATTTTTTCTTTTGTAAAATGAACAGGCAAAAAAAAAAAAAGAGAAAAAGTGAATAAGACATGCTTAAAAACTTAAATGTCTTCTAATTTTTTTTTTTTTTTTACTAATCATGCAGATGAGAAATTTAGTAAGTCCGGCTTTAAAATAAAAATCTACAACATGAGGAGAAAATGTAAAAAAAAATAATAAACCTACAATAGCTATAACAAATAACATTGAAAACCATCGTTTGAGGCTTGATGTGGGCTTCCAGTCATAGTCCATCCAACTGTGCGGCGTAAATTGCTGAGCAAGTCTCTTTAACATGCCCCTAAACAGAGTCAACAAATTTATAATATAAACAATTCATATATAAATAATTATGAAATTAACTCATTAGCTGCCGCGCAACACACATACTAAAAAGCACAGACCAGCGCATTGTGCGTTGTTTCAATATCATGGTTGTTTCTTTTCCCTCTGTTAATCTTTTTAAGAGCTTTTTTTTTTAAATAAGACTTTTACATAGAAGAGTGGTACTTCATTGTTTATGAGCGAAACCAAGGTTTATTTGTTTGTATTTGAAGAATTATTTTATTAATATTCTTCTATGGCTACTCTCGGCTCTAGTGGGGTGAGTAAGTTTTCTAGACGATTAAAAGATAATAATTGATGGACTGCATTATAATTCTAGACGATTAACAGCTCAAAAAGCTTTGGAAATATTTTATACTTTTTCTTTTGATAGTGAAGTTGATTTAGATTTAGATCCATTGCATGATTCCGATAGTATTAGTTTTAGAGGATTTGAGTAATAGCAGTGAAGTTGATATATGCCTACATCAACAGGTTTCGAATATCATTTTTTCACATTTGAAGTTTCTTCTCTGTTACTTATTTTAGTTAAACTGAAGAAAAAAGTTTACAAACATATATTCAAAGCACAACTTCTTTTTCTTCTGAAAAAATGTTATTTTAATGTTACGTTCTAAACAACAATTTTAGTAAATATTTATGAAAAATGTTTTCATCTGTTACATGTTAATACTAGTATAATAAATATGGAACTAACCTGTATGTTGGAATGTTCCACATTCCCCGCCAGTGGTATGGCTTCATGCTCAAATAGTTCAATGTTTTCATTCCTAAATAGATGCCTAAACCATTGCACAGAATGGCATCCATGATCCACTGTCAAGGACAGAATCTCAAATCATTTAATTGTCCATTTTTTAAAATAACACTGACTTCTAGAAGACAAAAAAAAATCTAAAATGGCCGGAAAATATAACCATACAAAAGCAAATACATTTTTAGAGAAAATTTATTGGTTCAATTTAAATGTAAGAATGTTGTTGGCAGCACACATTTACATTTGTTTTTGTTCTTGTTTTCTTTACATACATTTTTTTTCCCTTCTTAAAGTATTAAGACTTGATTTAGCTTTTACAAAAGCATATGTGTGTATTCTTGCAACATGTAAATATTTTGTTATACATATATATACATAAAAGGGTTGGGATGGGAGATTCCTTACATGGTCCCACCAACATTCACTGAAGTTGGGCAGCTGATGTTCCAAAGTGTATTCCAAAATCTCAAACATTATGCTCAAAACCATGCACAGCCACCAGTCTCGTAAAATCAAAGTCTGGAAAAAAAATTTTTTTAATTAAGTTGGGAACAGCATCGTCCATCAAAAAATTAATATTATTTAGTTTGGATTTTCAGGTCGATGAAAACAAGTTTAAACATAATGCTAACTTCCATCTACCACCTGGCAATGCTCAGACCAGTGACAGTGGTACAGTGAATGGTATTCATTTCAACAGCAAGTACTTACTTTGAGCCACCAACCAAAAAAGTGTGTGGGAACAAAACCATCAAACTTGTCCTGATAAGAAAAACAAAGGGTCAGACATTTTTGTTTTTCCAATCAGTTTTCAAATAATGGTGATCGTAATGGACATGCATCAAATAAAAGTTGTTTTATTTATATTATTCCTTTGCTTTTAAATTTTTTTTAATAAATAGTTTTATGAATGGGATTTTTTAGCATAAAAAATGAATGATGGATTTATGATGGTTCAGAAGCACCTACCCACATATTGTGGAAAGGATCTGTATGGTTGTAGTCATATATAAGGCAATTGCCGCCATAGTCTTTTTCTGGGAGAGGCTGTCCCAGAGTTCCATCAAAATGTCTCAAGAGGACACGTGCTGAATGGACATCCTGAGAAAGTCGCAAAATAGATTCTTATTAATATCTTAAATAAAGTGAATAATCCCAGTTCACAACACATTTAAAATCTCAAAGCTTATTCAAAAGATCCTCAGAGGAAAATATTTCCCAAATGCTAAAATAATTATCTGAAGGCACTCATCAACCAATGCAATCTATTCTAAATTTTTCTGACAAACAACCCAAGCAAATACTACTTAATAAATGTAGATCTAAAAATAGCAACAGTATCTTAATGTTTTGAAAGATATATTTTTTTGACATTTTACAATCACAACCACTTCAGTAATTATACTAAATAAGCACAAGCAATAATGAGCTTTTTGGACTTTTCACAGTTGACAGTTAAAAAAATAAAATTGTGACAAATAAACTTTCTGACCATGACCTAAAATTTATAAGCCATTATTATGTACTTCATAAAAAAATTCACGCACCTGAAACAGCAGAAAGACC
Organism: Omphiscola glabra; assembly: GCA_964017045.1. Taxonomy (NCBI): domain Eukaryota; kingdom Metazoa; phylum Mollusca; class Gastropoda; family Lymnaeidae; genus Omphiscola; species Omphiscola glabra. Next base: position 15,523,266 of record OZ024802.1, read on the forward strand.
AATGATAATTCATAGACTATGCTCATGCATAGAATCAAACGCCATAGTACTGAAAAAAATAATAATCAATATTTAATAAATAGTTTAAACAAAACTTCCAAAACTCACAAAGTTGTAATTTAAACAAAAACTATTATGTAATAATAAGGGCAGTTTATGTGACCCTATATCCAGGGGCATATTTAATATAACAGGCACTTAGGTCAGGCTTTCCATGCAGCTTCTGATATACTGAAAGCTGACATGCTGAAAGCTGATAATGAGTCATTCTTCTTATCTTAACATATCCATGTTTGATTAGGTGGACTATATATATATACATATAAAATTCAACTTGAATATTGATTTTGTTCAGCCCACCAAAAGTAGGAGTAAATTGTGTTAAATTTTTGGCCAGCCCCAATGCATAACTATATATTAAGCAACTATTAAATAACAAAAGATCAAAGAACTTACTAGGATGAGGTCTTATAAATGGACCATCTGGTGTGTTGATGACTCCAAAGAACAAGAAAGCCAAAATAATGGCAAAAAGCCCTCTGATGAAAAGCCAAGAATAAGTTTGTACTTTCAGTTTTAAACAAAAATCAAAAGCAATTTGTAATTAGACAATTTTTACATGGCATAGACATAAAGATTGTTGGAACCTTCATTAGAACCTGCCTAACCTATATGCAAAGGCCAAATGCTTTCGATATATGGTGAACAATGGCAAACAGTGCAGGTGCATTTCGCAAAAGCCGAAAAATCCTGACAAATACTGAAATATTGCAAACAGTTTTTACTCTTTTTTTTAAAAATCCAAAATATATTAAAAGCCAAAAGTTTTGTCTTAAGCAATTGAGCATTAGATAAAAATCATGTTTAGTGTTTTTCCTCTAGTTCTATGAAATCAAAAGAAGATTTACTTTAATTTTAAAATTAACTTGAAACTGCAGAGCTGAGAAATGTGTAAGAAGACACTTGAGACTAAAGTTGGTCATCAGGGCAATATGGCTTAAAATGAGCTGATTTGCTTGACCACTGGTTCAACAACTTTCTTTAAGTGAACAGTTGTAAACTTAACACAACTGCCTGATAAAGAATAAAATGTATTAATAATTTAGCAGCAATAGGTGAAACCATTTTTACAAATACTAAAGCTGAGACAAGGCCAAAAAAGCAGCTGAAACATTTAAAACAATTTTTCGTCTGATTCCCTTTATAAATAGTCTAAAGCCAAGTCAATGTAATTATTTATCAGCACAAGTTAATCCATCTCAGGCAAGTTTTTTCTTAAGTAGACATAGATAAGTTGCTCTATACCAGGGGTGGGCAAACTACGGCCCGCGGGCCGCATGCGGCCCGGCCCGGCCCGGCCTTGAAGGCATTTAGAAATTTTAAAAAATTACTATGTTTTTAAGTTATTTTGTTGAATTTTACAGAATTTCATGCACCGTTATGATTTTTAAAACATTTTTGATCAAATTTCTTTCTAATTTTCATTTTTTTAAACAGTCCTTGACCTTTGTCATGTAATGCTAAAATGCGAAACTACCGATTTTAATATAGGGAAATGTTTATCGATATTTAAAAATTGGACATAATATACATGCTGCCCCCCAATAGCTTTACCTTTGTCAATGTGGCCCTCCGCACAAAAAGTTTGCCCACCCCTGCTCTTTACAATAACATCCAGAACATATCCAATAATAGGCAGCATAAAAATATAACTATTTCGTTAAATTTAGATGTATAGATTAATCGAAATTTACACCAAATCGAAAATATTGGGATTCAAACATGGATTTGCCAAATATTAAAACCAATAACTTAGAACAGAAAGTGTTTACCTTGTAAGCCCAAAACATGTGAATATTTATGAGGATTTTACTTTTCTGAAGAATAATTTTGCATGGCTACAAAAAATGTGTACCTTTTTTTTTTTTTTTTTTTTTTTTTTGCAACCTGAGTTGAGTTATTATAAAGCAAAATTAACATGTCTCATTAAGTATCATTGATCCCACCTTTTAGCATTGTAATCCCTGTCAGGTGATGGTTCCTCAATGAGGGCGACGTAAACCAGTACTCCACTGAAGACAACAAGAGCTGAAATAGTGTGAGCTCTCCTGAAAGAAAAATAATCAAGATAAGACCATGTCTTTAAAGTAATTCGGAAATAATTTAAAATATTTTAACTCGAAAAAAATAAAACTTAATCTCTTCAGGTAGCATTTAAAGTAAAGAACAGCTTTGTGCATTCTTCAGTCTACAAGTTTTATTAATTAAGATTTAATGAAATAGGCCATTTAATAAAATTTTGCCAAATGCTTGTCTTGCATCCAGTTTTTTTTATAATAATTGATTATATTAATACAATCTTTGACAAGCTTGTTACTTTATACTTGTATAAAAATTTCAAAACTGTGTTTTCTATCATACCAAAAAAATGTTAAAGTGCCATCATCATAGAAATCCTTATGAATGCGTTTCTCCGTTTGCCAATCATGTGCAGTTTGAGTGTGCAAAGCCACAATGTCTTGCCCATTTAATCCATTTTCATTTTTTTCTTTTCTGGCGGAAGCCATTTCATATCACCTAAAAAAACAAAACAAAAAAAAGATAAACAAAACATAAAGGTACTTTTAAAAATATGAAAAACATGTATCTATATTGTCCCAAAAGATGAATGTGTGTTTCTTCTTCTGTGCCTTTTCAACTCTCCCAGTGGAGCTTAGGCCAGTAACAATTCTCCAAGCCCAACAGTTACTAGCTAGCTTTTCTAGCTCACTCCATATTATTGTTGACACCTCTTGACCAGGGAATTTTTGGGTCTTCCTATTCCTCTTGATCCTTGAGATATATTTGCATTTAACAAATTATGTCCAGCCATTGAAATATATTTAAATATATGCCCTTACTGGTCAGTTTTCACCCTTTTCATAATGCAATCAAATTTTGAGTTCATTGAATGAAATAAGCTGCACTACTTATTAAGTCATTAACAATGTACACTGTAATTAACATTGACCTTATCTGCTGCCTAAACCGATATTCAAATAGTACAACATCCTGTTTTTTTTAAAGAATTGTGTCCCTTTTTTCAAAACAATCACTATGAAAACTGGTTTGACAACAATAGGTTAGTTTTTTATGTTCTTAAATTATGTTAACATGTTCTTAGTTTAAACTGTTAAGTTAAATATAGCCCTATGTTATTAAGAGTGTAAGTTTGTAGGCTATTAATAATTTTTAATAAATCTTTTAATGTTGAAACTGGGGTTTCCAATTCCAGATTTAATAATAAAAGCCATAACTATTCATTTTACTTAAACCTAGGCTACTAAGCATGAACATTTTAATTTACTTTAATAATCAAAGTATGATGCCATTCATTGATCACTGATGTGATTTTTAATATTTTTAAGTTATAAGGTAAATTTTAAGGTTTTATAATTTTTAAAAAAAAATTGGCTTTAGTATCATTATTGATACCATGCAGGCCGTGCTCTATACTCAATTTACAGCTAAAACGATGCATCTTGAAATTGACATGAATTGTAACAGGTCTTGTAAAAAAATACTCTTAATCTAACTATCCATTATTTAACTATTTATATTTTAACTATTTATTGACTACTGAGTGTTGTCATAAGCCCTATTCACTCAATGATTTATTGATTTTTGACAGTTTTGATTATGGAACAGAATCCTTCTCTAATTCTTCAGATTGATTTTGAATCCAGATAAATGAATAATTGAAGAATGAATCAGATAGGCCTAGATCAGGGATCACCAAAATTTTTTCACAGCAGCCGAATAACTGACAAAATGACAAGCGCAGGAAGCATAATCATTAAGTACATTTCGACCACGCCCCCTTTTAAATGGCAGAAGATTACATTATTTAAGAAATATTTCAATATGACCACTATTTAACATCAAAATATTTGATAACTTGTGTTTTATAATGAACTTAGAAGTAATTTAAACAAGAATATTTTAATTTAAGTTTTAAAAACCCCCGTAGAGTTCTTACTATAAATCAGTGATTCCCAAAGTGGTCTATATCGACCCCCAGGGGTCTACGACAACTTGCAAGGGGTCTATGTCAGCGGAAAAAAAAATTGGGGGTCCATGAAATGAAAATGGGGGTCGACAATAGTGGATCTCATGTAAGCAGGTCGTGACTTCTATTTTGACATTTCACTAATGGAATAATCCACATACACAGATAGTACCTTTTAAACGCTTATACATTAATAGTTTCCTTTTTTCAAAGTTTTAGCAATTGGTATTATAATACTTCTCTATCTGTTATTTTATGTAGCAGAAAGTAAATTTTAATTTGGTTCGTTTTAATTTAAATTTAATCAATAAATATATAAAACTTAACATGTTTTTAAAAAAGTTTTTCACACTACACTTCACTACCGTTATAAATTTAAATCTTTCAAAGTGAGTAGCACTATACTGGCTGTCAAAAATACATTTGAAGTTAATGAATTTGCAAAAAATCAATATCAGGTAAGCAGGGGGTCTACCCAAAACCGAAAAACATGGCAAGGGGTCTACGAGACAAAAAAGTTTGGGAACCTCTGCTATAAATGATCATAATTTGCTGTGCACAAAACATTGTCATGGGCAACCATTCACAGTCACTTGCATGAGCTATTTTCATAGTTTCATCCATAAGAGAATGAATGTGCCATGTGAAAACACTATTAAATCATTGGTCATAGAAAGCTTTAGTTAATCATGTGCAAAAGGTGAAAGTTCAAAATGAGTAGTCCCACACAAGTATTATTTTTAAGGGATGCCTTGCCTTACAATGCCTTATAAGACTATATACTATATATAATGGACACTACACTTGGTAAACAAAACATTGATATTAAATTGATATCGTATTTAATGTAATAATGTATATTACATATTACTTGTAATTTATTTATAATTGCAGAATATTGTTAAAATTAATTTTATAATTAGAACTTAAAATTCTTAGCATTAGTGATTAATCCTGAGATAAAATGTACATTAAATTATCTATAAACAAGAGTTATTGTGCATGATCAGCTGAATGGGGTCACAAAATGTGAAGGTGCAGTCCATGTCCATGCCATAGTCAAACAAACTCACACTTTCAAAAATTCATACCTCAAAAAGTATTAAAACTAAAGCTAGAAAGTTGAATCTGGTTTCATATCTTATTTGAAATTAGCTTTATATGACTATAATCTTTTTATAATTTTTTTGATTTTCTTTTTCTTTTTTTACAGAAGTATGTAATTCTAAACATAATATTTTAATTGTATCACAGAGTCTCATGATCAATGCATTTTATCAAACAAATTCAAGTATGGTTGGCGGGCCTGATGAACTAACGTCGCGGGCCGGATCCGGCTTGCGGGCCGTAGTTTGATGACCCATGGTCTAGTTGAAATAGATGGGCAGATTCAGATGGGTCATTCTAATGACTAAAATAGTGACTATCATCGCTATCAGATCAGTCTGAGTGATTTATTTTAAGCTAAGGCTTAAGGCGGCTTAGACTTAAGACTTCTACTTTGATGTTTTCCTGCTCATTCTTTAACATACCAATAATGTACTTTCCTAAATTTTATCACTTTGATTTTAATAAAATTAAAAGTAACTCACAAACCAAGAAAAGACTAAGAGTAAGAGTTAGTAAGAGAAACAATTTACAATAATCAATAATAATAATCTTTGACTCTTGGAGTAGGTACTTTGACAAAAAATTTCAATATTGTCCTATTGTCATAAATGATATATCATATTGAAGGGCTAGCTATAAGTTTTGCAAAAATACCAATTTCATCTTTCTATCTTTTATAGAATTGAAGTTATGAATTTTTTAGTGAATTTTTTAACCCCCTTCTTTATCTTTGTATTTTACTACAAAAACGTGTGACCAACTTACCAAATTTCTGACTTATTTTCCCAAAACCTTTTTATTTTACAAGATAATGCTACCATATTTTCAGGAAACATTCTCAATGCAATATTAAACACAATGAACAACAAAGCTTTTAAATAACATCAAGACTTTGTATTTTGAAACAAATTATTTGAGGGTATGTTAAGCAAAATGTGAACAGAAAAATTGGAAAAACCATTGCTGATAAAAAAATTAATTACCGGTATTTGTTTGTTGAATTTGAACGAATTATATGCTTGTGTTCAATTTTAAATCAATTCTTATATTTATAAAGGTAAGTAGTCTTTTTTCTCTAAAATCTAATGTAATTATAAATAAAAATTAATCAAAATAATTTTTTCTCTACATTCAAACGGGCCTCCTTGGAAGAAATTCCACCGAGTTCTACAATAGAAAATTTTCTCTTGTATCTGAAATTAGCCTAGAAAAACATCTTATCATATTAAATCATAATCCTGAATTTACACTACACAATTTCTTATTTATTTTAAATAATTTACATTTTCTATTAATTAAAACGTGTTTCTTTTTTATTTTATTATTATTATTAATAATAATTATAATTAGACATTTTTTTTTCTAATTCTATGTCATGTCATTACAAGTACTTAAGAATAATTTAAAATTTATGATTAAATACCTTATTTAATTTTAAAATATTACTTAAATTTGTCCTTTAAGTGCATTTGTAGTAACAGAATAGTATTGGTTCATTATCATTAAGTGTAATAATAATTAAGCTTAATTTAGCAAGTAGACTTAGACTACGACACCGGTAGTTCTCGCATTTCTATTATTTTAATTAAAAAGCAAGTTCCCATCAGTTTAATATTCATAATTTCAATTTATTTGTATTATCTTATCCAATTCTATGATTTTTTAAAGTATGTTTTATATATTTACTTAGATTTATTCAGATGTTTAAAGATTACAAAAGGATTTAACTATTATTAAATGTTATTTAGAGCCGCGTCTATCAGCCCGGTGAAGACAAAAAATCGGTCGCCATTTTCTTTTCTCCCGGTGATGAAGGTTGAACTTTTTTGTGGAGTGCTGTAACATTCAGTTGAGCTAGGATAATTGACTATTTCAAAGTTATTAGCAATCCAAATTAGATGATACACATGAGTCTTTGGGTTTCAATCATGTATGAATGCTCCAAAGAAGTATTTAAGACATTTATAGCTTACCGAGAGTAAAAAAGTGACTCAGAAAAAAAAACGGGGGTTCCCCTCATTGGGTAAATTGTATGAGCGTCACCGGAAGACAAACAGTAAACGTAATCGATGACAAAATTAAGTTATAATTAGTAAACTGTGACGTAAAACACATAAATCCGAGGTCACCGTAGAGGCGATTATTAAATGGCCACAAAAGTTTTTCCGTAATTTTTCAAGTGCGCAGAAGCGATGCGCGAGTGACTTTCAAAATACCTACTTGGAGCTTGCCTGAACTGGGTCAAAATATTAAATCGAAATGTGTTGCAATGGAAGAAAGGGAGTGTTACACTAGACTATGTGATCGAGTCAGGCGATAAAGTTTAAAAAAAAAAAAAAAAGTAATGGCTCATTAAGATAGATCGTACCTCATTTCATATTAGGTTAGTTTTAGGGATAGATTTAGGGTTCAGGTTGGTTAGGTTTAGGGATACATTTTTAGAAAAAAATTTCATTATTTTTTAACGTTTTATTCTTAAATTTACTAGTCACGGCAATCAAGTTGGCGGCCATGGTAAAAAAACGCGGTACGATCTATTCGAATTTACCAAAAGTTGTAAATGTAGACAGTGTTACTCAATGTAGTCTGACTGAGTGTGAGTGTGGGCGTAGCAGTGATACAGTCAGTTCATACGAGACACTCATTATAATTAAATTATATATCTAAATTGGGCTACAGATTTGAACATTTGGTCAAAATAGTGGAAATTGATAAAAGTTAATTGCTCTATGTTAATAAATTTGTATTTCTTACCACGGGACAGCGTGATGGATCGCGAAAAGGCTGAAACAATGCTATTCTAACTAAATTAATACAACGGATAAACAACATATCAGGCCATAAGATTAGAATTCTCTAGCTACCGCGTTATCAATAACTGCATAAATAAAAGCGAAGCTAACAAAATACGTAGAGCAGATCATTATTATTTTTAAAAAAAATGTTTTCATTTAAAATAAATAAAATTAAATATGTTCAAGTTAAAATATAAACTGGCTAAATGTGTTAAACAATATCCGAGACTGACTTTTGGGTTAGTTCTTACGATTACTTACCAAAAATAATATTGTAGAATTCGGAACAGAGCCAGCCATGCACGATGGGCCCGATGGGCAGAAACGAACATAAGGCATAAGGCATAATAAGGTGTGGTCGGCGAGATTACTTGTATGGGACCATGCACATATTATATAACGCAAAGGGGGTAGGGGTGGTTTATCAATTAAGTTAAATTGTGTGAGAGTGGGGGTGATATGGAGCAACGTTATATAACCATTCTTTTTATATGCTAATTTTTTTTTAAATTATTTTTTTTTTCAAATTTTCTGCTTTAATATCTCAATATACGAAATTGACCTTAGATTAACATTATTTTTGCTTATAATTAGCACATTTTTGTTTAAAAAATATATAAATGATTTCTGGCTTTTTGCTTCAAATTGTCATATTTCGGTTTGTTATTGGTCTTTATTCGGTTTTTCTGTTTGACAGATATTTGGATTATAGTAACGTAAGACTTAAGAGTTCTTTAATAGAAATGCTACAAGTTCAATTTCATTTTTTTATCCAAAACGTTTTAAATTGGGAAAAGGGGGGGGGGGCCGCTAGAAATGTTATTTAATATTATTGGGTGGATCAATAGAAATGTTATATTAGGGGTCGTTCGCAAATTACGTCACGGTCAGGAGGGGAGGGGGTCGAGAATTTGCGACACTTTGTGACGGGGGGAGTGGGGTCCAAATTTTGCGACGTCAATTTTTTTTGTTTTTTTTTAATCTAAAATTTTTTTAATTTTGAAAAATCGTCCTTTAATTAATTTTAAAAACATTTATTTGAGGTCGAAATTTCCTCAGGTATTATAAGTACAGGTACTATGAAACTCAGTCGCTCACACCTTTTGCACATATCGAAAAATGATGCAAAAACTGGTGCGGTCATTTTACATTCAGCCTGTGGATGACCTCGTTGTTTCGCGTCACAGTTTTATAATAATACTACATCTTAATCCATTATGGGAAAATGTTAAAGAATAAAATAAAATCGTACTTTGGTTATGACAATATTTATGTATGTTTAGAGTTTTTTATGTGTGACGTGACACTGGTGGGCGTAAAGAATTTTTGATACTTCATGAGATGAGGGAGGGGTAGTCTAAAAAGGTCATTTTGGCGTGATGTAATTTACGAACGACCCCTTAAAAATATTATAAGGTAGGTGAGAAATGTCATATTATGTGTGATATAATATGTGCACGGCCCCTGAGGTGTCATCAATATATTGCTTACGCACTGAGGAGTAAAAACGTGGTTGGTTGGTGGGGGGGGGGCGGCATTTGGAGATTTTGCACACGTGTGGTTATGGCCGAGGGGCGGGTATAGGAGTTATCATTATACATGGCTTCATTGAACCTGTATTGTGCTTTCTTCGGGAGTTGTCAATGCGTTATTTTTAAAGTTTGTCTTGTTTAAGATAAGGATTATCACGAACTGTTGACATTCATTTGGTGATCATGGCTATAAATACTCTATCGATAGTCATAATGTTTCATTCTTAGTTTTTGGCTAAGTCAATTTGAATTTAAAAAGGGTTAAGACACATACCTATTTTTAAGTTGCTTTTATCTTGACAACACGTCGTTGTTGTTTTTTTTTAAAACCTAGGCATTGTTAACAAATGGGATTTCTATGATATATGATATAAAATGTTACTATTATTATGTGAGCATAAAGCAGCGGTTCTCAACCTGTGGGGTCGTGACCCCTTTGGGGGTCGAATGAACGTTTTTCCAGGGGTCGCCTAGTAAGACCATTGGAAAACACATATAGGCCCACTCTACAGTTATGAAGTAGCAACGAAAATAATTTTGTGGTTGGGGGTCGCCACAACATGAGGAACTGTATTAAAGGGTCGCGGCATTAGGAAGGTTGAGAAACACCGGAATAGAGCTTGGATTCTTTGCTTGCGGTGTCTTAACCCCCTGGGGGTGTGGTATGCAGTGTCAAGGAATGCTGGGGTGTCTGAACCCCCCTTGGGGTGTGGCAGGCAGTGTCAAGGAATGCTGGGGTGTCTGAACCCCCTGGGGGTGTGGCAGGCAGTGTCAAGGAATGCTGGGGTGTCTTAACCACCTGGGGGTGTGGCAGGCAGTGTCAAGGAATGCTAGGGTGTCTGAACCCCCTGGGGGTGTGCAGGCAGTGTCAAGGAATGCTGGGGTGTCTGAACCCCCTGGGGGTGTGGCAGGCAGTGTCAAGGAATGCTGGGGTGTCTGAACCCCCTGGGGGTGTGGTAAGCAGTGTCAAGGAATGCTGGAAGAGAGACCCAGTGGGAAAAAAATCAAGTTTTTATATGCATTTGAATTTTCACATTTGATTGCGGGGGAAGGTGCGAGAAATAAGTGCTGAAATTACGATGGGGTGCAGGAAATATTTTGAATTTAAGGTGGGGGTGGCGTGCAGAGCTGAAAAAAATGGTTAAAACTTATGGTATAAAGAAAGAGCATTGTGGATTTAGAAATTTGTTTTCAATTTCTATTCTTATCTTTGTTATTTCTATTTTATTGTGTAGGCGATTTCAACAACTATTCGATCGCTAAATGTGAGACAATACACCTTTAAAAAAATAAAAATAAAATAAAATTTAAAAAAAGACGTTAAAAAATGTATTTTGAAAAATGTATAATGAAGATAAAACTTGGGGGAAAAAAAAGTAAACATGAATTACCTTCTCTATAATTTAGTAATATACTTTGGTTGACATTTTAGCTGGTGTTAGGTGCATGGAGCTGGGATCATTTAAAAAAAAAATCTTAAACAGCATCGATGATGCGTTATCATTGTTTTAAATTTTAAACCAACAATAAATTATCACTGTATCGCACTCAGTTGAGTAGCGTTCGTCATGAAAAATGGGCCTTTTGTAGACAATTCTTCTCCACCCATACGAAATAAATAGTTTCTCTCGTTAGCTCCCTTAGTCATCTAAATTTTACACGAAGTCTTAAAACCAGCAAATTTGAAGGAGGGTAATAAGGGGAGAGACTGCAATCAGGTTAGCACAATAGGAACTTAGTAAAACAAAGTAAGGTTAAGCCTAAAAAAAGGAACGCAACAAAAAACAACGAACGTGTCGGCAGGAAGCCTTCATCAGCAAACAAACAGAAAACACAAATAAAATTTAAATTAAAAAAAAAATTGCACTTAGCTGATAACGAGTCTCATGATGGTGTTAATTCTGCTTGTATGTGATTTAACTAAAATCCACAAGTTTGAAGGAGATACGTCACCTGGTATGAATCTCTCTATATTTTTGCTTCTGGTTTGGCTGCTTCCTTTTCACAAACGGCCCTCCCCTACACACCATTGTTTATATTAATAGCGCTGAGTGAAATATAAAATATATAAAAGCTGTCCAGCAGCGAACGTCTTGCGTGACATTTGAACTCAGGTAAAATTGTTGAACTTTTTTCTTTAGATTTTTTTTTTAATGTTACTGTTTATTTATTTTTTTAAATATTTTTTTAAGGTATTGCTATTTTCTTTATACCGCGACTGTTGTTTCTTAAGTCTTTGTTATAAATTGAACGACAGTATCTTCTCTGTGGACGGGTTTTTAGTAGTACAACGTCAGCTCTATTCCGGTATTCGGCAACTGCATGTTCCTATCTATCAGTGGGTTAATTCTGGACGCAAGCGGTTGACAAGGGCAACGCACTCTCATTACGACACATTGCAGTAGATTTATTTGCATATTATAGAAAATGAGAAGTTAACTATTTTTTGAGCCAATTTGAAAAAAGGGTTACATTTAAGGAGATGAATAGCCCTACATAGGTCTTTTAGTGGCCTGCCTACATTAGAAGAACAAATTCAAACAAATGTTACAACACGCCAGGATGTTTAATAACGAAACCGTATCACGAGACAAGTTAAGTTACTGTAACCATGCAAAGACATAGTATCGTCTATTTATTTTTAAAATGCAAAGACATAGTATCGTCTATTTATTATTAAATACAAAGACAAGGTATCTTATATTTATTATTAAAATAGACTAATAAAAATTAAGATGCCGGATTCGTCATTGGAAGATAGTTAAGTGCTTTCCAATAATTCTAAGCCTGTACTAAAAGTGAAATTTTGTAACAAAAACTGGATTTGATAATACTTTGATTTGTTGAAAATTGTGAAAAAAAAATAATTCTAAGCCTGTACTAAAATTGAAATTTTGTAACAAAAACTGGATTTGATAATACTTTGATTTGTTGAAAATTGTGGAAAAAAAATAATTCTAAGCCTGTACTAAAATTGAAATTTTGTACAAAAACTGGATTTGATAATACTTTGATTTGTTGAAAATTGTGAAAAAAATAAATAATTCTAAGCCTGTACTAAAATTGAAATTTTGTAACAAAAACTGGATTTGATAATACTTTGATTTGTTGAAAATTGTGAAAAAAAAAATAATTCTAAGCCTGTACTAAAATTGAAATTTTGTACAAAAACTGGATTTGATAATACTTTGATTTGTTGAAAATTGTGGAAAATTTTTTTTTATTGAAGTATTAGCGAAATTATAATCGTTTCTTATCAATATCATTACATGTTTGAAATGGTCAAAAATGTTCTAAAAAAAATAACCCCAGCTTTATGGAAGCTTAAGAGCAAATAATATGCTACTCATTATAGTTAGGCTTATTCCGGGGATTTCTTTATCTTTAATCCGATTAAATTATAGCCCGGAAGTAAATAAACCAATTTTCTAAGTAAAATGTAAATATAGCACACATAAATGAAATATATATTTATTTACATAATATCATTCAAGATACAAATAAATTGACTATGGTATGTTTGCTTTACGGAACAAAAAAAAACACAACACTTTTATTAAAACTTATTAGTATTTTTTGGAAGTTGATGTATTCCCACTTGCTCAGTCTGCACCAAACGCACCAGAAGATTAGAAATCAAACAACAAAAGTAATCAGGGTCACTGCAAATCCTTGGAAGGCCTCGCAAACATTACCTCCCATGAAAATGAGGGGTAACTAATCCGATGACGCTTACACTAGGCGTGACAACCGACTGGCGGGTGCCTTAGTAAAGCTGCAGCTGTCTTCTGCAAGTCTGCTTCTAATTCGGCAACAAGTTACTCCATCTTGGCTTTATGCGGTGTTTCAATTTAGATGTTCTAAATCTAAGCAGAGAGGTTTTGGTTACGCCCAGATGTCTCAAAATGTCATCTGTAGATCAGCGTTACCAAGATGGTGGTCCGCGGACCGGCGCCGGCCCGCGAGCCTTATGTTGACGGTCTGCAAAACATAAATATGTATGGTCAAATAAAAAGAAAATCTAATATTATTAAATATGGCGCCGGTACTCGTTGCAATTTCGTAAAACTGTCCAATGGTCCGCCAAACTTAAAAGTTTGGGAAACGCTGATGTAAATTTTAGAGAGATTTTAGAGGTAAATACAGTATTTTAAATTTAAAAAATGAAATATTGGACGCTTCAATTTTTTAAAGAAAATTTGAACTGCATCAAATATTTCAACGTCTGTGGGTAATTAGATATACACTGCTAACCCATCGTTTGCCCGCTTGTAATCGAAGAGTTGATTGAAAGAGGCGTAATTTGATCAGTTCTATGACCTCAGCATGCGTGGACTGATATAGATTTTTTTCGGTATCATAGGGGTGGGTATGCAGGGCTGTCTTAACAACATAGGAAGCCCTGGGCACAGCAATACACCGGGGCCCCTTAGCAACACAACACACCTGGGCCGTGAGACGGGGGCGAAAGGGGGCACTCGCCCCATGCTCAAACAGTGTGGGGGGGGGGGGTGGCAAACAGTTTCCTGCTCCCCACCAACTCACCAAGATAAATAAAAATGTAAAATAAAAATAAACTTCCAATTAAATTAAACTTCGATGAATTAAAAAACTTGGTAACTAAAGTTATTCCTCTTTAAAAGTTTTAAAATTGTCCAACTTTGATTCACATTTATTATAGTATTAGTTTTGGAATGTTCAGATATATATCGTTGATTAAAATTGGGAATTGTAAATCAAACTCAGTTGTCAAAATCGTTCAATATTCATTAACAATATGAAAAGCATGGTGCTTGTATTAGAGTGAGTCTCTTAGAAACGTGGGGCCCCCAACAATCACGGGGCCCTGAACCAGTGCCCACTGGGCCCATGCCTTAAGACGGCACTGTGTGTATGTAAACAATTGTAAATTATCGCTGTGTCCATTGAAATAATTTAGAAAATCCTGCGTTTTGTGCATTCCATTGCGTGCTGAGGGCTACGCTCAAATTTGAAGAATTAATGTTTATGAGTGTGTGTGTGTTTGTTTATATATTTTTGTTATCTGTCATCCATCTATCATAATATGACGATGGTGTAGACTTCGCAGGACAATTGGACCGTTGGAAACTTTACTGGTCACAGCCTACTTATGGGACCCCTGGAACCATCACAGCCTACATATTGGACCGTTGGAAACTTTGCTGACCACAGCCTACTTATTGGACCGCTGGAACCATCACAGCCTACATATTGGACCGTTGGAAACTTTGCTGACCACAGCCTACTTATTGAACCGCTGGAACCATCACAGCCTATACATATTGGACCGTTGGAAACTTTGCTGACCACAGCCTACTTATTGGACCGCTGGAACCATCACAGCCTACATATTGGACCGTTGGAAACTTTGCTGAACACAGCCTACTTATTGGACCGCTGGAACCATCACAGCCTACATATTGGACCGTTGGAAACTTTGCTGAACACAGCCTACTTATTGAACCGCTGCTCAAGATTTACTTTAATCTGTGGGGGGGGGGGATTATTTATATAAGAACTAGATAGAAATTCGTTATTGTTTTTGTTTTAATGCATGTATAAAATATTGTCAGCGGGTGTATTAATTAAAATAGTAATGTTGACACTTGTGTATACAGAGTGATGATAACATTACAATATTTAGAGAAACAAATATCCATACGGTAGGTCTGTTATACTTAGCTAGCCCCACACCCCCTCCCCCCAAAAATATATACATACAGTTGTCCCCTCGTTTACCGTGGTCAATCAGTTCCAGACTACCGCTATAAGTGGATTTCCGCAATGTAGGATTCTTTAATTGTAAATCGATTTTGTTCGTAGTTATATCGAGCATAGAAAACCTGTTCACGACCCTCTTAATACGGTTTTTTAAAATTATAAGACCCTCTTGGGGGTGCTTTAATACTGTAGAGAACCTTGGCTCGTCCCTGGTCTACCCTCGTTCTCTAACCACTTTTATCTGGATGATTACCTCGTTGACTCTGTCTCTCGTTATGCAACAATCAGGTAACATCACTTTAATTATCTGCTGTACTGTTCACACTCAAGACATAGGAACTCTGCTCTGACTGTCAGTCCACTAATATACTGTTCACACTTAAGACATAGGAACTCTGCTCTGACTGTCAGTCCACTAATATACTGTTCACACTCAAGACATAGGAACTCTGCTCTGACTGTCCCGGTTCGTCTCTCTGTCTGCTGTGTCCTCACGACTGTCCTCTACGCCTATCAGGCGGAGTTCTACCTCCCGACTGTCTTCCTTCCTGTCCGACTGAGCTCTCACCTCGACTGTCCCCAACTCATGTCTGGATGAGTTCTCCTAGTCCCGTCTGTCCCCTTTTAAAAGACCCTGAATTGGTCGTGGCGTGACTAGAGATCCCCTCCCACGCCTTTAATCTATTTCTACATCTCTGGTACTAAAATTTTCCTAACGCCCCCATCCGTTTAAATGGACATTAATTAGCCCCTACAGGTGTAATCTAATACGCCACGACCGTTGGTCAGTTGGTCAGTCTCCGTACTGTGGAATTCCCCCATACCCCTGTACCATCCAGGTCGACTAACAAGGTCTGAACTCTCCACAATACATAGTCCTACAGTCCATACTACGTACACGAATTTGAATTGTAATACAGGGGCGTATAATTACGGCCCAGACAACCGAGCGCGCACTGTATCATTTTCACTATATCGAGCAACGTTTTAATGCATACATGTTATATTTGAAGAGAAACAAAAACGCGATAGGGGGAAGCCGCGAAAAGGCGAAATGGTGAGGGGCGACTACATTCTATTACTAGTTGTACTACAATGTTGCACAACATGGGTCCGATACGTTTCACTTCCACTTCCACACATGCCCCCCAGTGGGCAAACATGTAAGAATAATGCCTCCCAGTGGGCAACCTGTAAGAATAATGCCCCCCCCCCCAGTGGGCAGCCTGTAAGAATAATGCCCCACAGTGCGTCCTCGGTTTTTGGCTGAGCCCACTCGAGGTGAGATGATTCCATCTTTACACTGCTCTCAAGGTTCGAGTGTCAGGAGGGGGTATTTTTGGAGACTTTAAGATAAGGCACGCCTCATATTCATAACGAGCGACTTTAGGAGAGGGCTCGATTAGGGGGGTGTGAGAGCACTCGTGTCTTCTGCTTACATTTGAAAAAAGAAATGAGTCGTTCAGTTTTAACTTAATGTTAATTGTGAGCCAGACTGTTACATCCGTGACTGTTACATCTCAAAACTGTTTTCTGACTGTTGTATGACTGTTGTATATTTGACAATTGTCTGACTGTTGTATCCCTAACTATTGTCTGACTGTTGTATCCCTTACGATTGTTTCCCTGGCCGTTGTTTGTTTTAAACAGTCTTCTGGTGGCTCTAAATGTCCACAAGTCAAATCAATTTCATGCGGTCAGCTGAATGGGATTAAAAATAAATGTCACGTGACCCCCCCTCGACCCCCCACCGCCATTCCATGGCTAGTAACTAACTGTATCTGGCCACACCCCTCCTTCCCCTCAGTCCAGTTATTTACACGGGTCGTTGAAGATTTAACGGTGTCCAAACATTGGGTACTCCGTCTCAAGCGGACCGCAATAAAACTCGGCCCATAAAGAACACCAGCTACACGTCGTCACCACGCTCTCAAGAACCTACAGGGGTTATCTCCCCGTCACGTACCCGTTTCTCTCCCCTTTTTGTTCCACGACCAACTCGATCCCCCCTTGTAAGGGCAGATAATTTCTCTATTCCACCCCATTATTTTTTTCTTCTTTCTTTTCCCCCCTCCACCAAGGAAGGATAATCTCGGAAACTGTTTATTAAATTCTCTTATCTGTTACATCGACGCAGTTATCGAGAAGCTGAAAAGATCGAATTATGGTCTCGGATTTGTCCGTCTGTGCAGCCCGCTTCACGTGGCCGTGGATTTGTCCGTCTCTGCGGCCCTACCGCTTTCTTTCAAGGCGGAATTTAAAAAAAGGACCACGCAAAAAGACTCGTGACGTGGTCTTGGCCAATCGCCGGGCAGGCAAGCCGTGGAAAAGTCCCCGTGTGTGTTTGTTCTATGATAATGTATCAAACACGATACTCTCCGCCCTCAATTGTTGGTTGCAACTTTCTTCTAAATCACAGTGTCAACACAGTTCACTGGAGCGGTCCTCAAATGTATTTGTTACTTTGAAATTTTCGCTGGAAAGTCATCTCAAATCGCACTACCCGCTGCCCAGTATGCCTAAACGAGTCACATAGAGGTGCTTAGCTATTGTATGAACACTCTTATTATTTTTTTAATTTGTTTATATGTTTATTTGTTAACTTTAATACGAATTTGCTAGATTTGTGTTTTTAAACAATCCGCGCTTGTTCGTTTCAAGTTATTTCTGTTGTATTTTTTTTAAAAACTGAAGAGTTTCCGGGGATTCCTAATCCATAAATAGATACGCTCCTCCTTCACGGAGTTTCCTTACATCTCTTTAGGGTCGTCCCAGAGAATAGATTGAAAACCTCTGCAGCCCTTTAAAAAAAAACAAAAAAAAACACATACACACACAGAAACCCAGAATGACCCTTTGTTCATAAGAAGGTGCCTCTAAGCTGGCCGGCCAATATTCGTTTGCTTCCATCGACAAAACGGGCGTTAAGATTTAGTGCTGGCCTGTGATAACTCGAGCCCCGTGGCTTAAGTTATTTTATCTTTTAAATAAAGGGCGATCATAAATTACCATCGGTTGGGTCGAAGATAGTCGATATATATATATATCAACAAGGAAATATAATTTAAAAAAAAAACAACACAATAATTTTTTATTAATATTATTTATTTTTTTAATTTAGACTATTCATTATATATAGTCATATTCACAGTATTCATTAAAGAGGAAATTAATAGCAATCTAAGGATGATGCGAGTTGACTTGATCTAAAAGATTAATTTAGTAGTGTATAATTTAATGCTCTATAATCTAGCGCTGTATGCTGTATAATTTAGTGCTCAATAATTTAATGCTCTATAATTTAGCGATGTATATTTTAGTGCTGTATAAGTTGTGCTATATAATTTAGTGCTGTATAATTAAGTGCCCTATATTTTAGTGCTGTATAATTAAGTGCCCTATAATTTAGTGCTGTATAATTAAGTGCCCTATAATTTAGTATATATGATAAACAGAAACAGCGAATGACTTCTTCGGAGTGAAATAAAACTACGGGAACTAAGCGACCTTTAAGTGTACATTTTCTGCCGAACAAAACAACACATCTTCAATATCCGAATAAACACAGACGTGCTGGCAGTGATTTAAAAAAAAAAAGTGGGTGGAACCACACATGAAAAACACAGAAATTACACAAGAAAAACACAGGAACCACACAGGAAACACACAGGAACCACACAGGAAAAAACACAGGAACCACACAGGAAACAGACAGGAAAAACACAGGAACCACACAGGAACCACGCAGGAACCGCACATGCAAAACACAGGAATCACACAAGAACCACACAGGAACCACACATGCAAAACACAGGAATCACACAGAAACCACACAGGAACCACACAGGAACCATGACTATATAAGAATACCCATGTAACTTATTTATGATCACAAATTATAACTATTTGTATGCTAACCCCGTAGTGTGTGTATATGGATACGTGTATTATTTATTACATTATATACTTTTATTCCTTAGATTAGGATACCCGCATACTTTATGAAATGCAAACCCACAATTTTATTGTTTGACTACACCCGCACACGATGTAATAAGGATACCCACACACCATGTGATAAGGATACCCGCACACCATGATGTAATAAGGATACCCGCACACCACACCATGTAATAAGGATACCCGCGCACCATGTCATGATAACCGCACACCATGTAATAAGGACAACCGAAAACTGTTACGGTCTTCCCAACGTTAATAACTTCCACATGTTAGTTCCTTCTTCTCACATGAACAACTCCCGCAGTAGGTACGTTTACAGAGGGCAGTAGACTCCCAGTTGTCTAGGGGTTACAATCACACTATAAATCACAAACTCCAGTGTTACGATCTCGATATGACCACAGTTCAATAGCTTCGTTGTCCAGGGGGTAACGGACTATATAAGAATCCCAATTAGAGCTTACTTACTACTTTAAATTTTATTTTGCGCGCCTATTGTACGCAGCGTTACAGCCATCCATCCATATATATTAAGAGAATTTTTTTATAATCTGTGATAATGTTGAAGTGTCGTTAAAAACGTATTGATGTCCATACTTGGTTTATGAAGCAAGCTCTCCTATAAAGGCGGTGTTGTTATTCAGGAAGGATAAACTGACGTATGGTTTTAATATTACCAATTTTATTCACAGGATATTTTAGTTGAAATGAATTTTGAAATTACAATGTAAAGAGTTCTGAACAGAGCTTCGTCTACTTGACTCGCCCCCCCCCCACCTTCCCCCCCCCCCCACACGGCACGCCTACAAGATCTTTGATCACGTTGGAAATCCTTGCCACTGTCATGAATTTAAGAAACTGCTCATCTCCAGTCTGTTGACTTTGTCAGTCGTTAATCTCTGCATGCCACACAGATCTCAAGTTAACACACCCCCCCCCCCCACCCCCAAAACATTTTCAACAACAAAAAAATAATAAGAAGAAGAATTAAAAAGCCCCTGTCTATTGCTTAGAAAAGTCCTAACAGATATAAATATATTAATCTGTCTATGTTTCCTGTCTGTCTGCGTTAAAGACATACTTCCTAAATTCGTAGAGTGGCAGTTCATTTAGTATAAGGACATTATAATAAATCATATTTAATCCATCCTCAATTTCTTATCTCTCCCCATTCCACACACACACACCAAAAAAAAAAAAAAAGTAAGATATATGTGTAGACGTTTTGTTGGGATTAAGTAAAAATCTAGTTAATAAATCTAGTTCACAAATCTAGTTCACAAATCTAGTTAACACTTACACAATTAAAACAACAAACACCAAAGTCAACACCGTTTTTTTTTAACTGTGTAAGTGTTAACTAGATTTGTATATATATATATATATATATATATATAGAGAGAGAGAGAGAGAAAGAGAAAGGGAGAGAGAGAGAGAGAGAGAGAGAAAGAGAGTGAGAGAAGGAGAGAGAGAGAGTGAACTTGACCCTCTAACACATACGCGAACCTTGGTAGATACACATTCTTCAAACTTATATGTGAGCTAATTTATCGAGTTACAAACGTTAAATCAAAGGGGAATTTTTTTTACCATGAACGACGCATACGATATCTGTACTTCTAATAAACTGGTTGTTGTATTCATTGATTTCAATTCAAGGATTGATATTTTATTCTGAGTATAAATGCTTCCACCCTAAGTAAGAGGCGCCTTCACTGGTTAGAGCACTTTGAGAAAATTGGAGAAAGGTCTTTTCCGAAGAAACTGCTGTGCAGAGCATGGTGCATGTTTCTGTTTTATATTTTGATCTGTTGAATTTTTAAGGCCGGTCCTGAAGGGACAGCTTTGGAAGAACGTATCAGCTATAGCACATATCAGCTATAATCAGAGGCGTAGCTAGGGTGTTTTGCGCCCGGGGACAAGATTCACTTTAAGAAGAGCCTCCATTTCTTTTTTTCAATACTCAAACCCATTATTTTCATCAATTAAAATCATATCAAAGCACATTTTTGCGCCCCTAACTAGTCTGGCGTCCAGGGACATTTGTTGCCCCCCCCCCTTAGTTACGCCTCTGGCTATAATGCATATCACCTATAGTACATATCAGCTATAATAGCAACGTTTCCTGACCGGTGGAAAGCTTCCCATAACATCATGGGCCGGTGCCCAATACAATTTAAAAAAAAAATTAGTTTAGTTTGACATTGTCATCTTTTCATTGTTAAAGGCTTCACATCACTAAGACTTAATCTTAATCCAGAACATGGCGTCAGCTTCAATGCTACTCTTGATACGTTTTTAAAAGTTTGTTTTGAAACGAAACTCAAACATTGAACACCGCCCTTCCCCCCCAACTCAGTTTCGTGAGTAATCTCGTGCGAACCTGCTATATATACGTAAGTTTCTCAGAATTGCGCCGGTCCGAGGAAAGGTTCTATAGAACATATCAGTTATAGAACACATTAGCACTTGAACATTTCAGCCATAGAGCATATCAGCTATAGACCAAGAATGCATCAGTTATAGAACATGTCAACAATCGAAGCAATCAGGTGTAGAGCTTGTAAGGTATAGAACATGTCAGCTGAGGAACATGTCAGTTATAGAGCATGTCAGATACGGACAGTAGTAGAACTGAAGAACTTCGTCTGTAAACGACAAGAGCTTAAATTACCCCGCCCAAATTTATATATACCTACACCACCAATAAATTAGTCCCTCACTGAGCCGGGGGTCCTCAGCGCTAGCCCGTCTGGGCTCCGGGTAAACCCCAGTTAATACACCCCGACAGACGCACTGGGACATTTTAGAAACAGTTCGAGTTTGAATCTTTTCGCAATTAATCAGGTGCTCCGGGAGCTTTAAGAAGACATTGAAATGAAAGGTGAAAAGAACGAACTTCGTGTGTGTGTGGAGGTGGGGGGAGGGGATGGGGGTGGTTCGGAACGGGGTGGAAAATGGCTGTCCAGGTACCCGCTGATAAGATGTGATGACACACCAGTAACTGTCATAAGGTTTGGTGTTGATGGTATTAGGGCCTGCCTGGCGTTTGCATTGAACGTCAACTATATATAGTTGGTAGTGAGTGGAGGAAAATTTTTACATTAAAATGTCTACGGCGGAATGATTGTAACTATTTTTGTTTTATTTTTAATTATGAAAAAAAAAATATATATAAAGTGAATAGGGTTTTTATTTTGAACTGGCTCACTGACCAATGACCGTGTGCATGAGATGACCGCTCAAGACTTTGATGTGATATGACATTACATAATATTATAATATATGCAGCTTAAAGTAATGTGTGCATCTAATTGGTGACCCGCTGGGGATTTTGGGGGAAATGGCTACATTTTAATGTGCATAATTTGATTTAAAAGTCAAACAAAATAGATTATGATAGGATTAATTCCTGTCCTTGACGTCATTGAAGAAATGCTGGATTATCCCATAAGAATAATCTCTATGAAGCGGACTTTGTATCGGAGAAGATTAAGAAAATTATAAAATTATTTATGGGCTATTACTAGAAATAACCCACGAAACAATGCTAGCGGCAATACGTGAACTTCCGCAGCTACTAAAGGTACTTTTATAAGAATCCCAATTCGTGCTAATTTCTTGGAAATTTATTTTGCGCGCCTATTGATAACTGAACGCCAATGAACACAGTGTGACAGCCATACATACATACAGGGCCGGCCTTAGGCCATTGCAACCGATGCGGCCGCAATGGGCCCCGCACTTTCATAGGCGCCGCGCGAATTTACTTTCTATTACAAAATCTTAATTTTCACCTATTATCCTTATCCCTACCCAGACTGGGCCCCGCGCAATCCGTTTCGCATAGGGCCCCGCAACTGTTAGGGCCGGCCCTGCATACATACATAGAGAATTATTATTTATGATCAATCTTACAATTGTTTCTCTTTTAGAAGAGTTAATTAAATTGGAATGACAACTGTCATTACATACAATTTTTTTATTATCTTTCAAAGATCACACATACTCACACGGTAGCAAACCATATGAACGTATCGATCAGTCGATTCTGGATAAGCCCCAATCACCAATCCTATTGGCAACCCATAAAAAAAAAGCCAAATAAACGCTGCTATAAAAGGCCATTGTTGTAAAAGTCATTGATGTTGATACAAAAATGCGTACACACACCGGCTGTCCCTAAACAAAATAATATAAAACCCAGAGATCTTTTCCGATTTCTTGTCCCCCCGTAACATTAATTTCGCCAATGTTTGACAAGACGACTAAGATTTTATGCACACAGGCCACGCGGTAATCGTTTTCGAGCATGTGATTTCCTGTGATTGGACGACGGCTTAATGTATGCGCGCTGCTCTAAAACGCCATTGGCTAAAAGACCGATGACTGCGGCAAGCGAATTCGATTTTGCGTCTTACGAGGGTGGGGGGACAATTTATTAATGGTTTCTCTCCAACTGCAAGAGTTCTCGAGACGTCGTTCGTAAAAGGTTGTTTTTTTTTTCACAATAGGATATGGCGTACATGTCATGTTACAACATACATTAACGAAAATGTCATTAGAGAAGTATTGTTAGTTATCTCGGTATCAATTAGTTGGACAATTTTTTGATGGTTTTCTTTGGAAAACTGGAAATTGAATTTGTTATTTTGTGATCAATAACAGAAAGTGCCGTTACTTTTTTGCTTTTAATTTAGAAAAAAATAATATTAATAATACCATAGTTCAAATATAAACTAGTTAACCACTCATTATTTTAGTTTCAAAATTAACGTGTCTAATTAATAGTATCCGAGTTCCTAAAGTGATTGGTTCATGTAAAATTTGACATTTATTAGTATGTTTTCTATGTCATTCAATTAATTTTAAAATATTATTTTTAAAGTATTTATTTTATTGAGAAAGTCTTCAATAAACAAAAGAATTGGATGGCAAGGTTTTTTGTATTTTAAAATTTCCATTACAATTTTTGGTCCAAACGCAGTTATTTTGCATAAATGATTTTCAACAAGAAGGTTATGCTAAATAATAAGGCTGCGACTATTCGTACCCGGGTACCAGAAGTGAGAGGTTGTGATTAAAAAAAACTATTTAAAATATTATTGTTTGGTTTGTAAGACAAAATGAGGTATCAAATGAAAGATAATTGAATGTACTATAGTATATTAACTTTATTTTAGTTAAACTGAAGAAAAAAGTTTACAAACATATAACCCATTCAATTATCTTTCATTTGATACCTCGTTTTATCTTACAAACCCAACAATAAATTTTAATTACTTTTTTTAAAATCCCAACCTTTCACTTCTGGTACCCGGGTGAGAATAGTCATTTCGAAGTAATAAGGGACATTTTTGAGAGGTATCGTTAACTTTATGTTCCCGTAAATCCCCGAAATTTAATTAAGTTGAAACGCGGAAAGAATCTTTGAGAAGTTTTGCGTAAATTATTCTTCCCAATACTCGTCTAAAATAATAAGTTAAGTAATTGTTATTAATAGACCTCCGTTGAACTATAAATAGCAGTTACATTGCTAATTTCTAGTATACAGTCAAAGTTTTGTAAAGCTCGGATAGCTTGAAACATTCATAAATAATTAAAACGGTCCCTCTTCCAAACTTTTTCATTTTAAACACACACACACAAACACACACACACACAAGGAATTGATACAATTTTGAGTTTTATTAGATAAATTATTTAAAGTTTAAATTTTGTTTTATTTTTTATGTTTATACTTTACAGAACAAATGTTGCACTTTTAGTATTTGAAAAGAAATAATATTTTTGCGCTTTGATAATTTTAAATATAACTTCATATGAATAATCTTCGTGAGAAATGTTCTCTTCACTATATTCTCGATAGGTTTACTTAATACCTTGGCTAAGACATATTCCAATTTAACCTAATTTTAATCTCTTGAAATCTTGACGTCAGATTTATATATATTTAATTTTCAAATTTTAATGCGTCTTGTAACTTATAATTATTTTGTCCTCATTTAAAAATTGATATCCTTTGATATGAATTACACAAAAAAAAATTAATTAAGTTAAATGATAAGCCTCAAGTTCAAAAAAAAAAAAATTATTGTTACTATTATGCCTAGTTAGGACGTATCATATTAAAACTCAAAATTTATTTTGTCACACATTCTATAGCGTGCGCACATAGTAATGTGTAACAAGGTCAAGAAGGGGACTAGGACACGCAATGGTGGGGGGGGGGGGGGGGGGGGGGGGAGAAACAACATGTTTCAACAACATAGAATTTCAATGCTCATTTTTATTTCCGTCTTTTTTTTCCATTGGTTTACAATAACAACAAAGTCAGACTCACAAACAAAAATACACTTAAACAGTTGATATTAAATCAGGAATGTATCAAATAATTTTATAAAATCGTATTTCTATTCCATTTCTTTGTAATATTGCGCGACTGTCATTTATTTCCAAGATAGACCATCGCTGATATCCAACATTGTTGAGGAAATTTTATTTAAATTTTGGTTTTAGTTGACCCCCAAAAATTTCTTTAGGTTGATCTTAACAAAAAAACAAAAAAAAAAAAATTATCCTTGAGATTGAAAATGCTATTTCTTGGAAATTAAAAAAAATATATAAATGAGAATCTTGTAAAAACTGATGACTTAAAAAATAATAATTAAAAAAACAAACAAGGAAAAAAAAACTCTTAGCTATGGAATTTCAGACTTGAAAAAATTACAGTAATTAAATGTTACGATTTAAAAGTTGACAATTTTTTTTCATTTAAATTAACATGCAAAACTTGACACTAAAAAAATTAAAACCTACACAGAATTAAAATAAATATTTTTACAAACAATTAGACAATTTTTCAATTTAGTGACCAAGGCCTAAAGGGTTAAAAACAATGGCAAACAAAATTATTTGTCCCATTCTTAGGTGGTCAAAGTTTTTATGAACCAAGTTTCTTCCTGTGATCTAACGAATTTTCGAAATTGAAGAGAATTTATTTATTGTTTTGACAATTTTGTGAGAAACATAGTGATGATGAAGAGCGCATCGTCTTTGGAAGTCGATCGTTTTTAGCTCATCTGAACGTATTTCTGTTGCCATGACAGCCTAAATAATCTCACATGACATTTTTTTTTAAAAAGTGCAAACCTAAAAACGTCTAACTTTTATATTAACAAATCAAATATTTATGTTAAATTTAGGATTTATAAAAATATTCGTCTTTTAAATTTTTTTGGTAATATATGCTTATAATAAATAGGTATAAAAAGCGCGAAAAATTTATAAAATTTATAACATCACTTTAAAAAATTATTTTTCAAGCTTGAAATAATTAATAATGTATGTACATATTCATGTAGCATATGTTGCGCTGCTGAAACGAATCCCTACATGGCTTAATTTAAATCAATAATAATTACACAATTTAGTATTGGCCGCGGTCAATTACATTGTTATTTAGTATTCTCTAGTTTGAGCTGTCGACATTTATCCACTCAATAAATACATAATAATCTATGTCATATTGAGTGAGCGACATTGAGATAATGTACACATTTTAAAGTACAGGAGAGGGTTACTATATGTTACTTTGTTCATGTCGTGTGCATTGAGGGACGGTGAGAGATATGACGAGCAGACATTTCACAGGATTGCGAGCTACACAACTTTGAAACGACGGGTTTAAACACAGCAAGTATACGCGGGGACCTACGCCCCTGGAACACGTCCTCGTTAACACGCGAAACGCTTTAGAACTAAACTGATGTAGTTGCTTAAATTAATGTCTAAGTTCAAGGAAAAGACCACTGTGATCACAGGGTGTTGACTATTGCGCTACTACAATTGTCATTTACATATTCCCGTCAAACATTTTTTAAGTCTTTCGCAATCTTGAAAAAATAATTAACTTGGAGTCGGTTAGGATTTTGGGCGATGTGTCAAGTAGTGCATCAGAGTTATGTTCATTTAGAATACCACCCCCATCCTTTTTTTTCCACACACACACACAGAAAATAAATAAATAAAATTATTGCCATTTTACGTGACAGTCTCGTCACACTGATCACAATCACAATCACAAATATAATCACAATCACAAACACACCTGAAGATTTCCATTGCCATCACTTCCTGGGTTATTCCCGTTCCACGTTGTTTTCAATATAATAATTATCTTGCATTACGTTTTTTTTTTATAAATATTGTTTCCGTAACTTGAAGTACACGGTCCTCTGCATGCATCCGACTAAAAACCCAGCGGTGTTTACTAAAAAGCGGCGAGTGCTTTGAACCTTGTGTATCCGTTATCAGAGATGGCTGGAGAGGTAATTTTAGCAAACCTTGATTCCATTTGTGGCCTCCAGGACCCAACGATATCCTGCCCATTCTGGAATGTCGGCACACACGCACAGTGTACAGAGACGAGCTTCAGGAGCTGCAACACACTTCTCTTGAAGCTCTTCCTAATCTCTACACAGAAGCCGTGTCGCTAGAATAGCGTGTACTGTAAGGAGCTTATAATGTTCTTGAAATTATTTTTGTTGTTGTAATAACTTATTTTTTATTTAATTGATTCGGAAAGAAAAATTGAACACAGTGAGTTCTAACTCAATTTAATTTTATGTAGGATTATTTGGTGACATTTGGATTTAAAACAACATTATTTCGTTAGAAAGAGAGTGGAACAGGAAATGATCTTATTGCTCTACTCCTGTGTTCTCATATAGTGAATGATGTATGTGCAGTTCACGTAAAAGCTGTCATTTTGTTGGACGTAGACTTTTAGAAATGTCTTGACTCAAATTTTAACATACTGTTGGACATATTTAAGAAAAAATTTAATTTGAACAGCTGGTTTTAACTTTATTATTTAAAAATATGAAGTTCTTCTGGCTTCATCGAAATGACACTTATAGTTCAAAATATGAAGTTCTCTTGGCTTCATCGAAATGAAACTTATAGTTCAACATATGAAAACCTTGCCATGAAGTAAAATAGTTTTGTTTAAATAAACTTGTTTGCGCTTCATACCTTGAAATGTCAAATCATGTTATTAAACTCCACATTTTACGTCACAGTGTTAAAACTCGGATTTTGTTTTTTTCAAACACATTAATGTAATATCCAGTCTGGCGAATATTTAACAATTCTATAGTTACTACAGCTACCAAAAGTTTTAACTACTGCCTAGCAACTGAATTTAGCTAAAATAATTTAATTAACAAACTTCATTTATACTTCTAGATATTGAAAGACGTGCACTCAGAAAAGGAGCAAAACTACGAGAAAATTGAATCACTTATTTCTGTTAAAAAAATTATTAAAAATGGATTGTTCCGATTCATGAACTTTGTGTGTGCGGAATTATGAATATTGTGTATTCGGAATTATGAACAATTGCGTATTCGAAATGGAGAACAAAGTGTTTTTAATTTTTGAAAAGTAATATAACTGGAACCCTTCTGGTGGAGATTTTGAAGCACAAAGAATGTAAAAAATAAAAATGTCACCAGCCATGACGTCATCCTTGAAAAAACTGAGGACAGAATGTGACAGCCAACTCATGGAGTTAGGAGAGGACAAACAAGTTCATTTTCTGAAATTGGGTGAGTTAAATACCTTCATTAAATGACGATACTGAGTTTAATTAAATGCATTCCTAAGATTTTATCATTCATGAATTTAGTGAACAGGGCAAACAAATTAAAAAAAATTTAAAAAATCCATTCATTATTATTTTAAATCTCATTTTCAGTCAAAACAATTCATAGAATTTAAAAAAAAAATATAATTTAAATTGATTATGAAGTAATAATTAAAAAGGCAAATTTTAGCTCGAATTATAAAGTGTAAAAAAAAAAAGCACTTTGTCAGTAGACAAAAAATGCAAACAACTATCAGGGCATGCACTATTTTCATCAGCGTCTTAAGATAACTCATCAACTGGCAGCCATGTGAACACACACTATTTCAATTTTTTTAATACCTCGACTAAAACTACATTGTGAGAACATTGAATACAATCTGATGTAGCTTGTAGGTTAAAAAAAAAAAATAACAAAAAAAAAAAAAAAACATCCTGAGAAGTTTTGAGCGAAACTGACTTTATTTATATAATCTACTCTATAAATTGAACAGTGCTGCACCAACAAAAACATTCAACAACATTATCAACCAACAATAAAATAAACAACATTATCAACCAGCAATAAAATTCAATAACATTATCAACCGACAATTACGCTAAACAACATTATCAAACAACAAAGATATTCAGCAAGGTCTTACGCCACTACGATAGTACAATTAAATAGATATACCTCAATTCTTATAATACAATTAAATAGATATACCTCAATTCTTATAGCACAATTAAATAGATATACCTCAATTCTTATAGCACAATTAAATAGATATACCTCAATTCTTATAGTACAATTAAATAGATATACCTCAATTCTTATAGCACAATTAAATAGATATACCTCAATTCTTATAGTACAATTAAATAGATATACCCCATTTCTTATAGTACAATTAAATAGATATACCTCAATTCTTATAGTACAATTAAATAGATATACCTCAATTCTTATAGTACAATTAAATAGATATACCTCAATTCTTATAGTACAATTAAATAGATATACCTCAATTCTTATAGTACAATTAAATAGATGTACCCCATTTCTTATAGTACAATTAAATAGATATACCTCAATTCTTATAGTACAATTAAATAGCTATACCTCAATTCTTATAGTACAATTAAATAGATATAACTCAATTCTTATAGTACAATTAAATAGATATAACTCAATTCGTATAGTACAATTAAATAGATATAACTCAATTCTTATAGTACAATTAAATAGATATACCTCAATTCTTATAGTACAATTAAATAGATATACCTCAATTCTTATAGCACAATTAAATAGACATAACTCAATTCTTATAGTACAATTAAATAGATATAACTCAATTCGTATAGTACAATTAAATAGATATAACTCAATTCTTATAGTACAATTAAATAGATATACCTTAATTCTTATAGTACAATTAAATAGATATAACTTAATTCTTATAGTACAATTAAATAGATATTCCTGATATATAGTACACTGAGACTATATTATTATGCATGGGGATATAAAAAGACACTATACGGATTCTTACATGGAGACTATATGCACGGATTCTTACACATATTCTATATGTATGGGTTCTTACACAAGGAAATATATGCGCGCTTTCTATATGGACGGGTTTTACAGGGAGACTATGTGCACATACTCATACTTCTTGCACGGGTCCATTAACGGAAACTATAAGCATGGGTTCTCAAACGAGACTATATGCATGGATTCTTACACGAGACCACATGCATGGGTTCTCACACGAGACTATTTGCATGGATTCTTACATGGAGACTATATGCACATACACGTAAACAGACATGGAGTAACCATAAGAGGATTATATTATTGATTACTTTTACGTCCTAGAACTAGAACTTTACCCATAAAATATTCGCGTGTGCCTTAGAACAATAACAATAATTACAGTATTATCCATCTTTAAAAAAGACACAGCCCAGTGCTCCCACACACTCAATCCTTTCGACTCTGTGATATTTATTACTTTCATAATTGGCGTACATAGGGCCCCAGTGGTTTTTATTCGGGACACAATTTAAATACACAGCTGTTTCATTTGAAGTAAGCATAAACATATATTTTAAAACCATGCTACCGTCGTTTATTGTAGTGTTCTGTTTAAGGCTTAAGGACCTACTTTCAGCATAAATGAAGACGAGAAGTGGGCAACTATTTTTGGACAATTGGCTGCACTATTGTTCACAGCACTCTAATAAATTTAAAAAAAAATGCTTTTCCTCCACTTTAAAAAAAAATGAAATTTAATTACAGTTAATTAAATAATTGTACACGCGAAAATCCGGCTAATTAGTTTTTATGGAGCAAAGCTAAAAGAAGACCTCCCCCCCCCCCCCCAACATCACCATTTAAACACACACTTTTTTTTTTATAGAATAAAGTTTGTTAACCGTTTCAATTTGTAGCTTTTTGTGATTCAGAAATAGATACCCTTTTTTAAAAAAAAAAATTCCCAAACCATAATGTTGATTTAAAAATAATAAATGTGTTGCATTTGCATTTAGTTTAATGCACAGAAAATTTAATTTCAAATAAAATAATAAATAGGACTTTTGATGATAAAGGTTCAGCTGTTGAGGGGACCGTCCATAAATTAGATGATGCTATTTTTTGGGCAATATTTACAAAAATCTGTCACAAATCTCAGACCACACCCCCCCCCTTTCTTCCCCTTTTCCAAAGTACGTCACACTTTCAACTAAAAAATTTGTTTAAAAAAAATTAAAAGCTAATTAAAATTCAATCTCAAACAAACTTTACTATTATTCTATTACATTGATATAAGTAACATTTTCTGACATAATACCCATAATTCATCCATCACAACAAAAAGTTCACCATCACTGTCAATTGAAGGCTTTATACATATGATGAAAAATAATATTTAATGTGTGACGTCACACAAGACGTCTCGCCTCCACCCCGTGACACAAACTGTCCCACTTTCTTAGACCCCCCCCCCCCCAACCCGGAGCGTGACATACTTTACGGACGTCCTGTATAATGATCTTCTCTTCCACGGACAGTGGTGAAGTATGCAAATATTGTGTATCATAGTTAAGATTACTGAGCGATCGAACACTAGACTATTTTATAATAAGATATTGCTTCTTTTGTAAATTACATTTTCTACTCATTGATAATATCAGGGCCAGAGGCGTAGCTAAAGGGGGGGGGGCATGGAGGACATATGTACGGAGTGCGCTCTTTTGAATCGGTAGCGCTAAATTTATGGAATATTTTACCTCCATCTTTGAGGAGTATTGAAAAGGACAGAAAATCATTTAGGAATCATTTAAAGACATTTTTGTTTAATACCTTTTGATGAAATCAGAGCGCAGTGAGCATGCTAAAGTAGCATGGATACCAGCGCTATAGAAGTATCCAAACAATCAATCAATATGTCCCTAGGCGCCAGACTAGATAAGGCCGCCAAAATGTGCTCTGACATTATTTTATTGATGAAAATTATGGGTTCGAGAGTTGAAAAAAAGAAAGAGGCGCTTGAAAATGAATCTTGTCATCGGGCGCCAAACACTTATAGCTACGCCTCTGATCAGGACCAAAATGACCCCCCACCCCCGCACCCTATACTGTGACTGAAACTGGTGTGGCCTTGAAAACGTGACGCCAGGGTAAGTGCTGTGTAGTCGCTGTAGTTTATGTGGATAAGCCAATGTTGACATCGCCGTGCGCGTTCAGCAGACGTGATCAGGAATGACGCCACGAAGGACGTGAGAACACAAGTGCACCGCTGTCCTGTGGTCAATGTGATATGAGTTGTCACCGAGTCAATCATTACAATGAGATCCAATTCAAATATTTCCAGAGATGAAACTTATATTATTATAGTTTGTGAGCTTGTGTTTTTTTTGTTTT
The DNA here is from genome assembly GCA_964017045.1 of Omphiscola glabra. Lineage (NCBI taxonomy): Eukaryota > Metazoa > Mollusca > Gastropoda > Lymnaeidae > Omphiscola > Omphiscola glabra. Next base: position 15,556,021 of record OZ024802.1, read on the forward strand.
TGGGTTGTTGTTTTTTTTTTTTGGATACAAATATTTGTGTACAGAGTTTTGATGGTTTGATTCAATTTTATAAAATATCCAGTAAAATAGGTTTTTTAAAATATTTACAGAAAACGGCCTCTGTGAATTAAAAGAAATATTTAAGCAAAAGTTAATGAAAGTAAGAAAAATATTTAAATTTACGCCACCACTTAAGTTATGGTGGAAAGGGCGTTCAATAACTTTTAGCACTATAAAAACACCACGCACAATAAAACACAATATCCCGGCGCGTAACAATTTTGAGTGACTTCCCATTCTAGCGACAACCCAGAGATATTTTTTGCATCGATTGATATCAAGTGTTAACACTGCGAGATTTGATCTTCATAAAGGAGATACAACTATTATAAATAATGTATCCTTCCTATAAGCCTTGTACATACGACTACTGGTCATTCCTGCTAAAGACAGTCAGGGACTAGAACAAGCTGGAACATTTGCGTCTATTGCCTCAGGCCTTCCAACCCCCAGTTCCTGATACCCTCGCTGAGAAGCCCTTCCAACCCCCAGTTCCTGATACCCTCGATGAGAAGCCCTTGCAACCAGTGAAATATCCTCTTCAAGAATCAAGCACAGAAAAATTACGAATCCCAACTACATACACAGGAGCCGTGTAGTAGGAACGTTTACCTGCTAAATACAGTGCTGCTTAATCGTCGTTGTAAATGCAGTGTGCTTTACTTGTACACCCAGCTTAGATGTCCTTCCCGGGGCTTGGTACTCCGTCTTGGGCAGAGAGTAAAAATAGAATTCAAATACTTTTTTCAGATCAGCATAACCGACTATTTTTAAAAAATGTATTTGAAAGAGTAAAGGGGTCTTTGAAAAAAATGTGCAATATATATATAGCCCATATGCATTACGTCCAATACGTAGTATGTGCATCAGGTGCAATATATAGAATATGCATCACGTGGCACGTCACGGGATGCATCAATTGTTTGGTGTACTAAATATCTAAGCTAAAACAACTCTAAAAATGTTGCCTGTTTCTCTCAAGGATTATTCTAATAATAATAATTAACACCTAAAGCCAATTTAAAAATTATTCAAATGTTGAACATTCGAAAGAGGGACAGTTAAACATTCGAAAGATGGACAGTTGAACATTCGAAAGATGGACAGTTGAACATTCGAAAGATGGACAGTTGAACATTCGAAAGAGGAACAGCCTGTAGATGTGTTTACTTTGGTCATTCATACCGTTCTTTGATGACCACGAAGTGATCCCTTCGCCAGTTTTCATAAGGTTAACAAAATTTAAATAAGTGATATTTTAAAATGTTTTAAGATCTAACGAAAAAAGAAAACAAACAACAACTGGATATTTATGTAGACGAATTAAAAGAGACTGATATTTACTGATATATTTATTTATCCATTTGTCGTTTATTCGTTTACAATTATTATAGTTTTTTGTAGAAGAAAGGTGATGATTTCGTTGTAAGATAATCTTATTACACTTAAAAAAGAGAGTTGATGATTTCGTTGTAAGATAATCTTATTATACTTAAAAAGATTTTTTTTAAAATAATACTGGGAATCTTTTTTAGCCTAAAAATTAGGTCTTCAATTTTTTGTTTCTGTAAGTTTCCACTTAATTCCTACACCACGAGACACAAATATTTATTTATATATATATATACTTATATATATCTATATATAGAGAGAGACAGAGAGAGAGAGAGAGAGAGAGTGAGACGTGAGAGAGACGTGACAGAGAGAGAAAGAGAGAGAGGGGGGGAAAGAGAGAATTTAACTAGATCCCATTAGCAGCATTATGATGAGAGATCATCCAATACGTTAGGATACATTGGTAAAATCGTCTTAGTTTAATGACGTAATTAAATCCTATAGTTTTAGCTTAATAACGGGACGGTGGAGTGGGGGCTGAAAAAATGTACCAATGTAAACCGTAGATTAGACTCCAGTTAAGCTTCCAAATATTCATTAGGTCAATACGGCATCCGTTTATTGATTGTATTGAAAGTTGAATGATAAACGTCACACGGTCGCCAAATTCAGGTCATTCAACAGATGGGAAAAAATTTCACCGGTTTTATTTGAAATAGATGTAGGTTTTTTTTTTTGTTTTTTTTTCAAATTAGACCCCAGCCCATTCAGATAAATCTTGATCCCAGTTATTTAAATCTTGGTTTAATTTACAATCACTGGTGACATCAGCCCATGAGACATCTTCGGTGACATTCAAAGTTATTATGTCTTGTCAGTGTAGGTACTTGCCTACAGAAGAACTTTTTTTGGAGTAGAGAACATCTTTGTTGTTGATAAATCGCCTACCTTGCCTTGAAGACAATTGCCTTTAAAAGCAAGTTTAATTGTTTATATTTATTTGAGTTATTTCTTTCATTCCAGAAACAACAATTTTGCAATTTTGTAACTAATAATTCACTCAAACATACTGGCTACTAAGTTGTTACACTTTCCTTTAAACATTTTAGCAGCTATTGTAGTTACAATTTCACTCAATCAGGGAAAGTTTGTGAAAAGGCGTATTATTTTATTTAATTTTTTTTTTTTTTAAAGTTTAAAAACGTGAATATTTTATATCTTTTTTTTGAAACAAAAGACTCAACACATTATTTTTTCAAAACTTCAAATAAGCGTTCTTTTCTTTACTCAATTATATTTACCTTATTTAAATGTGTTTTATGTTTGCACATATTATTAGACCGACGGTAAAGGTTGTATTTGTAATGTTTAATGGAACACTTCAACTTGAACAAATGAAAAACACAATTATTTGTGTCATATGTTCATTCTTCCAATTTCAATTTCCTGGACGATGTTGCATTATGGGAGTAGGCCTACAGCTGTCAATGGGGGAAAAGTTGACGCGTTACTATGAGTAATATGTACTAGTTCCATTTAGGAAACTTATAATGTACATAAATTGGTCTGGAAATTAAATTGTTAGAGCTTTTGTTATTTTAAAAAAAAATGCACATTTTTATCAGATCGGTAAAAAGACCTATGATTGTAGGATTGTAAAACGAACAAACCAATAGATCCACAGAAAGACTTCCCCGTGTCTATGATTGGCAAGCTAGAGCACTTGTAAACAAAAACGGAATATTAGACAATTAATTTTCTACTACAAAAAAACAGGAACCATTGTCTGACTTATCTGATGAATGTAACATAATGAAAAGCAACATAAATGGACTACGATTAGTCGATTGTTTTGTCACGTGATACGTGTAAAAACAAGTAATACTTCCGGTAGGCTGTCTGCAACACACTAGTCGCTCACAAATTTTTCTTCAAACAACTTTCTTCCTTTAATCATAACTGAATTATAATTATTGTCACATTTATGAATGTCATTTTAAAAAAACACGTGTATTCAAGAATATTTTGAAAAGTAAAATTTTAATTAACACTGGGGAAGCGCTGATGGAGACAAACATTTTGCTTTAGAATTAATGATAATGGCAATGGCTGATCAGCTGTTTATCTGTTGTTATGTGTTGTTATGTGTAGCTGAAAGCCTACTAATGGCTGGTACGTATCACGTGACAAAACAAGGAAGTGACTAATCGTAGTCCATTAACGTCGAGATGAATTTTTTTTTAAAGCAATTAAAACAGCATGTTACTTTGGAGAGTTTGGCATGTCAGCTTGATGACATCACTTCCGCTTGTAACAATAACTTTGTAAAAGTATACAAACTATTTAACACGACTTCACGAGCAATTTAGTTCTAAGTGAAAAATAATTCCATTTTTGTTTTTTGTTTTTAATAATCATTGTTAGTAAAATAATAAAAAAATGTTTTTACTCATATCATCTTCTTGTCACATATCAAATATACAATAAATTGTTACAAATCAACATATTAACAAGATGAAATAACTTCTGAAATAGTCAATGGTATTATTTGAACACTCAGTGTGATACATCTTTTTTGTTTACATATAAAAACTTTCGTTTTGACAAATTGAATGCTAGATATTAAGATATTGATTATTGGAACATGATAAGTGCGGCTTTTATATAGTGTAATATATATATATGAGAGTAGGACACACATATAGGATAAATAATTGGAGGGTGATAAGGAAAACTGTTTTACCTCAATGACTAGCAAAGATCTATTTGAGCCTGATGCTGCAATGTAAATGTGTCCATTTCTTCTTGGCGTTGTGGCATGCGCATTCGACACTCACCGTACAAGCGCACTCAGACCGACCAAGGAGCTTTGATTGCCAGCGACCGCAACTAGTCAGGCTATATTGAACGTGAATAATAATAACAACTTATTACCGTAACAACTCGAGATTAACATCAAGTTATGTAACATCAAGACATGTAACATCAAGATATGTAACATTAAGCGTTGTAACATCACGCTATATAATATCAACATTTAGTAGCAATTTTCTGAAAAGTTCACTTAATTCAGAAAAGACTAAAGCAGGTCAACATAACCCAAGCATATTGCCGCTCTAACTACAGCGCTTGTGCTGTTTAGTTATATATATATATATATATTGCTGTTTGACGAGATAATGCAAGCGCGAATTCTTCGATCGTGCCAGTCAAGTTAAACTTGAGCTCTAGCTCTAGCTCATAAGCACCACAACGCTTAGCGTTTACTGCTCCATTGAAGACAGCAGCTCCCCTTCTGCTCCATTGAAGACAGCAGCTCCCCTTCTGCTCCATTGAAGACAGCAACTCCCCTTCTGCTCCATTGAAGACAGCAGCTCTTTTTTGACTACTCACAATTTTGAGAAGGAAGCCCCGCTCGTCGGACGCATCGGGCACCATCATGCACAGACAGTTGCGCAACACAATCTCGAAGTTTGGAAATTTCTGACATAGAGTTAACGATGACAAAGGCCTGCTCACTGTACGCTCTGGTGATTCCTCCAAAGTCACTGGCTTCTGGGTGCGCATAAATGCACCGAAGTGTATCAGCTCAGCCACCAGTATGTCTTCCAAGTAATCTGGATACATGGAAGCGAAATTTTTAGATTTTGTCTTCCATCGGCCCAACCACCACAACCACCACGGTCTCAGTTAGATCTAAAAATCGGCGCTATTCACGAATAAAGATTTAAGTAAAACACTCACACATTTTCATTGTATTCGTGTTCTGGTAGGCTACGTTGCCAAATCCATGAACTGGCATATGTGCAACGGTTGGGGAAGCGATGCTGGTATCCTAACGGCTCCTAGCGGATGCCAGGGCAGCCTTGAAGCTCTCGATAGACGTCGAGTCCACACCGGCATTGTCCAGGTGGTTCCAAGCGATTATTCTGCGTGGGAAAAATGACTGTTTATATTGGGCTGTGTTACACCGAGGCACAGTGAAGCATTTACTATTGTTACGGATGTAATTGCTTATGGGTTTGTTAGAGGTGAAGTCAGTGTTTTATGAGGGTTTGGCTCTGATTAAATCGACTTGGCTTCTGTGGGGTGAGATACGTATTTGCTCACTGTTGGAACTAATATTAGGTTAGAATTGATACGCGAACAACTCAGCCGCGAATTTTTGAAGTATGTTGACATATTATAATTTTATTCATCGGAATTACCATGTCATTGATTGAGACTGTACTGTACTAGAAATAACCCGCCCAACAATGGCGGCAGGCAATGCGTGAACTTGCCATCCACTAAAGTTACTGGGCAAAATTTTGGGTTCCTTCAAATAAAAATTATCTATCATAGTTTTGAAGAATCCCATTTAGAAATATGAATTTCACCTTGTGGGCCGAATGAACCTTGCACGCTACAAAGTGCAGTTAACGGGAATTTTATTTTGCGCTCTTACTGAACACAGCTTTAAAGCTATACACACAGCCTTAAATACCAAGAGAATTATTGTTTGTGATTATATTTATATTGAAAGCGTTATATCCCAGATTTGTTTTGCGGTCGTGGTATTTTTGTTGTTAAGTTTTTGTTTCTTTTTTTTTTTTAAAGTCAGTTTGATTGATTGATTTAATGGATATTTATATAGCGCTGATATCCATGCTACTTTAGCATGCTCACTGCGCTCTGGTTTTCATAAATCTGTTTAAACAAAAAAAGTTTAAAAATATTTCTTAAATGATGTTTTATCCTTTTCAAAACTCCTCAAAGAATTAGGCAAACTATTCCATGATTTTGGCGCTATCGCCTCAAAAGAGCGCCCACCGTAATACTTTTTCTGTGTTCATTTACACTGGAAATTGTAAGTAAGGACTGTGTAGAAAACCTCAATTTCTTTAAGGATGCGTGTTTATGAATCAGTACGTTCAGATATTCAGTTGGGACCTGTGCTCTAACCATATGTCATAGTAAATTAACCAACCGTGACTTAAAGGATATTAATATTCCCCCCCCCTTTTTTTCGCAGATCCAGATACCAAATGCAACAAACTGTCAAGCGATGATGAAGACGATGATAATGACATGGCAGACGACGACACTGTTCTGACCGAGGACGGGGACAGCAAAGGGCAGCAACCCCAACAACAGTCCACCAAGAAAACTGTCGCCCAGATCATGCGGGATAAGAAGAAGCAGACGCAGCTGACATTGCAATGGTAGGTCATGGTGTCTTTACTTAAAAATAAGTCATTAACATGACCTGATATGTTGTTACCTTTAAGTTGTAGGTCACAGCTAAGTCACTTAAAATTAAATCACGAATATGACCTGGTATTTTGTTATCATCTAAATGATAGATTCTAAATGATAGGTCACTATACACATTCTTGATACCTCCATTCCTTTACGGCAGTGGTTCTCAACATTCCTAATGCCGCGACCCCTTACTACAGTTCCTCATGTTGTGGTGACCCCCAACCACAAAATTATTTTCTCCGCAACTTTATAACTGTAGAGTACATGTGCTTTCCGATGTTCTATAGCGACCCCAGCGAGAGGGTCGTTCGACCCCCAAAGGGGTCGCGACCCACAGGTTGAGAACCGCTGCTATATTGTAATCCCTGTATTCAGTGTCTCAAAGTTCTATGTTTTTATCTAGAATAAATTCATAAGTTAAATTAGTTGAACGGCTTAAATTTCCCATCAGTTATAATTGGAATATAAATATATATGTGTATTGTACATATAGATGCATGTATAGGATTGATTACAGGGAACGAAAATCACCCACGGATCAAAATGGGAAGCGCAGAGAGTTATCGGAATGGGTTGTTGGCCATATGTGCTGGGGAGCCCCCTAGCGTTTATACATATGTATGTGATGTTTATATGACGTTAACCTTGATACGGACGGAAATATGTCAATTTGGTCTCTACACTCGTTTGCATACAACACATATTGAGATATTTGCAGCTAAATGTGTATTCAGCCTTGATACTTATTTTCCCCGTGAAACTTTAGATATAATATTGAACATTTCAAACATTTTGGGCTGCGTGCTAAAACATATGACACATATAACTTGACATGGGCGGCTCTTGTTTGTTTGTCGATGTCGGGCACCCTAGAAATCAGATTTCTCTAAGGTCCCCGACATCCTAGAGAGAGTTTCGTTGACAGCTTTGTCTCATGGTATATTAAGTATTGAGTTCCGTATCCGGAAAGATGTAACTCAGAAATTTGCTCGAGGGAAAACGCTTCATGGGAATTTTGTTTGCACGGAAGCTTATTAGAATTTTTTTTTTTAACGGTGATTAAATTATTTATTATTTTTAAAAATGTTTTCAATTAAAGGTGCGAGTGAGAAATGGTGAAAAATGTAAAATGTAAAAAATAAAAATTAAAAAAATAATTTCACCCGCTATTTCATTCTGGACAAGCTCTTACGTAAAAATAAATTTCCGTTCAAACGAATTTCCGTTTGACCAAGCTTCCGTCGACCAATGCTCCATACAGCAAATCTCTTTTGTTTGAATATCCGTCAACCATTAAGTCTCAAGTTACCGAACTCGTTCCATTTTCTAAATTTCTTGGTTAATGAAGTACAAAAAGACTTTTAGGATACACCAAATCAAATATGCTTCTCAGGGCCGCTCAACACATTATGTGACATCTGGAAAGGGTTTAAGTCTATAAAACTGGACGCCCGCTGTCCGTTGGTTCTGCATAGGACAGTGTCTTGTCGCAGTTTCTACCTACCGCCGGACCGTGCCTTGTCCACTGTTTCTACCTACCACCGGTACGTGTCTTGTCCACAGTTTCTACCTACCACCGGTCCGTGTCTTGTCCACAGTTTCTACCTACCACCGGCCCGTGTCTTGTCCACAGTTTCTACCTACCACCGGTCCGTGTCTTGTCCACAGTTTCTACCTACCACCGGACCGTGTCTTGTCCACAGTTTCTACCTACCACCGGTCATAGTCTTGTCCACAGTTTCTACCTATATAGCACCGGACCGTGTCTTGTCCACAGTTTCTACCTACCACCGGACCGTGTCTTGTCCACAGTTTCTACCTACCAGCGGTCCGAGTCGTGTCCACAGTTTCTACCTATATAGCACCGGACCGTGTCTTGTCTATTATTGAACACTGGACATGTATTAAAATCCTGCCCATTTAGGAAGCGGTTAATGTGTATCTTTCTTTCAGTTTAAAAGTCTCAAAGCGATTAGTAAAGTTTTGATTTCATTTTTTGGAAATAAGAACGTTGAGATCGGATTCGATTATTTACAGTCGATATAGTTTTGTCTTAGTCCGATTTGGAATATAAGAGAGGGTATACATATTTGTACATTTTGAATTGTTGATCATATTTTTAAAGATATACATTAACAGCTATTGAGAAGTACTCCAACATGACGTCATGCCTATGATGTTCCGAAGTCATGGTCGGACTTTTATTTGTAAACATTCGATATCGTTAGCCTGGAGTCGAATTGGTAGAGTCTAAGTGACTACCTTGTCCATGTTTGAAAAGCTGCTGCTGAAAAATTGGAAAGAAAGTGAATCCGTCGTAGCTTAGGTCGATGAGGGCCGGTGGTCCAATGATGTTATCTCTCAGGGGGGGGGGGGGGGGGAGAGAAAGCGAACAAACAAAAAATGCGATACCCGCGCTGTCCGTTCAGATAAGTTGAAATGGCGAAACGAGGTTGAATTCCGGTGTAACCAAGAGAAATAACCTGATAAAATAAGACCCGGCTTCCGTGCGAGTACAAAGATGCGGGCGGAGTAATGTGTTACTTGGAGAAGCGAGAGAGATAGAGAGACGGGAGGAGGGAGCTAAAGAGAGCGGCAACTTATAGTAGAAAAGGAAAGGTTGGTTTCGGTTTGGATTTTATCTAAAAGGAGACAACGATGACAAAAGAAAGCGAATGTCAAGGACGCTTGTTTGATTAGAACTCAAAGGCTTGAGGAGTCCAGTCTGAATTTCGGTCACGTCATGAAATTTTTATCCGCTTGGCGCTTCCTGGCTGCTTACTCTAAGGGACTATTTTACTCACCAATGTTCCAAGCCTCTGAAAAAATTGTCTCCATTTGAGCTTTATACTTGTTTACAATTTATTTTTGGTTACTGTGCTCAATGTCGATTAAAGAACAAAAAATCGCACATATACTTTCAGCAAAAAAAAGTATCAACCTTTTAATACCAATGATCATAACAAAATTACAACTTAATCATTGCAACAATTCAACAACAGCAAGTTTTTCACTATATCATTTTACTATACGTTGGCAATACTGGTGTATTTGTTATTAGTTTCTTTTGACAATTAAAAAAAAAAAATCTACTTCCAAATATTAAGCCGTCTTAACAGTAGAGGGCCCATGGACACAAAAATAATGCCCTGATTCCCTTTATCCTCTCTAACCTATGCAAGTAATGTTAGGAAAAAGCATTTGAGGCCCCAAGTAAAGCCATGCGTTATGACCAGTGTTTTTTTTCCAGACCATATCACGGAAAGACATGATTACAGGGTTTTAAGGGGCGGGGGGGGGGGGGAATGGGCAGGATAAATATTCAGCGCCTAAGTTAGGCATTATGAAGCTCAGGAACAGCTCTGACTTGACTCCGATCATAAATAATCATATGTCAATTATGGTTTTTGGCAACTCAAGAGGTAGGATTTTTGGCATAAACTATGTATGCAATATAAACGAAAATTATATTATTGCAATTTCAAAAAAATCATTTTAATCTCCAGTCTCCAGAGAATATATATATATATAAGTGTACCGGAACTGCCACTACCATCAGAAATCGAGGGCGTCGAAGGCTCACGAACGAAAGTGGGGTAAGGGGCTGAGGAGGGTTGCTCAGTTAGTCACTTCTAGATATTTTTTGATAAATTAAAGATGCGGTGATGTATTTAGACGCATACCTGAATTTAGTTTTGCATCTTTCTGCACTTATTTGGAGAGCAGTAGTGGAAATTTAAGTGATCAAGTTAGGTTTATGCAACTGTATTTTAAAGTTATTTTTCAATTGTTATGTTTTTTTAAATTAGTTTCAATGCAAATTTTTCATTTGTTTGAACTTCTTCATTAATCAATAAATTTATTTTTAACGTATTCCGCCCAAAACGTTGTCCCACTACTACCATCGCTTTTCGTATTGCCCGAAAGTGAAACAAATAAATCTGTACCTTTTAGAATTTAAATTTTTCAAACTTTTGCCAGATTTAAAAAAAACAAAAAGTTTTTTTTTTGTAGATACAGATAAGGGTCTTTATATCTTTTATAGCTATTTAAAAATACTATTTTTATATAAATAGAATGGTGTAAAGAAGATGGAATATATTTATAAAAGCAAAAAAAAATATTTATCAGTGTGTTACTTATCTGAGAGTAGTTGAGGTATGAAACACCAAAATAAGTTGTTTGCGAGGTTAATTTAAAATTTAAAATTACCTTATGTTCTAATGTAAAAAAAGTTTACCCAAAATGCATTGATTTTTTTAAAAATATATAGATTGTGTTTTTTTTATTCTTTGGTCGATTCATAAAGAAGAATTTATTTTCTAAAACTAGTACTCCAAAAAATGAATCGGTTTCAATTTTTTTTTTAAATTTCGTTTTTAAAAAACAGCTTGAGAAATCTAGCTTCATGCTGCACTTTAAATCAAATTAAATGTTCAAAAGATCTTTCAAATTTTTTTTTTAACAAGAATGGCAAATTAATGCCCCTAGAATCATGATGCTACTCCCTTTACTTAAGATCAACTTCATTACATAAATTTAAATACAGACTGAATGAGATTTTGAAAACAAACAGTTATAGCAAAGGTGAACGAGGAATAAGAAAAGCAGTGACAGTTCCCCCCAGGATTTAACTATGTAACATTAAAGTTACAGTTAGAGTCTTCTTTGTTGGTCACGTGATAGTTGAACAAACATTCCTGTGAAAAACAATAAGACGCAATTTAAATGGCATATGACCACATCAACCCGCTTCCCCCCACCCCCCCCCCGTTCACAACCACCTACCCAAAATCCCCCCACCAAATCCCCCCACCTACCCTCTCGGTCATTCTCCAGGGATGATATATAGCATCACGTGATTATGAAGAGCGCTACACACACCCTCCCCCAATGTTAACCCATGATGGAGTAGGCCGCAGTGTCAAGTGTTCTTCATATGGTCAATCACAACCGACTAATGCAGCCATTTGTAGGGAGATAAAATAGTGTGTGTCTGTGTGTGTGTGTATTGTTCCTCTGAGGGAGTGTGGGAGAGGGGGAGGAGGGATACTAAAGTACTTCGTCACCATTTGCACTCAAGATTGCTGGACGCCATATGGGGATGATGCGACCCCTGGGCCTTGTCTTTCCTATACCTACACACACCACACAACACATACCACACAACACACAACACACACCACACACATATAAACTCAACCCGAAGGTGTTAGCAACAAATCACGCCTTGGGGGCCACTGAAAAAATAGGGGGGGGGGCAAAATTTTATGTCTCGGGCACGCCTCGCGGGCATTTTATGCCTGGGGCACGTCTCTGAAACTGCATAGACTAATTTAATTATCAACCGACTAATGTAAGGGCGCCATTGCATATTAACTTCGACACGATTGTTCAACAATTACTTCGTTAATCAGCGTCCTTTAGTCCAGAGGTTCTCAATCTATTCGCCCCATGTCTGCCGCTGGTAGAATTGTGATGCTTGTTATAACTAAACGTTAAATTTAAGTTTGCTTTTAAAAAATATTGTTTTTTTAAGAGGTTAGTTTGATTTTCTACAGATCCTTTCAAATCTTTTCTCGGCGGGTTCCCGTATGGACATTCATGAATGCTATTTTTCTTTGCAATCCCGATGTTGCATGTCTCCCATTACATTCAATGCGTCTTGTCTGTCTCTGAGCGGGAAACTATTACATTCAATGTGTCTTTTCTGTCTCTGAGCAGGAAACTATTACATTCAATGTGTCTTTTCTGTCTCTGAGCAGGAAACTATTACATTCAATGCGTCTTGTCTGTCTATGAGTAGGAAACTATTACATTCAATGTGTCTTGTCTGTCTCTGAGCAGGAAACTATTACATTCAATGTGTCTGGACTGTCTTTGTGTAGGAAACCATCACCTTCAATTCGTCTTTCTTTCTATGATTGGAAACCGTAACCTTCAGTTTGTCTTGTCTGTCTATAATTAGGTCAAGATTACTTTTATTATAAATGTATGTGTATGATTAAGCCAGCAATACCTTCAATATGTCTCGTCTGTCTATCATCAGGTTGGACGAGAACTACTGCATCTGTGAAGGTGTCTGTCTGCCCAGGTGTATTCTCTACTCACATTATCTGGACTTCTGTAGGAAAGAGCTTCTAGAACCGGCATGCGCTGCCACATTTGGAAAGGTCAGTATGGTCACCCGTGCAGCACTTCGTCTTGGAAAGGTCAGTATGGTCACCCGTGCAGTACTTCCTCTTGGAAAGGTCAGTATGGTCACCCGTGCAGTACTTCGCCTTGGAAAGGTCAGTATGGTCACCATGCAGTATTTCGCCTTGGAAAGGTCAGTATGGTCACCCGTGCAGATACTTCCTCTTGGAAATTTACATGATTTGATTGCATCAATGTATTGCTAGATGGCTGCGCCTCATGTTTGTTTAAATCCTCTTGCAAATTCATTTTAATTGTCAGATTAAGTTGTTTTTTTTTCCAGTGTCAAGATCGATTTAGTAATTCACGTCGCATGCCTAACGCATCTCCACCCCCATTCCCCGAAATTTAGACGAAAGTCAACAAAATATTTTTTTCAAAATCAGGAATTTTGTGAAATTAAATGTTCTACGGCGATGAAATAATAATTCAATCAAATTAGGTGCCAAAACTTTCACATTATGATGAGTGTCGCATGGCCGGCTGACTCGTTGTTAATGCGACAATTTGTTCAAAATTAAAACTTTAGAGACGCCGTTTCAATCCCTATAAATATATGTTCCTTTTCGATGCAGCATACCCGAAAATACCCCCCCTAAAAAAAACCGCCCGGAGTGGACCGCCCCCCCCCCCAATCCATGTTGCTACGCCACTGAACTGTTAAACGCGTGCGTAGACTAAGCAAATTCAAACTGTATTTGAAATGTTGGAAAAACAGAAGACAAAAAACACACAAACAAGTTGTCACAATAGTTACAACAGAAAATAACAAATAACCCCCTCTCATGACCAACCCCCGTCCCGATCAACCCACTTTCGACCAACCTCCTCCCGACCAACCCCCTCTCACGACAGCACCCCTTCATAAAAAATGGTTTAATCGTCATATTTCCTTTATGTTAAATTGCGGTCGAAATTTCAATCTACTTTTCTCTTTGTTTTTTTTTGTCCCCTCTCCATCGTCTTACAAGCTTTGTTTCAACCACTAACCAAACCTTCTCCTCTTTTTTTTTAAAATAATTTTTTTTTATATCCCCCCCCCCCCCCCCCACGCACTCTTCTTAATTCTGAGCCCATGTTCTTTAGATCTCAACCCAAACAAACGAACTCACGAGTAATACTCAAACTTTGAGCTCGTTGTGTCGTGTGTTCAATGTTAAAGACTTAAAAAGAAATAAAATATAAAGAACGAGAATAACACCGCCATTTGTTATGGGGGATTTCTTTCTTTCCCATTCAAAGTCGTCTGCCAGGCCAGTCGACGACAGCTATAATAAGGCATATCTTTGAGGGCCCCCTCCCCCACCCCAAACTAACCGTTCACTCTAGTAATATGTTTGTGCCTGTGTAACTTGTGATACGGACCCAGGGGTTAAGAATCGTAAGGCCAGTTTGGTAGATTTGTCTTGTTAGGCAATGTTGTTTATCATTGGAAAGGGGTGAGGGTTTAGGGGTTGGGGGGGGGGGGGGCTGGTAATGACTGCTGTTCTTTTATTAGCGTTTCTTTTATTAGCTAAAAGTATCAAAGTATCAAAGTATCAAAGTATCAAAGTATCAAAGTATCAAAGTATCAAAGTATCAAAGTATCAAAGTATCAAAGTATCAAAGTATCAAAGTATCAAAGTATCAAAGTATCAAAGTATCAAAGTATCAAAGTATCAAAGTATCAAAGTATCAAAGTATCAAAGTATCAAAGTATCAAAGTATTCAAATATTTTAACCAAATTTAAATTAAAAAAATTTTGTATATCGCAATTCAGCGAATTCCCGTTAGCCTGGACAAAGTGGGTGCCCATTTCATGTCACGCAAGATATTGTGACTATTATCGAGTATAAAGTATTTGCGATTGAAATTTCAAACTGAAAAGTCAGAAAGAAGTGTATGATATTTTGTCGTAAAGCGAAGCACGGTTAAGATCTCTTGTTATGGATAAGCATATGAATTGAACACAGAGCAACGAATCGCCCTATCTTCTTCTTCTTATGTTCTTATCATTCTGGCTCCTGGTTTGAATTCAAAGTTTGCCTTCTCTTAGATGAGTTGCCGTCCAGGGCTAGCGAGTCCCATCCACCCGGGAGTTGCCGGAATGTTTCATTGTATCAATGTTATCCGCCTGTCGGGACTCCATCTCCGGGTTTGAATTCAGAGTTTCCTTCTCTTAGATGAGTTGCCGTCCAAGGTTAACGAGTCCCATCCACCCGGGGTGCTGGTGGTGTGTTGGCTTGACTGGGCTTTGGTGGGGATTGAACTCCAGACCATCAACTTGAGATTTGCTCAGTTTAGACCAGTAATTGGCTTAGTACTAGAGTGTCATATAGTTAAGCTAATGGATAACAAAATTAATTATTGTATAAATATATATATAGTGCATAATTAGAGGTCTTTTTTTGTTGTTGTTTTTGTTGTTAAATCAAGGATATTTTTGAAATGGGGATCTTTCGTCACCTTTACACGCAATAAAACCACTGGCTGGCAAAATCCTCGGGCGACTGATGGACCCACTTCACGTCAATCTATCGAGCTGAAACGTTGCACATAGACTCGTTGCCGATGACAACACGTTCTATCGAATATTCAGCCCTTCCACCAACGCTAAAAAAATCTGTCTTTTTTTCCCGTTTTTGTCCAGGGGAACATAAAGGAAATAGGATCACCTTGATTTTACGAAATAAAACTCCCGATAACTGCACTATACGAGATTCCTTAACAATAACTTTCGCAAGTGCATTTGGTGCGTATATTTTCATTTGTTTTTCTAAAATAGTTGGTGTAATAAATCTGCCGTGTAAAAGTGGGTGGGTCATTAGAACATAAATATAGTCCATGGGCGAGAAAATAATGTGCATAGGGGGGGGGGGGTAGAGCACTAATTGGGATTCTTTTAAGTGCGTTACTTGTATGCATATCCCCCACCCCCACTGCTCCAAAAAATTTGCTCGCTATTCGAAAAACATAATTTTTTAAGGGTTGTTTAATTTAATTTAAGATTTTAAGCAATGTAGGGATATCAATCTCTGCTATGCATTACAACGAAATAACTATGCAGAGGTCATTAACGGCCTTTAGGACAGCGGTTCTCAATCTGTAGGTCGCGACCCCTTTGGGGGTCGAATGACCCTTTTCCAGGGGTCGCCTAAGACCATCGGGAAACACATATACTCCACAGTTATTAAGAAGAAACGAAAAACAATTTTGGGGTTGGGGGTCGCCACAACACGAGGAACTGTATTAAGGGGTCGCAGCATTAGGGAGTTTGAGAACCACTGCTTTAGGAGAACTGGGAAAAAAATACCATTGAACCCTGGAACGTTTTGAAGACGGGAACAGTGTTCTATAACTCCAGCTCCCGTAAGTGACATGTTGCCAGAGTTGTCTTCCATTTATTAAGGACAAAAACTATCCCATAAAAACAAACTCTCAATCCATTTTTGTATTTGGTCATGAATTCTTTCTGCCCTGGACACCGTGTCCATGTGTGTCCATGTGTGCCCATGTGTGTCCATGTGTGCCCATAAAACGACAACGAACCAAACAAAGTATTACATTGGGAAAACATCAAAATCTGTGCCCCCCAAACCCCAAAGACGAAGCTTTCAGATCAAGTAAAAACAGCGAGCTAATTTCTTTAGACACAAGGGTGTGTCCCGGCGCACCTGCCGGGCACGAGCACTGACGTCAGAAGTTTGCCGCCTCCCCCCCTCCCCCCCCCCCCCGGTAGTGAGCACCGTCTAATACATGGGCCCCCAGGATTGGGCGAGTTGATGTTTGTCCAAAAATAAACTCACAGGATGGGATGTTTGTCATCAAAGGCGCAAACCAGAAATTACCGCCAGTTGACCCAGATTAAACACCGCCGAGTGAACCTGGTGCACTAAACCCATTTGAAACCATGACCAAAATGACGTCTGACCAGCGATTGATGACGTCATTTCTCCGTTCCGTTTTTGTCCAACGACTATAATCTCGTCGACTAAATTCAAACTCAGTTATGAATTTTTTAACTTGATTAAATTTTTATTTCTTTTTGCTCTCAAATATAAACTTCATCTTTCAAACTCATATCTATGTTGCTGTTAACAGATTTTTAAAAAATAATATTTTATCAAGACCTTATCAACTGCAATGGTAACAGTAATCGAAGCTTTTTTGTTAATACTTGATGCAACTAAAATTGATGAGATATGACGTCATCAAATCTTGTGTTCTGTTGCGAAAAGAATTAAACTTTGGAACAATGTCACAAACTCTCCTTTTCGCCCATGATAAATTTTGAAAATTGTTGACGATCTAGAACAGTGGTTATCAACTTGTGGGTCGCGACCAATTTTTACGCCAAGGGCTCGGATCTGAGATATATTTGTTACCATCTATATCTGACTTAATATTACAGTAGTTTTTCACTTTTTAAAATGTCTTTCGAATACTTCTATCTTGGCTGCAAACTGACATAATGTTAAATTTATTATCAATTTTTATGAAACCCTAAAAACCATCTGATAGTGTTGAATCTTCTAATATACTCTCTAATGTTCTTTTCACATATGTTTTATCTCTACTTTGTGTCCTATAATCCTACACCAAGTCTTTTCTTACTCTATGTCCTCACTCTTCACTATGACACTTATAATCCTATTTTATCTATATTTTATTTATATATGTCCTCTTAATGTTGTATTAAGTACTTTTTAGATTATATTATGTCATCTCTATTCCATCAACCCTGGGCAAAGCCTGGAATGGGGGCCAAAGTCATGATGTCAGACGGGGGGGGGGGGGGGGGGGGAAGGCGGTCTCTCGCGCACAAAACGGAACCATGAAACATGAGAATGCTTTATGTGCCCTCAACCGACAGCACTGCATACTATGTCATATGGAATTTACCCTTAAATATCCAAATATCTTTTTATAAGAGTATACAATCTAATCTTTTCCCATTAAAAATTAATATTTTCTTTAATTAACTTAAGGAATTAGCCAATTCGACTTTTTTTTTTTTAAATCAATTTTTAAATACATTTTTTCTCTTTTTTTTTAACCTAACGTCTTTATGCAAAGAGATTATTTATAATTGACCAATCGCTTCGGTACATCTAATGGAGCACGTTCCGGGGAATGAAATGTAAACAAACAACCGATTCTCCTTGTGGCGCCACCTGTATCTCGAGCTCTCTTGTGTTAACCCATTCATAACCACCGCTGGGCCGTCTCAAGATCACCTGTGAAGGGTTTTATTAATAATGCCACCGTCAACAACTTGAACACTTCAAGTATGCCTGGGTTTCTCAGTTCTCCGACACCCTCCCACCCCACAACACAAGTTACTAAGTACAAAAGCTTCCATGGGAATAGTTCTGTAGCTGGACTCGCAGCTATCTTACCACGGGGGTCGGCTGGTTCGACAGATGTAAGGGAGATTATCAATTAATTGGACAAAATTTCGAGGAGCGCTGACGATGTATACATCTTTGTTTAACCCATTTCAGACAAGCAGGACGATATAGTATAGGACATGACTTGTTAAGCTTTCCCTTTTATTGACATTGATGCACTTAAGTGAATTACTTGATCGAAACGAGGGAACAGAATGCTACAAATCCGTACCTTGGGAAAGTATGAAAGAACGAAGTGGCTATTCACACCCGGGTGCCAGAATTGAGTGGTTGCGATTAAGAAACTATTTAAAATATTATTGTTGGGTTTGTAAGACAAAATTTGGTATCAAATGAAAGATAATTGAATTGACTATATGTTTGTAAACTTAATTCTTCAGTTTAACTAAAATAAACTACCACAAATTTTAACTAAAATAAACTACCACAAATGACATCCGAATAGGATTTAGTCTAAAGGGACCCAGGTACGCATCGCCTCCATTCGCAGCGGATAACAAGGATATTTATTTGGAAAGGTCGAAAAATGTATAAATCTACCTCACTGACTCTGGCAAAAAAATAATGATATTATTTTATTATTATTTGCTGTCTTATATAGTGTGGTACCCCAGCCTAGGGCTAGGCTCACCGCGCTGTACATAAAAATATTAAAAAAGAGACATAATGGTGATATTAACATAAAATACACATATATAATAAAGAACAGATGTATAGAGACAAAACAAAATCTAATGCATATTCACCTCATCCACACCAGAACGTTTACATGACAAGCCATGGACGGCGGCCAGCAGCAGCGTTTATCGGTCAGATGTGGGGAATCAGTCGGGGTAGTAGAGTTTAAAGAGATGTGTTTTGAGTGCAGTTTTGAAGGCTGTGATAGTTGATATATTGTGGATGTGTAGTGGAAGAGAATTCCATTGTTTGGGGGCACAGTAAGAGAAAGATCTTTCACCGTATGTTTTTGTGCGAGTCTTGGGGACAGAAAGCATACGCCCGTCTGCGGAAAAGCGAAGCTGTCGAAGGGGTAAATAGACAGAGAGAAGTTCGGTTAGATAGGAAGGGCAGGAATATGATATGGGTATTAATGTAATAATGACTTAAATCAATGTAATTTCTGAAGAAATATTATATTAGCCTCTCCCCACTGGTTACATTGTTTTCTTCATCATTCTCATTCCTTTATCGCAGGCGTTATACATTTGTGTTTCTCTCGTCACAACTGACTCAAAGTGTCGTGAAAGCAGATTTTTAATTTATTAAAATATGAATGTAGTCTTTTTTTTTTTTATTGAGGCGTAAAATAATTTAAAATGTGATGAAATGTATTGGTATGTCATGATTTGTTTATCTCTGCAGGTTAAAGGTTAAGGTGCGCAAAGCATAAATGACAGTTGAACAAGTGCGGGAATATGTGTTCACTAGGTTTAACCGGCCAAAACAACCGGCGACAGCAATGCGCGTGAACTTACAATCTTCTAAAGTTATTTGACGGAGCAAGCATTTAAGTAACGCGCTTTATAAGAATCTCAGTTAACGTTACCACCCACCCCCACCCAACCCCCCACCCCCCCACAAAATTGATACGTCACAGAATACTTTTTTCACGGCCCATGATTGTATTAATATTCGAATGTCCCAACCATTTTACACTTCATATGTATTACATCATATTAAAATTGAGATTATTTCCGTAAAACCAAAGAAAATGCGCACCAAACGCATTTGCGGTGTTTTCAAGAATATCATTTAGCGCAGTTATAGGGAATTTTAAGTTACACATATACCTACATACATATATGCATACATACATAAAAACATTCATAACTAAAGAATTAATTTGATAACATTCTGTTTTGAAAAAAAAAAAAGGCGCAAAATGAGTTATGTTAATAACTATTCCGCAATATTCGTTGAGGGGAAAGAAGGGGCGGGGGGGGGGGGCGTTACTCACCGGCTGGCAATCTTGGGGTGTGGCCAAGTTATCGGTCCTCTGCATGTACCATATATTGATTATGTTTGTTGTGTGTCCACAGTTGTTTGTTGTGTGTCAACTGTGTGTTGTGTGCAGTGGTTAAGTTTCTTACTCTCCATCTCACAGACCATTCGACAGAAGTTTCCACATCTGACCACAAGACGGCTTGGCACACGAGGACACTCAAAGTAAGTGACTCTTGTCGGCTGGCTACGTGTAATAATACAAAAATCGTTTGACCTGCTGCCCTTTACTTGATGCAATCCAATGCTATTTAACTAATCAAACTATCAAAAATCAAAAACACATTTTTTAAAGAGACATCTCTGACTTTTGTCTTATCGCCTTCCCCCACCCACACTTGCAGGTACCATTACTACGGTATAGGTATACGGGAGACAAGTCAGTATTACCACTCTGTATATTCCGGGAAAGGACTCACGAGGTAAGCCATTAAGACACAATGACAAATCCTCGAGGATAAGAGCGAGTTTAATGGACTACGATGAGTCACTTCCTTGTTTTGTCACGTGATACGTACCAGCCATTGGTAGGCTTTCTGCTACACATAACAACGCATAAAAACAGATAACAGCTGATCAGCCATTGCCGTCATCATTAATTTTAAAGCAAAATGTTTGTCTACATCAGCGCCTCCCCAACGTTAATTAAAAAATGTTACTTTTCAAAATATTCTTGAATACACCCGTTTCTTTAAATGACATTCATTAAATGTGACAATAATTATAATTCAGTTATGATTAAAGGAGGAAAGTTGTTTGAAGAAAAATTTGTAAGCGACTAGTGTGTTGCAGACAGCCTACCGGAAGTTTTACTTGTTTTTACACGTATCACGTGACAAAACAATCGACTCATCGTAGTCCATTACATCATCCACAAATACAATGTGTCTGGAAAATTGTTTGTCTTCTTTCTTTTTTTTTTTTAAGCTATCTGGAACTGAAATGTTAGATATATATGTTTAAACTATTTACGAAATCACATATTTGAGATATCACAAGTATCTTGTCTTCAAAGAATTCATTTTGCGCCATTATATAGTCAAACTTTTAGGACGCCCTTGACTACTCAAGACATTCAAATTTGTGGATCAGACTTGGAAATTTTATTTTAAAATTGTACGATTAATGCTTTTTTTTTTTTTTTGTATATTCTTTTGTCAGGTTTTCAGGGTGCAAGTTGAAAAATGAGGTAAGATTCTCCCTCCTTTGCGTCATGAAAACGATCTATGTAGAAGTTTCGTTCAATAGTCTCATTTAAGATCCAAGGTTACAAAATCATGATGATGTTTTATAAATGTATAATTTAGGAATCAGAGGCAACAAATAATTTTTTTTTATTCCAGTGACATATTCACGGTTGTAGTGCAGGGTATGGTGGAGGGTATGGTGGAGGGTATGGTGGAGGTTGTAGTGGAGGACATGGTAGAACGAGTGGTTGAGGGTCTGGTGAAAGGTATTGTGAAGGGCCTTGTGGAGGGTTTGGTGGAGTGCATGGTGGAGGTATGATATAGTGTACTGTGGAGGTAGTAGTGGAGGGCAGGGTTGAGGGCATGGTGGAGGGCATGAAGGATGGTTTAGTAAAGGGTATGGTGGGGGTGGGTTGAAGTGGAGGGGGGGATACATCCTAGAGGCACATCCGTTGTTCGTGTTCAAGAAAGGTGAGCTTTTAATTTCAGGCATCTTATAAATATGTGTTTCTCGTTTCATCTCCAATTATATTTATCTTCTTTGCTGCTCATCTGGTCACACTGCAATGTCCATACTCCCCCCACACCCCCCCCCCCCCAACCAACACGGCCTGAAAGATGCACAAACAGCCTGGTAGTTTAGAGGGTCAACTCTTATCTGTGACAATGAACTTTGATTTACGTCTTCTAACAAATCCCATTCCATTCTTACAGACGTTCAAGATTCTCTACCGTATCGTCTTTTTGAAACTCTTTCAGTTCATCTCAGACATACCCCCCCCCCTCCCCTCACTTTCACAAAGATCCAAAAACCAACAAAATAAATAATTCAAACCTGATGTTGACTTTGCTGTCCTCAATGGCACTAGGATTATGATCAGAAGACAGCGTGAATTTCTCGCAGGAGATAAAGAGATTCAGTGCGAAGAAACCAACAGTTACAAACTATAAATAGAATCTCCTTGTAAGAATTTTTAAAAAAAATAAACGGTTCGTGTTAATCAAAAGTTATACTATAAGTTGCACTTGTTTATTCTTTGAACTTCATGAAATAAACTGACTTTTCAGGGTGGATTTACAAGAAAATACTCACTTAATTCTAAAACTGGAACTCTGCTACCGGATTTTCCCAACGCCAAATTTCTCATTCTTCCAATGTCACTGCCAAGAGAAAAGGTGAGAACTTTTACACAATAATTTGTCAATGTCAATGTTAGCACTAACTTATCATTCTATTTTAAAGAAAAGACATTAATTTTTGGTGGGTTGATAACAGGGTCGGCGATCCTTACTATGATCACAGCCGACTGAAAACCTTCCAGAGCAAGCTCGGTGGTCTCTGTTATCTTAGGTTGTTTTTTTTTTTTTTAAATTTTATTATCTTCTGACATTTTTAAAAAACATTTGGTGGTTATTTTGTTAAGTTTAATGTTAAAGTTTAAATGCCCGTCAATACTCAAACTTCTCTAAGAATTTAGAGGTTTTTATATTTTACAAAAAATTCCTGTCTGTTTAAAAAAATTGTAAAATATTGTAAGGGGAAACAACTGCCAATGCAAAAATGAAGCGCTGTTCCAAAGATTGTCCCTCTAAGCATTAGTTCCAGGCAAACATACTAAAGTGAATTTTTAATGATGACCCTTTTTTTCAAAATTTTACTTGTCCTTCTTGATCGCCTCTTCTAAAAACATCTACGGAAAATTTGGCTTCAGTAAATAATTGGGCGACCATGGGTATGGAACAAAATTATACCTTAAGGGTCTGACCTCCTACAGACTTAGACATTCAAGGTTTAAATAAGACGTAGCCCAAGTTATCTCAGCTATTAATATTTGATGCAGCATTATTTTATTTATTACCTTATTTATTACAACTGAATAATACCGAATCACATATTTATATTATTTTACCTTTTTCTAATCTCATCCCGGAAATCGTGGTAAAAATGTGTAAAAAAAAAACATACGGAAAGTAAACGTGACAGTCTGCGATAAGGAGAAAAAAAAATATAAATGTGAACCTAAGAAATAATATTTGGGCAATTTGTAATTTCTTCAGCCTTCGCCCCCCT
The DNA here is from genome assembly GCA_964017045.1 of Omphiscola glabra. Classification (NCBI taxonomy): domain Eukaryota; kingdom Metazoa; phylum Mollusca; class Gastropoda; family Lymnaeidae; genus Omphiscola; species Omphiscola glabra. The sequence continues at coordinate 15,579,505 of OZ024802.1, forward strand.
CCCCTCCCCCCCAAACTCCCCTCCCCAAACGTCAAAGTCGCGCGTAGAAGTTTCACATAGAAAAGTCAATTTATATCTGTTGACTGGAATGGCAACAAGATAACAGCTCCGCAGGACACTATGTATACGAATGTGATATTGTCATGTGATCCGCGTGTTGGACGTTTGTATTGTACTGTTCCATGTTAAGGATCTATCTGTCTTGAAACAGAAAGCCAATGTTAAGGTTTTATCTGTCTTGAAACAGTAAGCCAATGTTAAGGATCTATCTGTCTTAAAACAGTAAGTCAATGTTAAGGATCTAGATGTCTTGAAACAGTAAGCCAATGTTAAGGATTTATCTGTCTTGAAACAGTAAGCCAATGTTAAGGATCTATCTGTCTTGAAACAGTAAGCCAATGTTAAGGATCTATCTGTCTTGAAACAGTAAGCCAATGTTAAGGATTTATCACGCACGCAAATGTTTAACGTAACACACAATGAATACAAGGACATTTCATTGATATTCCGACTGTATTGCTAAGTCAGATGATATTCCGACTGGTATTGCTAAGTCAGATGATATTCCGACTGGTATTGCTAAGTCAGATGATATTCCGACTGGTATTGCTAAGTCAGATGATATTCCGACTGGTGTTGCTAAGTCAGATGATATTCCGACTGGTATTGCTAAGTCAGATGATATTCCTACTGGTATTGCTAAGTCAGATGATATTCCGACTGGTATTGCTAAGTCAGATGATATTCCGACTGGTATTGCTAAGTCAGATGAATGAGCACACCTTGAACTTTGGGTGTGAGACAAAGACTAAATTTAAAATTGGTGATGGTTATTTTTTGGTTTCGCAAAAAAAATAATTTTTTTTTGAAATATATATATATACGATATAGAAGTGTTTTACATGAACTGAAAAGTTTGGGACTGAACACAGCCAAAATAGTTTCGATTAGTTATTGGAATATGCTAGAGGTTGTGGGCCTGGAGGAAGCAGACAAAAAAGGGGGGGGGGTGCTGGTAGGGCTTATCTACTTCACCCAACCTTCATCAATGTCAGAACATTGTTAACGATGTGAGAATGCAATACCGCCTTTCCAATATTGACCCCTAACGAAAAACACAAAACAATTATTGTATATCAAAGACAGTCATCAGCGGTAGCTGAATGGATACATACCACAGTACAAGGTACAAGATTAGATTCATCGTAAAATTAATGGTGGATCAACAGAGAGATCCCGATGTACCGTTGACTCGTACCCTGTCCTGTGGCTGTTGTACCACGACCGTCAAGGAGTGGGGGTGGGGAGGGGGTTGTGGTGCATCGAGTTAGTTGTAACATGTAATTGGAAGGGGAGTTGTGGTGCATCAAGTTAGTTGTAACATGTAATTGGGGGAGGGAGGGGGTTGTGGTGCATCGAGTTAGTTGTAACTGTAATTGGAAGGGGAGTTGTGGTGCATCAAGTTAGTTGTAACATGTAATTGGGGGAGGGAGGGGGTTGTGGTGCATCGAGTTAGTTGTAACATGTAATTGGGCGAAGTGCGGTTTGTTACTGATGTTTTTTTTTTACATCCAGGTATGTTGCTGTTGCTTTTGCTGTTGCTGTTGTTGTTGCTGTTGTTGTTGCTGTTGTTGTTGCTGTTGCTGTTGTTGTTGCTGTTGTTGTTGCTGTTGTTATTGCTGTTGCTGTTGTTGTTGCTGTTGTTGTTGCTGTTGTTGTTGCTGTTGTTGTTGCTGTTGTTGTTGCTGTTGTTGTTGCTGTTGCTGTTGCTGTTGTTGTTGCTGCTGTTGTTGCTGTTGTTGTTGTTGTTGCTGTTGTTGTTGCTGTTGTTGTTGCTGTTGTTGTTGCTGTTGTTGTTGCTGTTGTTGTTGCTGTTGTTGTTGCTGTTGTTGTTGCTGTTGCTGTTGTTGTTGCTGTTGCTGTTGCTGTTGTTGTTGCTGTTGTTGTTGCTGTTGTTGTTGCTGTTGCTGTTGCTGTTGTTGTTGCTGTTGTTGTTGCTGTTGTTGTTGCTGTTGTTGTTGCTGTTGTTGTTGCTGTTGTTGTTGTTGTTGTTGTTGCTGTTGTTGTTGTTGTTGTTGTTGCTGTTGTTGTTGTTGTTGCTGTTGTTGTTGCTGTTGTTGTTGCTGTTGCTGTTGCTGTTGTTGTTGCTGCTGTTGTTGCTGTTGTTGTTGCTGTTGCTGTTGTTGTTGCTGTTGTTGTTGCTGTTGTTGTTGCTGTTGTTGTTGCTGTTGCTGTTGCTGTTGTTGTTGCTGTTGTTGTTGCTGTTGTTGTTGCTGTTGCTGTTGTTGTTGCTGTTGCTGTTGTTGTTGCTGTTGTTGTTGCTGTTGTTGTTGTTGTTGCTGTTGTTGTTGCTGTTGTTGTTGCTGTTGTTGTTGCTGTTGTTGTTGCTGTTGCTGTTGTTGTTGCTGTTGTTGTTGTTGTTGCTGTTGTTGTTGCTGTTGCTGTTGTTGTTGCTGTTGCTGTTGTTGTTGCTGTTGTTGTTGCTGTTGTTGTTGTTGTTGCTGTTGTTGTTGCTGTTGTTGTTGCTGTTGTTGTTGCTGTTGTTGTTGCTGTTGCTGTTGTTGTTGCTGTTGTTGTTGTTGTTGCTGTTGTTGTTGCTGTTGTTGTTGCTGTTGTTGTTGCTGTTGCTGTTGTTGTTGCTGTTGTTGTTCTTGTTGCTGTTGTTGTTGCTGTTGTTGTTGCTGTTGTTGTTGCTGTTGTTGTTGCTGTTGTTGTTGCTGTTGTTGTTGTTGTTGCTGTTGTTGTTGCTGTTGTTGTTGCTGTTGTTGTTGCTGTTGTTGTTGCTGTTGCTGTTGTTGTTGCTGTTGTTGTTGTTGTTGCTGTTGTTGTTGCTGTTGTTGTTGCTGTTGTTGTTGCTGTTGTTGCTGTTGTTGTTGCTGTTGTTGTTGCTGTTGTTGTTGCTGTTGCTGTTGTTGTTGCTGTTGTTGTTGTTGTTGCTGTTGTTGTTGCTGTTGTTGTTGCTGTTGCTGTTGTTGTTGCTGTTGTTGTTGTTGTTGTTGTTGCTGTTGTTGTTGCTGTTGCTGTTGTTGTTGTTGTTGCTGTTGTTGTTGTTGTTGTTGTTGCTGTTGTTGTTGCTGTTGCTATTCTCTATTTATATGGTAACTTTCTTAACTTTTGACTTTAATTTTTAATAGCTAATTCTACAATTTTAATGACTATTTTTACAGGTTTTATAATTATTTCTACAATTTTAATGAACATTTCACCAAATTAAATGACTATTATTACAATTTTAATTTTTATTTCGACCACTTATATGACTATTTTTACAATATATCGGTATTTGTACAACTAAATGATTTTTCTACATTTTTGCAATCTTGATTTTAGAAGTAGAAGTTAATAGCACCGAAACAAAATTACATGTATTAAAAATAGTTTTTTTTGACAACACGATAACGCCGCAAACCTAAGTGGACATTGTTTAGAGTTTAAAACTCAATTGAATCTGTTCTGAAATTTTCTTTTAAAACACTTATCTGGTAGTTACCCTGTAATTGTACTGGATGTATGCGCGGACAAAAGAAATAGTAAAACTAGATCCCGAGAGCTTTGATGTCAACGTGTTTCAATCGATGGCACTTGAGCTCTCGGGCAGGCCGCCTGCATCCCCGTATTAAGTGTGTGTGTGCGCGTGTGTGGGCCACGTCTCATTCACGTCACGTGGCACGCACCTGGACCGCGAAGGCCTGGAGTGCCAGAGTGACCGCAGGCCTTTAACAGGAAACGACACTTTTAATCTCAAGACTTTTGATTAATGCGACACAATTTTACCAAAGTCCGCCCTCAAAACCCTTTTCCCGACACATGGACACACTGCTAGGTATAATCTAGCCAGATTAAGGTGTCTGTTTTTCCTTGATAACATTTAATGTATGACTTTAGGTGAGACCAGTATGTCAACTTCAACAAATTTTGATCTTGATTGCGTTGCTTTTCGTTGTTGCGGATTACAAAAAAAAGTCATTCATTCCTCACAAATGTCCGAAATCCACACAGAAGATCCGAAAAAAAACACCAAGTATAGAAGTAGCGTTGTATAATAAACGATAACTTGTTTTAATCTGGTCACAGAGATGGAGTTAGATCCTATATGTTTCTTAGTATAGTGGTCTCAAAAAATAAATAAATCTTCCACAGATGGGAACATATTTTGTTCACTATTATAAGTCCACCCACCCCCCTCAAACACACAAACACAAACAGCGCAGTGTATTGATTGACCAACGTTTTTTTGATCAGGTGGAGACTCTTATCATGATGTACAGGACCCACTGTCAGTGCGTGCTGGACACGGCGATCAATGGTAACTTTGAGGAGGTAAGCCATCCAGACGAGAGCATTTCGTTTACTGTCCAATCCCAATTGTACTTTTGCATTGAAATCATACAATGTTGAATGGCAGCGGGTGTTCTCGCAATATAAAATTCATTACCCCCATCAATCTTCCTGCTATTTTTAAGCTACTGAAACAGAACCAATTTATAAATCCTCCCAACATTCTACTACATTTGTTTAAAAAAAATAACTCCTGTTGAAAATTTCATTAGAAGCAGTGTAAATTTCTCAAGTTATTTTCTTATATTTTTAAGTTATTTAAACTGGTGGTTCCCGACCTTTTAAAATTGTTGATCCCCTAATTCCTACCCTAGGTCTTACAAGTTAATAGTATTTAGGTGCTTCCTCGAGCGACTGCTGAACCCATCAGAAGTGCCCCCCGTGGAACATTGATTGGGAACCCATGATATAAACTGTATTTTTTTTTTTTTACGTGTTCTACAGTTTTCTCCGCCCTCAATTAATGTATCTCGAAATATCCCCACTTGAAATTTCAGATTCAGAACTTCTTGCTGCACTTCTGGCAGGGACTGCCCGAACATCTGCTGAGTCTGGTGGAAAATGACGTCATCATCGACATCCTCTGCGTCTGCGACTCCATCTTGTACAAGGTTACCCATAGCAACAGAACAAATGTCAACAAATTCACATCACGTTGAAAATCATATGCCTCAACGGCATTCTGTAGCTCGGCGAAATCATTACAATTATTGGGACATCATTACAATTATTGGGAAACCATTAAAATTATTGGGACATCATTACAATTATTGGGAAATCATTACAATTATTGGGAAATCATTACAATTATTGGGAAATCATTACAATTATTGGGAAATCATTACAATTATTGGGAAACCATTACAATTATTTGGAAATCATTACAATATTGGGAAACCATTACAATTATTGGGAAATCATTACAATTATTTGGACATCATTACAATTATTGGGAAATCATTACAATTATTGGGAAATCATTATAATTATTGGGACATCATTACAATTATTGGGAAATCATTACAATTATTGGGAAATCATTACAATTATTGGGACATCATTACAATACTTGGGAAATCATTACAATTATTGGGAAATCATCCAACTTTTTTATTATCATTTTATTTATTTTTTAAATAAAACATTTTATTAATATTATATTTTAAAAAACCCTACCAAACAAAGGCGGCGGCAAAGCGGGAACTTCCCATCTACTTAAGTTAGTTGTCAAAACATGCATCCAAATAACGCACTTTATAAGAATCCCAATTAGTGCTACCCCGCCCAAAATTTAGGTACGACAACGCACACTTTTTTTCTCGGTCTTGAACATTATTTATGTTATAATGACCACCCCACCCACGCACCCACTCCATTTTTTCAGCACATGTTTATTTAAACCATATTTAAAATGAGACTATGTCCTTGAAATGAAACGAAAAAAAAAAAGATTACACACCATAAAGCACCTAAGAATCTCATTTAAAACAGTTTTCATGAATGTTATTTTACTCACATTTGAACTCAGGATTACACCATACATTCTTGCTTACTTGCATACATGCATACATACCTAGATAATTATTATCTGTGATGTCTAGTGTAATGGCTTAACACATCCTTTTTTAACATTTGAACGCAGAGTTTAAAAGAGCAAAATGAAAGCAGGACATCAAATACTAAAATTTGTAAATAGTTATACGACACTTGACACGTTATGCGACACTTGACACGTTATGCGACACTAGCCACGTTATACGACACTAGACACGTTATACGACACTTGACACGTTATACGACACTGGACACGTTATACGACACTTGACACGTTATGCGACACTAGACACGTTATACGACACTTGGCACGTTATACGACACTTGACACTTTATACCACACTTGACACGTTATACCACACTTGGCACGTTATACGACACTTGACACGTTATACCACACTTGACACGTTATACCACACTTGGCACGTTATATGACACTTGACACGTTATACCACACTTGACACGTTATACCACACTTGGCACGTTATACGACACTTGGCACGTTATACCACACTTGGCACGTTATACCACACTTGGCACGTTATACGACACTTGGCACGTTATACGACACTTGGCACGTTATACGACACTTGACACGTTATACGACACTTGGCAAGTTATACGACACTTGACACGTTATACGACACTTGGCACGTTATACGACACTTAGCCCGCTAAACGACACTTGGCACGTTATACGACACTTGGCCCGCTATACGACACTTGGCACATTATACGACACTTGGCACGTTATACGACACTTGACACGTTATACGACACTTGGCACGTTATACAACACTTGGCCCGCTATACGACACTTGACACAGGGACGACAATGAAACAAATCACATCAGGACACTTTATACACTTGACACGTTATACGACACTTAACACGTTATACGACACTTGACACGTTATACGACACTTGACACGTTATACGACACTTGGCCCGCTATACGACACGTGACACAGGGACGACAATGAAACAAATCACATCAGGACACTTTATACACTTGACACGTTATACGACACTTGGCCCGCTATACGACACTTGACACGCTATACGACACTTGGGCCGCTATACGACACGTGATACAGGGACGACAATGAAACAAATCACATCAGGACACTTTATACACTTGACACGTTATACGACACTTGGCCCGCTATACGACACTTGACACGTTATACGACACTTGGCCCGCTATACGACACGTGACACAAGGACGACAATGAAACAAATCACATCAGGACACTTTATACACTTGACACGTTATACGACACTTGGCCCGCTATACGACACTTGACACGTTATATGACACTTGGCCCGCTATACAACACTTGGCCCGCTATACGACACTTGGCCCGCTATACGACACTTGACACGTTATACAACACTTGGCCCGCTATACGACACTTGACACGTTATACGACACTTGGCCCGCTATACGACACGTGACACATGGACGACAATGAAACAAATCACATCAGGACACTTTATACACTTGACACGTTATACGACACTTGGCCCGCTATACGACACTTGACACGTTATACAACACTTAGCCCGCTATACGACACTTGGCCCGCTATACGACACTTGGCCCGCTATACGACACGTGACACAGGGACAACAATGAAACAAATCACATCAGGACACTTTATACACTTGACACGTTATACGACACTTGGCCCGCTATACGACACTTGGCCCGCTATACGACACTTAGCCCGCTATACGACACTTGGCCCGCTATACGACACTTGGCCCGCTATACGACACGTGAGACAAGGATGACAATGAAACAAATCACATCAGGACACTTGGCCCGCTATACGACACTTGGCCCGCTATACGACACTTGACACAAGGACGACAATGAAACAAATCACATCAGGACACTTGGCCCGCTATACTCACTTGGCCCGCTATACGACACGTGACACAAGGACGACAATGAAACAAATCACATCAGGACACTTGGCCCGCTATACGACACGTGACACAAGGACGACAATGAAACAAATCACATCAGGACACTTGGCCCGCTATACGACACGTGACACAAGGACGACAATGAAACAAATCACATCAGGACACTTTATTTTTAAATGCTTTATTTTAGCTTCGCTTTTCTTTTCGTTGCCGGCTGGCTGGAAAAATTTTTGTACGACTAATTGACCCACTTCCCGTTGACCTATCGAGCTGAAATTTGGAACATAGAATCGGACCAATGACAGCTCATTGTATCGAATTTCAGCCCCTACCCTATCCCTAAAATCAGTTTTTCATAGGAAAGATGAAGGAAATAATACAACTCTGATTGAAGGAGATTTTTAAAAAAAAAAATATCGCAAGTGCGTTTGGTGCGTAATATTTCTTTTGTTTTTCTGAAAAAGTTGGTGAAATAAATCTGCGGTGTAAAAACGGGTTTGGTCAGTAGAATATTAATATAATTCAAGGGCGTGAAAAAATTTACGTTTGTGAACTTTGAGTCGGGATTTTATAAAGTACGTTTCTTGTATGCATTCCTTGTCAAATTTTCAGCCCCACACTCCATTGCTCGATATTACATTTTAAAAAAAACCCACATTTTTAAGGGCTTTTTAATTATTTCCTACGATTGAATTCAAACAGGTGTTGACAGACGTCTTGATCCCGTCAACAATGCAAGAGATGCCAGACACGTAAGTCATAGCGAAACAGTAATGGCGTACGCCTATCAATAACATATAATTCTTCAAAACGAAAAGTCATGAGAGACATTTGTAGAGGTAGTTAGTTATAAGAGAATTAACGTTAATTTATGAGATAACCAATCCAATGACAACGTTATTATTTTTATTTTATTTTTTTGCTACAGACTTCTTTGTGATATTCGAAATTTTGCCAAACATTGGGAGAGTTGGGTGTCGTCTGCTTTGGAGAACCTTCCAGAGCGATTGTTAGAACAAAAACTTCCGGTGGCGCGAAGATTTGCCCAATCGCTGAAACGGCAGACGTCATTCCTGCATCTGGCACAGGTTAGTTAACTGTTTAACACAAAGCTCCAAAATGCCAACTTTACATTCAATTTCTTTACTGTTGAGTAGAAAGAAAAATATGTCGATTTGTCAACTGTTGAAGACAAACTTTAACTCTTTAAGTCAAGGAACAATTTAACTAAGACAACCAAGTATAATAAAAAATAAAACAAAGACAGTCGGATGACAGTGGATAAAAAAAAAAGGGGTGGGGCTAAAACTATGACAGAATGACCATAACGTGTGACATGACGTCAAAAATGTCAGGGGAGGTAAAATGTACAGGAGGATGTGTTAAGGATTAGATTACACTAGTGACAGTGCCTTGTAAACATTAAAAGAAATAGTGGGTAGTCTCCATGACATGCAACAGCAAAGAACCTACACTTTAAATAGGAACAATAAGAGATTTGCGCGAACCTCTGGGGCCATGAAAATGATAAATGTACAAACTTCTATGCACAAAATCTTTGTACGACTTCTAGGCAAAAGTATGTGTACTGATTTCTAGGTACACATTACAGTTACGGTTTTCGGAGGCTTAATGTGCTCTACTCTGTTTCCGGTGAAAGTTCTTTTGTTTCTTTCGGTTATTTTTTTAAACAAATCAATGCGATGTTTTATGGACATGAAATGTTGGGTTTTACCAAAGTCTGCATCTCTGCTTTACCACCTGACACATTTCTACCCTCAGACTGCACGACCAGTGCTGTATGACGCAAGCCTGGTCAATGCAATGATTGCAGATGTGGACCGTATCGATCTAAGCAGTATCGGATCTCAGGCGTTCCACAGTTGTAGCAGTAGCGCCACAGACGACGAGGATGTACAGCTGAATGCAGAATGTAGGTACATGGAAGCTTAATGATGTGTTTTCAGATGAGTGGCGATGGCCGATAGGTGATTTGGTGAAAGGTGTGGTGGTTTCGGGTGAGTGGCGATGGCCGATAGGTGATTTGGTGAAAGGTGTGGTGGTTTCAGATGAGTAACGATGGCCGCTAGGTGATTTGGTGAAAGGTGTGGTGGTTTCAGATGACTGGCGATGGCCTATAGGTGATGTTGTAAAAGGTGAGGCGGTTTCAGATGAGTGGCGATGGCCGATAAGTTGATGTAGTGACAAATTGGGTGGTTTCAGATGAGTGGCGATGGCCGATAAGTTGATGTAGTGACAAAATGGGTGGTTTCAGATAAGTGGCGATGGCCAACAGGTGATAGGTGAGGTGTTATATGTGTGGTTAGGTGTGGTTAAGTGGAATATGAAGGTATGACATCTGTGGCAATGGTTGGAAATATGAAGAGATGATTTATAATATAATACGAGATGTAAATTAGAAAACAAACAGAAGCCGATTATAATATTTGTTATTGTGCGAACAGGTGTCCAGCAACTTATCCCACACTGGAGACGTCTTCTGTGCTTTTGTGGGCCTTTTAAAAAACTATATATTTTCAGCTGTTATTGCTTTTTCTTCCACATTTTTTTATTTAGCTTGCGATATTGTCTCTCTGATTGTCTCGGTCAAATCTTACATCTCACTTTTAAGCCACTTCCTCGTGGAGCTAAAAATAAAGAACACTAAGTTCATGGGCGCCCCATGATTTTTAGTCAGTTGCCTATAGCAACTCTGAAGTGACCCCGGGGCGGGGGGGGGGGTGATATTTATTTTATTCTTTTTGTTACATTTTAGGAAGAAAAAGTTTTTTCTTGTAAATTATTTTGTATTATATTTTTTAATGTAAAGTGTCAAAATTATTTTTAAAAAAAAATAATTTAATTAGATCAATAAATTTCAAGGACGAATTATGTTTGTTTTAAACTGCCAAAAATGCTTTAAAATTGAGGCACCTATTCACCTTGTCGGTCTTCCTTATAAAAGTTAGTACTTCATTATTTTTTTTTCTTCACTTTATTTTTTGACACTATTGTTTTTATCAAGGTCTGTAACTTTGTAAAGCGAACTGTCGCAGAAATCAATCAATAATATGAATTTAAACAAACCCATTTAAAAAAATATGAATTGAAACAAACCCATTTTAAAAAATATGAATTGAAACAAACCCATTTTAAAATATATGAATTGAAACAAACCCATTTTAAAAGATATGAATTGAAACAAATCCATTTTAAAATATATGAATTGAAAACCACACAGTTTATAAAGAGAAACTGACGCCATCTGAACATAATGACATAAGAATAGTGAGACCACTTTTTGTTCCACCTGACAGTTCTCCGCGAGTTCAAAGAGTTGTTACGTAAACAAGCCACGGTGGAAGCTTTCACAGAGTGGCTGGACATGGTGGTGGAGCAAAAGGTCATCAAGGTAGGTCACGAGCAGGTGGGACAACTGAAAAATCATAACATTCAGGGACAAGCGTTCTAAATCTCCCTCCATTTTTTTTTACTGACACATGTTAAAAACAAGCGAACAAAGCAAAAAAATCATACATCCGTAGACAAGGTTTTCATGACTATGTCTACGGATGACTATGTCTGTATGACAATGTCTGTATGACTAAGTATGTATGACTATGTCTGTATGGTCATGTCTGTATGACCATGTATTTGTGACCATGTATGTATGCCCATTTCTGTATGACAATGTCTTTATGACCATGTCATTATGACCATGTCTGTATGACCATGTCTTTATCACCATGTCCGTATGACCATGTCTTTATTACCATGTCTGTGTGAACATGTCTGTATGCCATTGTCTTTATGATCATGTCTTTATGAACATGTCATTATGAACATGTTTGTATGACTATGTCTGTGTGATCATGTCTGTATGGTCATGTCTGTATGACAATGTATTTATGACTATATCTGCAGGAACTTGTCTGTATGACCATGCGACTTGACTTGAGCCATAACTTAGCGGTAGTTTTTGTTATATCATTCTCATCAGTGTGGGATTTCTCCCGATACCTTCGTACAAATTAAAAAGCCAAAAAGAAATCACCAAATTATGTAATAACTTTTTGTTTAGCTTAAACAGATTGCGCCCTGATAACTGACATCCTAAAAGTTCTTAAGTACTTTTAAAGACAAGTCATTTTAGGTCGTAACTTTACGAACTGTCTGTTAACTTGCGTTCTTGTTGGCAACATTATAGTCAAAAGATAATTTGAAAAAAACTTAAGCAAATGGCGAGATCACGTGACCATGATAGCGTAACCCAATAACTTTGAACCAATATCTCAAAGCTCAGACTGGTGGCATAAGATCAGGTTGGATTCCTTTTTAAAATCTGCTTATCGAAATAAATCGTGTAATCTTTCAAATAGTGGACGGATATTTTCAAATACATACAGTTTCAAGCAACACACGAGTAAAATGCATTATGTAAATCTAGAATAAAGTTAATTATGTAGCTCAAGAATAAAAGTTCATGGTGTAAATCTAGAATAAAGTTCATTGTGTAGATCTGTAATAAAGTTCATTGCGTAGATCAAGAATAAAGTTCATGGTGTATTCCTACAATAAAGTTCACTGCGTGCAGATCTAGATCTATTATAGAGTAATACTGCTGGCTATAAAAAAAACAGATCAGGTCTCAATGTATAACATTTGTTAATTTCTATTTTTTAATGAATATTATCTTTATGTTGCTAATGATTCATCTGTACTCTATTTGAACAAATAATGACATTTATTTAGATACATTAAATTCTTTTTACAAATTCAATAAGAACGTTAATACATTTGGTAACAAAATATATTTTTCTTGTTAAACTATTCACTCTCATAAGAAGTGGAGCACTTAGGTTTGATACGACTGGGCGTCCAAAGATTTCTATCACCACCCGCCACGAAAAATAAAGCATTTGGCCGAAAAGCCACCGCTCCAAATAGAGAAAATGAGTGTCGCCTTGTGCGGACCGCCTTCTCTGCAATCCCTACATACATACGCCACTGTTCATTTGCATATTTTTAAAGAATTATCAAGTACATTTAATTTATACTTGAAGCATAAAATTGATGTTTGACAGTGGAAAGCACAAAGTATATTTGTTTCCATTTTCAGCCCAGTAAGCAGAGCGGTAAAAACTTCAAAAAGCGGGCCCAAGACTATCTGCTCAAGTGGTCATTCTTTGGGGCACGGGTCATGCACAACCTCACCCTAAATAATGCCCAGAGCTTTGGTGGGTCACGTTTTGTTCTGAAACATACACTCAAACTCTTAACACATAATCAACCCACAAAGAAATTGAATTAATTCTCTTTGTAACGATAACTTCTCAAAAAAGAGAATCTAAATGAAAAAAACTTAAAACTTTTCTCTAATGAATATTAAACGTGTATTGTTGAAATGAATCATCGAGCAAGGAGAAAATCAATTTTAAATATTTTTTTTCAAACGTATATTTATGAGAACTCATTCGGATTAAATTTTGGCACAGACACTTACAGACCAGAAACCCTTTTCATGCCTCCCTGACCTCGCCTCCTTGTCTTGCAGCATCTTTCCATCTGATCCGTATGCTCCTGGACGAGTACGTCCTGCTGGCTGTGGAGTGTCAGCTTCATAACGAGAAGGAACAAGAGCTCCAGTCCCTGCTGGAAAAACACATGAAACCAGGTATGGTCACTAAGAAGCATTGCCATGACCGGTACTGTTACTAAGGAGTATTGGTATTCTAGGTACTGTTAATAAAGAGTATTGGTATTCCAGGTACTGTTAATAAAGAGTATTGGTATTCTATACTATAGGTACTGTTACTAAGGAGTATTGGTTCCTTATATAATTACACGCGCTCCGAAAATCAAGGATTCTCAGTGAAATTCTCGGTCATCTTGGCATCAGCAATGGACAACCAAATTGACTTATTTTAGAAAAGACATCAGATGTGATGTAAGGAAAAAAAATTCAATTACAGGCCTTCTCCTTGAAGTTGAAAAACAACTATGGGGTGTCGGGAAGTTATTTACGTCATGCTTATTTCAGATGACATGGGAGCGAAACCAAATCTCCAACAACCGGCCGGGACGTGCTTTGTGGCCAATCAAAACAAGACCCCGTCTCAGAACGAGGCTCTGAAAAGAGAGATTTACGGCGATAACGTCATCTCGCCTTTCTCGCATACGGTGCACGCGCCGGGGCGAGACGCATTTGGGGTGACGCGACACCTAACGTCCTTGACCCCACTAACACAGGTTTGTATTAAATACTGTTTTAAAAAAACAAAAAATATTTTTTTTTTCAAAAAACACTGTCCTTTTCTTAACATTTACATGCAGCACTTTAGGTGTCGAGGCTAGATACAAAGATTTGTGTATTCCTGGGTCAATACAACTTTCTAATTCACAATATTTTATTTTCAATGTCATATTCCAATGTCATAATCAAATGTCATATTCTAATGTCATTTTCAAATTTCTTCGTGGGCACTTTTGCAACTTGATTAAGATAGCACTGGATTAAAAAAGTCAATAATCATGATGATTCAAACTCATTATTTCATCTTTCAATTTACATCCATCTTTTTTTCTTCTTATCCACAAAACATCATCCACCTTTTTTTGTCAGAAAAACAAACAGTTGTATTTCCTGGTCTATCTTTAATAGAGCCACTTGACATAGTACTGACTGGCGTTAGTAGGCATACCCTTATGAGGGGAAACAAACAGTTTTATTTCCTGGTCTATCTGTAACAGGCCTATATGGGGAAAACAGTTTTATTTCCTAGTCTATCAGTAATAGGCCTACCCTTATGGGGGAAAACAGTTTTATTTCCTGGTCTATCTGTAATAGGCCTACCCTTATGGGGGAAAACAGTTTTATTTCCTGGTCTATCAGTAATAGGCCTACCCTTATGGGGGAAAACAGTTTTATTTCCTGTTCTATCTGTAATAGGCCTACCCTTATGGGGAAAACAGTTTTATTTCCTGGTCTATCAGTAATAGGGCTACTATTATGGGGGAAAACAGTTTTATTTCCTGTTCTCTCAGTAATAGGCCTACCCTTATGGGGGAAAACAAACAGTTTTATTTCCTGTTCTATCAGTAATAGGCCTACCCTTATGGGGGAAAACAAACAGTTTTATTTCCTGGTCTATCTGTAATAGGCCTATATGGGGGAAAACAGTTTTATTTCCTGGTCTATCAGTAATAGGCCTACTATTATGGGGGAAAACAGTTTTATTTCCTGTTCTATCAGTAATAGGCCTACCCTTATGGGGGAAAACAAACAGTTTTATTTCCTGGTCTATCTGTAATAGGCCTATATGGGGGAAAACAGTTTTATTTCCTGGTCTATCAGTAATAGGCCTACTATTATGGGGGAAACAGTTTTATTTCCTGGTCTATCTGTAATAGGCCTATATGGGGGAAAACAGTTTTATTTCCTGGTCTATCAGTAATAGGCCTATATGGGGGAAAACAGTTTTATTTCCTGGTCTATCTGTAATAGGCCTATAAGTGGGAAAACAGTTTTATTTCCTGGTCTATCAGTAATAGGCCTATATGGGGGAAAACAGTTTTATTTCCTGGTCTATCAGTAATAGGCCTATATGGGGGAAAACAGTTTTATTTCCTGGTCTATCAGTAATAGGCCTATATGGGGGAAAACAGTTTTATTTCCTGGTCTATCAGTAATAGGCCTATATGGGGGAAAACAGTTTTATTTCCTGGTCTATCAGTAATAGGCCTATATGGGGGAAAACAGTTTTATTTCCTGGTCTATCAGTAATAGGCCTATATGGGGGAAAACAGTTTTATTTCCTGGTCTATCAGTAATAGGCCTACTATTATGGGGGAAACAGTTTTATTTCCTGGTCTATCTGTAATAGGCCTATATGGGGGAAAACAGTTTTATTTCCTGGTCTATCAGTAATAGGCCTATATGGGGGAAAACAGTTTTATTTCCTGGTCTATCTGTAATAGGCCTATATGGGGGAAAACAGTTTTATTTCCTGGTCTATCAGTAATATGCCCATATGGGGGAAAACAGTTTTATTTCCTGGTCTATCAGTAATAGGCCTATATGGGGGAAAACAGTTTTATTTCCTGGTCTATCAGTAATAGGCCTATATGGGGGAAAACAGTTTTATTTCCTGGTCTATCAGTAATAGGCCTATATGGGGGAAAACAGTTTTATTTCCTGGTCTATCAGTAATAGGCCTATATGGGGGAAAACAGTTTTATTTCCTGGTCTATCAGTAATAGGCCTACCCTTACGGGTGACAAAAAAAAGAAAAGCTTACTGTGTATGTGATTGTGTTGTCTGGATTGAGCAGCTCAACAACGCCCTGATTCTAACCCCACGTTAAGTGATCAAATTGAATCATAATGATTATAATACAATGCTTCTCGTAGGGCGTGTCGGCCGCAGGTAACCCCATGTTGACGCCACCCGTGTCACCTGTCATTCAGAACCCCATCGTCCAAAGGTCCAGTGTCATCAGTCAAGGTCCCATGGCTGCATTCTCTGTGTCTCCCCAGTCCGTGGGGAGCTCCACGTTCACATATCTAGGCGAGTAGTTGAAAGCAGTGTCAGTAATTAAGCGCAAAACATTTCTCTGATTTAAGTTATAACATGGAAGGCGACGTTTGACGTTAACAATGCCTTGTAGTCATAGAAGTGGGTACAATTACCCATTACAATTTTATTTGTGCACAAACTTTCCCTATACAACAATCACAATCAGCACGCGGCTAGCGATTGTAAATGAAAAAAAAAATTATTTAAAAAAAAAAAAAAAATTCGAAAAATAGAATTAATATGGTTTGAATTTTTGTTTGAAAATTTAATTTTTATTTTTTAAATGAAAAACTGCATCTACATTCATTAACAGTAATTTTGTTTAGTAGAACATAGCTTCACTCGACTTACTTTAATGAGCAGACTTTACACACACGTTAGGTTTGATACTATTCCTGCTTTAAAAGTTTTAGTTATTTTAATACGATACTAACTTCTGTTTTACTCGGCTCATAGACATTCCCATGACGTTCCACAACAACAAACAGGCAGACATTCCATAATGACAAACAGGCAGACATTCCACAACAACAAACATGCAGACATTCCACACAACAAACAGGCAGACATTCCACAACAACAAACAGGCAGATATTCCACAACGACAAACAGGCAGACATTCCACAACAACAAACAGGCAGACATTCCACAACAACAAACAGGCAGACATTCCACAACAACAAACAGGCAGACATTCCACAACGACAAACAGGCAGATATTCCACAACAACAAACAGGCAGACATTCCATAATGACAAACAGGCAGACATTCCATAACAACAAACAGGCAGACATTCCACAACAAAAAACAGGCAGACATTCCATAATGACAAACATGCAGACATTCCATAATGACAAACAGGCAGACATTCCACAACAAAAAACAGGCAGACATTCCATAACAACAAACAGGCAGACATTCCATAATGACAAACAGGCAGACATTCCATAACAACAAACAGGCAGACATTCCACTACAACAAACAAACAGACATTCCACAACAACAAACAGGCAGACATTCCATAATGACAAACAGGCAGACATTC
Source organism: Omphiscola glabra (assembly GCA_964017045.1). NCBI lineage: Eukaryota > Metazoa > Mollusca > Gastropoda > Lymnaeidae > Omphiscola > Omphiscola glabra. The sequence goes on from OZ024802.1 coordinate 15,596,955, forward strand.
CATAATGACAAACAGGCAGACATTCCATAATGACAAACAGGCAAACATTCCATAACAACAAACAGGCAGACATTCCACTACAACAAACAGGCAGACATTCCACAACAACAAACAGGCAGACATTCCATAATGACAAACAGGCAGAGATTCCATAATGACAAACAGGCAGACATTCCATAATGACAAACAGGCAGACATTCCATAACAACAAACAGGCAGACATTCCACTACAACAAACAGGCAGACATTCCACAACGACAAACAGGCAGACATTCAACAACAACAAACAGGCAGACATTCCACAACAACAAATAGGCAGACATTCCACAACAACAAACAGGCAGACATTCCACAACAACAAATAGGCAGACATTCCACAACAACAAACAGGCAGACATTCCATAATGACAAACAGGCAGACATTCCATAATGACAAACAGGCAGACATTCCACAACAACAAACAGGCAGACATTCCATAATGACAAACAGGCAGACATTCCACAACAACAAACAGGCAGACATTCCACAACAACAAACAGGCAGACATTCCCAATTTCAACACCATCTATTGTAGTGTACAATATTTAATCTGCAGTGCACTTGTATCAAATCTTTGAAAGTGTATCTTTTGAACATAAAATAAGCATGAAAACATTTGTCTTTTCATGGAAGTTGTAAGGATAATGCAGTAACACGTCCCTTTGTCGTTTAGGTCCCCAGCCGAGTGATTACAGCCATCACGACACTCATGCCTCCAGCTACACTTCCTTCACCGCAGATCTCCACAGAGGTGCTTTCCGAAGCAACCCGCACAGCGCAGCGGACGGCGCTTTGTCCAGCACCAACAGCGTTATCGTCAGCACCCAGGACGGCAGCCACGAGGTGATGACAACAGCGCACTCGACCACACAAGACCCCGTCAGCACGTACCACAGCTCCGGCCACAACGACAGCAGCAGTCCCAACCGTGGGGGTCTCTACACGTCGCATCCTTATCATTCAGGTTCGATTCTCGCCCATCACACAGGGAGCTACTCCGGCAGTTTGTACCACCAGCCGCCCTACGGCTCGAAAACAGACATTGGCTCCGCCCATTTCACGTCGCCATACACCGAGGCCCCGCCCTACCACCCAGACGTGCCGCCCTACTTGTCACCATTCTGTCACGGTCAGTCCATGCAACATGGCTACGCTCTAAGCGGTTCTACGAGTGCGATGACCGGAAGTGCGCCGGGAAATTCCGGAAATGGCAGTGCATTCAATATAGTTCAACTGCATCATTCGACACCACCCTCCTTTCCACAAACTCACACCTTTTACCAAAACCAAGGTGTGTATTGATCTCTGGGTCCGTACTTATGAGCTCATGTGATTAGATTAGCTGAAAGCCAATTGCGTAAAATATGACAAATACATTTTTCCAAGCTTAGTTTAACTTTTCTTTTACAAATAATGTCTTCTCTTTGAGAATAACCACTTTAGAATTGCTGATTGTAAAAAGAATTTCTCTCATTATGATATCACCAATCCCCCACCACCCATTCCCCATTTTTTCCACCACAGACTATTTCTCCAACACAGCATTTAGTTTAGCCCCCAAGACTCTGGCAGAACATGTGCCCGTCATCCAGACCCGACTTCCTGTCACCAGCTCTCAGTTTCACAACGAGTCTCGAGACCCACTGAATTTATTGGACAAGACGTACCGCGGCAAAGATTTGTACGGCTCGGTTTCCAAGGACGCCATCGGCATGTACGGTAGCATGACAAATGCAGGAAGCTGTCATGGCGCGAGGACGATGACTCATCATGGAATGGTATCTCACGGTAACAATACTGTCTACGTACTATCTGCCTGCTCTCTACGTACTATAGCCTGCTCTATACATACTATCTGCATACTCTCTACATAGTACCTGCATACTTTGTAGGCCTACATACTATCTGCTTACTCTCTACGTACTATCTGCCTGCTCTCTACGCACTATCTGCCGGCTCTCTACGTACTATCTGCCTGCTCTCTACGTACTATCTGCCTGCTCTCTAAGTACTATCTGCCTGCTCTCTACGTACTATCTGCCTGCTCTCTACGTACTATCTGCCTGCTCTCTACGTACTATCTGCCTGCTCTCTACGTACTATCTGCCTGCTCTCTACGTACTATCTGCCTGCTCTCTACGTACTATCTGCCTGCTCTCTAGGTACTATCTGCCTGCTCTCTACGTACTATCTGCCTGCTATCTACGTACTATCTGCCTGCTCTCTACGTACTATCTGCCTGCTCTCTACGTACTATCTGCCTGCTCTCTAACATAGTACCGTAGGTAATTTTGTAAAATAAATCCGTGTTCACATTTTATGGATCAAATAATTTTATATTGAAATCGTCTATTTGTAAAACCTCTAACAACACAATTATGTGACAGATTGTGACATTCAACTGTCATTCCTTAGTTTCGATGTCAATTTCAAGAGTGGTTAGTTTGTTACCTGGGGTAAACCCGAGTGGTGATCTATGTTTTAATTTCGATCAGAGACAACAAATAATCTATCAAAAAGCAGCGCTCAAAAGAGTTGGTCAAAATCCAATATTTGAGTATACCAGACCAAAAAGTAGACTCATAACACACGACTGTAGGACGTAGAATCATAGCACACGACTGTAGGACGTAGAATCATAACACACGACTGCAGGACGTAGAATCATAACACACGACTGTATGACGTAGAATCATAACACACGAATGTAGGACGTAGAATCATAACACACGACTGTATGACGTAGAATCATAACACACGACTGTATGACGTAGAATCATAACACACGACTGTAGGACGTAGAATCATAACACACGACTGTATGACGTAGAATCATAACACACGACTGCAGGACGTAGAATCATAACACACGACTGTATGACGTAGAATCATAACACACGACTGTATGACGTAGAATCATAACACACGACTGAAGAACGTAGAGTCATAGCACACGACTGCAGGACGTAGAATCATAGCACACGACTGCAGGACGTAGAATCATAACACACGACTGAAGGACGTAGAATCATAACACATGACTGCAGGACGTAGAATCATAACACACGACTGTAGGACGTAGAATCATAACACACGACTGTATGACGTAGAATCATAACACACGACTGAAGAACGTAGAATCATAACACACGACTGCAGGACGTAGAGTCCTAACACACGACTGTAGGACGTAGAATCATAAAACACGACTGTAGGACGTAGAATCATAGCACACGACTGTAGGACGTAAAATCATAACACACGACTGTAGGACGTAGAATCATAACACACGCCTGTAAGACGTAGAATCATAACACACAACTGCAGGACGTAGAATCATAACACACGACGTAGGACGTAGAATCATAACACACGCCTGTAGGACGTAGAATCATAACACACGACGTAGGACGTAGAGTCATAACACACGACGTAGGACGTAGACGATGGTGTACCAGTAGTGCTTGAGAAGACACGCACGAGACTAAAAACCCATAATCCCAGTTGACTAGAGATGAGCATGAGATGGACGTACTTTTTGAATTATCTAAATTCTTTGAATTTCTTCAACTAATTTCACACTTTGAGTATTTTGACCACAATTTCTTCACGTGGTGTGCATTAATCTTCAAACACATATCGGCTCTTTATGTTTGGGGAAAAAAATGACAAAATACTAAATGTTAATTCACGCATTGCTTTTAACGCCACGTTGTTTTGTTGTGTAGTGACGTCACGTTTTTATGCTGCCTTGTCGTGCTCCATGTTGGTGGTGCTCCATGTTGGTGGTGCTCCCTGTTGGTGGTGCTCCATGTTGGTGGTGCTCCATGTTGTTCTCATGAAATACAACGTTAAACTAACCTTGATGGTTGCAAGTGCTTATTTTGGTTATCTTCATTGTGAAGTAACTTAGCGATTAGATATTTTCAACACTTGAGGGCATGGAAAGTTGTAGAAAATGTTGAAGCATTTACCACATTGACAAATGTATTAATTTTTAAAAAATTAAAATAAAATAGAGGTTACGAGCCAATGCCACTAGAATTTGGTTTAAAACTCTAAGATTTGGCTTAAGCCATAGCAACAAGGCAGCATTAGATCCACTATTTCATGGAAGAAGTTATTTATTCATTTGCCCCCCCCCCCCCAAAAAAAAAAACACCTCCCTCCCCGGAAAGAAATTTAAATAATTTTTTAGGAGTAATAATAATAAATAATATATTTAACTATCTTTCTCCTTTTAAGCTCTTTTATTCGATCCGTGGAGTGACTGACAGGCTGCACAAGAATTTAAATGCAGCACCTTTTATAACCAAATAAATGAGGTTACCTCCCTCCAATTGTTTAAATTTGCTACACACATAATGGAAAATAACCGGGAGGTCAACTTCCCTAGCGTGCGTCATTAAACATGTTTCAATTATCCGGACAGATCGGGACTAATTTTTGCTTTATTTAAAGGGAGTAGAAACAGGGCTCATCGAGTGCATAGACATCGTGAGTTGTAATCTGTATATCACGTGATAACCCCATAGTTAAATGGAGTCCAAAGTAACTACATAGTGACGATTCGATTGTTTTTGTTAAAGTTATTTAATTTTAAGAATGTACAGGGTGGGCCAATAAAAGTGAGAACATCTCGTAAGATGTGATTTAATGACATAAAAGTAGTTGAACTAAACCTATACCAGATTAAATAGTTTACTGATTTACTTACTTACATATTGAACATGATTTCTGATTAGCTAAATATTTCGCAAAAAAAATGTATGAAGAATTATAATTAATTAAATTATATTTTGAAATAACTCATTTTGCATTTAGTATGTCCCCTTATGCCATTTCGGTCACCGCCACAGTCAGTCAAATTATGATTAGGGGATCTGGCGTCTGGGCCCACGAACTAACGGTTCGCACGAACCTGACCGAACCGGCTCCAAACCACCGCTGAATATGCTACAAGATGTTCTCACTTTTACTGGCCCACCCTGTAAATTCGAGAGTTTCATGTTTGAAAACTGTGTCGCATATAACTGACCACGTGACCACGTGTTATTTCACCTCCAACAGGGCACCACCCCAGTCAGGCCATATCACACTTCACTGGAGAGGACTACCTCACAAGTATGGGCAGAGGTGTGCCCGCCATGTTAACCGCTGATCCCGACATGTATTCCTACGCAGACAACGGACCGCTTCCGCCAATCAATTCTGTATTTTTGTCTTGATCACAAGGAATGTGGAACTACTTTTAACGACGGATATTCATCAATTAATACACAGTACTAACAAATGAGTAAAACATGATTAATGAAATGATGGTTGTTAGACTCCTTGAGACCACGGAATTTTTAAAGTTAGCTAGCCTCGCAATGAAGAGTGAATTAAAAAAATTCTGTTATCATAACATATCATTTTTGTTTCAAAGATATCATTATATAAAAAAAAACTAAAAAAAGTTCTCATGAAAATAATCACTGTTCGTTCAGTGTCCAAAAAATGACAAATTTTTTCCCCCCTAGTCAAGTTTACGGACCACGTATGTTAGACCAGCAAATGACCAACAAAAAAAAACTGAATGAAATCTCTGGTACTCGGAAACCGGCACACGCTAGAATAACACGCTCATAAGTCACCCTTGATATCCCCATCGGCTTCTTCGAGGCAAGTTTCCCTGAAAAGGGGTCATGATCCGGGCCATTAAGTTGGACATAACACATGAATAAACGTTTGATAAACCCCTGGCAAAGAAAACAGAAAAATAAATGTCTCTTTAATCGCCAGCGTGACAGCACGTTCTCCACCAGTGCTGCCAGGATCTGCTGCTGTGAGATTGCTGTTGTTTTGCGTCGCTATCCTTGTCTATTAATGAATGTATTCAAACAGAAGGATGAATCTCCTTTCTTACGGTTTTGTTCCGACATTGGTGGCTTCAAGCCAATAAACAAATTGCTCATAAAACAATGACTTCAGTATTTAGTTGATTTTAATTTTTTTTTTTTTGTTTCGCTTTTTGTCTTCTATATATAATCGTGAATATAAAATGCGTAACTTAAGACCAGGTCTCAAAGCCTGGGTTTATCAGACCAGTAATGGGTGCATTGAAAGGTTTGACGGGTCACTATGGAAACGGGTTAAACACCAAATTTACAATCCTATCATTAAAAGAAAAAAAATAAGTTACCTCTTTACACAGCAACTAGAACGTTTACTTAATACTGCAATCAAGAACAGCAGGATGGTGCAGCACTGACTACGACTGGTCACCAGAACAGCAGGAGGGTGCAGCACTGGCTACCACTGGTCACCAGAACAGCAGGATGGTGCAGCACTGGCTACCACTGGTCACCAGAACAGCAGGAGGGTGCAGCACTGGCTACCACTGGTCACCAGAACAGCAGGATGGTGCATCACTGGTTACCACTGGTCACCAGAACAGCAGGAAGGTGCAACACTTGCTACCACTGGTCACCAAAACACATGATGGTGTAACACTGGCTACCGCCGGTTACCAGAACACCAAGTTTGTTTAGCACTGGCTACCACTGCGGTCATCAGAACACTCGATGGCGTAACTCTGATTACCATTGGCCATTAGAACCTTTAAGTAAACCCCCCCCCCCCCCCACAACCCATCAAACCTTCAATAAACCCGGAACATCGCTGAAAGAGAGATAAACATCATCAGCCAGAAAATAATCATTTAGCTTCAAAAGAGGCGGACCCAGGACAAATGGCAAGTATATTTTTTATTACAATTGCAGCTTAAACCCTTTTTTTTTTAAATTATTATTAAATGTAATGCATAGTAAACAAGGACAACAGAGTAAGCACATAAACGTGCAGCTATTGAGATTATTTAAAAACATGGAATTCAAATTGATCAGAAACAAACAAATGGTATTATTTTAAAGCCTTGATGTGGCTCACAGACTTTGCGCCTACCGTCAATTGGCTTCCGACAGCCGCGGTACGCCTCTGCCTACCAAAAAACAACCCACTCCTACACCGGAGAAGACAAGTTATCAACTTCCTTTAGTGCTCCGGAAAAAAATGCCTTCGCCCACCCTTCACAACTGACTCTTGCGGCTCGTAGGAAAATAAACCCTCTAAAAACAAGCATCTTTGGTGGCCTCATTAGCAGATAGTCCGCCAGCACTTCTGGTAAAATGACAAAGTGGATTGCACCCAGCTTTATATGGTCAAGTGGTGGAAATAAGAATGGATTGTGGTGGACGTCTTGGTGGTTATTTGTTGTCAGCTATAACACAGCTATGACACCGCTATAGACAAGTATAACTCAGGTACAACAAAATATGAAAATGATATGGCAGTGTTATAACACAGCTAGGACGAAGCTATAACCCAGCTAGGACGTAGTTATAACACAACTAAGACCTAGCTATAACACAGCTAGGACGTAGCTTTAACACAGCTAGGACGTAGCTAAAACACAGCTAGGACTTAGCTATAACACAGCTAGGACGTAGTTATAACACAACTAAGACCTAGCTATAACACAGCTAGGACGTAGTTATAACACAACTAAGACCTAGCTATAACACAGCTAGGACGTAGCTTTAACACAGCTAGGACGTAGCTAAAACACAGCTAGGACTTAGCTATAACACAGCTAGGACGTAGCTATAACACAGCTAGGACGTAGCTATAACACAGCTAGGACGTTGCTTTAACACAGCTAGGACATAGCTATAACACAACTATAACCTAGGTATAACACAGCTAGGACGTTGCTTTAACACAGCTAGGACATAGCTATAACACAACTATAACCTAGGTATAACACAGCTAGGACGTAGCTAAAACACAGCTAGGACTTAGCTATAACACAGCTAGGACGTAGCTATAACACAGCTAGGACGTTGCTTTAACACAGCTAGGACGTTGCTTTAACACAGCTAGGACGTTGCTTTAACACAGCTAGGACTTAGCTATAACACAGCTAGGACGTAGCTATAACACAGCTAGGACGTTGCTTTAACACAGCTAGGACCTAGCTATAACACAACTATAACCTAGGTATAACACAGCTAGGACGTTGCTTTAACACAGCTAGGACGTAGCTATAACACAGCTAAGACGTTGCTTTAACACAGCTAGGACGTTGCTTTAACACAGCTAGGACGTTGCTTTAACACAGCTAGGACGTTGCTTTAACACAGCTAGGACCTAGCTATAACACAACTATAACCTAGGTATAACACAGCTAGGACGTTGCTTTAAAACAGACATACAATTTTATTTTATTATTTTTTTTTTTTTCATTTTGGTTAATTTAATAGGTCAATTTGTCTAGACAGTTTCAAGCACTGGTGGCTCATAGCCATCAACAAGGTCAACACAGACATACAATGGTTGAACTCAGGCGAGGTGTTTCATTGTATATTTTGCCATTGGTGTCATTTTAGTTGCACGGTCCTTTTTTTATAACGTTTGTGCGTCACTAATTAAAATATTGAACATGAAAAGAGGCTTTTGACGGGGTCAATGTCCTCTGAACTTGAATTCAGACGAGTTCTGATTTTACATGCGGAGATTTGTTGTGACTCCGACTAAAAATAAAAACATTTGAATTATCCAACTAACTCTACAAGCAGATTTACTAGCAAATTAAAAAGCAGATTTAAAAGCAGATTTGCTAGCAGATTTAGTAATAGATTTAATAATAGATTTACTAATAGATTTACTAATAGATTTATTAATAGACTAGCGAGTACCCGGCATGCGTTGCAATGCCACTCATCGAAATAAAGTGTCTGTGTTTTAATAATTTTTTTGTAAGTTCTTCTAATAACCACCTTTTTTAACCGTCTGGTGCGTATTCGAATTAATTAGAAGGTTTAAAGAAGTGTCAGCAGACCACACGCAGCTGTCCATGTGGGAAGCATGGATTTTCCAAATTTAGTCCCAAAACTTATAGCGATTGATCCCCCCATGCAATAGCTATGTTTGAAATTATATTTATATGGCTCATTTATTACATATAAACAAATTTTGGGCCCCCGGCCCCAAAAGTAATATTGTGAAATATTTGTACTAAATCAGAAACCTATTTATTAAGTCACATATACAAAATGAAATGTCACAGTTTATATTTAATGTAATTCCACCCACTTATGCAATAGCTCTGCTTGGCGTTATATTTACATAGCTCATATAAAAACGAATGAAGGGCAACGGCCGAAAACGAAATAATTGAAAAGTTTTTTAATGACGCAGTTAAATGCCCAGGTAGGTGGCCAACAACTCACCAAGGTTTTGTTGCAATCGCATGAATGGTGTGGGAGCGCATATGAGACAAACAGACATACAGACATACATACATACATACAGACATACATTCATTTTTATATATATATAGATTTACAAATAGATTTACTAATAGATTTACTAGCAGATTTACTAGCAGATTTAGGGTCGACAAATGAAAGTCAAGAAATTGAATTCTATACTAGACTCTGATTTCGGCATCGGATTTTTTTCTTCAAAAAAGTTCTCTTTCAACGACTTAAGCATAGAAAGTGATTGGGATTAAAATGAGTAAAGACCAAGCATTGTATCCCAACATGCAAGATATGTTTTAACGTGGTTGTATAGTATCCCTGTGGAAGGACGTAGATATTTCTTTATAATAAACTTCGTTATTTCTTTTAATTTCTTTAGCTGTTATATGAATATTTGCTGTAATTTACAGTTTAATAACTGAATATTTTCCCTGGCAAAGTTTTTTCTTTGACTGTTTCTTCGTGTGAGCTTTCATTAAAGTTAGCTTTTTGTGCGCTCTTTCGTTTGGGCAATTTTCAAGCAACTTAAATGTTAAGTGGGAATTGAATATGCCATCATTACAGCTATTATTATTTTTTAAAATATTTTAATCTAAACAGTATACGTTGAAGTATTTTAAGGATATTTGATGTGTTGTTTGATTTGATTTAGGCCTATTATTTGATGTGTTGTTTGATTTGATTTAGGCCTATTATTTGATGTGTTGTTTGATTTGATTTAGGCCTATTATTTGATGTGTTGTTTGATTTGATTTAGGCCTATTATTTGATGTGTTGTTTGATATGAAGTAGGCCTACTATTTTATATGTTGTTTGATATGAAGTAGGCCTACTTTTTTTGTCAAAATCAATCTTAAAAGACTTTGCAGGGCTTGCTATTGGACTCCTCATTGATGTATTTCAAATGAAGTAGGCCCATTAAATTGAAAAATCGAACCACAATATTACACGCAACATAACAAGAATGCTTATTTTAGAAACTCACTCTACCATTGAATATTTTTATCGTGTTGAGTTTAAATATCCAAGTAGCTATAGATTTAACAGTTCTTCCACGTCTTCACCTCGGTGGTATCGTTATTCCCAGTTCGATTTCCGATTTCTGCTCGGAGATTGCGCCCCCAATCGAATCTTCAGCTAGATAGACAAAACCAAAGTACGGAACTACCGTGGTGACGTCAACGTTTAAAATACAACAACGGACTGGAACTCCAATTGTGCTTTGTTTGAGATTTTAGAGTCATTTCATTCAATATTCTAATACCCTCCCCCTGCCTGCAACCCCCCCCCCCCCCCCCCCCCGCTTTTCCCAGTAGGCAAATATGTTTTTATTTTTTTTATTTTTTGAGTAAAATTTAAATATTAATGCAAAATTATTTTCGATAACTTTGCTGAATTTATCATCAATCTTGATATTTCATGCGTTTAGAACGAGGAAGACTTAACAGGGATCTCCTGTCGAAAATAACTCCCAATAAAATTTCTTATTTCTAAATAATAATAATGAAATTAGATTTATTTTATGCATGAACCCCGTTTATTAGACAATAATTAGTTAATAGTGCAGAAGAACACACAATTAAATGAGGTCATACAAAGAACTTGGAAGGGGAAAAAAATTGATGACTTGAATAAAATGACTAAGCAGAAATAAAGTTTGTGAAATAGAGTTGATGAAATAGAGTTGATGAAATAGAGTTGATGAAATAGAGTTGATGAAATAGAGTTGATGAAATAGAGTTGATGAAATAGAGTTGATGAAATAGAGTTGATGAAATAGAGTTGATGAAATAGAGTTGATGAAATAGAGTTGATGAAATAGAGTTGATGAAATAGAGTTGATGAAATAGAGTTGATGAAATAGAGTTGATGAAACAGAGTTGATGAAACAGAGTTGATGAAATAGAGTTGAGGAAACAGAGTTGATGAAATAGAGTTTATGAAATAGAGTTGATGAAATAGAGTTGATGAAATAGAGATGATGAAGAGAATGAAAGAAATTTGAACTGTAAGAAGTTAATAAGTGGAGAATTGAAAAAAATGAAGAAAGTTATGGGTATGTGATCTGTATGGTGAAGCGCCATCTTATCTACAGAATGTTAAAAATGCCATGATAAAGGACTAGCTGTCTAAAGGACTAGCGGTGTAAAGGACTAGCGGTCTAAACGATTAGCGGTCTAAAGGATTAGCGGTCTAAAGGACTAGCGGTCTAAAGGCCTGGCGGTCTAAACAACTAGCGGTCTAAAGGACTAGCGGTCTAAAGGACTAGTGGCGTAAAGGACTAGCGGCGTAAAGGACTAGCGGTCTAAAGGACGAGCGGTGTAAAGGACTAGCGGTCTAAAGGACTAGCGGTCTAAAGGACTAGCGGTGTAAAGGACTAGCGGTGTAAAGGACTAGCGGCGTAAAGGACTAGCGGTGTAAAGGTCTAGCGGTCTGAAGTATTGGCAGTCTCCAATAGAAGACAATATAAAAAGTAAGTTCTGAAAGATGATTCCAAGAGTAACTGTAACAAGGTGTAAAAGTCATTCTGTAATAAGAAAAATCATGGGCTCTTCAACGTGAGAGGTTCTCGAGAATTCTATTAATATTGTGACCGCACAACGGTTCGTGGAAAGTGAGGGCGGGGGGGGGGGGGGGGGGGGGGGGAGGAGGGGGCGCATATTCTGTTTTGTCAACAACTTTATAAAACACTTCCAATATTGCTCTAGAGCAGGCGTAGACAACTTTTTTTTTATTTTACTGTGTAGTCGCCTTTTTTTTTTAATAAATTACGTCTGCCAAGGAAATAGTTTTTTAATGCCACAGGAGGTGGTGGGTTGTTAAAATTTCGTTATAGATTAGTATAAAAGAAAGGGATCTGTTCATTCAAAGAGCCGCTAGCGACTCCGGAGCCGTGGGTTGCTGATAACGGACTGTGGTTCTAGAACAGTGGTTCTCAACCTTTCGAATGCCGCGACCCTTTAATACAGTTCGTCATGTTGTGGCGACCCTCAGCCAGAAATGTATTTTCGTTGCTGCTTCATAACTGTAGAGCATATGTGTTTTCCGTTTGTCTCAGGCGACCCCTGGGAAAGGTGTCGTTCGACGCCCAAATGGGGACGCGACCAACAGGTTGAGAACCGCTGTTATAGAAAAAATACGTTTTTATGGGTTTTATAAATTGTTATTAGCGCCGCCTATGTTCCCCCCTGCTGACAACTCTAACCTCTAAATCCCCCTACGCATACACAACTTTTCTCCCCCTCCCTCTCCCCCCACCAGTACCACCGACTATCAATCCTATACCATCCATAAAATCAATCCATTGATTAAACCGACCCTGGTGACAGAACAGAGGCCGATGGAAGCGAGCTGATGAACTTCAGGTATTGGTAAAAATCCATGAATAGGAATCTCGAAATATAACAAGGATATTTTTCTATTGTGTGCGCAACACGCTCTGATCTTGGTGTCGTAAACTAAAGCGTATTCAATTCTGAGACGTGAGTAGGAAATATTGCGATTCACTTGGTTTTAAAATGTAAAAAAAATTGGCTTTAAAACTGTTGGTTTTTTAATATAATCGGAGTTTCGATGAGGTATGGATTGATGTTGTTATTGAATGTTGATAATTTTCTGAAGTTTTGTGGGCTAATTGAGCGTTTAATTGGATGTTCATGACAGCTCAAAAGTTAAAAAAAAATTACGACTTAAAATTGTGAAGAGTTATGAAACAACTATTTTTTTTTAAAAATGTCCTTCTCATTAATAATTAGCAATAAGTGTAAACAATTAAAATAATAAGTCTTTTTATTATTATTATAATTACTGTTATTATTTTCGCGGCTGTTTTTTTTAACAAATAATTATAACAATTATTTGAATGACGCTTATCTCAAATTTGCTGACAAATGATCAGTGGCAAACCCAAGGGGGTTGTAGAATGAGCCACCGCACTTAGGAGTGTATATTGAGGATTTTTGTCGGTGTGTTAGAGGCGCACTTTTAGAATTCGCCCATGCGACATTAAGTCATGTTCATCATCATCATCATCATCCTCATCATCATCATCATCATCGTCATCATTATCGTCATCATCATCATCATCATCAGCATGTCCCTTAGTCCTTGGACCATTGGGGCGCCACAGATGACATGAAAACTAACCTTCTCCATTCCTCTCGGTCTTCTGCACTACGCATAGCATCGCCTAGTTTTAATCCCGTTCATTCTTTGATGTTATCTTCCCATCTTTTTCTCTGTCTTCCTATTCTTCTCCCTCCTCGAGTTTTGACCTGTATGATTTCTGGTCAAGTGGCCATACCACTCAAGTTTGCGCTTTTTTTACAGACGCCAGGAGGCCATCGCACTGCCCAATAGCTTGACGAATTCTTTCTTTCACTTGTTCATTGGTGATATGGTCTCTATAGCATAACTTAAGTCACGTTACGCCTCTGCAAATGATCTTCTGTAGGATTTGACCTTTAGACTGAGAGCTTATTGGTGCAAAATTACAACCGATGATCTTGTCGTGTAGGGATACTATTCAGTTTGGACCTCAACTTAGCAACACCTAGGTTTGCACCAAACATTTGTCGGTGCGTCTTCCTCAGTCAAGCGCTGCTTTTGTTCCCCCTTTCAACGCTATCTTTCCACTCTTTGTAATTTGTCACGTCTCTTGGTTATACCCATCAGTGGCGCTAAGCCGAAGTCCCTTTATTGTACCCATCAGTTATGCTGTCTACGTCCCTGTGTAGTAACCTGAAGTGGTACTAAATCTACGGCCAGTATCGTAGCACTCAGTGTGATTAAGTCTACACCAGTGTATGGTACACTTCAGTGGGGCTAAGTCTACATCCCTGTACGGCACCCTTAAGTGGGGCTAAATCTACATCTCTGTACGGCACAGTTCAGTGTGGCTAAGTCTACATCCCTGTACGATACCCTTCAGAGTGGCTTAGTCTACATCACTGTATGGTACACTTCTTTGTGGCTAAGTCTACAGCCCTGAGCGGCACCCTTCAGTGTGGCTAAGCCTACATCCCTGTACGGTACCCTTCAGTGTGGCTAAGTCTACATCCCTGTACGGCAGCCTTCGGTGTGGCTAAGTCTACATCCCTGTACGGTACCCTTCAGAGTGGCTTAGTCTACATCACTGTATGGTACACATCATTGTGGCTACGTCTACATCCCTGAGCGGCACCCTTCGGTGTGGCTATGTCTACATCCCTGTACGATACCCTTCAGAGTGGCTTAGTCTACATCACTGTAAGGTACACTTCATTATGGCTACGTCTACAGCCCTGTGCTGCACCCTTCAGTGTGCCATGGCTAAGCCTAAATCCCTGTACGGTACCTTTCAGTGTGGCTAAGTCTAGCGCGTCTTAAGCTAGGTTTTGATTGAAATATTTTAAACTGCAGACAGTGTGTCACGATAACTAACTAGAAATTTATTATCTACATTTTCAAACGCCTGAATAGTTTGATTTTGGCCCTTAACATTATCTTAAATTGTTACTCAATGTTTCTGTTGGCAACGCTATGAATTGTGTTAGGGAATCCCTTTGAAACAAGTCCCTTCAATCAAATCAAAGAATATCACTTGTTATAAGAACATTATCTTTAAGATAAAAAATGTCCTCTGGCGCCTTTCCCGGCAGCGGACCGCATAAGACCAGGGCGACCGCCTGATTGAGAAATCAATCTTCGACGTGTTCTGTTCATTCTAAAGAAAACTGCATAATTGAAGCAACACTGTGAAAGCATTTAGTCACTTCTTTTTGAACCGTTCAACTTGATGTCAGCTTAGAGATAAGCACGTTAGCAATGAATTTTAAAACATTATTTGTGAGTTTAGAAACAGTCACATTGGTTGTGAGTTTAAAAACAATCACATTGGTTGTGAGTTTAGAAACAATCACATTAACAGTGAGTTTAAAAAACAGTCACATTATTTGTGAGTTTAAAAACAAGCACATTGGTTGTGAGTTTAAAAAGAATCACATAGGTTGGGAGTTTAAAAACAATCACATTAACCGTGAGTTTAGAAACAATCACATTAACCGTGAGTTTAAAAACAGTCACATTGAGGTGGGTTTAAAAACAATCACATTGGTTGGGAGTTTAAAAACAGTCCCATTGAGGTGGGTTTAATCTTCAGCCGACTAAGGGCCCTGAAGACACGTTGTCTCAGGCCCTTAAGACGCGTTGTCTCGGGCCCTTAAGACCCGTTGTCTCAGGCCCTTAAGACGCGTTGTCTCGGGCCCTTAAGACGCGTTGTCTCAGGCCATTAAGACGCGTTGTCTTAGGCCCTTAAGACGCGTTGTCTTAGGCCAGTAAGACGCGTTGTCTCAGGCCCTTAAGACGCGTTGTCACAGGCCCTTAAGACGCGTTGTCTCAGTCCATTAAGACGCGTTGTCTCAGGTCATTAAGACGCGTTGTCTTAGGCCCTTAAGACGCGTTGTCTTAGGCCATTAAGACGTGTTGTCTCGGGCCCTTAAGACCCGTTGTCTCAGGCCCTTAAGACGCGTTGTCTCGGGCCCTTAAGACGCGTTGTTTCAGGCCCTTAAGACGCGTTGTCTCAGGCCCTTAAGAAAACGTTGTTTCAGGCCCTTAAGACACGTTGTCTCAGGCCCTTAAGACAGTTGTCTCGGGCCCTTAAGACACATTGTCTCAGCTCGAATAAAGACTGCCCCTATTTCCATGCAAAAATACTCTAAATGAGATCTTAAGTCTATAGCCAATGTTTCAACAACTCCCCAATGTTCAGCACGCTGCACTGATTACGATTTAAGTCTATCAAACAGCCGTTAGGTAACTCAGGGACCTTACAGAGTGACCGTTTAATTAGTCTTGTCGCAAGTACGCGTTGGTTAATTACAACAGGAGGCGTTTTCACGATTACAACAGAAGGCGCTTTCACGACGAACGGAATTAATTTATAATTTGACAGATGGAAGTTTTTATTTTTTTTATTATTTCCCAAAGGTTAAACCAGGAAATTAATAGATTTGATAGAAACTCCTCTAAACATGTGTTTGCTTCTTTTTCACAGTAAACGAACTGGATTGTTATACAAATATGGTTTAAAAAAATGTTACGTTTAGCGTAAATTTAAAAAAAATTATTACGATGTTATAGCAAAATATTGCGGTAACGATCCAGTCCACATCTTTGGGAGCAGCCTCATTGTAGGAAGATCTTTGTTAAAGATCCTGTACACATTTTTGGTAGCAGCCTCATTGTAGCAAGATCTTTGGTAACAATCCAGTCCACATCTTTGGGAGCAAACTAACCGCTGGAAAACGTTTCCAAGCGATGCGATTAACTTTAATATTTTTAAACAAATTTTAAGAGTTTTCTTTAATTTTTTTTAATTTTCAAAATGTTTCTGGCATACGATTCAACAACGGCAACACCTACATCCGTTTAAGTAGTTTCTAGATCATGAGTCATCATTTTGAAGTACTTAAACATCCGGTTAAATTAGGTCCACTTGTAAAGTGCATGACCTTGCTACTCCATATTCTTGCGACCATTTAATTTTGTTCATTTGCGTCCATTCTATTGTTCTTATGCGTCCATTCTATTGTTCTTATGCGTCCATTCTATTGTTCTTATGCGTCCATTCTATTGTTCTTATGCGTCCATTCTATTGTTCTTATGCGTCCATTCTATTGTTCTTATGCGTCCATTCTATTGTTCTTATGCGTCCATTCTATTGTTCTTATGCGTCCATTCTATTGTTCTTATGCGTCCATCTAAGTGCAAACCATTCTCTTGGTTCCACTTTCGTTGCCCTCTACAACTGGTGTCAAGGGATTACGTCTTTTATCGAAATAGCTATCTGTTTATCTGTCGGTCTGTCTGTCCGCCCGCCCGCCCTTCCATCCATCCATCCATTCATCTATCTATCTATCTATCTATCTATCTATCTATCTATCTATCTATCTATCTATCTATCTATCTATCTATCTATCTATCTATCTATCTATCTATCTATCTATCTATCTATCTATCTATCTACCTATCTATCTATATATCTATCTATCTATCTATCTATCTATCTATCTATCCATCTATCTATCTGTCCATATCAACCTATCTATCTATATCAACCCATCTATCAATCTATCTATCTATCTATCTATCGATCGATCTATCTATCTATCTATATCAACCTATCTATCAATCTCTATCCTCAGAAAGATACACACCAGGAAGTTCCAACCCTCTCTTAGAGTTACCACGTCGATCGTCTCTCACAACTACACTCAACGACTGACAAAGGGAATGCGTTGTAAAACTCTGGACCCACTGACGTGTGTGGGGACGACGCTGTCATTTCTTCTCATTACTTGTTTCATCAAAGGTGAGACTTTGTCGCAATGACATAATGTTAACATTGCATCATGGATTGATTCTGTCAATGCTAGACCCAAGAAAATTGTGAATATTTCAGTAAGCTGTCAACACGTGATGAAATTTGCCCAAGGATCTATTTTGCCTGAATATCCCACCCCCACCGCCAGTCAAAACGTTCACATACCGTCAGGGCCGACCCTAACAATTGCGGGGCCCTATGCGAAACGGATTGCGCGGGGCCCATTCTGGGTAGAGGATAAGGATAATAAGTGAAAATTGTGATTTTGTATTAGAAAATAAATTCGAGGCGGGGGCCTATGAAAGTGCGGGGCCCATTGCGGCCGCATAGGTTGCAGTGGCCTAAGGCCGGCCCTGCATACCGTAACCATACTACTTAGAAATAGATTTTTAAACATTTAAATTACTTTTGAATGCAAATTGTAAAAGCCAAAGTAGTCATTAGATGTTTATCTAATGAAATGTCACATTAGGAGATGGCGTCAGCGGGCCGTCGAGGTACTGCTCGTTATGCCCTCCCCAAAGCACCCCCACCCCCCTTTGCGTCGCGTCGTTATGAAATTTGCGTCAATGCAACATGAAACATTGTAAAATGTGGTATGGAGGTGGTGGGGTTCCAGGCCGCAGGAGGTAGAGTCTGAATGAGACTGGGCCGCATCAAGTATTCCACAAAAAAGCGATTACAAACTCAATAAAGTACAACTGTTAAATCTGCTCAACCTTTATTAATAACAAATAAAAACTTTTAGGTTTCTCATGAACTAGGCTTCACTTTGTTCCTCCCACTCCTTGTTGCCATAGACCTTCTTCTTACACAGCTGGGCAACGTTTGGCTTGAGTGTGGAAGCAAATGTGACCCTCAGGATAGCTTGAAGGTGCTCATCCTTAAATTTGGCCCTGAACTTTGCAACTTGTTAAAGTTCAAAGAGGAAAAGAGCTTTTCCCTCAGATAGGTACTCCCAAAAATTCACATGATCCACTTGAACAACCTGGAAATCTCAAGGTAGGTCGAGAGCAATTCTCTCATAAATTGTCCAAGCTTGTCTGTTTTTCCATTCACCCTTTTTACTTAGCCTTAAGTTAAGAATTGCACTGAAGATCAATCAGCTCCATTTTGCTGGGGCGGGGGGCGCAACTTCCATATTGAAGGAGAAAGGGTCAGATGTCTGCAAACCTGTGATCAAATTCCTCCTGTAGTCTTGCAATGACATCAACATACTTACTACTCAATGGTGTGCCCGAGCCGTGAGAATATTGCATGTTGGGAAATGGCAGGGGTTTCTATGAGAAAGCTGGGCTTTCCATATCACAAGTTTCGTGCAGAATGAAAAGCTGCCCCTGGCCTTGTAACTTCTTGTTGAGTACATTCAGCTGCTGTGTAATGTCAACAAGAAAAGCCAAGTACACGAGCCACTTGGGATCACTTAGTACAGGAACAACCACCCCATCTTTCTCCGTGAAGGCTTTGATTTCTGAACTCAACTCTGAAACCTTTTCAAGACGTTTCCCCTAATAAGCCAACGTACCTCGGTGCAGTATAGATAACATAACCTAATGATGACTGCTATAATACGACCATTTCCCTAATGTGGCGGCACAAGACCCCACCGACCTCTCCCCCCCCCCCCCCCCCCACCGTTATACTTCTATCGTGATACACCTCTGACTTAACATTGTTTCATTCCCGGCATATCGATCTTTGAATATTGCGCAGGCATTAGCCGCTCTTGTCACCATTGAGCCAGTTGCTAAGGAACTGGACAGAAGGAACAATCGATTGATTTGCCATCGATTACCATTTTGAGCGATGCCAGTTTACAAGTTTCCAATATAGTGATGATGTGTTACATGTAACAACACCGTGATGTGGACAACGTCACTGTGTGTGGCGCCCGCTACAGTGGACTTCTTAAGTTAATGGGCAAGTTCTACTCGATAGATGTCATAATGGCGCCCAAAGAGACTTCAAATAATAGAATTGAGTACTCGGCAGCGGCGTTTCTAGGGCAGTTATATGAGATGGTAACAAAAACAAGGGGAAAAAACGGTCAAAATATTAGGGTTTATAAAAGGGCAGTGGCGTATCTAGACAAGTTATATGAAAGGGTAAACGAAAATGGAGTCGTTGTTTGTCAGATAAGGACCATTAATTTCCAATACGGACGCGATCTTTTCAAGGTTAGATTGCACCTTTTGTTGGATGGGTTCTAGGAAGGGGAGAGTTGGGGGGAGGGGGGGGGGGGGGCTTTTGGAAATTCTACTTTCACTGCATGGTATTGTTTTATTTGTTGGAATACCTGCAGGTAGGAATACGAAGAAAAAAACACCCTAGCCATTTTCCCTATTGTAGATTGAAAACCCTCACGGCTTGGTACAGCCATCACACACAACTTGGTACAGCCATCACACACAACTTGGTACAGCCATCACACACAACTTGGTACAGCCATCACACACAACTTGCTACAGCCATCACACACAACTTGCAACAGCCATCACACACAACTTGCTACAGCCATCACACACAATTCGGAACTGCCTTTCACCGGAGTTGTCATCCCTACGTAAGTTTTCGGTTACCGTAAATTTACGGACTGCCCGTAAAATCTCTGGTCCGTAAATTTCCGAAAAAAATGTTAATGTCTGTAAACAATTAGACTTTTTACATAGCTTCTTTTGAAGGGAAAAAAAATTAAGGCTTAATCTCAGCATTTTAAAATAAATTAGCAGTGATGTAGCTTAACTTTGTGCGCAGGACAAGTTCCGCCTGCATCAACACCAACACACACCTGAACCCCCACATAAACGAAACCAAGTTAACTTGTCTGCTCTCCCTAAACAATGTAGCAGCGTCGTAAGGGTTGTTGTCCTCAGCACTAGAGTGGTGTTTTACAAAAATGGAAGCATCGTAACGCTGTATCATTGCTGTATATGCGAATGCCTAAAGACCTAAGTATTCATTAGATGTTTATCTATTGCAATGTCACATTAGGAAATGGCGTCAGCGGGCCGTCGAGCTATTGCTCCCCAAAGCACCCGACTATCGGGCCGCGAAGCGGCACGTTGGAGATGTCCCTTTGCCAGGACGGCCCCCACCCAAGTCCACTCGATCGGGGTTTCTGCTGGAGGCAGCCCCAACCCAAGGACACCCGGTCGGTCCGACACTGTGCATACACACAGTGGACACGATCGACTTTCCTAGGAGTTGGGGTGGTAAATATATGTCCTAATATCTTCCCCCACCCATCCCGGGGAAGCGTCGGAGGGGTTTTCAGTGGGTTTCCACATCGCAACTAGTTTGCGAAGTAGCTGGGGTGAAACGGTTGCCTAGGAGCAGCTTTCTCGGGGCTGCATATTTCTTGTGTTTATCCATTAAAATTCACAACAATCGCAGTTTTTTTTTTTTTTAAAGTCTCCAAATATCATACTTTTCCCCATCATTTTTCGATTACACGAACGTCTTTCGATATCTAAATCTGTTGGTTAAGGTTTCTGTTTCGTCCGAAAGTCTCGTTAATCTTTTGGTTTCGACTTCAGTTTCGGCCGAAAGTAATTTTTAACTTTCGGTTAGGTTTCAGTTTCGGCCGAAAGCATACAATCACATTCGGTCGGTTTCTAGCAGCAGTAATGCGCTGACACTTCACGAACCATACATGCGTCAACGGCAAATGGTTTACAGCTATAACTCTTATACGAAGGAAAACCTTTCCTGGAAAAGTAAAGTGGTCGTGCCTCCACGTTACTTCTCGTTACATGTTGGTAAACATGATTTGAACGTTTTCTCCACGGAGACTGGATGACGAAGAAACAGAAATAAGGCGGTGTCGGCACATTCATAACACAGCCTCATTTTGAAACTGCACATGATTGATTTACTGTCGTGTGTATTGTTTTGCTCATTGACTGTGTCACCGTCCTGGATAATTCAATGCCGACGACGTTGATATAATGTGTTAATGACAGGAACAAAAGTGTAGAGTAGGAGGGGCGCCAGAGGGGAGATGGCCCCGTGAGCTTGGAACAATTGTCATAGGTGCAAACTTTCTATTTAAAAAAAAGAAAGAATTAAACTCAAAATTTAAATAAAGATTGTTTTTAAAATACAAAATAATGGAATGTGCTTCTTTTTTTTTTCTTTTTAATGGTGATGGAGTTGGTGGGGCTGGAGTTGGTGGGGCTGGAGTTGGTGGGGCTGGAGTTGGTGGGGCTGGAGTTGGTGGGGCTGGAGTTGGTGGGGCTGGAGTTGGTGGGGCTGGAGTTGGTGGGGCTGGAGTTGGTGGGGCTGGAATTGGTGGGGCTGGAATTGGTGGGGCTGGAGTTGGTGGGGCTGGAGTTGGTGGGACTGGAGTTGGTGGGGCTGGACTTGGTGGGGCTGGAGTTGGTGGGGCTGGAGTTGGTGGGGCTGGAGTTGGTGGGGCTGGAGTTGGTGGGGCTGGAGTTGGTTGGGCTGGAGTTGGTGGGGCTGGAGTTGGTGGGGCTGGGGTTATTGGGGCTGGAGTTGTTTGGGCTGAAAAGGTGGGGCTGGAGTTGGTGGGGCTGGAGTTGGTAAGACTGGATTTGGTGGGGCTGGGTTTAGTTTGGTTAAGGGTGAAATGTGGTTAGGGGCTCGCTCGTTGGGAAATTCATTTCAAAAGACCTAAAAAAGTTGGTCTTTTTTTTTTAAGTTCCTATAAAAGCAATAACAAAATGCACATAAAATAAATATGTTTTCTTATGAAGTGCGTTACTTGAATGTATATTTTGTCAAGTAAATTCAGTACATGGGAAGTTCACGCATTGCCGCAGCCATTGTTTGGTGGGTTATTGCTTGTGTACTATGATGAACATATCTTGAAATCGTTCATGGATTTATCCATTCCCCAGGGGCGGAGGCCGGCACGTGTTACAAAGACGAGTCTATCGGTGACAAGGACGGAAATGTGTACTACTGCAATGGGAACGAGCTGACTCGATGCTGTACAGAAAACGGAGAAAGAACTTGCTGTATGGCAGAGAAGGAGAAAAACCTGTAGGTGTCCTAACTTGGTAGTTGATTCCAATTAATTTAACTAATATATATTATTATTAGGGCTTAACAGGGTGCAGCTGTTTTTTAAACTGGGTCTGGGTATTTTGAGAAAATACCCGGTGTGTCCAAGCGTTACAAATAAAAAGAGTTAACTGCTCATTTTCTATAATATAAGCCGGTCTTTAATCAATAGTCCGATACACAATACTACAGACAGTGTCACACCATACCCGTGGCTCTTACTTGATTAATATAACAGTCAACTCTCCACTAAAGAATGTCTCTTTTTTACCTGTGTTCATACGTCACGCATTACAATTACAGCTTTTTTTCCCCCACTCAGTACAATGAATCTAAAACATGCGGAGTTGGGGATAAGTCTTTGTTAATACTCCCACACCGCTTTTATTGGGGTGATGGTACACTGGATCCATTTGAAAGTGTCGTATTTAATTTAATTTCTAATCTGATTATCAGTTCTCACGTGGAGATCTATTGCCATAAGAGATTTTGTTAGCCATTAAGATGTGTGCGCCCACTAAGATATATACCTCTCTATTTCCAACTAGGATATCTCTTCCCAAAATAAGTTATCTATTTGCAGCTAGGATATCTCTTCCCAAAATAATTTTTCTATTTCCAACCAGGATATCTCTTCCCAAATAAGTTATCTATTTCCAACTAGGAGATCTCTTTCCATAATAAGTTATATATGTCCAACTAGGATATCTCTTCCCAAAATAAGTTATCTACTTCCAACTAGGAGATCTCTTCCCCAGAAAAGTTATATATTTCCAACCAGGATATCTCTTCCCAAAATAAGTTATCTATTTCCAACTAGGGTATCTCTTCCCAAATAAGTTATCTATTTCCAACCAGGATATCTCTTCCCAAATAAGTTATCTATTTCCAACTAGGAGATCTCTTTCCAAAATAAGTTATATATGTCCAACTAGGATATCTCTTCCCAAAATAAGTTATCTATTTCCAACTAGGGTTTCTCTTCCCCACTTAGATATCTATTTCCAACTAAGGCACTAAAACCCCTCATTAAGTAATCCTCCTGAAGGCTTGTAGGAAACATTAAAGCAAGATGTGTGCATGCTCTAAATACAACAAACAAGACAAATTTTCCTGGTCTTTCTTTCATTTGGAACTTGCACATATCTTGTTCTACTATTTCCTTCAGAGTCGCTCGTGTATTAATTTAAAATGAAGAGCAAGGTCGGGACGGATTAGTCTGCAAATGTGCTCAGTATCAGATCCAGGAGAGAGTCATGGGTTCTATAGTTATCGCAGCTTTGAATCATAATTAAATTAAAACGTATTTTGACAATCGACATGGGGATGTGAGTGTGTTTGTGTGTGCGTGAGAGAGAGAGAGAGAAAGAGAAGGGAGTGTAGGTGGTATGATTCCGCCCTTGGCTATGAACTTTGCTCTACATTAGTTAGATCTCTACGTGAAGTATCTAAGAATAATTATTCACTTGGCATATGTGAATGTTGATTGTTTATCTGGTGGCCGTCAGAGGTGGAGAGGGAGTTTATTTTAAATGTTTGCCTGCAGGGATGTCATCAGTACCAAGTGACAGCTGCTGTCATCAGTACCAAGTGACAGCTGCTGTCATCAGTACCAAGTGACAGCTGCTGTCATCAGTCCCAAGTGACAGCTGCTGTCATCAGTACCAAGTGACAGCTGCTGTCATCAGTCCCAAGTGACAGCTGCTGTCATCAGTACCAAGTGACAGCTGCTGATGTTGTTATTTCAGGAAAGAGCAGCTTCAGCTGTGGGGTGTGGTCGCTGGTATGATCGTCGTCATCGGCATCCTCTTCGTCTGCTGCAAGAACGACATCAGCTTCTGTAACAGTGATTTGACCCTCAAGGAAAGATGTTACAATTGCAGGTAAGGTGTAACAAATGCAATGAGAAATTTTCATTCTGACCATACTTCTCTTGGTTCCAGAGAAAGTGGTTCTCAACCTTCCTAATGCGGTGACCCTTTAATAGAGTTCATCATGTTGAGCCGACCCCCAACCATAAAATTATTTTCGTTTCTACTTCATAAATATGTGTTTTCCGATGGTCTTAGGCGACCCCTCTGTAAGGGTCCTTCGACCCCCGAAAGGGATCGCGACCCACAGGTTGAGAAACGCTGTCCTGGAGAGATAAAGTTTTCTTACATTTATTGGTCAATAAAATACAAATAAATCACAGGCAACTCGGTCATGAAAATTAAAAGTGTTTGCTAACTGTTTTGACTTGTTTCTATATCAGCCGACAAAATATATATATGTATATTGTTTAATCTCATGCAGAAACCGGGGGAAAAACCAGAAGGCTCACACTGTCGAAAAAGAAAAGCCTGGCCAGTACTACGACAACCCCGTCGGAGACTTTGGTGGGCCCAGCACTGATTACTTTACCCCAAGGGAACCCTTCAAATTTCCGCCCCTGCCTCCCGTGCAGAATGTCAAGAGCTCTACCATGTACGAATCGTCTTACGCCTAAAAATGTTTGATTCACTTTGTTGTTGTTGTTGTTTTCACTTTGATGCTCTTTAATAGAATTATGGAAACAAAATGTACGTTTTAACATAGGCCATCGTTAAATGGAATTGAACAACCCATAAAAACAAAATTATTGCGTATAAATCCTTTATCAAATGTAATATCGATATGGTATATTGGATGGAGTGTGTTGTCACCGGCAACGAGGAAATGCGCCAAATTTCATCTCAATAGGTTGACGGGAAGTGGGTCAATGAGCCGTCCGAATATTTTTTTGCCGTCCAGCCACTGACAAAACCAAAGTTAAATGTAAAGGATTTTTTTTTTTAAAAAAAGCTAATGAACAAATAAAGATAAGGTGGGCCATATGTGCTGATTTTAACAGTACAGTACTTTGTGTGTGTGTGTGTGTGTGAACACATGTCATGGTAATGAGTTGTTACCAATACAGTTAAACACTACGGAAAAAAAAACATATCCCATATCCAGGCATAAATAAATGAAACAAAGTATAATTCATTCTAATTAGCATAACTATAATAATTTTTTTAAATGCCTTACTGGCAGTGACAATAGTATTGGACACCCATGGCAGCCAACAATATTAAAATGCCCTGGTTTTAAAAAAAACATTTCTCTATAACCTGGTTTTAAATTTAAACAAATAAAAATAAGGTACTTATCCTTATACTATAATATAATCTGCCTATTGTGTTAAAATATATCCCCAAGTTCAAATTAAAATGTATCAGCTTTAATGAAAACGAAAACATTCTTTGTTCATGACCACTGTCCATTTAACGCTTGTCTATGACATGGCTTAAGGCTCGTGTCGATAAGAAGCTTCAATCAAATTCTTCCCACGCACAATAATAGCTTGGAACCACCTGGACAATGCAGCGGTGGACGCGACATATATCGAAAGCTTCAAGGCCGCCCTGGCATCCGCTAGGAGCCGTTAGGATGCCAGCATCGCTTACCCAACCGTTGCACATATGCCAGCACATGGATGCAGCAACGTACCCTACCAGAACAAGAAATTAGAAATTGCGTTGTTGCTTTTTGAAAGGAAATGTACAACCAAAATGACATGGACCTGTGGTTTAAATTATGTTCTATCAAGTATAATTGATTGGACCAGCAATTGGAATTAAGATATGGGTTTGGACGCTACAACCATTTGTTTCTGGCGTTTAGTACTCGTCTGCACTATATTATAATATATACCCATATAACATAAATTTGTCAAATAGAAATAATAATCAGCTCCGTATAGAAAAGTGTTGACACGTTCACCCTGTCATTTACTGGAAAGTTAAGACATGTTTTAAAAAAAAAATATTGGTCTACAAATGTTGTGATTTAATGTCTTATGTTTGAAACACTTTGATAATGGACATTCTAAGCTGAACACTTTGATAATGGATATTCTAAGCTGAACACTTTGATAATGGACATTCTAAGCTGAACACTTTGATAATGGACATTCTAAGCTGAACACTTTGATAATGGACATTCTAAGCTGAACACTTCGATAATGGACATTCTAAGCTGAACACTTTGATAATGGACATACAATATACGACATACAGAGATGAACACTTTGAACACGGGCAGACATAATTGAACACTTTAATAATGGATATACAGAGCTGAACACCTTTCAAAATTATCACAGCACCCATATACATTTTTTTTTTACATTGCACTAGGGTTAGTCTTAGTGCAGCACCAATATACATGTTCTTTGCGTTGTAATACGGCTAGGGCTAGCACGTTAAATTCTTGGTGGTTAGTGTTAGAGTTAGCATAACTGTTAGGGTTAGTGTTAGAGTTGGCATTCGGGCTAGTTTTAGAGTTAGTGTCGGAGTTAAGGTTAGTGTTAGAGTTAGGGTTAGTGGGAGAGTTAGGGTTATCAGATCACACATATGCATCTGCTTGGCGTTATAACAGGGTTAGGGTTAGTGTTAAATGTATGGTTAGTGTCAGAGTAAGGGTTATCACAGCACCCAAATTATGCATCTTCTTGACGTTGTAATGGTTAATTTTTAAAAAAAAGATTAAAATTAAAACAAAACACAAGAAATAATAATGTTGTAACTATAGTTTTTAGTATGCATGGCTGGCAAACATGTCTTTGAATAAAATTGTTTGTTTTTTTACGACTAAATACATTATTTCTACCTCTTCAAGCAATTACCCTGTTTGCACAATGAAATATACATGAAATCTATTATGACCACATAGTATGTTTTTTTTGTCGGTGAAAATCGATCAACACCATTTTAATCATCGGATATTGGCTGGTTTTGTTTCTGACTGTGGGTGCGCAGATGGCTGATGGGGCCGATTCTGTCCGTGGGTGCGCAGATGGCTGATGAAACCGATTCTAGCACGACATGTTCTTGAGCAGTAAGAACAAGGGATTGGTGGGACATCTCCAGGTGCTTGGCTGCTTTGTTCTTTTGGCTTAACGTTGTATTGAGCCCTTGTGTAAAGAAGAATGCCACGATACTCTCTATCTTTTGCCAATAATCCCCACGTGTCTTGGTCTACATCAAACGCTTTCGGCGAGGATTTTTTTTAATCGTTTCTTTTTACAACCAGCAAACCTTTTGACCAACAGCAAATCTTCTGACCACCAGCAAATCTTCTGACCACCAGCAAACCTTCTGACCACCAGCAAACCTTAGGCCCTACAGCAAACCTTCTGCCCACCTGCAAACCTTCTGTCCACCAGCAAACCTTCTGACTACCAGCAAACCTTCTGCCCACCAGCAAACCTTCTGCCCACCAGCAAATCTTCTGCCCACCAGCAAACCTGTTGACCACCAGCAAACCTTTTGACCACCAGCAAACCTGTTGACCACCAGCAAACCTTTTGACCACCAGCAAACATGTTGACCACCAGCAAACCGTCTGACCGCCAGCAAACCGCCTCCCATGCTCGAGCTCGCCATAAAACGTTCTGTTATGCAAGCGGTCGTCTGACATTCTCACAACACGTCCCGAACAGCGAAGCTGGCACTGCATTTAACGGTAAATATGCTTGTGAGACCAGAGGCGTAGCGTAGGGGGGGCAGGGGGGTACAGATGTACCCGGGCGCCAGCTAGTTAGGGGCGCCAAAATGTGCTTTGGTATTATTTTATTGAGGAAAATAAAGGGGTTTGAGAGTTGAAAAAAGGAAAAGAGGGCGCTTTAAAATGAATCTTGTCCCCGGGCGCGAATCTTCTCTCCGGGCGCCTAAAACTCTAGCTACGCCACTGTGTGAGACCTGTGTATGCGAATACCTCGGTTTCTGAGACCATGTCCTGCCATTTGATGTTGTGGATTATTCTAAGCCTTGTCGTGTGACAGTGGTTCAACTTAATTGCATGGTGTTGGTAGACTGTCCATGTTTCATATGAATAAAGAAGCGTAGGAAGAAGTCCTATCTATTTTCTTCTTAAATAGTCAACTTAAATTTGCAGTTACAACTGATCTAACGAGAACAAAAGAAACCTATCATTTTTTTAAAATTTATTTAAAGTGCTATACTTTGTACTCATATTGAAAAAAAACAACATTTGTAAGTGCATCATTCCAGAATGTATCAATATCTCAGACGCGTACCCAATGGCAAAAACAGCCCATTGTTTCAAAATCAATGAATACTGCGTGTAACTTTGTGAACTGACGTAAGCATCTCGGTATCCACAGTTTGGAGACCTCTGCTCTAACATCTCATTTGACACACTGTATTTCGTTTATATTTTTGTTGTCTTACTGTTCAACCTTATGCAACGCTGAGATGAATTTATTAAATGTTTCAGTGGAGTTTTAAAAAGTGATTTTAAAATAAACATTGTTTAGTAATTTAGTTTTTTTTTTTAAATAAACATTGTTTAGTAATTAAAAAGTGATTTTAAAATAAACATTGTTTAGTAATTTAGTTTTTTTTTTAAATAAACATTGTTTAGTAATTAAAAAGTGATTTTAAAATAACTAAGCTATATTCGTTGTTTTGTCCTAACTTAAAGAATTCCTGATTGGTGCTTTCTCTGTAAGGCTAACTTAACGTAACGCACAGTTAGAAAATGCGTTGATGTAGGCCCATTTTATATTTTAAAAAATTCTTTAATCAATTATAGACCCTGCCAGGGTTTCTCAATCTTTTCAAACTCTTGACCCACTTTAAATTTGTATTTACCTCCATAGCCCACTTCCATGTAATTACTTTAAAATATATTTTAATATGTTCTTAATAAAAGACTATAATCGTGTCCCACCCCCCTTTTTTTTTTCCAGTTAAAAATATGATGTGGTCACCTGGCCATACTGAGAACCGATGGAAAAAGTTATCTAACTTTGCGTTTAAGCCTGTAATATGGTGACAAATCTTTTGCAGTTGGTAGAAAAACCTTTGGCCAGTCAGTCAGTTAGCCGTCTAATAGAGATTTGTTGTGTCTCATACTTGTATTGATCATGATTAAAGATGTTGTGCTCCACTCTCAGACATGAAAAAGACTTTCTAAATAGATGTCAACTATGCTGGAGAAGGAGTCGTAAACATTATTTCTAACTTAATACTTCCTGACCTCACTGAATTTATTTTTAGGGAAAAAAAATAACAACATAAAACAAAGTCTGATCCAGGTATAAAATGTTTAATAAACACCAGCAACAAAATGAATTTGCAATGTCGAGCAACAGAGAACGTTTGTAGTTAAATTGTACACATCAGAGGTGAACGCCAGCAGGTTTTCATTGTGGAGACAGGGGCTATCCCTTTCCACCGTGTCAGTGTAGTGTTCCACCCCCCCCCCCCTCTTGACAGAATAATAAATATAGGACGCCTTGAGTAGGCTACGTTAAAAAAAATAGTAGGCCTTCTGCCAAAATCGGTAGGCCTGAACAAATATTTAAATTAAAATCACTTCAGTGTCCTGAAGCACTTATTGGTTTTATTTATTTTTTTTAAAAAGGCAAAGGGGCCAAATAACCACCTACTACTTATTATTTCCGTATCCGGAAATTTGATCGAAATAAATTTGGTCGATGGAAAATTGATCGACGGAAATTTGATCGAACGGAAATTTGGTCGAATCGTTTTTTTAATTTATACGTTAAAATATTGCGTCAAATTTCTTTTTGAACGCAATATTATGTTTTACGATATAGTATGGTGCGTTCAAAAAGAAATTTGACGAAAATTTTAACGTCTGGACTGAAAAAAAGATTCGACCAAATTTCCGTTCGATCAAATTTCCGTCGATCAATTTTCCGTCGACGAAATTTCTTTCGATCAAATTTCCGGTAACCCTTATTTCACCATATCCATCAAGACACATAATAAATACGGAAGACAACTCGTGGAAAAATAGAAGTAAATAAAACTATTGTTTGGAATATGTTCAAATTAGTAAAAAGAAAAAAGGGGGGGGGGGGGGGGGGGCTAAATAATTGAGATTCAAATTAAAACATTATTTTAAGCCATTTCAGTACGTGTACAGAACAAAAACCTGTCTTAAATTTACAAACATGATAAATTACGAATGGTAAATTTACAAACATGATAAATTACGAATGGCTTTCAATGGGAACTATATATCTCAAAACAACTTGACATATATCTTACATTTTAATAAAGTTTATCAGCATATAATTTTCTTCTATATTATATATTACATTATCTTTATTTACTAGTTATAAGCCGCCAAAAATGGCGGCGGCAATGCGCGAACTTCACATCTATTAAAATTACTTAACAAAACATGAACTCAACGCACATAATAAGAATCCCAATTTGTTCTACTCACCCCCTGGGTACGTTACCGCACACTTTTTTCACGCCCCTGAACAATATAACTATTCTGTCTCATGTCCCACCTCCATTTTACACAGCAGATGTATTACATCATATTTAAATTCAGACTATTTCCATGAAACAAAATAAAATAGTAGGAACCAAAACGCATTTATGGAATTTTTAAGAACTTCATTCAGCAGTTATCGGGAATTATTTTCTTCTTTTTTTGCACGCTTTTGAACTCACCATTAATCCATACTTTCATCCATCATAGAGAATTATTTTGATTGATCTTTATCAAAGAGGAAAAGAATGTAAAAAAAAACCCACTATATTTCAGGTCTTATGATTATTTGTTCTATGGAGACGAAGAATGTCTTATTTATCACAGCTGCATTTACTGGTATTAAACATGACCAGCCAATAAATCAATAAATAACACATCAATACTGGGAACAACACCACTTTACAATATAACACCATCATTTAACACAACATATTATAACAAAACAAAGCAAAATATTTAACAAAAGACTTCTATATAATACAACACTTTTATATAACGTAACATTGCTTTTTTAACACAAGACACCAGCATAACAAAACATTATATAACACACCATTTGGTTACCAGAGTTCGATTAGTACAAACAGCAGCCCAATCAGAGGTATTACCCCTCCATAAATACCCCATCATACTACCCCTCCATAAATGCCCCATCATACTACCCCTCCATAAATACCCCATCATACTACCCCTCCATAAATACCCCATCACCACCACATAACATAACACCACTATGTAACACATGATCATACGGCAGAAACATTCTCCAAATCATAGCCAGAAAATCAGCTAGAAGAAAATGACTTCAAAACAAGACAACCTTTAAATCATTCTTAAATACTTGAGAGACATCAACATTCATTTTGTCCATTTTCATTTTGAAACAGAAGGAAAATCTAATTGCGACACACAAAAATAAAAATTCAAACATTTTTTTAAAATAAATCTGAGGTTTACCTCAATTAGAAAAGATTATAATAATGTAAATTTTTTAGAAAGCTTGAAGCTTCCATTTATTTAACAAGATGAGACTAATTTTTTTTTTTGGTTTGGGAAACTTAAACAGTGCGCAAGTTTTTGAATTATTTGTATAACACCATCAATTTTACACTATATTTTTTTTAAAATGTAATTGAGTCAACAAGCCATACATTTATATTGGCTGGCAATCTGTTAGTTATTACATTGTAATGAAGGTTAATTTGAATATTCACAAAAAAAAATTTAAAAAGTTTTATTTGCAGGAAAAAAGTAATGAGATTTCTTCTTAAAATGTCTTTTATTTTATTTGAAGGTTTAAAACATTTAACTATTCTTTAAACATCATGGACCAACTTTATCCAATATATTATGGAAGCAAGTTCCAATGTACATTGAATGAAGTCCCACAAAAAAGCTTACAACTACCATACAAAAAATATCTGTCACCTGCAAAACAACTGGTCAAATACATCAAGTTAAACAAATTATTCTAAGTGGTGTTTTTTCGTAAACAAACAAGTGATGCTATCATAATGAATTTGAAAATTTTTTAGCCAATGAGGTAACCTGATGCTGTTGACTATCCTAAGTCAAGGCATACAGTTACAATTCTTAAGAGTATTAATTAAAGTCACATACACAAATCTTATCATCTTAATGGCCTGTCCAGATACAAAGAAATAAACAAAATGTCATTGACTTACGGTCATTATAAAAATCCAGCCAGAAACCTCATAATTGACCAAACATTAACGCTGTTTAAGTTACACAAAATAACACTTTCAAAGTTTCAACTTCAAATTGGTACATCTTAACCAGTAACTTAAACTGATCAGTTAGAAAACTTTTAGAGGCTGAGTTTTAAATTTTATTTCTTATTCTGGTGTTGTTGTTTTTTTGAAATTACATAAACATATCTCAATCTTAGCATGTCTTTTAAAAGAAAATATGCAGGTCTATTACCATATCCAGTGAAATAAATCAAAAGAAGGACATACCTTTCACAAATTTTTATCAATGTACTGTGCAAAGAAATCAAACATGTGCACAGTATTATAAAATAAATAGATAGAGGATTTAAATGAGCATCCATCACAGTTCATGATTCATAAATAGATATATATTGGTGGAGAACAAAATAGAAGTTATTGTTCTAGTTACAAGGCTGCAATGACTAACAAGTTCTATTCATTCCATCTGTGAAATTATGGTCAACCACTAGAAAATCTCACAAGTAGAAAAATGTCAAGTGTAAGAAATTTTATATTTACAGAGAGAAGGTTACGGAATATCACCAAAGGAGAAAACAAAATTCATCAAAACCGATGACTGGTTATTTCGGTTGTGGTATGACATGCTTGAATGCTAACTGGGCCATCCTCTTTGAGAACTCTGTCATTGCTGATACATGGTAGAAAAACTCATTGTCATTGGCATCATCTACACAAAATAAAAAATAAATTTACAAAAGATAGAAATTGGAAGTTATCAGCAAGGTTTATTTCTTTGAAGTTTAATTCTAAAAATTGTTGTCAAAATAAATTGGTCCAAATTTCTAATAAAATTCGGACACACTGTTTTAGCAGATTTTTTAAGAACCATAATGCAGCATGTGATGTATTCAATGTAGAGAGTTTTATTACTTATATTTTTATTGACAACAGCACACATTAAAAGATTAGCTAAATCTCAAAGCTAAGAACTTTTTAGATGGTTGTAACTCAGCAGTCAAAAACTTTAACATTTTATGAACATTTGAGCAGAACTTGCCTGAATCTGTGAATTCATGTGTGTCAAAGATGAGCTCCTTGAATGTGTCATAGATTCTGTGGAGCAGCTGTAATTTTTCACTAGGATTCTCTATGACTTCAATGAGACAATCCAGTACTGTCATCACTTGGGATAGGTTGTAATTGTGTTTGACAGATACCTGTTGATGCAACCTACAAGTTGTTTGCAGTTGACAAAACCCATACTGCAGCATAGTCAACAAGCTATTACATCTTAAGGGTCTGACCAACATCGTATTATTTGAAATATCAAAGATGTCGCAACATGTTTAGATTTCATGTTTTGTAGACACAGTCATCCATTAATACTTTATGATATATGTTTGTTAATCAGACCCTAAAAATGAATAGATATTTCCATCTTTGCACCTCATATGTTATGTATTATATATATGCTTTTAATTCAAATAAAACATAATTCCCAATGCATGTCTAAATTTCTGAAACTAAACCTAACAACGTTGCATTTTGAAACATTGCAACAGCGTCCATTTAAGCTTTCCGCCCCCCCTCTACATTAAGGAGTGAGTTTCTGTTCAGTTCGTAGGGTTTTGACACCCCCCCCCCCCCCTCTTTACGTTAAGGAAAAAGTTTCTGTTCAGTTCGTAGGGTTTTGAAGATGAAATCTAAAATATTCTATTCATGAACACAGAAATGATTTATTATGGGTATCAGGAAACAAAATAATGATAATAATAAAATGGATCAAGTTCTGATTTTTAGAATCCACTTGATAATGGAGTTTGAAAAGGCAGCAGAATATGGAACATATTAAATATTTTTCTGGACTCAATTTCATTTTCACCTCATTTCAAAGTGGGATTGACACATATTGGTAGCAAGTTATTCCAATTTTACTGCACAGGGCTGTACATCAGTTTTAAAATAATAGAACAGCACTTGCTCTACTTTAGTGACAGTCACAGAGTTAGTTAAAGTCACCAAGTTAAAGTAATGGTATTCAAAAAAAAAGTTAGCGACATTTTTTTTTTTTAACATCCAATTCCACACAGGAAATTATCAAGATTAATAATTTGGAATTTCAAATAATCTCTCTATTTTCATTCATAGAAATCAAACATACAAGACACTAAGTTGTAAAGATGTAGAATACTTAGAACATACAATCCTATGGGCAATGTAGAATACTTACTACAAGCAGTCCTGTTGACAGTGTGGAATAGCCCTACTTACAGCTTTCAAACCTACTGACAGATTAGAATACTTACAAGACACAAGGAGGTTAAAATACTGGCAACCTCAGCAAAGCGGCCATGTAATACTTTACTGACCAACATTTTGGTGGTAATGCACTCCCCACAGGCAAGTAGCAGACCTGCAATATTTTCAACCAACCAGTCCTCTGGTGTGTCTGTGGATTGAATGGTGTTTGTTGGCAAGTTATTCGGTGGCATTTACTGAAGTTGTATGCCAACCTTTTAGCATTGATGCAATTAACCTTCTTAAGTTTTATTCTGATCGGCCTTTATTAAATGTGTATTGATTACAGTTCACTCAAAAATATAGTATTTTATCTCACAATTTATATTTGAAATATTAAAATATTGTGAAACCCTTTAAAAAAATACAGATTTGTGAATAATGAATTATCATGAATGAACTCAAATTTTAAATTCAGTTCCCAATTATAGATTCAATAACATGTTTCAATTGTCTATTCATCAACACAATGGGTGCTGGTGTTGGCAAATGTGTAGTCTTTTAAGTAAATACAAATTAAATGGACATAGTTTTTAAGTCACACATTTTAGAACATAATAATCATGTATTCACAAATTTCCCACATGTATAGTATATCAGCAACTTACTTGTGATTTCATCAATTATTTCTATGACATTATCATTCTTCCACTCTGTGTTGGGGAGGTGCAGTAGCTGAAGAATACTAGACAGGCTTCCAAAAAATATAGATGAGTGTTCATTGTCCATTGGAGTGGACTCACTCATTTCATGCCACTGAATTTCACCTCCTGGAGAAAAATAAAGGGGTAATAAGGAATTGTTATTGACTGCAGCAAGACAAATTATTTCTAAATGGGTATACATCATCATGTCCCTTAGCCTTTGGACTGTTTGGGCACCACAGATGACATGAAAACTATCCTCAATTCCTCTCTGTTTTCTGCACTACGCATAGCATCACCTAGTTTTAGTCCCGTCCACTCTTTGATGCTATCGTCCCAACTTTTTCTCTGTCTTCCTCTTCTTCTCCCTCCTCTCATTGTGCCCTGCATGATTTCTTTGGCGAGCCCTTGTTTTCTTGTCACGTGGCCATACCATTCCAGTTTGCGCTTTTTTACATTCACCAGGAGGTTATCATACTGCTTGACGAATCCTTTTTTCCACTTGTGAGTTAGAGATATGGTTTCTATAGCATATTCCAAGAATGTTTCTGAAACATTTCATCTCCATCGCCTTTATTTTTCTTTCAAGTTCTGCTGTTAATGTCCAGGACTCACAGACATACAAGAAAATGGAGAGGACTAATGAGCGCATTAGCCAGATTTTGGTGCTGGTGGCTATATTTTTGTCTTTCCATATTTTCTTAAGCCTCTTTAGTGCTGTTGTTGTCTGGGCAATCCTGGCCATCAATTCGGGCTTGGAGCTTTCTTCCGAGGCTATTGCTCCTAGGTACTTGAAGCTGCCTACTCTCTCTAATCTTTCCTCCCCGACCTTAATTTCAGTCGAGATGCCGGTGGTGTTATTGGTCATCAGTTTTGTCTTTTCTGCACTGATCTGCATGCCAAAGGACAATGAAGTCTTGTTGAGATGCTTTACTAGGTTGGTGAGCTCTTCTTCATATACATATGGAGGATAATTGTTCTTTAGAATCAATAAGTGGCAATAATGAAAATTTAATAAAAATCATTCAAATATAATGCTAGATTAAATTATTTTATAATTCAAATTCTTACAAATAAAAAAATAAATTACTACAGTAAATAGCAATAAAACATTGTAAAGATAAAAAAAAAAATATTAAACCATGATATTAGCAGGTTGATTTAGAAAATAAGAAATGTATTAATTTAACAACCATCCACTTTTGAACCTACCAGAAAAGTGCCCAGTATACAAAATATACAATAATCTTGCCTGGGACACAACACTGAAGGGTTCTAGTATGCAACTTATCCAAAAGATTCTCTCAGGTACAGTTAGGGATGGATCCAAAAAGATGCGCCGATAAAATATGCGGACGGTTCCTTCAAAAAAGCTAAGAGCACCTGAAAATAAAACACGTACAATAATTCTACCAAAATATATTTCCTTATTATGACTTAAACTCTTGATTTTCAGATTTTAATTTGAAATTACAGATTATAGACTGTAAAATATATTTTACTCAAGTACACGTTGCACATTTTTTTACCACATATTTTTATAAAAATCAGGGGTGCGACCTATCTTCTTGATACTGGTTACTGTTAGTCAGTGTGGAGTATTCATTTATACAAAATAGTCGGAGAATCATTTTCTTTTTACTTTTGCAACAATCCGATTTTTTAAAAATAGTTTTATTAAATGGTACTTGGTTATCCATATACAAATTAATAGATATCTATAATGTTTTCATTCAGTGTAGGCCTATTGTCATAACAATGTTCATAATAACAGGCAACATAACTTTTTTTATGAATTGAATGGTGTCTCCCAGAATTTTAGTTTCAGTTTTAGTGTAGGGCTATCGTTAGGCAAGTCTGGAAAAAAGCTGTTCAAATCAAACATGACTTTGGTTATTATTTTTGCCATCCTTAAATTTTTTTTATATGTATCATACCAAACTGTGGTGAGAGCTTATAAGTTTCAGAGTTTTAATCTACAACTCTGTTTAACATTGCTGTTACTCAAGAGCTATGTGATGGTAATTCAATTAAAATGATCATTTTGTATGTAAAACATAACTGAAGTTATTCCTAACATGAATAACAGAGCTGAAGAGCTTGGCTCAATTTTAACCTGGTCAAATGGGCTAGCTGGACAATGAGCACCACTCGAAGCCATTCCCAGCAAGCTTCATGGGTGACAACAGATTAATACATTCATCCACACTGCTGGACAAAGAATATTATGAAAGGATGTCTCCTTTTTCTGAAATTTCTCAATTCTCAAGATTAGTCTATCAGGATTTTAAGAATACAATATTTTCTCTTCATTTATTCAAAGCAAATAATTTTATTTATTTGTTTAAAATATCAAGTAGTCAAAATTTTTCTGCATACAAATTTATGCCCCTATAGAGTTAAAAAATGCTTTATTTCTAACTAAAATTGAAACTCGAATGTCAATGATCTCAACATTCACTATTTACCATGTCCATTCATCTTTTTTGAGACCTAGCAATATAAGATTTAACAACAATGTAAAATTGAACAGCCTTAGTCCTAAATAATATACACAAAAGCATCATTTCAACTGCATTTTGAGTCATATCAAAGATGATGCATTGCAAGACCAGGACAAAACATTTTGATGTTACGAATCAAAGCCTTTAAAAAATATGTTCAATAATGTTATAAAAACTATTTAAAACTTTATTACATATCATATTATTATTGTGTCATCCATCAGTTATTCACATACTTGAAATAGATAATAGATTAAAGGAACTATACATGTTTAAATAATTCACTTTCTACAATATGTTCTTGTAATCAGTCTGACCTACCAGGTTTGCTGTTTACCACAGACTTGACACATTTCAGCATATTCATGTGATTGGAGATTGCTTCAAAAGCTCGTTTGCATTCACTGTCATCCCAGCCTGCAATAACTGTGTGAAGAAACTTGCCAAAACAGAGTAAAGCAATGCATCTGGATGGATCTGTGCATAAGTCAGAATTATAGCAATATATCTGCAAGGCAAAAAATATGTACCAATTAAGCAGTGCTTCAGTAATGCAGTAGACTATCCACGGCATAATACAGTGTACAATACAGTTAAGCGAACTAAGATGTTGGAATTTTGTAATGGTTTCTTAAAAATGTAAATTTTATAATGTGCTTTCAACTTTGAAAACACAAGTAAAACCACATTATAAATGATCGTTGAATGTGCCAGAGTAGTTAAAAGTGAGTTAAGATACGGTGAGGGAGGGTGGGGGGGCATACATTTCAAATACCAGTAAGGCTCAAGTTTGAAAGGACAGGCAAACTTGCTGAAGAAGCAGACATGCTCTTCCTCAAGAGAACACACTGCCCCCTTATATTAAGAAGCAAATGCACTGTTATAGACTGGATGACATATAAGGTTTCCAGCATGCTCCAAGGACCTGCCAACAAACTGCACTGGAAAATAAACTTCCTGGCAGCGACCAGTCTGAAGAAGTTTATTTAACTATAAATTTGTTAAATAAAGAGGAAGTTATATATTTCACTCACTCCAGCCCACCTCCACTAGTCAGATAAACAAAACTGAATGAAAAAGTCAGATTTTGTTCTTTAGAAAATATCAAGGAAATGGGACACCTGTTGTGTCTATGAACTTCTTTTGAATCACAACATCATAGCAAATGGGGTATTCAGCTAATTTGGGGAGATTGTAGACATTTTATTCAAATTCTTCTTGTACCAGTAATGATTTAACAAAGAAAGCTATATAAAAAAAAATTAACATTCTCTCAATTCATTATTAAGTTATAAATCATAAAATGAAGCTGTAATCGTTATGGTAATATTTCTTCTCTACAGCAAAGGAAAAAGAGCTTTATATTATGTTAGAATTTGTATTTAAATTTTCCGTGGAGATCTGTCCTTGCATTTCGTCCATGGAAGATCCAAATATGCATGAAACATTTTATTTTAATCTCGTGTTCTTTTACATAACATATAAATTCAATGCACTAACATATAAATTCAATGCACTAACCCGTGTTAAGAATTCATTAATGATCTTTAATCTGTCTTTAGTGGCATAAAGACATGTTGATCTTTTGATCAGAAGCCCTGTTGAAAACAATAACTAAGTTAGCAGTGTTTCCCAAAGTTGTGAAAACATTAATGTCTCATCCCAAAAAATGATGCAGAGGTGTATAAAATAACTACAAGAAGAAAATTGTTTTTGAATAGTTAATTAGTTTACAAAGCCTGTTGGGGACGCAAAGAATGAGCTACATTTTCAAGGAATTATTAATAATACTTTTTTTATTTTTGCTGGCATCTGTACATCACAAGGTGACGATGGTGTGGAATTCGCAGGACGAAATCCACAAGGCCTGGGATTATTCTTCAAGGATTATAAGCTGGTTCCCAACAGCAAATTGCCTCTCTCCACGCTGCTGGATAACCCAAGGGAACATCATGTGGATTATACATCTTGGTACCAGTGGCGTCGCAGGAGTTGTCGCAATGTTTCAATGTAACAATGTTATCCGCCTTTGGGACTCCATCTCCGGGTTTGAATTCAGAATTTCCTTCTCTTAGATGAGTTGCCATCCAAGGTTAACGAGTCCCATCCATCCGGGGTGCTGGTGATGTTTTTGCTTGACTGGGCTTTGGTGGGGATTGAACTCCAGACCATCAACTTGAGATTTGCTCAGTTTAGCTATATACACAATGAAATACATCTTTTTGTGTAGTGCACATATTTTTTCAGCATTAACATTAATTATAATTAATTATCAAAATAGGAATACTCTACCTAGTTTTCTATATTTTCCCAAGATTTCTGTTTGCTGCTCTTTTGGTAAAAGCACATGAACATCTTTGTATGAAAAGCAATGTGGCCCACTAAACCGGGTTACTCTGTAACCTTCTATAAGATTTCTCATGGCTTTGGAAGTAATTGTCAATAAGCTGAGGTCTTCAACTAAAAAAAAAATCAACAAATATAATGTAAATGAACAGCTGCATTATATTAACCAACATAAAATGTCTTTCCACAAAATAACACATTCTCTTTATGAAACACAACTATTTAAAGAAGAAATTAAAATTGTATGGGTGTTTGTATTAATTTTCATTTCTATAAAATTTAAAATAAAACGACTAATTGAGACCTTTTACAAATTATTATAATATATAACATTCAAAAAGTAAATGCATCTTATCTCTTTCCAAATCCATACTCACTAGAAAGAAATTGAAAAACATTAAACTTCAGTTCCACAGGAATGAGGTCAAAATATCCCAATGAAGAAGTGAAAAGATGCTCCACTTTTCTGGAACAATCCTGAACATTTCTATCTTTGTTAAGTAATCTATCATGCTCCCCTTTTCTGGAACAATCTTGTATGTTTCTATCTTTATTGAGTAATCTATCAGATCGCCTTGGCTTCTTGCTTAATAGGTAATTTTTAATATCCATGATATTCTGAAAATATATGCACAAATTCAACTAATGTGTAAACAAGAGCTCAAGGAATGTGTCAATTGCGATAATATTTTTTTATTCATGTAACTGTTTTGATTACTTTATGGTCACGTTTATCCATTTGCCCACCATGAAATTATTTTTAAAAAAGCAAAAACAATTATCACTAATACCATTGATAAAGTTAAATACATATCCTTATCTATTTCAAGAGAGTAAATGGTAAGAGGCCTGGCGAGCTTTTTCAAAAAATAGTTTATATATATGAATATGAGGTTTAATTTCAGCTAGAAACTAGAAATAAAATAAAAACTTTGATGAAAACGAGATGACTTTTGTCAATAGTAAAACTGTATTGTTACTTATTCAACTTATTGAGTTATTGGTAGTAGTTATAAGTGAGACTATCGTTTATTGTTGAATCTTTATCTTGGTCGCATTTAGTCTTAAATATAACTCATTATTCAGGAGCGTATGATTAGGCCTACTGCAAAAATAGCATAAGAAATAAGTGTAACGTGTTGGGTTAGTGTAAGATTGTGTATCACTTCGTGTAGATTTTAAAAATAATTATAATTAATAAATTATTAACCTCAGAAATAATAGTAATAGACAAAAATACTACTGAGAAAAAAATCCCAGAAAACTAAGTACTAAGACTAGCAGGTTTAGCATGTCTCTTTAATTTTGTCCTTTCCTTTTACGCGAATAATTCACCGAACTGAATCGTACTGAATGTGAATGTCCTATTATTAATAGGCTATTATTCACAAATTCTCAAATAAATTAAAATTTAAAATATTTGAGTCTGAATAACCAGCATTAAGTGAATGCACATCGTAAAATTATGCTTTTGAGTTTGGTATTAATTAACAACTGACTTACAATTCTTATTTCTTTCGATTTACTTATAGTATTTACTTTGAACAATAAGAATTTTATTCTTACGATTATTTACATTGGTTCAAGAATGGAGACAGTCCAAACTTCAGTTGAACTTCTGGTGGTCAGAAACTTTTGGAAAAATGAAACTAGAGTGGTCGCCCTTGTATTGTAGATCCAAGAGGAATCGAACCACGCCCACGGCAAAACAAAAAATAAATAATAATTAATAAAAACCGTTATTGTTATTATAACTATCAATTTTCGTTTGCTTTATATTTAGATATTATTCACCTTTATTTAATAATGAAGTGTTGCCCAGGTTACCAATTTAAAAAAAAATTAAAAGTAGTAATTAGTAATGATCGAACGAAATCTTTTAGCGCATTTTTTAATACGAAACAGACATCACACGGCACTATAGATAGACATTCAAGCTTTTGAGGATTTTGGGCCCAGACCCTTGGTAGTGCCCGGGTGGTCTCAAGCATTCTGGACAAATAAAAGGCCAGATTAATGATAATGTCTGGAGAGCGGTTAACTAAAATTACTTTTATTTCCATCTCAGGATTAGTGTGTCACTCATCTTCGCATCAGCAGACATTTTGGGGACATTAGTAAAACTTTCAAACATTCTGTGAGCACGCACAACCCAATCAGAAGAAAAACGCATCCAAACGATTCTAATTTCTTTTTTTAAAGTCCTAGAAGCTGCAGCAATTATATCTTTTTTTAAACCCTCAATCAAAATTATATGTATAAATGTTTTCCCTTCATCTACAAAAATAAATTACTTTAAAATATAACTACGCGGAGACTTCACACACCTCATGGGGACCTTCTTGTTGGTCGTTTCGCGATCCATTGAGTTTGATATTCAACACAGTTTATATGATCACAGAATCCCCCCCACTTTTGAAGCTGCCACCGAAGACAGTGTAAATCTTTTGGATGATTTAAACATTTTGAAACTTCATGTTCTTGAGAAACAGCATTATTTAGAACAAAGTCCGAACTCATCTTAACACCGCATTGAAAGAGGGGGTGAAGGGGACACCCTCCCGGGCATCGTCTTCAGAGTGCGCTAAAATCGCCATTTTCTTCAAAATATGAGTATTAATAAGCAGTCTACTTTGGGGAAGAGGCGTATAAATTTAAGCTTTGCTCAGGGCGTAGTTTTTTTTTTGCATCTGCGCTGATAAACATGGAAAGTGGCGTAGAAAGTGGGTGCAGTGGAGATGGTCCGACCGGGAGTTTTTTTTTTTTTCTTAAAATGAAGGGATGGCATTTTCCGACAACTGCAGCGGTTTTTTTTGTCCGTGACAGGGGTGACAAACATCTTGGTCCGCCCCGGTGGCATTAACACAAACTACGCCATCGGGCATGGGTAAATTTTCAACCGATCCAACAATTTTTGTCAAAGTTAAAACAACTTTTTATTTCTTTTTTTTTTTAAAAACACAGTTTTTTAAATGACTGTTTCTTATCATTATATACATAGGGTGGTCCAAAAATGTCATAACATCGATTTATAGTCAAAAGCATAAACAAAGCGCCAACGCTTACAAAAAGTTGTTGAGATGCAGGGAGAGTGGGGCGGAGACAGATTGAACATGTTTTCTGGTTAGCGTAATAATTTTTATACAGCTGTCAAAACATTATATTAATTCAGTTATAAACCCTTTATTACGAGATGTTCTCACTTTTTTTTCAGGGCCACAGTGTATATAGATATATTAATTAATTTATCATCAATTACTACACATATTAAAAAATATTGGAACTGTGAAAAAATCAGCCATTTAATCAAAATAAAATTTAAAAAGATAATCTTTGAAAATTATAACTTAGAAAGCAGCCATTTTGATATTACGCATATTATTGTAAATAAAGTTTATTATTAAAATTTGTCTA
The DNA here is from genome assembly GCA_964017045.1 of Omphiscola glabra. Classification (NCBI taxonomy): domain Eukaryota; kingdom Metazoa; phylum Mollusca; class Gastropoda; family Lymnaeidae; genus Omphiscola; species Omphiscola glabra. The sequence goes on from OZ024802.1 coordinate 15,640,933, forward strand.
GTTTCAATACATCTCTTTGACATTTAAATCATAATTTCAATCATTTTATTTTATGTCACTCATTGGGATAATTATGTTGCCCAAAAAGACATGGTTACCTTTGGTCTTATGGTAAATCCATAGCTGCGACTGTGAATTTTGAAAATTATCACGTATTTTCACTTTAATGTATGATAATTGGTCGGATTAAGGCAGCGGTTCTCAGCATGTGGGTCGCGACATCTTTGGGGATCGAACGACCACCGGAAAACACATATATTCTACAGTTTTGAAGAAGCAACGAAAATATTTTTTTGTTCGGGTCGCCACGACATGAGGAACTGTATAAAAGGGTCGCGGCATTAGGAAGGTTGAGAACCACTGGGTCACGATGTTTGAGGCTCTGGGACACACAGCTGTCTATGCATTGTCAATGCATAGTGATTGTAGTGCGCCCAGGCTTGGGGGGGGGGGGTCAACTTGAGCCCCACGCGCTATACTATAGGATTAAACATGGAGTATCGCCACAATAACATAGCTGACGAAATGAAACGTGGAACCAAACCTCCCATCAACGCTAGCAATACATATATATTTTTTTTTTAAAAGCCAGAAATGACAAGTTGCTCCTTTTGCCATTCGGTCTTGATCCTAATATAACTCAGCGCCACTACCAGTGTTTCTTTCAGAAATTTTCCCCCGAGGGGGCACTTTTGACGTTCGGGGGGGCAGTGCCAGTTTTTCAGTGGCCAAAGGCGTAGCTAAGGGGTGGCAGATGGGACATATGTCCCCGGGCGCCAGACTAGCGGGGGCATCTAATGGGCATAGTGTTAATGGGTGAAAATAATAGGTTTCAGAGTTTAACGGGGGGGAAGGGGGGTGTAAAAATGAATCTTGTCCCCTGTCATCAAAGACTTACGTCAGTGACGTAGCAGTGTGGGGGGCGAACATTTGGTCTTCCCAGTTGTCATTTTTTCTTTAGATAGAGCGGCGGGATTTTACGGACATCTGCAGAGTTTCTATGGAGAAAGGTAGCGTAGCAAAAAAGTTAACCCACCTAGGGTGGCGCTAACACTAGGCACGCCGCTGGGCAGTATATATCAGCACCAAATTTGGCTGTCATGGCAAGTAATTTTTATCGGGAAGTAGGGCAGCAGAAAATGTGTGATTGTTTAACAATCAAGAGGTGCATTTTGGAGTATACATGATTCGTATGTATTGATAAGACTTTCATTTGATCGGGGGAAATAATTTTTCAAGCGTCGGGGGAGGCATTATGGCGACCAGTGCCAGACACAAACTAAATTTCTTATTATTTTTCTGTCTATTAAGGGCCCACGATCAATTTATTGATCATTATGGCTCCTATGAATGTAGATGGGATTTGCAATGTTTCTGTGCCTGGTGTTGATACGGATATTTCACTGGTAACAAGAGTTACCTAGGGAGGGAATCATGCACTGTATTCAATGTATCTTTAAGACAATGTGTGAAGGGGCATTTCAAACGTTCATATATTTACTGTTAGATGTCTCGTAGAAAAATGCTAAGAATACATCAACATACAACAACTATATCTGGACTACAAATCAGGTTATGATAGCGTAGACAGGAAATACATGAACGATGCTGTGCTGGAACTTGGAGTCCTTAACAAACTTACCCGACTCATACATATGACGATGGATAACTACAAAAGTAGAATCAAAGTACAGAGGGAGTACTTGAGGGAGTTCCCAATCAATCTGGGCCTCAGACAAGGAAATCCGTGTATCATTTTCAACATCACTTAAGAAAAAAGCATTAGAAACATACGTGTGAGCACCTGAGAGGTGGTACAGAACAACCATAAGGAACTTTATGAAGCCAGCCACTGCAATACCTGGCCTACATAGACGATATAGCGCTACTTGGTAGAAACAGCATTGATGATATAATTAAAACTTTCAGGGAACTTGAAGATGTGACGGTCAAAGCTGGTCTTGATGTAAATAAAGCGAAGGCAATATTTATGATAATGTCAGGAAATACGCACTGATGACTTCATCAATATGAACATCTACGCCTTTGAGAGGGTAGCTACTTTCAAATATCTAGGGGTGACTATAAATAAGCAAGAGGAAATACAATCGGAGGTGCAAGAAAGAATAACAGCATGCAACCGTTCTTATTTCAATTTACAAAAGCTACTTCAAAGCAAAAATCTTGCTAAGGGAACAAAGAAGGTAGTATACACCACTATCACAAGACCAGTAGTGAGACTTGGTTCCTACCAGAAAAGCAGAGAACCTGCTAAATATATGACCCGATGATAGACAATTTTGTTTTGGGAATCCGTACAAACCAAGAGCTATATCAATTGTACAAATACCCATCCATAGTGACAACAATATAAAAAAAGGCAGACTGCCCTAGGCAGGACACATTGAAAGGATGCCGGATTCTGGAGCAACAAAAACTATCTACAGGCAGAAACCTAGGTGCAGACGGCTCACCGGTCGACCAAGACTGAGATGGATTGACGATGTAGAGAAGGGCTTACAAAGGTTGGGGTTCGCACATGGAGGTGTAAAGCGATGAATCGATCCAATGGAAGAATGGGGTGGAGCAGGCCAGGGCCCTAAATGGGATGAAGCGCCACTGATGTAAACATTTCAGATATTTGGGTGGGAAGCTCTAGAAATAACGATAATAACAGGACATCACTAACTCTTCCACCAGCACAATATTAAATAAATTCAGTCCAATTGGGATCCCTTAGGGTATGTTTTTTATCGAGAGATACTCCTTAGCTTAGACTCGCCCCTTAAAACTTTATAGGCCCCGGAAATTTTTTGATAAATTCAAAATGCAAGAGCATTTTTTTTTACATACCGTAGTTAAATTTAGTTTCGCATCATTAAACACTTAACTGTAGAGCAACGGGAGAGATGCTAGTTAAGATTTTATGTGTCATTTGACCTAAGAGCCATCGTGTGAGGTCTTTCAACCCACATAGCTGCATGGGGCCTCGTATATTTTAGGGGCTTAAAGTTGGGCTGTAATTACATTAAATTATCAACTTTTACTGCTAGGTAGGGAAGGAAAAAAACGAAAAGTAGCACGGGTGCCATAAAAAGTCAAGCGACGTCTCTGCTTGACTAAGTGTGGTATGCAAACATTTTTTTTTAAATAGAAAAGTAATGTATTTTTAAAGTTATTATTTTAAAATATTTTTGGGATCAACTACATAAAAATAATGAATTTACTACAAAATATTTTTAAAATTACGAAAAAAGAATTCCTTCCAAAAAAGGTATCCATCACAAAAAAGAAATTCTAAAATAGTTTTACATTTTGAACGAAAAAGAAAAACCAAAAACATACGTTTATTTCAAAATATTTCCAAGTTTCACCAAAGTCAAAAAGAAAAAAAGCTTTTCTGTAAAAAGGGCTAAAGACTATATCTTTATGGGTTTTCAAAATTGGTATTTATTTATAAATCATATGTAACCGACATAATTGTTCAGAAGTCAAGAATTGTTTACAAAAGACTCATATATTTATTAATGTGTGATTTTTTTCCGTATACAATTAATGTTTCAATTCTCAATCTCAATATTCAGTTGATTGAAATGTTAATTAAGAAATTTAGACTACTATAATTTGCTTCAGATCATTACAACTTGCCTCTTCGATATTATACTTGAAAACAATTTTTTTACCAATTCCATATAATTTTTTTTAACTACTACCAAAAAATGGCATTTACAAGATAATCGAAATACTCGATTTTTTTTTATTCGTTGTTTAAATATATATTATATTCTTTCTACTGGATTATCATCTTAAAATAATTTTTTTTAAATAGTTCAAACAGCTGGGGAAGATTGTTTATTATTATTATATTAACAAAGAAAAGTCATTGGTGATTTAATAAATAAAGACTATTTTTTAAAATCACTTTACTCTGTTCCCGAAACTGTGTTAAAAAATTAGAAACACTCGATTTAATAATTATGATGAAATGTCCACTATTTGTATGTAACAGTTAAATTCCTAATTTTTTGTTTTAAAATTATTATTATTATTTTTAAATTTTCATTTTATCTATGTCAGCATACATCTATGGAATCTACTACATTAAAATGTTTGCTAAAAATGATTTTTTAAAGCATGATACTATTTTTCAATATCATTTGAAAACAGATTGCACATGTTTATTTCTTAGCAAGAACTACCGGTATATTTAATTTACAGACATTTATATCGATGAAAAGGTAGTTTAATACAGGGTTATTAAAAAGTTTTTCAACTTTTGCAGCTGCAAAATGAAATTAAATAAAAGATACCGATATCTGCGAATCAGAAAAGTAAGATTTAGCTTATGATCAGGAGCGGCCAATTTTCAAAACAATACCATATTTATAATCGATTTCTGCGAGCCTGTAACAAGATTAACCTGAACGCTATGGATCATCAATATATATCGAACAAAGCGATATTTTATTTGTTCCAATAATTGTAATCGATTAAAGGCACACATTTCAAAAACTTGTTAAAAATTTAAAAAAATTAAATTTAGAGTAGTTTTTTTTTTTTTTTATTTTTTTTTCTTACACATTTTCCCCCGGGGGGGCACTTGACTTGCTCCGGGGGGCACTGCCCCCCCCCCGGAGGTATGCCTGAAAGAAACACTGGCCACTACTTACTCGACCCACCTCTGCAGTAGTACATAATATGTGTGTGTGTGTTTCTGTGCGCATATATATATTTATCGACATTGATGTCGAAAGTTTCAAGTAAGTAACAGCGTCAACAGGCAACGGATTTAAACGAATAACTTATTACCGTTAAAGCGTGAGACTTTTTAGTCAGAAAAACACTTTCTTCAAAATAACTTATTTCAGTAATAACTAATTATGTTAAGTCGTCCTCATTATTCCAAGGACAAATCAGAGACAAACGATAACTTAAAAGAACAAAAACAAACATGAACTTTATTTATTTGGCCTACAGCATTTTCTAACGGCAATGACTCATGTAAATGCGTTCATTGGCTAGAAAATTCCAGTTACCGATCCTTGTAACGCTCTATAAATGTCACTTCCGCGTTGTAGCATGTTTATAATTTTTCTCCGGTGAAGAGTTTTGAGGCGTTATAGACAGGTGAGAAAGAAATCGACGCAGGTGTAATTTTATAAATAATTTTGTTTACTTACCAGGTAAATATTTATTTTCGTCCCAGTAATCTTAATGTTGTTTCTTAAGTCCCGGGCGTAAATTAACTGAAATATTTGACTAACTATTTTATGTTTACTTTGTTGTCTTTTTGTATTACTAATTCATTTAATTAGTAGCCTGATAACTAATTTAGTTAATTACTTAATGATTATAATTAATTAATATTAGTATTAGAGGCTGATCTGTGATTTATTAAGTGATTACTGAGTAGGCCTTACTGTTAATGACTAGGACTAGACTAATCAAAACACAATTTATAATTATGTCCCAGGCCCAGGTGGAATACTGAAAGTTGAAAGTTACGTCTCTCTACCAGTAGTCATAGTAGCCTACTTAAAGGACTTAGGACTCACATCTTTTATTTTATATAATTTTATATTTAAACCCAAAAGTAGTTCCAGGGGTGGTTGCCCTGTTTACTTTAATATCCTTAGTGACCCTTGGTATGCCACTGTATAGTAGTTTAGCCAGTATAGGCCATAGGCTATAAATAGTAAATTAGGAATCAGGAATAGGCCCTAAGCCTAATAAAAATTTAACAAAGATTCTTTAGCATAGGCCTAGGCCTAATTATAGCCATAATGATTCAATCATTCTGACTCTGCTAATTACTTATAGTTATAATTATAAGTATAAGACTTATAAGGGTCAGCAAACATTTTTTTCTGTGTGAAGTTACTTTTTATAAGTAAATTAAAGGCTGCACCTATTGGTACCCGGGTACCAGAATTGAGAGGTTGGGATTAAAAAACAATTTAAAATATTATTGTTGGGTTTGTAAGACCAAATGAGGTATCAAATGAAAGATAATTGAATGTACTATACGTTTGTAAACTTAATTCTTCAGTTTTACTAAAATAAACTACTAATGACATTCGAATAGCATTGAGTCTAATGGTATCCGGGTGCAAATGGCGGCCTGCGTGTCTGGGTCCATTTTGACTACTGCTGAACTTATTAAAATAGAAGCCCTAGGGCAAGGACTACGGGATTTACATTTTAAAAAATGTGCTTAAATTAACAACAATTTAGGCACTGTTTTTAATATTTTAATTATTTAGTTGGTTATTTTAAGACCGAGTAATATCTGTCCAAACAGACAAAACTATCTTAAAAGTTAACAAATTATAGCCTTTAATTAATTTAATAATAAATAAGTTTTGTCAGTTTGGCCTAGTGGCTGCCTCCTTATGTTGATAAATGAGCATGAAGACAGTACAGTGATTCTTGGTCAATGATCGTGCCATTTAAAATGTAAAGCAAGTGATCCCTATTAGCTTTTGGTATTCAAATCATGGAGGCTAAAATAAATCTGTGGGTGCGGGGTCAAGCAAAAACATCACCAGCACCCCGAGTGGATAGGACTCGCTAACATTGTATGGCAACTCATCTAAGAGAAGTAAACTCTGGATTCAAACCCGGAGATGGAGTCCCAAAGGCGGATAACATTGTTACATTGAAACATTGCGACAACTCCTGCGACACCACAGGTGCCAAGCTGTATCATCCACATACAATGTTCCCTTGCGTTATCCAGGTTGCGTGGAGAGAGGCGATTTGTTATGTAGGGAACCAGCTTAAAATTCAAAAGCAAAATCCCAGTCCTTGTGATTTCATCCTGTGAATTCTACACCATCGTCACATTGTGACGGACGGATGCCAGAAAAAGAAAATATATATAAATCTGTAGGGTGTATCTGAAGTTTTTTTTTCTTATTTCAGGGTGTCTTTACTTCTGCAGCACCTTTTAATTACAAAAGAAGCTACAGTGTCAATCTATTACAGAGTCACTAGTGAAGGGACCATTGATTCTTGATTTCTTTCTGTCTTCTTCCATTTTATTTCTAAGATTATGGTCAATGTGTGCAAGAAAATATAATGATATTCAGTGAAATCAAGATAGATGAGCCTTAGCATTTGGCACTCATCATTATTGGAGAGATTACAATTCCATGTTGTATATCATAGTATCTGACATACATGTTGGTTGTGTTTTGAAGAGCTTCACTCATGTAAAATGATTTGACCAAAAGACTGCAGCAAGCAATGACACCAGCTAATTTCTTGGCTCATATTGTACATCCCAAAGACAGAGGTAGAGAACTAACTGTCGAAAAAATAGAGATTGTGATGGAATTTGCAGCTTCAAAGGATCCAGATTTTCTTCCATGCTTGACTAATTTCAGAGCTGAAGCTTCACCATTTCAAAAGTTATGTTCCAAGAAAAACCATAAAACCTTGTAATTGGTGGAATTCTCATAGGAATTGTTTGAATAACAAATTTACTGTCAATTGTTCATCAGTTACTGACAGCTGTTGCATCATCTGTTGGAGTTGAAAGAATATTTTTATCATTTAGTCTTGTACGATCAAACATTAGAAATTGACATGGGTTTGAGAAAGCTGGAATTCAGTTTTTCTTTTCAAATTATTTAATCATAAAGCGTTGGTGGAATCAAATGACATTGACCACTGAAAATATGACATTTATAATGAAATTGATAATTTGAGTTTGAAAGGGTGAACCTGAAGTTAAATATTTATTGTTATAGATCAGATAGAGACAGTAACATGAAGACTTAAGACAGTTATTGATTTTAGACTTTTAAAACTTTTTAAAGTAATTCATTTTCCTAATTATCTTAATAGAATATGAAAAATTTCAATGTTGAAAAAAATTTAAAAAATCATTTTCAATGGATTTTTAAAAGTATTTTACTAAAAGCATGATGTAAAATTCAATTTAAAATAAAAATTGTTTAAAAATTATATTATTTACATTATAATTTATCTTTATAAAAAAAATATTATAGTTCAAATTCTAAAGAAGTCATTTTTAAAAAGGAAAAAAAAATATAATCATTTAAATTGAAAAATAATATTTAAAATTATAAAAATTCAAATAAAAATTTTTAAAAAATCTATTTGCAACAAAAATATTGAGTTAAATACTATTAACTAAATTATATTAAATCTAAATTTCATTGAAAATAAAATCTAAAGAAATCCTAAAAAGGAGGGAGTTTTTTGTTTAATCCGATTTATATTCTTTTGAAAAACTCCGCAGTATAGTAAAAATGCGTTTTGATAATGAATGTAAAAAGAATTGTTTAAAAAAAACACATCTATTTCACTCACCTTTGGCTAAAGTATAAATTTTACACAGAAATAATTTTTCTTTGATAATCAAAGAGAGATCAGTAGTATGAAGTGTATAATATACAATCTTTTTTTTTTTTTACAATTTATTTTTCTCCTGTTTTTACCGTTTAAGATTAAAATTTAAAACTAAAAATGGACATGAACTCTAGTTGTTATGTACTTGCGGGGGTCAAGTTTTAGTTCAATACATTTTGTTTTCTGAACTCCATTTACCAAGTCAGTGTCAGGTAATGAAACCACATTATCAGTACCGGTGGTAATGAAACCACATTATCAGTACTGGTGGTAATGAAGCCACATTATCAGTACCAGTGGTAATGAAACCATATTATCACTACCGGTGGTAATGAAGCCACATTATCAGAACCAGTGGTAATGAAACCACATTATCAGTACTGGTGGTAATAAAACCACATTATCAGTACCGGTGGTAATGAAGCCACATTATCAGTACCGGTGGTAATGAAGCCACATTATCAGTAACTTGGTATTAAATTTAAATTGCTTAAATCTAGCAGCATTCTCCATGTTTTAAATTTTCAAATGTGCATTATAGCTTTGGGAATGTCTTAGGTTACTCCCACACTTTGAAGCACATTTAGCAAAAATTATTTTCCACACCTCTTTACCTGCTACATGTTATGCAGCACTTTTGAGGCTGATGTCCCATTTTCAAGGCCATTCAATGGTGTTGAAGTCTGGTTGGTCCTCTCTTGTATCCTGGTTGCCTTAGCGAGATCCCATATTCATCGGTTTTCTGGGCTTCGTTGGCAGATGTAAAATGAATCTTTTAAGGATCATTCTGTGAGCAGCAAGTGTCATTTCTACTAAGCTCTGTAAAAAAAATTTCTAAAAGTTTCACAGAAATTTTGATACATTTTAATACAAATAGAGCAGAATATAGCTCCAACAAAACTGTGTAATCACACTCTTTATTACCTCTCTTTATGGATTTGAAGGAATAAGCTTCGAGCTCAAGAGGCTGGCTACTCACCCTTCAACCCTCTGCTGGTTGGCATTAGCTTTTTATGGTATAAAGCAAGGGTCCTCAAAATTTTTTATTGATGGGGGGGGGGGGGGTCACCGTCCTGTATACACTATTGGTGTAGATGGATGGGGGGAGACTATTATTTGATTTAACAAAACATGAGCGAATTCCTATGCACATTGCACATATCTTATTTATAGTGCTAAAATAAATAAAAACAGGAAGAAAATAAAAGATTATTTATATGATGAACAATTTTAATTAGCGACATCATTTAGTATTCATGTGGGAAATAAGTCTTTTCAGCTGTGCCTCTGTGCAGAAGAAGAGAAATAAAAGCAAGTAACATTTGGTTTTCGGCATCATCTGTCTGCAGTTGCAAAAAATGAATAAAATAATCAAAAAATAAATTAAAACAGATTTAATGTTATCAATAGCCTATTGTTCTACCTTAAAAACAACATACCTGTCAACAATAACTAATGAATTCCCATACTTGACAATACCCTTTTGAACCTAAAAGTTTCACTTCAGCCCAGTGTGTTACTTTGCTTTTCTTGGCTAGCCATAGAATATCTTACTCCTTTGAATTATATGCAGTTTTTTTAAAGAGGTCATTGCCCTTGATGTATAATAGAGCTGATAATCACGTTTTTTTAATTGTCCAGTTTATAAATAGATTGTTGGTGAATGCATACCTTATGAATGAATAGACCGCTATGTTAAGCGATGGATCCTGTCACCTGTCTTTTGGATAGACCGCCATGTTAAGCAATGGATCATGTCACGTTTCTTTTGGTCCACACTATAATTTAGAATGTCAGTTGCTTGCTTTTATATTAGGCTGGAAGAGTCCAAAATTCTTTAACTCAGGTGAAACTTATGTCATAAAATGGTGTTATAAGAAGTAGACCAGAGTTTGGAAAATAGGGGTAGTAAAATATTCATAGGCAGAACTATGTGGGGTAGGCAAAATTTCTCTAAACACCCCCCCCCCCCCCCCCCCCCGCCCCAATATTTTTTTAATGAATAACATTAATTTTTAAAGCATACAAATAAATCCAGTGAACCATTTGATCAATGTATGATTTATTTAACCTATAGATGTTATGCTGGTAGTGGTTATATTTTGGTAATAATGTATATACAGTTTCTCTTTTAAAGGAAGTCTTTTATTTTAAGTTGTATATAAATCAAGGGAACTTGTTATAAGTATTATTCCAATTTTTAAAAAGAATTTTAAAAATCTATAATTAGCCATTTGTAATAATAAATTTGTATGCTTTTGGAAAATAAATTTTTTACTTTACATCCAGTTGCCAAAATATTTGAGAACCAACACTTCTGCATGTTATGGAACTCCCGCTCTTGACAGGGGTGTAAATATGCCAATATTGATTAGGTCTTTTTTTTTTTAATCTTGTGCTCAAGTCATTGGTTAAAATTATCAAAGAGTGACTAACATATAGTTTTGTACTTAGCTTCAGTTTGAAGCTGTACTGTGAACTTATATTATTTAGCTATCTAGATGTGCTAGAATATGAATTAAGATTTCATTAGTATTTTTGTATTCAGGAATGTAAAGACCATTCAGTGTGCAGATAGGGGAAATGTATTTAGCACTCCTTAGTTGCCGATTTATTTGTACATTGTGGATTATGTGTGTGTTTTAAAGTTGTAAAGAAATGGCTACTAATCATGATAGACTGTCAGGGGACAATCCCAGGGGTAGATATCAGCATAAAATGGAGATAAGTACTGTTATCCCAGAACCAACATCTCAAAACAAGGTTTTGTACCTGCATGTTTCTTGTTTTTAAAATAAAATAGTTAAAAAATATTATTTCATGATGTAACTGAATAGTGTGGTTAATGTATTTTGAACCTTTCTCACTCTTTGTAGATCATTTCCTGGTTCAAAAATATGTTTGCTTTTATTATTCGAAATGTATTTTTGTTATTTGGTAAATCTCTTCCAAACTCAGTGATGTCATCTTGGAATGCTATCATCAGTTCAAACTTTTGTTACAATACCTTAGATACAATAGAGAGATTTTTTAAAAAAAAGTTTGTATTTATGTTGTGCCAATCACACAAGGGATTTATCGTGCAATTAAAACATCAATGATAAAATGCCAAATGCTATTTGTTTCATGAAATGTGATGTCATTATTTAAATTGGTGCAATTTTTGTTGTTGTATTGCCTACACTTGAGAAGCAATAAACAATAATCATTGCTTTTGCACCATGGCTTTTGAGTTCCTTATTAAACAGTATTTTTGTTCAATTTTACTTTCTTCTTCAGGAATCCCCTAAGAGGTGCCTCACAGCCATGAACTGTTTTAAACTTCTTCTGTTGATCTTCAACATACTATTTATTGTAAGTAGAAAGAACAAATTTTCAAACATTAATTGCATTAGAGAAGTGTAATGAAAATTTCCCTTTAAATTAAGTCAAACTAATTTTGGAACTTAACAATTTAACCATATTTTGGTAAACAATATATTGTTTAAAAACCATTACATTGATGCCTTAAAGTTCCCCAACATGGGTGCAGTAGCTGTTTTTAAATTTTTTGTATTAAAGTTAATGAAATTAAGAGCACTAATTTTAAAACTGATATTTGAAGCTATTTAAATTTCTTTAAAACTGATATTTGAAGCTATTTAAATTTCTTTAAAACTGATATTTGAAGCTATTTAAATTTCTTAAGTGTTAATTGTGTAACAGTTATTAGTGGGTGAGTTATTTAAATAATTCAACTTTATTTTATAAGGTTTCTTCACAAAAGAAAAATTCTATGAAAATTCCCTGTTAAATTAATTTGGTGGGTTCTCTTTTCTTATAATCGTTCTCTTTTTTAAAGTTTTATCATTTCAAGAAAAATCATTTGAATTTACTCCTACAATTTTTGTTGTTGTTTTGTGTCAGTTGTGTGTTAGTAGTTATGCTGCATGTACATTTTTATATATGTATACCTACGAATGAAAAATCATTTTCAGGCTGTTGGAATCGCTTTAGCTGCTGTAGGCATATGGACTGCTGTGTCTAAAGTATATGTGTCATTTGTGATTGGAGACACACTCTTTACTGCAGCATCCTACATGCTTATTGCTGTTGGTGCTATAATTATTATCGTATGCATAATTGGAACTGTTGCACTGTTCAAAGAAAATAGAAGATGGCTGATGATTGTAAGTATTAATGTTAATTTGTTTAGTTAGTTTCTGCTGTTAGTAGCCCTTATTTTTAAATCATTGAAACATGCACTGTTAATTTTTTTTTTACCTTTCTTATACGTTAAATTTTGAAATGCGAACATTTCCATCTTTGTTTCAGTACTTTGGACTGCTGATTTTCGGATTTATTATACTCATAATAGCAGCTGTATTAGGCATAGTATTCAAGGGTGAAGTAAGTTTCTCAGAACTAGTAATTTATAATTTCAATACAATTTAGACAGTCTATTTTTTAAGATCTATGTAAAGATTTTTTCATGTATTCAATAGCATTTAACTTGAAAAAGATTTTTTTTTAGAAGTCTGAGAACTGAGAAAAACTGTATTTATGAAGAAAAAAACAACACAAAAAATACTAGATTTTGTACAAACATGAATAGTACATATGCACAAAATGTATGCTATTTTACGTGATTGAAAAATTACATTTAGGTTGTGAAATACTTCTACTGACTAATTTAGGCTTTCAGCAACTTTAATATGTCAAGAATAGTTTGTATTGAACTAGTTCATTTGCATTTCAAAACTCTGAATGTTTAGGTTGAAGATGTGATGGTTCAAAGCATGAGAAACTCACTCATTAATGGCTATGTCAAAGACAAAGACATCACATCTGCATGGGACCAGCTGCAAACAGAGGTACGAGGCAATTTTAGTCCATGCTAAAAATACAATTATCACTTTTTAATTTGTGACATTTTATTGAACAGAATAATGACCATGAAAATCCTTGGTGCACATTTATGTCAACTATCAACCATTGATGAAATGTGTTTGCTTGTTATCTCCCTGAAATTATTGTGTTTGATAACTACGCCTTGGCGCCTGATATTTGATAACTATGCCTGTGAGCCTGGTATTTGATAACTACGCTTGTGAGCCTAGTTTGCTCTTTTAAAAAGGGAGATCTTCAGCCGTAACTGCTGATTTCTTTAATGCTGCCCTAATGTGTGCACCCTTGGGATCAACCCAAAAGTGGTGCTATTTGCAAGGGTGGTGCTGTTCTCATGTGCAACCAGATGATGATGATAATGTACAATTAATTTGAAAGAAGAAGATGTCTGCACATTTAAGATAATAAGAAATAGGAAGACAAGCAGAAAGTGCATACATCTTCAAGTGTACATGTTAACCACAGGGCAAGATTTTAATCAGCTTAAACATTCTTATAATCTTTACATCAACATGTTTATAGTATTTGACAATTCTGTTATTGTATTATTGCATTGTCAGCGTTTTGATCGTTTCGCTCTCACTGAGTGTTGGAAAATTGTAGACAAAATTCGCACGGTTTATTCACAACCCAAGTATTGTTGAGAATCTTCTGACAGCATGCTCACAACACTCAGTTTCACAGTGATTTTAGAAACAGTCAACAATATAGCAGACTTATTTGTGAAGAAAAACTTTTGCATCACACAAGGTGCATAACATAATTTGGCGACAGTATGTGATATTTGCAGAGGAAAACACAAAATTTTCCGACAGAAACCACTGTGCATTTTACATTTGACAATATTTGTTCAATTTCAAGGTGTTGGTATTTTAAAAAAATTGATCCGTGCTGGTGGCGAGTTAGCAAAGTTTTCAAGGACTGTACCATTTCAAGAACTGTGCCATTTCAAGAGCTGTGCCACTTGAAGGTTTTCTATTCACAGGCTTCACTGTCTATTAGAGATTCAATATGCTGGAAAGATATTATTTTTGTTTTTTAAATTTTATATTTGAAATTTGTTTGGGGGGAGGGGTTTAAATCAACTGATAAAATGCTGCCGAGCTGTGAAGGTAAATGACTATACACTGGATCCATTCAGAGGTAGCTTATTATGCTATCTTATTATTAACATTGTTTAACACATGCTCAGTCAATGTTTTATGCTTTTCAATATTCTCTTTCTTGAAACCCCCTTTACAACAACGGATACTTTTCTCCCCTCTCAGTTGAAATGCTGCGCCTTAAGTCAAAAGCCTCTTGGGCCAGCTGTGATATTTAATTTTCCTTACAAAGATGGAACCAATCCGCTAACGGCAAAAGAGAAGGAATTACAGGACGGATGGCCCATATACAAACGAACAGAATTTTACGACAAACAAAGGAGTATGCCCTTTTTTTTTTTTTTTTTTTTTTTTTTTTTTTTTTTTTTTTTTTTTTTTTATTGTGTAGATAATTTTAGTTGTTGTATTAACAACTTTTAACATTAGTTTAAGTCATCAAATGTAATTTTGCATAGGCCTATTATTAATTCAATATTTCTCAAGAATATAATCTTAGGGTAGATGTTAAGCTATTGATGCAAGATACAAGGTAGCAAGATACAAGCTTGAAATATAAAAGCTTTTTGATATTTTTTAAAAATTATACTATTTAACAAATAATAATTTTTTAAACAATTTTGACCTAACTTGAAATGTTTAAAAAGAATAAAATGTGTAACATGTATTTATACGTCTTTTTTTAGGCATTGGAGTTAATGAGAGAAAGTATGTACCTTTGTCATGCTGCGTCGTTGATGAGATAACTAAGGCATACAAAAGTGACAAATTTTGCCAGTATTTCTCACAAGGTCCACCGTTCAACTATGATATAGAAATGAAAAATGATTATATTTATTATACTGTAAGTAAAAATTGGAAAATGTTTGGAATCCATTAGAGAGTATTTCTGAAAAGGTGCTATGATGCAAACTATATTAGAATGGTAGGCAGTTTATATCATTTTATAACTAGGGCTTAACCGCCTGCAATTCTTTTACACCGGGTCTGGGTATTTTTCATAAAATACCTGTAAAATACGCGATGGGTCCAAGTGTTATAAAAAAAAAAAGAGAGTTAACTACTCATTTTCTGTAAAAAAAAAAGGAAGCAAGGCGCACCAGAAGTAAAATATATGTAGGAGATTGTTCTTGTAAAATATATGAAATGTATGCTTCCTTCAGCTTTTTTATTCACTCTTAACCATATTTGTTGTAATTATTATTTATTTTTTCAAAATTTGTGTTCACTTATTTGCGTTAAGTGTCTGGTAAAGGTACCTAGAACTTTTTTAAAAACAAAAAAAAACACCAAACTTAATACCGGCTACTTAATTTAAGGTCTGGAAGTCTAAATAATAATAATAATGTTTTAATTTTTATAAAGAATGCAGATAATCATGATCAACTTATTTATCTGTAAAAAAAAATGTGTACGATTCTCAGGGTTGTTATGACAAAGCCAAGGAGCTGGTCCTCAGCCAGTCAGACATTATTGTAGCATTGGCCTTTGTTTTTGCCTTCATAATGGTAGGTGTTTTTATATCATTAATATTCAGCTATTGTTGGTTGGTCTTTTTCTCAATTCTTTTAAAATGTGTTGTTGTTATTTTCAAATATCACCACTCTTTCAATAACAATGATATCTTTTGCGCATTCTTCCACTCGACTACAGATCTCACAGCTTCAAATGACCAGCACTTTCACTTATCCTGGTTTTTGTTTGTTTGTTTGGTATAATTTTTATATTAAATTTTAATATGAGAAAGCATGATTTAACATTAAATTTGAATTAATATTTGTACATTTTTGTAAGCAAGCAATTAAGTTCAATGCTTCTCGTGAAAGGTGCTAATATATGTATGATATTTTTATCTAGGGACACATGATTGTTTAAAATAAATTATGTAGATGATAATTTAATTTCATTTATCCCTATGGTTTATTAACCCTTGATTTAAAAAAAAATCACATGTTTTTTTGTGTTTGTTTCTGCAGATTGCTGGAATGGTAATAACATTTTTCTTGATCCGATCTTTTACTGATGATGAAGACGCCGTCAAGCACAGACGTGAACCAGATAATCTTTAAATAGAAACCTTCTTTGTTAGTCACTGGGTAACTTAGAATAATTTTTTAAACCCTTTAAATTATATACTTTATGTGGCGGCTAAGTATGGATAAGAGAACTATGTGCGGCTTCTATATTTTTGTGTTATTAGTCTACTTATTCACTTTTAATTTGTCTTAATGACTTAAATTTTATTCATTATTTCTAATGATCAGTTCTAAGCACAAAGAACTTAAAGTATTATATACAGCATTGTCCTTTTAAAATCATTTTGAATGATGGTCTTAAACTACATTCCTAAGATCTGTATAGCCTATAGAGACATATTTTCTTTAATATACAGTTTTTTTTACATTTTATTAAAATCTTTAGGATGTACAATATACAATGTCCATGGTGTTTATATTTGTATGTTTAAAAAAATAGTGTTTTTGTACAACTGAAATATGTTAAGCAAATCATCTTTCAGTATTATCTTTACACGAAATAGCTGAATTATTAAAATGTATATTGTCTAAGACCTCCATCTCAATTTTTTTACATCACAAAATGGACAACTGTCAAACATTCTATATACCCTCAGTAACATATCTTTAGTGACATATTTTTATTTGGGAATAAAGAGGCTGTGCCAATTATAATACAATAAGAAACACAAATTAAAGAATTTTTTTTAAAAAATATTGTTATTCCATTTATATTTAAATAATATAAAATGTAAATACTTAAGTGTAAACTTAACCTAATTCTTGGGACGGAAGCCATGTTTTTTATTGCAGCATTCCTATTTAAAAAATGTCTTTGTCTGTAAAAAATATGTTATTAACATCCTATGAAGAAGATCAAATGAATTCTAACATCCATTTTCTGTATTGTGATCTTTAAATATAAGAAAGATCTGTAAGTGCCAAGAATTATTTTTGTTAAGACTTTCACATTCCTTAATATATTTTTTTAAATATTTGTATATACATATTTTAACACTAATGAAACAATTCTCAATTTTTTAAATCTTAGCAATGAACAAGATCAAATATTTTTTTTAATTTTGTAGATTTAATAATTATTTTTTATTCAACATTTTTATTCTATTATTATCTTATAATAAATTATAATAATTTCAATTAGCTGAGTAAGATATTTTGCAACAATCATTTTCAATTTAAATTCAAAGAGTGGATAGATATTCTGAAAGATTTAATCAGCACAAAGACAGTATACATTTTTTTATTTGTATTTGACACACAATGGCATTATTATTTGACACAGCATGTTGTGTAAAATTATCATTTAATAGATAATCCAATTTAATTTAAGCTTCTTGTTTTGTGTCACTTATTTTTGTTAAAAATCTAATACTAGAGAGCTTTTTAAACCATGCCGTGCTGCATAGGTACAATTGTTACTTGTGCGTTTAAATTGCAATTTTTTGCCATAACTTGTAGAGGCCTGAAATTTTGCCACATCTCTACAGTAGTTTCAGTTGTCATATGTGGCCAAATTTCAGTAAAAAATCTTTTCTGTTCTCGAGATATGGGATGTAGTTGTTTTTACACCCATAACAGTTTGAATTAGTACCATTGTACCTTTAAAATTTATATCTATTGTATGAAGATTCTCAGTCTAGGTCTACTTTCTGTACTGTATTTAGTATCAACACATTATTTAACAAATGCTTTATTATTATATTTTACCATTTGCAATGCGCATAACATAGAGTATATGCATACAAAGATCTGAAAACTATTCCATTCATTGTCACACAATGCATACAAAATGTAGATACTTACTGTAAGATTGTAGGCTACGTGAAGTGACTAGACTGGTCGGAAAAATTGTTAATTAATTTATATCGCAGAATGCAAGCCTTCAATGACCAAGTGAACTCAGATTTTTACTCATTGCCTGTCATCTATTTTTTGAAACAATTACTTTTCGCAGAAATAAACGATTCATGCACATACCTTTGTTTTTTAAAAATCAATCAGCTTACCCACTGACATTGTAAATCACATGTCTAACTATAATATAAGAAAATACTGTATGCACTTACTCCATTGATGCAAACTTGCAGTGGGAGATTTCGGTTATCAGAAAAAAATGTCATCCGAAACACCCCTAGTCTAAATTACTTTGAAAAATTTACCTGTTACTGCATGCTTTTAGCCTAGGGTTCCAACAACCCCTATGTGGGAGTCATTGTCTGGGGTGCCGGAAGACCCAGAAAAATCATTATATTTTAAATACAGGGTTGCGCAAAATGATTTGAAATCAAGAGGGGGGTGGCACTGCAAAAAGGATAAAAATACCTGACCTAATGTATTTATATTCAGATTGTGACTTTCTTTTTTTAAAATTACTTTGTATAGGTACCTGTTAAATAAACTTTCATTCTTTTGTGCTATGTCTTTTAGTATGGATCCTTATGGGTTCTTATAGCCCTACAAAATTGTATATTTAGAATTGTAAGAGGGCATAAAATAACTACTAATTTTTATTTACATTTATTAAAGGGCAGGGCTCGAGTCCTGGAGCAACGCATGGGAACAATGTTCCTGTACTCCTTTTGCTAAGAAATATAAATATTTATTTGGAGAGGGGAAACGTTGAGTTCCCAACACTTTTTCCAGGGCTTGGCCCATGATGAAGCGTGAACTGGAAACAACAAGAAGTTATAATTTTGTTTCTATTTTTCTATCTTCATTCTTGCATCATTTTCAAATTTAAAAAATGCCATCGCATTGCAAATTATAAAAATAATAATAAAACGGAGGTCAGTCAAAAAATTGATGTTGCAGATATTTGGAAAAGTGATGCTGTGTTATAAAAAAAAAAAACTAACCTAAATGTGTAGAAAATGAATGCAGTACAAAAAGTATAATGACACTGAGAATTTTCAAAAAAAATATATGAAGGTACAATTGTACCTGTGCCGCCTGTTTGGTTTAAAATTATGCAGTATGACAAGGGTTTGACAAGGTTTCTGCAAATTATTTTTACAGAAACAAGAAGTGTAATTTTGCATTTTGTTTGATGAATGGTTTGCGTAGTAGACAAACTCTATACAATTATTCAAGAATAAAGTTACAAAATAAGTTTTAAAGATGTAAATAGGAACTTTATATATAAACTATGAATTTGTTGTGTGATTATGTTTAAAAAGAGGAGGTTTTATCTCAGTCTGCACACTTTTGATATAAATAATGCAATTTAGAAAAAAAATAATGTTCAAAGTAAGCGAAACTTTGAATTTTGCAAGCCACTTCATGTGTAACCTTTTTTGAGTTTTTCCCCCACAGTACACCTTTAGTTTTATTACTTCCAAAATAGTTTACAAATTGTTTTGTAGGCTGCCCTAAACCCATGCATTCCTCTAATTGGTGTTATAAATGATTTTATATTGGTCAAATGTTCTTTTTATCACATCAACCTTTTGAGTTATAATTTTACGTTACCAAAGGACTCATTGATTCATTCTCACAAGGATCCCAACGTCTGGTAAATATAATGGTCATTTAGTTGTAGTTTCATTTATCATAATTTAACAAATTATGCTTAATGTTTTTTGTTTTTTTTTAACTTTTCGGCTAGTAAATACATATGGTGCTGTGTTCTCATTTGTATATGTTACATACGATGTGTGTCACTTCTGCAATGCTCAAACTTTGTTGCCTTTTAATTATGGAGATGGTCACTTATGAGAATTATTCCTTTTAAAATTTATGTTAGAACTGAGAAATACAAAGTGAAGGTTTGCATTGGATTTTACTTACACAATAGTCTGATCTAATCATTATAATCCTTATACTTAGATTTGATTGATCTTTTTATAATTATCTGACATTCCTTAGATTTAACAAATTGTAAAGAAAATATTTGTTTTTCCAAACCTGCTTTTGATGACCATTCATCATTTCTAAATAATAATGATATGCATTTAAATTTTTTTTAAAGTTTGTCTGTAAATAGCACTTTTTGATAAAGTTGTTTGCCTCAAATCAGTGTTCATGTTGTCTTGTATTTTCCACCTTTAGAACAATTTCACTCTATTTGTGTAAATGTCACATTAGTCAATACAGTGAAATTATTATTTGAGCAATAAACAGTAACATATCATTCCAATGTTTCAAACTTGTTAAAGTATAGACCAATTTAATGAAGAAATCTTTGTTTCCACTATTTGATTATAAGTAACATCAAATCTGTTCCTAAATCCAGTGTGTGTATCCCGACATATTTTATCTCACCTGAGCATCTAAAAAGTTTTAATTTAAGTCCCTGCAGTCCAGTCTAACATTGCACATGCCACTCCCTTATGAATGTAAATTCCTTTCCCCCAATGATTTAGTGTCACCCCCATAATCTTGAAATTGCCCTCCTGTGAGATATGGGCCCCTCATTTGTGAATGCTGTTTAAAACTGTAAAATGTAATGCGATTTGTAAAACAACATGTAAAACACTTGCAAAAAAAAAGAACTATGCACATAGTTCATTCATAAAATGAGATGTATTTTTTATTAATTACAATAACAATTCATCAAGATTAAATTAATGCATCACAACACTAAATTATCACAAACTGATCTGGGTACAATACTAGAATCAGTTCAAGGACAGTTAAAATGTAGGGGGTAACAACTTGAAATTATTAAAAAAATTATATTATAAATCTATTTCTTATTTTTAATAGTTTTTCTCTCTTTTTGAAAAAAAAAAAGAATATGAAGCTCATAATTCAATTCATCAAAGGGTTTTAACTTGGAGGGGAAATATTTTTCAACCATACAACAAAAATATTATTTTTTGGATCAGTGCCTAAAGGACTTGGGACAAGTAGCTCAATAAAATTAAGAACATTTTAAGAGGTCTAATCCAAGTATTGCATTGAGACTAAAATGCTTATTTTTAAAGGCAATTTACAACCAATGGTTTGCCAACTCTGTCCATTTACAGTTCCTGTAGGGTTTGTCATTTTCTAAGACTGGAAAATGTCATATCGCATCATGTAATGTTACTATTTTTAGACATCTTGGTAACACAAAGCTTATAATAATGTATTTCCACATATATATATATATAGCAGAGCAGTAACAATTTGTAAAATATAGTTGTAAACATGTTTTTGTCTACCTTAAGGCTCACATTAACATAGAAGTACTGAACAGCTGTTTAAAGATTGGCCAAATGGAATACCAGGATGTTTTATTCATATCTTAATCAGATTGGTCAGACTGTACGCTCAGATGTTCTATTAATAGATTTCCACCATTTAAATGACAAACTTTATTTCTCTATGAAGATTGATGTAGAAGCAACCAATAATTAATCATCTTTAGTGTCTTTGCCAAAACTACTATCCAGTAAAAAAAATAAGTGATAAGGTCTCTTCTGTAAATTGTAAGACAGATCCAATGTATCAAACTACAAAGCCAGTAAACTTAACAGTTGGGACCAGTTATTTGGAATGTTGTTATTATGAATAATAATTCAGATGTTCACTTACTTAAAAGGTACTCCGCAAATTGTACAAAATAAAAGCAAAATTTAAACATTATGGTAGCAGAGTGTAGAATTATTGTAAACCAAAACATACCACAGCAAAGAAATAACTTGTATACATAATACTCTGATAACAAATTGCTACAGAGACCGCACATACAGAATCTGTCTTCATAGTTAGTTTCATGGATAAAAAGTTAAAGCAATCAAACTATATTATAACAAAGACCTAATCTGAAACAAAATTTGTAAATAAAATATTTCCCCTTTGGTTTGCATACAAGAAAAGATGGGGCAGCAAGTGTCCTGTAGCAGCTGAAACTGGACAACCAGATTCAACTTCCAACATGAATCATCAATGCATGATTAGTTCAAAGAAGAACTTATCAAGAAATTCATTTACCACAAAAATCAAATTTTTTAAGTGTTGATGTTTCAGCTAAGAAAAAAAAAGGGGAAGACACGAAAAATATAAAGTTTTGGCCAGTCAAGAAATGTATTTCCCAAAAACAATTCTACTCTGAAGCCATAAATTCCGAATTCAAGTAATTTTAAGGATTCCTGAGAAAACTTCTTTCACAAATAACATTTACAGCTTAACATGAAAAGACATCAGCAAGTTCTGGGTATCAGTATCAGGCTTATATACAATTTATTACCTTGGTCCAGAACAAAAAAATAAAACTACTAAATGTCATATATAAAATGTCATCGCACCTGCTACCACAATCTACTTTCTAGAAATATTGCAAGAGCCCCCATTGTAAAACAAGCACACATTATGTTGATGAACAAAAGTATAAGACAGAAATTGAATGACATGAACCACATTATATCATTCTCATGTTATTTACATAAATGATTGCATATAAAGTCAACAGGTTTGCCTCCATCTTCTGCCGTCCACATACAGCACAAGGAAATAATCTGAATGAGCTTAGGGAGGGGATCAATGCAAACTGGAGGGAAGCAACATCAACAAGTGACCCTCAGGCTTTGGGTTTTGCAGTGCAAAAACACCAGTTTTTTAAAACTTAATAAATTGGGATATCTAATATTGAGTAATAATTGTACAATGGAATGACAAAGAAATGGGGGTAAAAAAAATAAAATTCCATCACACAATTAATTACATGATGATAATGTTAAAATTAAGGGTAAAATATTTTCATCATGGTGCTATTTTGTTAAGGATGTCTAGTTTGATTCTTACAAACACATAAGAATGCATGTCTCACATACACACGTGTGCCCATAACTTGAAATGTTTTTAATTTACGATTGTTAAGGATTAAATAGGTATTTTTCCCCCACAAGTCTCAGAAGATTGTCACATGAAATATCAACCACATCAGTGAATGTGAAGTGAAATATCCACTTACTTTTCATCAAAACAATTTACAGAGTAATTTATTCTTACTAAAACATTGAATTTCAAAATAATTACATTTATTCAAATAACCTTTTACCTTTTATGCTCTGAAACTGTCATTTGTGTACACTTGGAGATTTAAAAAAAAAAAAAAAAAAAAAGGTTAAGTCTTAAGAAATGATTCTAAAAAATATTTTATATGATGAGATGTCCTCTTTTTGCAAATAAAATTTCCTTTGTTAAATGTTGTTGTTTTTTTTCCCCTTCTTTTGATAGCCACCAGTTTTAAATGAGCACTCATCAAATAGTTCTGACAATAGTTCAAATAAAACACCTTTCCCTCTACTGTACTAAAAACATGAAAACACCCACAAATTAATGTTTTCAAATCCCATATTTTTCAATGGTTCAATTAAATTTTACTTCCTGTAAAAGATCATGCACTTTCCCCTAGTTTTCTTTAAAAAAAATTAATTCACCAATGCATTTTATCATCCAAGCAAATCCTTGAGATCATCACTGGTCAGGGATTTGCTGGCAAGTCCAGGGTTCTGTTGACCCATGGATGTGGGCCGCATCACGCCTGGTGCGCCCATCCCTGGCCAGCCCTGACTGCCGGCAGGGTACCCCATCATGCCTTGTTGCGGGGGATAGCCAGACATCGGTGATGAGGTGAAACCCCCACCAACACTGCCCCATCCTTGGGGACTCTGCATGGCCCCCATTCCCATGACGCCTGCTGGCTGAGGCTGCATCCCCAGCTGATTCTGTTGCATCATGGGTCTCACCCCTGGCAACTGCCCCATCTGGTTGATAGGTGACTTTTTTGCAGAGGAATTGGGGAGCAGTGAATCGAATGACGAAAGATCAACATTGGTCTTCCCTGTTGAGGGCAGCGAAGATGTCGAGGAGGAGAGAGACGACTGAGCTGTCATGTACTGTGACGAATTAGTTGATGATGATGAGCCCCAGTTGACAGCCGGAGAACTGGTGATGGAACCTTGCCAGGTGGGCACGCCTGTTGACATTGCACCCCCACCGCCATATCCCGAGGAAGCTGGACTGATGTTGGTCACTGAGTTGGATTTGGAGGTCATGCTCAGGTTACGCATATTTGACTCCATTAAAGTTGAGGTCAGATCCCGTGGGCCTGCAGGGACCGTGTTGGATTTACCGGATGGGGACTGAGACGGCATGGCTTGGCCTTGTGGGGCTAGAGGCTTTTGAGCTTTTAAAGCCCTTTCTTGATCCTGCTGCTTTGCCAATCTTTGCTTTTCTTCCATGGATAGTGTTGTCTGTCAGGTAGAAGAAAGAAATTAAAATCATTACCTGGATTAAAATATACCCATTATATTCATTGCTGTGTTTACTCATGAATGAAAGATGAACTAACAACAATAAGGAATAAATAATATGGTGAAGACTGTGATCAGTTTGATCAAAGAGAAAATTAGATTCACAGGGTGGTGGAAAATCTGAATCAAGACAAAATAAACAAATTTTGTGGTAAAAAGCCTTCTACGGCAAATAAGTTACCACTTGAAAAGGTGGGAAGGAAAATCAGGTGATATTAAATTTCCTTAGACTTCAACAGCTTTATTGTCATGTTGGTTGTACATCAAAATCACAAGCAGACACTTTTTAAAGCCTACATTTGTGTCAATGTTAAATCAACAAAAAGGGTCTGCTCAAAGTTTCTTACCTTCTTTGGACTGACAGTTGTCTCAACATTGTTGGGAGCATCTTCTACCACAGGAGCTCTGACTCTGCTGTTATCCGGGCCACCTATGCCCATGCCAGACAAGAATTTGTCCATCTGAAGATGAACATTTCATAAATATGGTCTTAATTTTAAATGACATGGCAACAACTGCACAGGAAGGTGACAAACTGTCAGACAACAATCAAAGATAAAAGTGCTTAGTATTTATTATTTTATATTTAGAAAATTTAGGAAAGTATGTATGCAGGGATGTTTAATCGCAGATCGAGCAGTGCCCCTAAGCGAGTGAGAACATTTTCTGTAAAACCAGCGTGTCGCACTGCATCGATCAGAGACCAGCCCTGGCTACATGGTGCTTTAACATTGTAAGACAACACAAACATCAAATCTTACAAATGTGGATTTGCCTTCAGTTTTTCCACCTATGCCATTCTCCCCTGTTATTTTACTTATTTCCAACGTTCTAGAGAAGAAATAAAAACAACCAAGAATAAGAACCAAAAACATGAAGGTTAAATAGCTTTTAGGATGTGTTCCAGAGAGAATACGCATTCAGAGACAATTCATTTATAATTGTGCTGTGTGCATGAAGTTAATGTTGATATATATGAGTTGACTCTAAATACTACTCCCGCCTCCACCGCCAGTTGGAAGTTGCAAAAAACTAGCTCAGAAACTGAATGTATGTCAAGAACAAAAAAATCAGGATAAGAGTTACCGGTATTCTTGGCCATAATCAATCACTAGTCACACATCTAGATGTGGATGGAAATTCTTATCCTGACTTCAGGTATAATTTTTTTTGTAAGGCAGCCTTGGTTCTGATATTTTCATTGTTTATGATATTCTAGATAAGATTTATGATATTCTAGATAAGATTTATGATATTCTAGATAAGATTTATGATATTCTAGATAAGATTTATGATATTCTAGATAAGATTTATGATATTCTAGATAAGATTTATGATATTCTAGATAAGATTTATGATATTCTAGATAAGATTTATGATATTCTAGATAAGATTTATGATATTCTAGATAAGATTTATGATATTCTAGATAAGATTTATGATATTCTAGATAAGATTTATATTCTAGATAAGATTTATGATATTCTAGATAAGATTTATGATATTCTAGATAAGATTTATGATATTCTAGATAAGATTTATGATATTCTAGATAAGATTTATGATATTCTAGATAAGATTTATGATATTCTAGATAAGATTTATGATATTCTAGATAGGATTTATGATATTCTAGATAAGATTTATGATATTCTAGATAAGATTTATGATATTCTAGATAGGATTTATGATATTCTAGATAAGATTTATGATATTCTAGATAGGATTTATGATATTCTAGATAAGATTTATGATATTCTAGATAAGATTTATGATATTCTAGATAAGATTTATGATATTCTAGATAGGATTTATGATATTCTAGATAAGATTTATGATATTCTAGATAAGATTTATGATATTCTAGATAAGATTTATGATATTCTAGATAAGATTTATGATATTCTAGATAAGATTTATGATATTCTAGGTAAGAGATACATGTGGTAGCAACTCTTCTTAGGATGAGCCAAAGGGGCTTAAGCCCTTGTCTACATGATCACATAGAGATTCCATAATAAAATAATTCTTCGGTTACTTTACAAATTTGATCACCATGATGAGCTAGAATATCAGTTGATTTTTAAACACAGCATAATTTTGTCCTTTTGTATCTGTGTGTTATATTGTTATAGTTAACTTGTGTGTGCTGTAACAACTGAATTGTGTTATCAGCAGGTAAGTACTAGCACTAACTGTGTCCCACTGGATGCCATACTTGTGTTCTTGCTGTATCTGATCCAGCTGTTCCAGTTTTGTCCTGTGCTCCGTTTCCACCTTGGACAGCATCTCCTTCACCACACTCATGTAGGCATTGAACTGACAGAAGCAGACAGCATAAGACAGTGTTAACTACTGAATTAAATGCCATGAAACTTGTGAGCAGCACTGGAATATTTCATTAGGAAATGGCGTCAGCGGGCAGTCGAGCTTGTGCTCCTAATGCCCTCCCTGGCGTCCACCCACACCCGCCAGCACTGATCTATGTCATTTGGTACACAGGTTATATGACATGCCCAGGCAAGGGATGTAACACAGATGTTTTAATAAATTCAATGAAATGTGGTTATTGGTTTCAATCTCAGATACTGTTTGCCTTACAGCATTTGAAGCATGACACTTCCCTCAATATCAACGGCCCTGTGGCGCAATAAGCAAATATCACAGACGGGACAGAGAGGTGGGCAAGTATCTCTTGACTCCACCTCCCCCTACAAATTGTATGACTAAGTCTGGAATTCCCCTCAAAACTAACAATGCACTTAAAAATTTGAAGAAAAAAATGGACCTAATTTTTTAATTGAATTAAAAAGATCTCTAGAACTTAAAAAATAAACATGTGACTTATTACATCAAGCATAATGTCAATGAGGAAATATACAAAAAACAAAAAAAAAAACATTTATATAAACATCTAAAAGTTAATGGCTCCTCTTTTAAAATCCTTTACCCAGCTACCACCCCTGGTGAGCACTCCAATTGGACACCCCAGGTTGGGAAACCCTGATGTTCAAGTCTTAGTTTCAGATGCCTACCTGGGTTAAATTTAAATTGTTGTCTATACAGAGTGGGATGAGGAAAGGAAGAACTTTGTTGGCCATGACGTCCTTAGTTATCCCAAGTTTAGCTTCTGACAGAGCAACTTTGTGGATACCTGAAAATACAACAAGCACATGCCAGTTGAGTCCGATACAATCATAACAACAAAGAACCTTTTTTTTTTTTTAATTTTTGTTTTAGAAGTACACCAAACCTCTAGGAGTGATCATAAAATAATTAATATACAATGCTCGCTTAATTTGGTAGATGAGTTATTGAATAAAAGAATTATTTCTTTTAGGTTTAAATTAACTAACGGTAATACAGGCACTCCTCACCTGATGTGCAGCCTTTTAATGACTTTAACCCAGTCTTCAGCACAGGGAATTCCCCCCCCCCCCCCCCCCCCCCCCCATTTTTAATGAATGAATGAATTCAGAATTGATACAAAAATCTCTTTTTTATACTTGAAACTTTTCAACCAATTCACCTAATGAACTTGACAGCTAAATGTGAAACTTTTCAACAGATGAAACGAAACATCACCTTAATTAGAGTGAGGAAAAGAAAGATAACTACAATTATAAGGGGAAAATGCAAACAGAACTTATTTGCACATTGGATCACGGTATTCTTATCTGCACATTGGATCACCGTATTCTTATTAACACATTGGATCACGGTATTCTTATTAGCACATTGGATCACGGTATTCTTATTAACACATTGGATCACAGTATTCTTATTAGCACATTGGATCACAGTATTCTTATTTGAACAATGAATCAAGTTCTTTCACCTGGTGCAGCAACAGACATTTAACACTGACCTAATATACTCATGAGAACAGCTGGTTCTCTGGTCGGTATCTCCCTGAGGAATGGCAGGATTTCATCCAGCACAAACCATTTGTCCATCTGATCCATCAGTTTCCCAATACACAGCAGGCAGTTGACCCTGACCTTCAGCATGACACAAATTAATAAATTAAATGTAGTAGCTACCTTCAAACTGCAGCAAAGTTTCTAGGAAATAAAAGAGTGTGTTTATAGTAATCACATGAGAAATGATTAGCTAAAATTTTACAGATATTTAATATATTATTGAGAGGGAAAAAAATTTTTCCTTTCTTCTTTTCCTTACGGGAATTTTAATGAAAAGGGAAGTTCTTTAAACAAAACAAAACAATGTTAATTCATAATTTTAAGAATGCAGTTTAAAGAAACTGAACAGCCCTAATGAATAAATGAGAACTGTAACCATGGCAAGACCTTACGTTTAAAATTGATGTTCCTAAACAGAGTTTCTTGATGCGAGGTATTAGAGACTTTTTGAGGGTTGTGTACTCAATGAGGTCAGCAAAGGTAGGGATGATGCTCAAACACAGCTCCTGAAGACAGACAGAGTATGGTTAGAGGCTGCAAAAAAATATCTAATTTGTGATATTTTTTTTTTTATTAGCAGAAAATTGTAAAAAGTGGATAACAATAAAAGACTTTTAAAATGTATGATATTCTAATAATTCTAAGGTCACACCAAATACCAGCAATTAAACTAGATGAGGGATACAAATGGGAATAATTGACTCTCCCTGAATGTTGAAACAGTTCAATCAATGGCTGTGTGTTAGTTCATGAGAAATTTTAACGTACATCACGACATACCCCAGCTATTTCAATACCAAATTTAAAAAAGCACAATGTGCTGGGATAATGTTGTTTGTTAAGGAGAGGCTTTTTTAAATTAAATCATGGCCTGATCTGTTACTTGCAGAGGATATTGCGTATTTGTTAAAAAGTAAGGACCTATCACACAGATCACTGTCACAAGGAAAGAATGTTACTGCTCCAACTTAAAATCAAATACATTTTATAACCATTTGTGAAAATCTTTGCTTAAACAATACAATTATTTAATGCCTTAATTGTTATGGCTAATAGTGTTATTTCAAAATTTAAATTTTTTTTTAAAAACACATGTAAGTATTCAGTAAGCCAATAAAGTGTTGTAGCATCTAGCGTGGATCTGCAGTAGCTAGTATGAAATCAAGCTATGAGGCATTAACAGGAGTGGAGGTGGTGTTATTCAGTTGGCTTGAACCTACTGGCTCATTTTGTGCACATGGTCTATCTATTCCATTGAAAATATCATCATTCAAAGAATTAGGTCCACCCTTTCAGATACTTGCTCCATTTGACAAATGGTCTAGCTAATTTCTTGACAGCTATAGTATTACTGCTACATAAAGTTTCAGTTAGTGGGAACCTAAAACATTATAACCCATTTGTTTAAGCATTGTTTAATTCAATGAAGCTTAAATTCATAAGTTCTCAGTCTGTTCAAATTCTGCACATATCTTGATGGGAAGTTTAAAAATGCTTAACATTAGAATCACACAATATCACTAGCATTTATTGCTCACATTATTAAAAATCTAGCACTGGTGTTAGTGAGTTCAGAGAAATAATGTTTCTACATATGCAAAGTTTAGCAATGATGAAGCAGCCTATTAAGAGAATCTATCAAGAGTTGGCAGCCACTAGGCGGTTGTTGTTAGCAAGAAATAACTACAAAACAAGAAAAATCTTTCATCTCAATAAATCTGGTTTAACTGTATGATTGACAATCATGGTAGGAATTAATCAAATGAAGAGAAAGGTCATCCCACCAAGTTTAGTCCCATTATAACTTTTCTTTGCAATCATGAAAGCAACAGGCGGTTTGGTTGTGGGGTCAATTTAAAAGAGTTTCATATTTTTGGATCACATCCAAACCCTTACAAAGGAGAACATTTTTTGAAAATCAAGTTAATAATAGTGAAATTTAAAAATTGTCCCACTTTGTCTAGCCCATGGAGTGAATCAAAGTCATGTGTATCATTCAATAACTTAGCATTTCAGGACTAGACCACCTAATGTTGACATGTAATATCCCTCTTATTCTTATAGAAGAATAAAATATATTCCGTATATATCCCTTAAATTCTTATAGAAATAATAATTTTATTCGCAATATCCCTCTTATTCTTAAAGAAACACAAAACATATTTCAAAAGTCCCTCTTTATAATTTTTTTGTAGAAATACAAAAATTATTCCAAATATCCCTCATTTTCTAAAAGAAATACAAACATTATTCCAAATATCCCTCTTATTCTTATAGAAATACAAAAATGATTCCAAAGTTTACTTCAAGAAATGGTAGAAACACACAAAAGTAAGAAACTATGTGTTGTTCAAATTATTATAAATAGTTATTTGTTTAAATTGATTATATGTATCCAAATGGAAGATTGCTGCTTTTGAACAGCAATCTCAATGAAAATGAAGTAAAAGGTTCTTAAATAGGCATAACAGATACACAGTGTATGCTGGTTAGAAAAAGTATGATATATAATGCTAGCTTGAGATGCTCAATGAGCAACCTATCTCAAATTAGTCAAGTGAAACTGTTGTCAAGACACCCATAACACTTCACCTGCATTGATTCTCCATCAGAGGACTGAAAGAGAGAGAGAGCAGCCCAATAATATGTTAAAACATCACAGAGCTGACCAAACAACTATGTCATTCACACAGTGCTTTGGAAGCTTCTTTGTTACAAGTCTTTGCAGATAATTATTTAATTACTAGTTACTGCTCGCTAAACTACTTATCTACCAACATTACTTGACAAAACATGCATTCAAGTAAAGCCCTTTATAAGAATCCCAATAAGTGCTCCCCACCCTTCCTTGTTCACGCCCATGACATATATGAATATTCTAACATACCACCCACTTTGACACCCCAGATTTTTAAAATCATATTTTATTCGAGACTATTTCTGTAAAAAATATTTTTTTAAATATTACGCACCCAAAGCAATTATATTTTTAAGAACCTCATTGAGCACAGTTATTAGAAATTTAACTTTCCACATATTGAACTCACAATAACTCCATACTTTCTTTCATATATAGAGAATTATATTGAAAGATATAGGACAATATGTCAAGGGGAGCCAAGAAAAATCTTAACAATCAACATATAGTCCATGTATAATAGAGAAATTATTGAGTCATAATTATTTGCAAATACTAATATTAAAAACAGCACAAATAAGCTTTCACTCCAACATATTTTAATTTCAAATTTCATTCTCTGGGCAGCATCTAATCACTCTGAATGGGTTATTACTTAATCAAAGATCTGTTAACACTGTATTGACATCCCCCAAAGGTCTCAAAATAAGTGCAGAAAAGACAAAAATGATGACGAATAGCACCAATGGCATCGCAACTGAAATTAAGGTCGGAGAGGAAAGATTAGAGACAGTTGGCAGCTTCAAGTACCTCAGAGCAATAGTCTTGGAAGAAGGCTCCAAGCCCGAATTGATGGCCAGGATTGCGCAGACCACAACAGCACTAAAGAGGCTCAAGAAAATATGGAACGACAAAAATATAGCCCCCAGCACCAAAATCAGGCTGATGCACTCATTAATCCTCTCCATTTTCTTATATGCCCATGCGTCCTGGACTTTAACAGCAGAACTTGAAAAAAAAATAAAGGCGATGGAGATGAGATGTTTCAGAGGCATTCTTGGTATCTGCTATAGAGACCATATCACCAATGAACAAGTGAAAGAAAGGATTCGTCAAGCAATTGGGCAGTATGATGACCTGGTGTGTGTAAAAAAGCACAAACTTGATTGGTATGGCTACGTGACAAGAAAACAAGGGCTCGCCAAAGAAATCATGCAGTGCACAACTAGAGGAGGGAGAAGAAGAGGAAGACAGAGAAAAAGATGGGAAGATAAGAGTGGATGGGATTAAAACTAGGCGATGCTATGCGTAGTGCAGAAGACCGAGAGGAATGGAGAAGGATAGTTTTCATGTCATCTGTGGCGCCCCAATGGTCCAAGGACTAAGGGACATGATGATGATGATGAAGGTCTCAAACAAACAAATCAGAAATTTAAAATTTACACAACTCAAATAAACTGGTCCAATTTATTATACCAGCAGGGCAAATTTAGATGCAGCATAAACTTTAATCGTAACTATTAATTGACCAATAAAAATTTAAATTACATTTTAAAAAAAACAATAACAATATCCTCTTCTTTGAATGCAGCCAAAGCCACATTAAAAAGCAGATTATATCACTGACATTTAAATATGTTCACTACCTGTATTTGAGGGCTGTCTGCTTCTAGGGCTGAGAAAATTAGAGGAAATACATAAGTCTGTATCTGTTGTGCTGGTGTTTTACTGAGCAACAAGTTCATATTTTGGAGAAACATCAGCATGACCTGATAAAAAAATAAAATAAAAATACAATATCAGTAAAGACTTTGGTTAAATTAACTTTTTTTTTTTAAATTTTAAAAGATTAGAATAATTTAAGGACTTAAGTCTCTTTTTTAAAACTAAAATTTCAGTTACACATTTCATTTCCAGTAGAGTGTTATGTTTTCTTTAAAATTTTTCTTATAATGTTAGATAAGTTGGGTTTTCACTTTAAAGGTGAGTGAAGTAACAATATCTTTTAGGGATTGGATTAACACATGGGGTGATGTTTTCAAAACTAATTTTCCATTTAAAGTGTAGGACAATTTAGGTATTTCAAGGTGGATCTTTGTCCAAAGTTGTATCATGTCTGAACCAAATCTAGAAATTAGTAGGTTAACATGTGTTCAATTTTGAGCCCAGCTAAGGACAATGGCAGCTTTTCTGGGTAGGAGCTAAGTTGGGAGTAGACTCATAATGCAAATAAAAAATTTGTTATCACTAAATCTTCTAAGTTGATCACTGCAAAATAAGTTTGAAGAATGCAGGTCAGCACCAAATGAGTCTCTGCTTGAACTGCACCCCTACTCAGGGGAGTGAACTACACTAGATTTAAAATGAAATACCTGGATAGGTTCCCTGATCTTGAAAAATGGTACAAGCTCTGGAAGCACAAGCGCCCGGTACTCCTCTGTTGATGACATCTCAGAGATTTGGAAAATACTGGGCAGGATGAATGGCACCATGTTGGCAGTGACCCCCTCTTTAAAGAGAGCTGGAAGGATTCTTTGCTGGCTGACTCGCTGGTGAAATGAGAAATCATTTGACACAGAATTGATTCTTCATGTTTCACATTTGAAAAATATGGGATGAGTCATGCAGGATTTTAAACACAACACGGGCGATATTGATTCAAAGCTCGACAGACTTTAAACACAACATGGGCGATATTGATTCAAAGCTCGACAGACTTTAAACACAACATGGGCGATGTTGATTCAAAGCTCGACAGACTTTAAACACAACATGGGCGATATTGATTCAAAGCTTGACAGACTTTAAACACAACATGGGCGATGTTGATTCAAAGCTCGACAGACTTTAAACACAACATGGGCGATGTTGATTCAAAGCTCGACAGACTTTAAACACAACATGGGTGATATTGATTCAAAGCTCGACAGACTTTAAACACAACATGGGCGATATTGATTCAAAGCTCGACAGACTTTAAACACAACATGGACAATATTGATTCAAAGCTCGACAGACTTTAAACACAACATGTGCGATATTGATTCAAAGCTCTACAGATTTTAAACACAACATGGGCGATATTGATTCAAAGCTTGACAGACTTTAAACACAACATGGGCGATATTGATTCAATGCTCTACAGACTTTAAACACAACATGGCCGATATTGATTCAAAGCTCTACAGACTTTAAACACAACAAGGGCGATATTATTTCAAAGCTCTACAGACTTTAAACTTACTTTTGGAAGACGCTCAATCACTTTGGGAAGACCTTTGAAAAAATTGGATTTCTCCATGTTTTCCCTTTGATACAAAGTATCCATGTATTGTAAGGCTATGCAGGCCATGTCTTCAAAGAATGGAATCTGCAGAAGCCAAGATATTGGAATCATCATCAGAAGCTTTTCATGAATATACTAATCAACAAATAAAATATTTGCATATTACTCCCTTGAACTTTTTTAAGAACTGCATTTTAAGACCATTTATTTATCACACTTTTCCCATTGACATTACAATACAAATGCAGACATTTCAGCATTTGCCTTCATCAGTACAACAAAGGGTATCCTCCCGTCCCATTCATTCTTGACAAATAGTAATAAAAGTGTATGCTAGTAAATGTTGGTACTTATAATAATTATATCAATGTTACATGATTACAAATACTGCTGAGCTCTCTTTCACACACACAGCCCCGCTCCCATCTATATTTTCCATTTTCTCCTCTAATGAAGCAAGGATTTTCCAATATCACAGTAATTATGAGGACAGATTAGCCACATTTGTCCGCAAAAAAAGTACTATTCTTTTCAGCACACTCAAGGCAATAATAGTAAGGAGGTCCATCCTACAGCACTGGCTAGAGACTCACCTTTGTCATCTGTGCTGCATCAGGCCTGATGGTTGGTTCTATATTTAGTAACAACCTGACATGGTCAGCCAGCTGTGTGGGTATGCTGGAGAGCAAGGAGCCCCTGACACTGCTCAGCTGAAAGAACAAGCAGGGCTCTCATTTCAAAATTGTCCATGAAATGAATGTTAGAGAGAGAGAGAGAGAAAGAGAGAGAGAGAGAGAAAGAGAGAGAGAGAGAGAACCGTTACATTCAACACTGCCAATTCTTCAACAATATTAAACAATATTCAAGCATTTTCATAAACTAATTATAAAAGTGTTGGACTGCGATAAAACTTAACATATATTCAGACCTGTTTACTCTTACGATTTTGGGCGTACAATGTACGATTTTGAGATGTATACATTATATTTACTGCATGTTTATTTTTTTGCTATTAAGATAATGTATTGTACGATTTTAAGAGTTTGAGGGTAAACAGGTCTGTTTATTGTTATATTGACATAGATTGTTCGTGTATAATTAAAGCATTTTCATTTATGTTGCAGTTTAAATAATAGCATAAAGCATGATATATATATAAAAAAAATGTTTAATATTCAAATCACTACTTCAGTGAATTCATTGTGATGTTCCTAAAATTTAAAAGTAAATTAGGAAAGTCTGATTTCTTAAAACAAAAATATAGGCAGCAGATGAGTATGTAAGTAATGTCTTTGCAAAATGCGCAGGACAAAAATATCGACAGTAGATGAGTATGTAAGTAATGTCTTTGCAAAATGCGCAGGACAAAAATATCGACAGTAGATGAGTATGTAAGTAATGTCTTTGCAAAATGCGCAGGACAAAAATATCGACAGTAGATGAGTATGTAAGTAATGTCTTTGCAAAATGCGCAGGACAAAAATATCGACAGTAGATGAGTATGTAAGTAAATTCTTTGCAAAATGTGCAGGACAAAAATATCGACAGTAGATGAGTATGTAAGTAAATTCTTTGCAAAATGTGCAGGACAAAAATATCGACAGTAGATGAGTATGTAAGTAATGTCTTTGCAAAATGCGCAGGAAAAAAAAGTACATCTTGTTTATGTGAAAACATGGTGCAATCAAAGGCTAATCAAACCTGTGACCAACCTCTTCAGCATTTTGGCGGAATGTCTTCAGCTCTCCCCTGCACTCAAACAGTGGGTTCCCTTTGTTGTAGAGGGAGTACATGAGGATGCCAAAGGAGAACATGTCACTTGCAGGTGAACAGCAATGACTCAGCTCATACTCTGGTGCCATAAAGTCCAGATTGGGCTGGGCCTCCTTGGGCATATCACTGCGCCACTCATGACACACAAAGGTGGTCTGGAAACAAAGAAATTATTATTCCTGTATTTTTCAAAGTTATTCCCTGGTCATGGAACATTTAAAACGTGTCACTTTTAGGCCCAAGCTTGTGTTTGTTTTTTTTTCAAATTAGTTTTCTCGTGTGTAATAGCCTTGGTTTAACCAAGGGTTTCATATTTGTTTAAGAGTTCATGATCAAACTACACTATAGATCAGATAAACTAATAAAAAAGAAAATACATTTTTAAAAAGTGGCCGGGTGGATGGGGTGTGTGTGTGGGGGTGTGGGGGGTGGGGGTGTGTGAAGAATTAGAAATGGGATTAATACTTGTTAACAAACATGGATGTTAGTCAGTAGAACACATTTATTTTTTCACATTTCAGATGCTAACACAGGTTTTCATGCTTTCTTCTCTTTTTTTTTTCATCATTTTATTTTAAGCCTAGCAATGAGCTTAATTTTATGTCAAGTGAAATTCAACCCAGTAGTCATCATAATGCAACAGGTTGCAGCGGAAACAAAAACAGTGTATGTGAACTGTTGACAGTTCTGGTATGTTGTACTACATGCTAAAATATATTAGCCAAAACATGTTTACTTGTTCTTGCACATTTAACTGAGTCGATGCAGCGCCCAGCATATAGTGTACAAAAACTCATACAGGCTTACATGCTACCCTTCACCTCACATGTAAAACTATTTTGTTTTCCAAAGAACTATCTCTCCACTCTATATTTTCATAATACTTTTGACAATGTCGACTGTGCAGAGGATTTATGCTTCCTCTAGTTGGATGTTTGTGCTTGGTCAACAGATTTAATTTATTTTAAAGCCCATCAAATGAAAAAAAACTTTAAAACTTTTCTTTCATCACCCAACCCTCAATAGATTTCCAATACCAACTACCCAGATGCTCCTAACAATATCTTTTGGTTTTTTTTAATAATTTTTTTTTAAAGTTAATATTAAAAGTAAGATTACCACTGATGAGCTTTCCTATTCAGAGTTCATTTACAAACCTTTTGGTCTGGAGAGTCTAAGGCCTGCTGAACAAATTCACAGCCTGCTAGCTTCCATGTGCCTGACTTGGCCAATATAATGGAGGTTGGGCATATGTTGCGATGCATCATCTTAGCATCATTGTGCAGAAAACCCAAGCCCTCCAAAACCTGGGGGCATTCAATGATTGAATAATTTTCATTAATAATTTTTTTTTAATGTATAGATTATAAAACAACACTGATTAACACAAGAACCTAAATACTTGACAAAAGTAGGTGATTTTATTATTTATTGATGCGACCCAGAACCTGAGAGAGTAAAAGAAAGCTGAAGAATAAAAAAGGGCTTTGTATATAAACTTTCGCTACCATCAAGAAGTTGTCTTGGAAAGTTCAAGAAGCCAGAGAGACCAGTGAAGGACAAAGATGGTAAGAGCATACCAAATGAGGAGCAACAGAGAGCCAGATGGAAAGAACACTTTGAGGAACTTCTAAACAGGCCAGAGCCAAGTAACCCACCAGATATTCAGCCAGCTGACAGTGACCTGGCTATTGACTGCAACGCACCCACCAAAGAAGAGATCCGTATTGCCATCAAACAACTTAAAAATGGCAAGGCTGTAGGACCGGATGGCATCCCAGCAGAGGCACTGAAGGCTGACGCGCACACCAGTGTAGATATGCTTCACCCACTGTTCTTGAAGATCTGGGAGGAGGAACAGGTACCTTCGGAGTGGAAGGAGGGATATCTCATTAAAATCCCCAAAAAGGGGGACTTAAGCTCCTGCTCCAACTATAGAGGGATCACCTTACTGTCCATCCCAGGCAAGGTTTTCAACCGAGTACTACTCAACAGAATGAAAGAAACTGTTGACCCCCTGCTGCGGGACCAACAGGCTGGCTTCCGGACCAACAGATCCTGTACTGACCAAATTGCAACACTGCGCATCATCCTAGAGCAATCCCTGGAATGGAACTCACCCCTCTACATCAACTTCGTTGACTACGAGAAAGCCTTTGACAGTGTGGATAGGCAAACCCTCTGGAGACTGTTGAGACATTATGGAGTCCCGCGGAAAATCACGGACTTGATCAGAAACTCTTACGAGGGGATGACCTGCCGAGTGGTCCATGGACAACAGGTGACGGATGCTTTCCAGGTGAAGACCGGTGTGAGGCAGGGATGTTTGCTTTCGCCTTTCCTGTTCCTATTGGCCATTGACTGGGTGATGAAAACTTCCACACAACAGAAGCGGAATGGTATTCAATGGACCTTGTGGGACCAGCTTGATGACCTCGATTTTGCTGACGATCTTGCCCTTCTCTCCCATACCCAACAACAGATGCAGGAGAAGACCAGAAATATTGCAGACACTTCTGCACGTATTGGTCTTAATATTCACAAGGGGAAGAGCAAGGTCCTCAAGGTCAATGCCGCTACCAATACAGCACCCATCAGGCTCAAAGAGGAAGCGCTCGAAGAGGTAGAGAGCTTTGTCTACCTTGGCAGCATCGTGGACAAGCAAGGTGGGACAGATGCTGACATCAAAATAAGGGTAGGAAAGGCACGGGCAGCCTTCCAACAACTAAAAAATGTCTGGGCCTCCAAACACCTAAATACCAAACTGAAGATCAGAACCTTCAACACAATGGTGAAACCGGTTCTACTGTATGGTGCAGAAACATGGAGAATCACTGCTGGGAATATGAAGAGAATCCAGTCCTTCATCAATAACTGCTTAAGAAGGATTCTCGGGATTCATTGGCCCGACAGAATCAGCAACCAGAAACTGTGGCAGCGGACAAAGCAAGAACCTGTAGAACAAGAGATCCTCCAGAGAAGATGGAGATGGATTGGCCATACGCTCAGGAAACCTGCCTCCAGCATAACTAGACAAGCCTTGAATTGGAACCCTCAAGGAAAACGGAAAAGAGGCAGGCCTAAGAACACTTGGCGCCGTGAAGTGGAGGCGGATACCAAGAAACTTGGCCACACTTGGGGGAGGCTGGAGAGATTGGCTCAGGATCGTGATGCCTGGAGGGCTCTTGTAGGCGGCCTATGTCCTATTCACAGACGTCGATGAAGATCGGCTGCTGTTCCTCGAGGACGAAAAGGCGAAAGAAGAAGAATATAAACTTTTAGATTGTTTCAGAGTTATAACTCTGAAGTTTAATAAACAAAGACAGTTTAATTTTAAGACTTGTAATTTAAAATTATATCCATTTTGTATATAAACTTTTAGATTGCTTCAGAGTCATAACTTTCTGAAGTTTAATAAACAAAGACAGTTTAATTTTAAGACTTGTAATTTAAAATTCTGACCATCACATTTTGATTCTTGACCGCCCAAAAAATGATGGTAAAAACACAATTATTTTAAATTTTCAAATAAACTGAGTTTAAAGTATAATTTTTCTTTTAAAATGTTTATTGACAGTAGAAAAATTACACATTTTAGAGCAGTTTCTATTATGCAATAAATTATTTAAAAATTATTTTTAAACTTTGATTACTGAAAAGAAGAATTAAAAAAAAAAAAAACAGGTTTGCATCAAGATTTCCTAACATCAACCTGCAGACAAGGATAAAGGCTCAAACAATAGAAAACAAACCTGCAACAATCCATGCTTTATTTCAACCTCATACAGTTGAAAATCTGCCAAGAATTTGGCACCACCACTCAAGTTTTCATGAGATCCTAAAACATTGGCCAAACTGGCAAACACTGGTTCTGTGGCAAAGGCCAGGGCTTCACTGATTGGGAAAATAAATTTATATAGATGTGAACAACTTGATGACAAGGGCCAGCAGTTGGGGGGGGGGGGGGGGGGTTCATCTTTGGAAAGTTACCCATCTGGCCATCCCAAAATCATAGTGTGTTAATTATATTTACTTGATATTTTGCAAAATACTTATTTTACACACTATTACAATTCACCAATCCAAAAATGTTTATAGGTCTTTACAAATTTGATTTTGTTTGTTTGTTTTGTATTCTCTTGTTACCATAATAAGATTCAGACAGCTACAAAACACTGCCTCCCTGGCCAAGCTGTGATAGGGGATGCCTTATATTAAAACAGCTAAAACTCTCATGTTAGGAATGTCCCAAAACA
Organism: Omphiscola glabra; assembly: GCA_964017045.1. Classification (NCBI taxonomy): domain Eukaryota; kingdom Metazoa; phylum Mollusca; class Gastropoda; family Lymnaeidae; genus Omphiscola; species Omphiscola glabra. Next base: position 15,681,451 of record OZ024802.1, read on the forward strand.
TCTCCATTACTGTGTTACAAACAGCTGCAACTGTGATGTTTTGAAATGAAAAGCCTATTGTAAATATAACTTAGATATCTTAACTTGTGAGAAATAATTTATAACCAATTTTTTTTTTCTCCAGCTAATAAAAACTCCTGTTGTGGTGGTGATGAAACTAATACCCACTCCAGCATTGATAAGATTATGAATTCAGTAATGATATGAATAATGCAACAGGAGCTTACCGAGTCTCTTCTAGTGGATGGATAACTGACAGAATTTTAGGATGCCTCAACTTGGTGAGTGTCTGAACTCCCTTACGCAAGGATTCTATTATAACTTCCCGGTCCCTCTTGTGAAATCTGTCAACACTCTTCTTTTCAAACAAAAACACTGAAGCTTCCTGGAGAGTGGGGGGGCGAGAGAACAGTATGAGGCTTAATCATAACTAACCAAATTAGCAACAAACACTTTTGTTTATACAATTAAGTAGAAAAATGGAATTGATTCCAATTAAAGTTAAATGTGAAATAATTAAAAACAATATGCAGTTTATATGTTCATGTGTTAAGAAGGGAATTAGAAAGTCAAACACACCAAACATCATTATCAAACTAAACCAATTAATACTGGTAAGTCAAACACACCAAACATTATTATCAAACTAAACCAATTAATACTGGTAAGTCAAACACACCAAACATTATTATCAAACTAAACCAATTAATACTGGTAAGTCAAACACACCAAACATCATTATCAAACTAAACCAATTAATACTGGTAAGTCAAACACACCAAACATTATTATCAAACTAAACCAGTTCACAATGGTCGAATATTACATTAAATGGTCTTCAACACACTTCAACATGCCACATAAAACTATGTATAAACAGCATTCACAAACTGTTTTGTCTCAGACACTTAAAACATAAGGTTTTTAAAAAAACACATGCGCAGCAATGTCTAAGAGCAATGCAAACAAATGAAGGCATGACAGCCCATTCAACACTGCTGCTTACCTCCTTAGTGCTTTTCTTAATGGCAGAAAACACTTTCCATTGAAGACTCGGGCCAGCACTGGCCACTTGCCCATTTATGTCAAAGTCTCTACCTAAAGGATTTCCAGGTATCACACTGGTCACTGCACTTTTAAGTCGATTTAACATATCCATTTTGACTGTCTTCTCCTTGGACAGTTCTTCTGGCTTGGTTTGTAACTCAGCAAACTGTTTCTTCTGTTTCTTTCTTTCCTCCTTTGAAAAGATTTTTTTTTAATACATGAAAAAATGAGGGTTTTTTAGAGGGAAAGAACAATTAAAAAAAAAATAAATATAGTACTGAAGCTTTAGTAGCTTCTTTAGTGCCTAAAAATGCAGAGAAAGGTATCTTGAAAACCATTCATAAATTATTGAAAAAAAAAAAAAAAACAACATAGCTTTGGGGGCAAATAGTTTTAGTATTTTATTTTACATCAAGTCCAGGACCAGGAATGTAAAAAAAAAATAAACAGGGTGATGATAAAATATGACATATACGTTTAAAAATACCATAATTAGATGTATAATATTTATGATTGTATGAAAAAGTAATACGAAATTGTACATCACTCCGGAAATTTTTGTTTCTGTTATTGGCTCATTATGCTCTCTTGATTAAGTTATGCACACCACTTTGAGTTTGACACCCCTGATCTAGACATTATACTGGTCACTTGCATCAGGAGTAAATGTTACAGCAAATAGTTTTATTTTGTAACTAAATAAAAAGTAATTGGAGAGAATGAAATAGACACATGATATGCTAATCTATAGTTAATGTTAGTTGTGCATACATTGTTTACATCGATACTGGAGGTGTCAGTTGTCTGGTTATAAATGGATCTGCAGTTCATTGTTTTTTTGCTTGATTACTCACCAGCCATTTGCCAAACTTGGACTTCTTGATTGGATTTTCAATTTTAGTAAGTGAAATATCAGCTTTATTCTCCATTATAGAAAATTAATCATTAATTTTTGTGAATATTTAGAATTATGTCCAAAAGGTATTCATTGAAGGTGGGTTGTGATAATAATAATAACAACTAATCTGATAAGCAGTTCAATTGACAAAAATAACCTCACAACTGAAAGTCCAAACAGACTTCATTCTAACAATAATAATTTGACACAATGAAACAGACTTTTTCTGAGCTGATTTTTACTCTTCATCTAACACATAGCCTTGTACACATTGTGCTAATTTTTGTTTTTTATATGGCTGCCTTGGACACTTTAGCCTGAATAACATTTAGTAAGTGTCACAGCTGTGAAAGTCAATGCATTTAGTGATTAATGTTTTGATACCCCCCCTTCTGATGTTTCCAATTAGCATCCAGGGTTTAACCTAGACCTACTCAAGCAGCTACAGGCCAATACATTTAAACTATAAACTAAAAACCATTGAAAACTCCGTCTCATACACAGGTCTTTGAAAACAGTGAATGATGGTACATTTTTTTCTTCACTGGGTTTGTTTTTATTATTTTTTTTGAAGACATATGCTTTTTATGAAACTGAAATATATATAACGGACTGCGTTCAAGCAGCATGAAGCATATAAATAGTGTAACAAGATTAGTTTAGGCCTGATAAATGACACAACAATTAAATGACGTTTCGGCTAGATGCCCGCCTCAGCAGACAATACAATAATAAACAACAGATAAATAATTAATAGAAAATAAAACTTATTCATAAAACTGCAATGGCCCAACTAATGTCACAATGTAAGTTTAAAGCGTTCAATCATCCTGTGCCTAGAAAATGGTTTGTTTTGTTAACTTCCAACAAGAAATGTAGGCCAATACAAACATACAAGTTAAAGTACATTTGTAAAAGTACCACCAAATTGAAATTAAAGAAATTATTGGAATGCTCTTAAGTGTGTATTGTCTTTTAAGAGAATAACTTCTTTACTTCTGTACTATGTGGTATATACACTAAAGGGAAATGTGTGCAAGACCAAAATGTGATAAAGATCAGATACAGCATATCAAAGAGCACATAGATCAAAGGGAAAAGGGATCTTAAAATTTCAGTTTTTGTTAATGAAATCATATAGAATCAGATAACCATCAATTAACACATGGGAAAGGAAGATTTTGTAATTTTAACACAAACAATGTGAGACATGTGTCAGGATGCGCTGGTATGCAGTCTGGTGCATCCAGCATGACCTCCTATATGACGCATTTAGTTGCAACCATATTATGGAAAGAGTAGAGTCAAATTCAATTTCTTTCTTTTTAGTCTATATGATTTTTTTTTTTAATATTGTTTTTTAATTGAGCAACCAAGAACTGCCCTAGCAGATAGCCTTCAAGAAATATTTTTGTACCAGATACATTTTAAAAAATGATTCTTCATTTTAAAAATGTTGGCGACTCCTGGGCACTGTTTGTGTTAAGGGAAATAAATTAAAACTTAAATGTTACAAGGACATAATTTAACTGTTAACCATACAGCAGATTTCATTAGCTGCTATTTCCATTCATTAAAATTGTATCCATATAAGGCTGTATTTAAAAGATTCACTTTAAAATACAAGTTTTATTTCATTTTAGTATACCACCAGAAATAACCAGCCAAATAATGGCGACAGCAATGCGTGAACTTTCCATCTATTAAAGTTACTTAAAATATACATTCTTGTAACTCACTTTATAAAAATCCAAATTTGTGCTAACTTCTTGGAATTTAATTTTGCTCTCCTATTTATTGAACGCAGCATTACAGCCATACATACATAGTTGGAGAATTATTATTAGCAATGAAATTAAACAGAATGATTCCGGAGTGAGGACCCTTTGTTCCAGTAACATTGAAACTCATTGTATATCATGCCTATTTTTCCCTATGATATTCCCATGCTTGTGACACCTTAACAGTATTTCCATTGCCTCTGAATGAAAACCAAAATTATTGAAGAGGTTCATTCATCAAAAATATTAATGACTTACTTACCCAATAAGAAGTATGTGAGCCCCAGGCTTTTATGAGAAGACATCAGACCACTGAAGAAAAAAAATAATTCAGTCATTTAACCATTTTGTGACAAGCAAAATGACAAAACTGTAAGATAAATAGTTAACAAACTATTACCATTAACAAAGCCTATACAATACACAGCGCACAGGGTCATTTAATTATATTTATTAAGTTAAATCGTTGACATGCATAATGAGATTTACAGTTACAGTCATTGATGTTTTGTAACTCTTAGTAATTAGTAACTTGAACTAGTCATATGATTTCACTGTGTCTATAGATAAATACACCTATAATAAAAAAAATATATGTACATTTTAAATATATTTATATTACAGGTTAATTTATTGATAAGACTGGCCTTATGGCTCTCAGTCTTCTTTTAATTTTAGTTTTTGCGGTATACCAGTATGAGTGTGATTGCAATATGCACTTATTAAATTTATCATAATTAAATCAATTAAGAATAACTCAATGCTATTTATAATTGTTAAATGACCATACTTTGGTGTGTGTGCTATTTTGGCCAATTTTAACCCCTGGCCTCCCACCATCACAATTTATTCACAAATTTATACACACTCATTACACATCATAAAAGATTTGTGGGCCCCCCCCCCTTCCCAGAAGCGTGGCAACCCCCACCCCCCAAACCATGTGACAGCGCCTATCATGTCCATGTGTCTGTAAAATAAATTTAGGTTTTACCATAAAATTATAGAGATTTAATGATTTAACTAGCTGTAACTGTAGCCCAGGTAGGCTTGTAAGTATAGTATTTTATGTGGCCAAGCAATGTAAACTAAGTCTATTTAATTAAGTTGGTAGCTCAGCAACTCTTGTTAATAAGTTGTTACTTAACAGTTTTATAACAGTGAAGAGAATGATTGTCAGAAGACCTAAACAGTACTACAACTTCTGACCCAAAGGTTGTTAACCTTTCTGCAGCGCAGCATCACCTTGTCAACATTTCATTGCATATTTCCTAAAACTCCCAGGTTAAAAAATGCAAATAAACCTGATTTTGGAGGTTTATCTTGCACTTTCTTGTATCTTGAAACTCACACTGCCTACTGCTCTAGGGATGTGGGCACTCCTGGTTACATTAAGAACCTCTGCATACACTAAATAAATCTAAACTAGGGCTTAACCGGGTGCAGTTTTTTATACCGGGTCTGGGTATTTTCAGAAAATACACAGTGGGTCCACAGTGGGTCCAAGTGTTGTAAAAATAATGGCTATTTCAGACTACTGGTGCCATAAGGGATACATTTAGGGTTCAGGTTAGGTTTAGGAGTTTAGGGATACATTTAGGGTTCAGGTTAGGTTTAGTGACAGTGAATTATAAAAGTTCACGATCATGGTAAGTAAAATGGCAGCCATGAGATATGTCATGGCACCAATTGTCTGAATTTACAACTATAATAGACTATAATCTATAGTATACTGTCTACTGTCTATACTATGATTAATGAGTATGATTGAATTGACTATATACCCACTATACAGATTCAGATATATACTATACTATCTATACGACTATCACTATGCTACTAAACTCAAACGAATACCAATAAATATATGACTATCACTATGCTACTAAACTTAAACGAATACCAATAAATAATCGATACGAGTAAGTATACGGCATTTATGATTTTGAGTCTAGTCGTTGGGGTAGTAGTTAACTTCATTAAAATAAACTTTTAGTACTAAAGTCACTAGTACTAGTAGTTGTAGTAGTGCAGTTAGTATGAGTTAGGAGCCTAAGGGACCAATCCATGAATGACGTCAACGTCACCATCCAAAAAAAAGGGGTGGAGGTGACACATTTTTTTGTTGGTGATGTGCAACTGTGAGTGCGACAAGAGTGAGGGTGCGTGTTTTAGTAATAAATTTGATGTCACATTTAAAACGGAACACTATTGGAAAAAATTGCACCTTATAATAACACTAAATTACAGACATTTATAACTTTATTCTTCTATAAAATTGTAATTTTTTTTTTTTAAACTACGATCCCTGAGAGAATAGGTACACAATACAGGTATGCGAGGTTGGAAAAATGGCCTCTGATCACGTTACAGGCCACCATGGGGGAGGAAAATCGGGGTGTAGTGACAATGACGGTTGTGAGAATTTATGTCTCAATGCGGAGACGGGAGTTATAGAATTAGGGATATCATGTGAATTGGGATAGAATTTAAAATGGTTGATGAATGGGGGGGTAGATCTTATGAAATGTTCTAGGGCAGGGATTCTTCACAATTTTGCAGCGCTGTATACCCACTCAATTTCAAAACATTTTGAACAACACCCCCCCCCCCCTATTTTTTTGTAATAAAATTTGTAAAATGATAATCATTAAATAATTTAGTTATCGTCATTTAATTTCTCTAATTAACTTTCTAAAAACAATAAAAATATTACAATACAAGTAATGCACAAGCAAAATTTACCAGAAAAACATTTACTGCTGCTAATCAAATGCATATAAACTGATATTTTTTTTAAATGGAGCTACAACTAGCAATGGCAGCAAATCAATTTTTCACACCTCAGGGGATGCTTTTGCACCTCATGTGGTGTTTTGACCCCAGGTCAAGAACCAGTTTTAGGGAAAAGTTTCTGACACAGGTGCAGTAATTCAATATCTATTAAAGGTGTATTTTTAAGGGTCTTTAAAGGACTGAAGGAGACAGGTATTTTTTTTTTGGGGGGGGGGGGGGGGGTGCAGAGGTTTGTGAAGTTATATTTGAGGAGTGGTCTAACTTTTTGTGATGATTTGTGACAATGGGGGAGGGGGGAAATAGGCAAAATTTGTATGACGTCTTTTATGGTTGGACCCTAAGTACTTAGTATTGGAAGTATATTGTCTAGATGTCTAGCCTCGAGACCAGAATCTAAAAACTAGAAATTTAGTAGAAGTTTAAAAGTGACACTGACTGACAGTGCTCAGGCAGCTCCTGACTCCTGGGGTGTTTATTTTATTGCTGAGTAGTGAGTAGGGCCAGTAGGGGTAGCTCCAGTAGCCTGAGTTAAATTGAGTATTGAATAATTAGTCTATTAGAGTAGTAAGTAGGCAGGTAGGCCTTGCCTGCCTTAATTCAGTAATAATTAAGTTTAGTGTTCCCTGTTACTAGCTTAGACTAAGCGGCTTAGACTTAGACACTAAGTCGTCTAAGTCACTCTCTGTAGGACTGTTTGTAAGACTTGTTTAAAGGTTTGCGGGTAGGGTGTAGGACTGTCTGTAGGTCTATTGTTTGAAAGCCGGCAGGTAGGGTGTAGAACTGTCTGTTGTCAGTTGTAGGCCTATTTTTTATAGACTGGCAGGTGGTAGGGTAGGGTAGGGTGTAGGCGTACTGGCGTAGGGCTGTCTATAGTCGTCTATATAGGGCGATTGTTTAAAGGCTGGAAGATTTTATAGAAAATGAGAACTTAAACGAGTAATATAAATATTAATTGGAGACGGCCTTTGCATTATCAATGTGTACACTAATTTCTAAAGAGTTGTAAAGACATACTACAATGTAATTGTAATGTTAGGCCTGGTACTAACATACTTACTATAACTATAACTTTTTCGTTTTTCTTTGCAACGATTGCCATGTTTTTCATGTTTTTTTCCCCTCCGAACTTTAAAATTGTAAACGTTGAGAGAGAAACAATACATTTTTTTTTACGAATAACATTTTTTAAATTTCATTAAAATTAAATAACTTAGATACACGCTTGATCGTAAATACAAAAAACTTAACCATTTATTGTTAAATAACTATAATAAATTTAATATATTAGACATGAAATATTATTTTCATATATCCAGTGGCGTGGTGGACTAGGAGAAGGGTTACTAAGTTAAGTCCGTATGTATCACACGGGCAGGCCAAGCCCAAGCTCTGTGCGGAGTGTGCCCCTTCCACGAAAAAGCAAGGACGTCATTTTGGGTAGGGCAGGGTTTGAAATCCCCCTCCCTTGTATTTCAGGTTTTATTTAAATCGATATGTACTGTCGCGCCTCCAGTAATAAACAAATCAACAAGCGGCCAAGTTTTGATTTTTGCCACCCCCCCCCTCCCAAAACCCCTTGTAAAAAAACTCAAATGACCTTTCTGGAAACAAAACTCAACAATTCTAACCCTTGGTGCATATATAATGTATGGCATCCTTCCGTCTTCACGACACGATGGAGTAGCTATATTGTAGTCCAACACTTCGACGAATGGCTCACTAGGCCAATCCTGGAGTGACAATCTCGACTGCATTTCGCGCAGGAGAATGATGATTCCTGGTTAATTTTGGCCTTCCGTGCTGTTCTTTTTGTTGCAAGGGCTTCGTTATATATTAATATATATATATAATATATATATATATATATGGCCACCCGGGGTGGACCACTTACTACGCACGCAGCCCCCTACCAACATGCTTTAGATAGGTTTTGTACAAAGAGTTATTGTCACCCGGCGTGGGCCAAGATTTTTGCTACCCCTTGCATTGCCACGAAAAAAAAACCCTGTATTTGTCATTAGGCTGATTAGGCTTAGGAAGAAAATCCCGCCACCCTGGTGGACCACACCTCCTTCCCTACGCAACTGGCTCTAACCACCTGTCCTGGTAAAAGAAAAAAGGGACATACTATTAACAGACACAACGACATAACACGAAAATAACGACGCATGGAGATCATTCTGGATCTGATCTTGAGAAACAAAGCCATACTACATATGACTGGCCGGACTGCTGAACTCATATATTATTTTATTATTATTACGAAGTGGCTATTGGTACCCGGGTACCAGAATTGAGAGGTTGGGATTTTTAATAAAAAACAATTTATAATATTATTGTTGGGTTTGTAAGACCAAATGAGGTATCGAATGAAAGATAATTGAATGTAATATATGTTTGTAAACTAAATTCTTCATTTTAACTAAAATAAACTACTACAAATGACATCCGAATAGCATTAGTCAAAATGGACCCAGACACGCAGCGCCGCCATTCGCACCCGGGTACCATTAGACTCAATGCTATTCGGATGTCATTTTGGTGGTTTATTTTAGTGAAACTGAAGAATTAATATTATAAACGTATAGTACATTCAACGTTTAACCATTTATTGTTAAATAACTATAATGTTTCACACAAAATAAGAATAAGATCGTCACAAAATCATGATATCCCCCCCCCCCCACACACACAAAAAAAGAAACAACAACACGCGTGACGTCATTAAGGATTGCCCTTACAAGAGTAACACGGTGTGAGTAGGTTGGGGATGGGGGGGGGGCACGACTGTGACTAAAGGAGAATGTGTTCAAACGTAAATATCTGCCAAGAACTGTGACTGCATTATGGGAGAAAATATTCTCATTTTGCAGTTTTCTGCATCAACCATTGTTCAGTTATATTGATATTATTATTATTATTGGTAGTTTTCTATAGCGTGGTACCCCAGCCTAGGGCTGGGCTCACCACGCTGTACATACAATTTAACAACAATAATCATGAACTTAAAAATTAACTTACATTAATTTTAAAAATTCCGATAAGAACACTGCCAACAGTGAGGCGGTAAACACTATAATATTATGAACATACCGTGGTAAATCAACACGTTTAGTGTGTATGTGAGTTTCTTTCAGGAGAAATAAATTTACAGATGAAAATGAAATATCGTCAGTCTTTTTAAAATCCTTTATATTAACTTCGCTATTATTCGTGTGTTTCTTTCTTTCTTTGAGACGGAGAAATCTTCGAAAGGCTAATTGACCCACTTCCCGTAACCATATCGTACTGAAACTTGGCACATACACTAGTTGCCGATGACAAAACATTATTTCAAATTTTCAGCTCCACCCCAGCCTTATCCCCCTCAAAATAAGTTTTCCAAAGGGATGCTAATTGATCCACTTCCCGTCATTCAATCGAGATGAAACTTGGCAAGTAGATTCGTTGCCTATGACAAAACATTCTCTCTCATTTTTAGCCCCACCCAACTCCTAAAAATCAGTTTAGCCTGTTTTTCAAAAGTGTGAGGGATGATGTTGTTCGCTGTTGTGGCTTTTGCTAGTAGTGTTGCAGAAAATTGAATAAAAAGACTGAATAAAAACTATGTTCCTTATTTTCTTTAAACACGAACATTATTTTTTTTTAAATATTATATATTTAGATCTAGTCACGGTTTAGTCTAGTCTTTGAGGTTTGACATGCACGAAGTTTGAAAAAACCATTCCAATACAAAAAATCAGTTGCTACAATGACATAAATGATACCCAAAAAATGCATAAAGGGTTTATACGAAAAACTGTGTTTTTAGGAGTTGTTTTTTCACTATGGTTACTTTTGGCGCGTGCCTAATTTACTTGGTGTTTGAGAAGCTTTCGTTTTGATCATATATCACTTAACCGTTTACATAGTTACCGGAAGTGGGTCTCTATGGGTGGACCACAGCTACAACTGTGTTAGTCCATGCTCAGAAGAAGTTAACGTTGTAGCTGAAAATTTAGGTCCGTGCATTATTAAATTATAAATTAGACCAGATCTACTGGAATCCAGTGTTTCATAATTATAAGACTTTCAAATGTTATTAAAAAGAATTAAAATATATTTAAAAATGCAGTAATAATGTAAGTGGTGAAATTTTTATGTGTCAATCGAAATCGATGTTTCAGTTTCAGATGATATTCTGAGATATTATTTCGATAATTCATAATCATAATAATAATTGCTAATTAGTCTTAATCTTAATATTAAATTCGATTAGGCTAAGGTTATTGGTAAATTACTTTTTTATATTGTAAACTAATACTAATATTAATAAAATGAATAGGGTTGTCGGGTCTGCTTCCAAAAAATAGCAGTCAAAAAGAAGGGAGGTGGGGGAGTAGTTTTTTAAAAAAAAGCATTTGAATAAAAACAATGTCCATTTAGTCCATTATTTTGTGAAAATTGTGTTAGCATTCATTGTTTTAAAAAATTAGGCTAATGTCTAGTTATGGAGCCATGGCGTCATTTGCGTGTTTTGTTATGTTGCTGATGGTGTTTAGGGTTCAGGTTAGGTTTAGGGATAGATTTAGGGTGAGGGATAGATTTAGGGTTCAGGTTACTTTGGTAAAAAATTCAAAAATTTTGTAAAAATAAACCAATGGCATATTTGAATAGAGCTAATTTTTTACACAAGTTTAACACCAAAATCATATTTTTAGCTGTTGTAGTTTTAAAGTTATGAATTTTGAAAGTACGACTTCGTTTGTCCTTTTTTAACATGGACTGCATCGCCACATTCTATGACCCAATTCAGTTGTTCGCGTCATGAGCTAAATAACTCTCGTTTTAATGTTAATTTTATACAACTTTTATTTTCAGAACTATGCTGTATTAAAAAATAATTTTATACAATTATATATAAATTATTAAATTATAATTTATCTAATTATGCACTATTTATATCAGTAAATTTAATATAATGTATTAATATAAGGCTTTTCTGTTTACCAAATCTACGGAGTCCATTGTACTGGTATATGCTATATAGTCTATATTAGGCAATGCATCCCCTAAAATACTGTTTGGGATCTACTTATTTTGAACTTTCAACTTTGGCACATGACTAATTAATTAAAGCTTTCCCTGACCAATGTTGTGATAGTTTTTGCACACGGCAACCTTTTATGAATGAAAATGAGATCGTAGTCTACGGTATAGCCATTTGCAAGTGACTGAATGGCTGCCCATGCGCATGGCATTTTGCACACGGCAAATTATGATCATTTATAATATGGACGCTACCGTTTTTTTTAACCTCAAATTAAAATATTATTATTTCATTAACATTTAAGCTCATTCTAAAACATAATTTATCAAATATTTTGATGTAAATAGTGGTAATAATTAAGTATTTCCTAAGTATCGGCCATAGTTGCCCCTGGCAACGGATGCACACTACTTGATCAGTGTCACTTCGTGACTTCTTCATTTCATTACTCAGCTACCACATGACCCATATATATTCAGTATGTTTATTCAATGTTATTTATAAAGTTTTTACTGTTATTTCTAGTTGCAACTCTTAATATTTGTGTTGTAATGTTAAAACAAAAACAACATAAGTGACCTGAAACTAATCTGCGTCTTCCGCCATTAAAAAGGGGGCGTGGTCACATCCTAATCGAAATTGGGCGTCGACCTAGTGACAACACAGGTTACGCAGACAAGCATAACTAATGTCAGACATGACCTACTTCAATGAGAATTGGCACAAAGATACTTCAATATCTACTGCTTTTCACGATTTAATATGAAAGACCTTTTCTTTTTATTTCACAAAAAATTTTGAATGGGAAGATGACTTATATATACCAATGATTTTCAAAATAAAGGTCGATTGAAAATACAAAATAGCTGGATGGGAATGTAGGCCAATATGTCTTCTAAAGTGAAAAGGCGGAAGCGGAACTCAATTACATGTCAAAAGAACTCATTTATTAATGGATTGACACTCACATTAAAAAATTAAAAAGTCGGATTTTAATGCGCCGACGCCCATTTCCGATACAAATTTTTAAGTAGTCTCCCTTGCTTTACCGAAGTATCTACGTTAGAGTGAGGGATACATTTAAGAAATTTTTTCATTATTTTTAAACGTTTTATTCTTAATTTTACGGGTGGTGTCAACCAAGATGGCGGCCATGGTAAAAAACGCGGACCCATCGCCATCATCTCTCAAAATTTACCAAAAATTATTCTTTTAGTGGATAATTTTCAGATTAAACTTTTCATACTAAAAAGTATAAAATAAAACAAAATATTTAAAAAACATTTTAAAATATTTATTAGGGAAAGTATGTGCAGAAATTATTTTTAAAAATGATTAGAAAGAAAACATTTAAAAATAAGTTTCTTTATTTAATTGGAATCCTTTGGCTTCATAGAGTGCCTTACTACCCTTCTGCACATAATTTCTTTGTGTAATGAATTTTAAGAAAACTATTATCTACTTTTTAGTGCGTTTAAATTTAAACTTGTCTACAAAAGTCTTTAAAAAAGTTTTTGTAATATTTTTTTATTAAAACATGCGTAACTTAAGAAAAAAATCATTTATTATTTTCCAGAAATTTAATGACGTGTGAACCCTCAGTGGAGCAATCTATGAGCATCATTACCAGAAAGTAAAAATGAAGAAGTGGACATTGCAACTATATCTCATTTATCTGGCACTGGTTCCTTCAAAAAGCATTGAAATTTATTTAAATTCACATCTCCACTGTGACAAAACACTTGAAGTAACTCAAGAGAAAACCTACCTGGTGAGAGCTGATGTGAGCCCTGATACAGAAACAAGCACTTTCCGTGACTGCGAAGTTGTATTTCATGCACAGAATGTGAATGGTCAGCTCTGTATCGTCCAAGAAGGTGAACTGAGCATGATCAAAGACAGCAATGTTGAATTTCAAGCAGATGATGGTTTCGGGGATACTGCTGAAAATATTTTTACCCTTAAGTATTACCCAAGCTTATGGAACAACAGGGAGTACTGCACACAGTCATCTTATGTCACACTGTATCTCAGAAGAAAAAATAAGAACATCAAGGTGAATATCCAGAATATTTGGATAAATTTCCATATTATTGACATACAAAGTAGAGATCGCAGGCTGTACATGGATGATGAGCACTACTGCTCTTATACTTACCACCTTCATAATAGCTGGGTGAGTGTTTACAACAGACAAAAGGAGGCCAAGCATGTCACTGTAGACACATGTGGTTTGCAATTTGAAAAAGAAGTGGGCAGGAACACGAGTATTTGTTTCCTCTACACACCAACCGAGAGTGTACAATACAGCAGGGATTGGAAATTGTCTGTGTCCAAGGAATTTAAACTTGAAGCACAGTATATCATATACCATCTGAAATGGGATGATGCCAAGGCTAAAGAAACTCATGCCTGGTGTGCAAATGGCACAATAGATTCACTTGTTCTTATTTTAGAACGCACCGGAAAGAACTTCTCACAAGAACCGAAACAGATGTTTCAAGTCATAGCCACAGATTACAGTGGGACTGAAGAAAGTCTAATGCAGTCACTTAGACGTGATAATGAAAATGACTGGAGTTATGTTGTTTTAATTATTGTATTAATTCTTGTCGCCGTGCTGGTGATTGCATTTTTTGTGCTTTTCAAGATGAAAAAAAAGTTATTTAAAATATTCTTTGGTGATTACACTCGTGCACATAACCCTGCAGAAAAAGAATCCAAAAAATCAGAGTTTAATCTCTGAACTGTCACATTTATTTTTAACAGCATTATTATGAGCTATAAAATTGAGAAATCAATTTAATTTTTAAAGTAATGGTTCATCTCCCCCTATTACATTTGACTGGAGTTGAAAGACACATGTGTTCCCCTTTGACAGTTGGCATTCAGCTGTTGAAAAACACCTCAACTTGAGAAACTACCATTAGAGAAATTTTTGGCATACCGGGTATTATATTTCTGTTCCCTTTAATTTCTAACATAAACCAGTGGTGTGACTGCAAGTTACATGATCAAACTCACTTCTTATGGAGCGGACCGTGAGGAAGAAAGGTTATTTGAGAGCACTTTATCATCCATTTACTTGTCGGTTGGATCACATTTGCCGCGACTGCTTGATTTGGTGCTTAGCGTTGTTTTGAAGTAAAAAGGAACATGCTTCTGTTATTGTGTGGTTATTATTTGTTAACAAATTCAGAGTTACGGTACCGCAATGGTGGGAATAGTTTCACAAATTAAAATGGTCAGATCACATGTAATGGTTGTTACCCGGTATATATTAAAATAATATACCGGTAACAACCATTTCGCCTCCCTAAAGTTATAGACTTTAGTATAAAAAAAAACAATCACTTACCGAAATTTTTTTATTATTTTATGAAGTTAATACTTAAATAAGAACCAAAAAAAGGGGGGTAAAGAAAACTCGATCATGTAATTGTTAAAAGAAAGTTTTCAATATTAATGTAAAAATGTTAAATAATACTTTGCTTATCTCTGCTAAAAAATTTGCTAATGTTTCAGTCCAACCGGCTGAAATCCCATCACTGAATATTTATCTGGCAAGAGACTTGCCTAAAGAAGTCCCATCAGCTTGCATGGTGTGTATAAAACTATGTGTCATGTACATTTTTAATTCACAATATTTATTTGCATTTGGTTGATGACCTCTTTGCTTTTTTTTTTTTTCTCCTTAAGTGTTTAACAATGTTCTTATTTTATTCAACTGATAGTTGAAGTCAGAATTTAACTATATCTTAATTTTTATATAGCTTTTATCACTGTTGGTGTATTGCAAGATAAAAGGTATATCTATTATTCAGTCGTCCATCATTGTATTTTATCTAAATATACTTGTCAGTTGTATAATGTATATAAATTTATTCTGATTTTTCTTATGAATTTGATTACGACATGTGCATGGCTTAATTATTAAAAGGATTATGTCTGTATATTTTGAGCAAAGGTAATTAAATTTAAATGTCAAATAAGAGACTTATATACCGGCTACCTAATATATTTAATTTTTTTACATTTATTTTTTATGCAGCATTCCAATATATTTTGAGCATTTTAATTTTCTCACTTTTATTTGGAGAGCAAAGATCAAAATGGTATTTTTTTGTCCACATTGCACTGTGCAGTATTTGCACAATGGCCTTGAGTATGTGTTGGGATCATTTGTCAAATTACAACAATGCAAGCCAAGATTTAAAAAAATTTTTTATCGTTGTGCACCACTAGCCATACATTGGATTATTAAATGTTTTCTTATCTTGCCCTGCAATATTATAAGGACATATGTTTTTCTTTATAAAAAAGTAAAAGGTCCTATGATGGCCACATTCTAACGTACTATGATGGCCACATTCTAACGTACTATGATGGCCACATTCTAACGTACTATGATGGCCACATTCTAACGTACTATGATGGCCACATTGATTTTTTTTTACACACCAATAATAATACATGCATTGTTTTGTTATGATTGTAGGAAATGGTTTTATTCAACGATACAAAGAAAACTGCAAATGATCCTTTTTAAAAAAAAAATAAATTAAGAATATCAAGTTGTGATTCATCCTTAACAATAACTTCTTGTCATTTACAATTAACCCCCACCCCCACCCCCCATGGGGAAATAGACTCATCTAAGCATTTTAATAGCCACTTGAGTTGCTTTGTGTGATTGTCCACAAATATGCTGTGGAAAAGGAATCATCAGGCTTTATAAAGGCATGAAATGTTACCGTAGGCATTTGAACTAACTTGTAAGATAATTGATTTTGTCATTTGATATATGTGGTAATCCATAGATTTTATCATGAAAATAAAAGTATTTGTCAATGGGATGTCAACTGTTTACACTGATTAATTATTCAAATAGATTGATTGGAAGCTGTTTTTTTGTGTCATTTTTATTGGTTTTGTACATATATTATTAATTTTCAGATCAAATTTTGCTTAAAATTGACTAGTTTTTGTTTGTTGGATGGATGTTTTACACATGTAATATGATCAGTGGTTACATTATGTAATGTATTCAGTGGTTAGATTATGTAATGTGTTCAGTGGTTCAATGATTAAAAACCTTAAAGTTTTCACCCCCTCCTACCCCCCCTCCCCCCATCAAATGCAAACACACAATATACATACTGTACTACTAACCTAAATCACAGGCACCTTATTAAGGAACTTGAGAATACTTGAACTATTTCCTAGACCAGGTAGAGTGAATAAATTACAACCTGGCTGAATCCTTCCATTGATTTTTTTGTTTATTTTGTACTTTCTCCAATCCTCATTAAATTTGAATGAGATTTAGAAACATTTATGTAAATACATTGAACCCATAAATGGCAATTCTTTTTCATTGTTCATGTCAAGTTTGATTTTTCTAAATAATTGCTTTAAGTTTTAAGTTTAAGAAAATGCTTAAAATGATAAGTTCAAATATTTTGTTATTTTTAAGTTAATAAATTCTTCCAAAAGAAAGCCGTTTTAAGCATTTATGGTGTATTTTAACTTTTTGTGTCGTTACCCAGCTTTTAATGTTGCGTGTTTATTTTGTTTTCCCCATTGATAATGTTTTTTTTAAGAAAGATAATGGGCAGGGGTAATACCAGTATGTTATCTTTGTGACTTAAAGAAGTCTATCCTGATCAACTTTTTATCATTACAAACGTATGGCTCTGTTAACATTTACTCCATGACAAATAGCAGTATAACTTACAACAGTAGCCAATAGGGGGGAAACAAATCACAGTGGGCCTACTTTTTAGGGTGGGTACCGGTTTTCCTATTTAATTTCCCGCCCACCGACTCTTATGGTAGTCAAAAATCCCTGATTTTCGGGAATTACAGGCCGACATTAACCAAATATAATAAAACATCTTAACAGTCTTCGTTGTAAATAGAACTCTATGGTACATAAAACTAAAAAGGTTTTAAATGTGTTGGATTAAATCATAAGCTTGCTACGCTACAGCTTGAGGCCTCAAAATCTGACGGCTACATAATATAGGGCTTTTTCGTAAATTACGTCGCTCAAAAAATGAAAGCAACCCCCCCCCCCTTTTTTTTTTAAGTGTCACGTCACACCTAAAAAAAATAATTTCATAACTTATCTAAGATTTTATTCTTTAACATTTTTTTCAAATAATGGATTAAGATGTTGCCATTATGGATAAGTTGTTCCCCTAATGGATTAAGATGTTCCCAAATTTTGAAGTGTTTGTTCGTTTTTATGAATTAAAATGTTAGAAGGCCTCTGGAATTTGTCCAGCTTAGGGCCTCAGCAAGTCCGGCCCTGGGTGTGATATATCCACCCTCTGCCTGTCATTCCTTCTTTTACTTTTATGGAAGCTTTAAAAAAAAAATGTTATTAAAAAATGCTGCCATCGGGAGGATTGACTTCAATGGACTACGATGAGTCACTTCCTTGTTTTGTCACGTGATATGAACAAGCCATTGGTAAGCTGTCTGCTACACATAACAACACATAACAACAGATAACAGCTGATCAGCCATTATCATTAATTTTAAAGCAACATTTTTGTCTCCATCAGCGCTTCCCCAATGTTAATTAAAGATTTTACTTTTCAAAATATTCTTGAATACACGCGTTTCTTTAAATGACATTCATAAATGTGACAATAATTATGATTCAGTTATGATTAAAGGAAGAAAGTTGTTTGAAGAAAAATTTGTGAGCACTAGTGTGTTGCAGACAGCCTCCCGGAAGTCTTACTCGTTTTTACACGTATCACGTGACAAAACAATCAATAAATCGTAGTCCATTTGAAATCTACTTGACTTGTGCTATCCAGCTGGGACAACACAGCCACGTTGTGTGTGTGAACATACGGGAAGATGTGCACAGTCTATACAATTGGCATATTTCATTCATTTCACAGCAGTAATATTCTGGGACAACAGCATCTCATATACTGTATGCATTTATTATATATGTCTCACTAGTCTCTTCAGACACAACAATGAGACGGTGACTTTGTCACGTGAACCGCCAAATTTAAACACACCGATGTGCTGCTGTGTTGTTATTTGAGTTCAAACGTTTGACAGTTTGTTAATTAGCCAATCATGGTCCCTTTTGTTTCCAAAAAAATTTTAGCGTCTTAATAAGTTTTTCATTCCTATTGGGCGAATTTTAAAAAAAAAAAAAGGAAATGAGTGAAACAAAGTATGGGAAAATCTGGACAAAAATGAACGCACCAAAATGTTTCAGCTTCACATTGGTTTTCGAAGCAGTGTTGTCTAAATGATAGAGGACAAGTCAACAATAACAGTCTTACCGGTAAAATTATTCCTCACCCAGCTCTTTTCTTTTTTTTCCTCTTTAATCTGAAATGTAAATAAATGTCCAATCTCGTAGGCTAAATGCCACCCCATCCCCAAAAAATCTTCACCCCCCCCCCTTTTTCCGGGAAACACTGATGGAAAGTACCGGGTAATCCAAGTCTAAATGTTAAAGGAATTCTTATTTACTTATTTAGGTTATATTATAATAAAATTGCAATACGCCTCCGACTGGCTTGCGGGTATTCCAAAAAAGTTAAAAATATCCATCGATCACTGACGACTGTCTGACTGTTACTGTTACGGGAGAGAAGTGGGTCGAGTTTGTCACGGGCGTATGAAACTAGAATTACCCTGGATGTTACAAGATCGATCATATACATCATTCATTGGCTGGTTTCAACATGGTAATGTTTTCTCTGGACATACGATAAACCTAGTGACTTAGGTTAAAATTCTGTGTGGAGTGTGGGTTCGATAGTGCATATTTTAATCACCGTCTTATGTCAGGGGGAAAAGTGTACCAGTTAAAGGAAACATGATTATGGTAAACAACATGGTAGGCTATATATGGCATTCGCTGCGCTGGGCATTGCGCACGCATAGCATTGAAGTCGTAGAGCGTACTATAATTTCTATGAATACGTCTTGCGTTGCTACTACAGTATGGTGTCGTTAGGACCTCTATGGTCTAGAGGACTAGACCAAACCAAACATGATAATGTATCATAGAGTTTCGATGGTAGACTTTACTGGTGATAACTTGTGTGTCTGCGTGTGATTATATGATTTCACAGTGGCGGCACCAGGGTTAGGGTCGCCCCAATGCTTTCTTTATTCGTTTGTTGGTTGGTTTCCATATTTATTTCTTTATATTGTTTGATTCTTTTATTCACTCAGTTTTTTTTTGTCACTTTTAGAGGCCCACAAGTTGTAACTATTTATATTGTAAACCAATTAGTTAGCCAGGCTATCATTTACATGACACATTAACGTTGTCAAGATATCCTGTTGCCTCGATGCGCGTGATATTTACCAGACCAAGGGTTCTCCTTTCTTGACACGTGAAGCAGGCAGCTGGCTTGTTTTTTTTTTTAAAATAAAATACAATTCCCGTAGAAAATGGTGTCAGAGACGAGTACCTACATGTCAGAGACGAGTACATGCATGTATTTATTAATCGTTTAGCCATATACACCGATACTTTTATGTTTTAGCCATATACAACGATATTTTTATGTTTTAGCCATATAAAAATATACATTTATGTTTTAGCCATATAAAAAGATACATTTATGTTTTAGCCATATAAAGATATACATTTATGTTTTAGCCATATAAAGAGATACATTTATGTTTTAGGCAAATACAGAGATACATGTATGCAATTATGTCCACAATAACTGTTTAATCAAACAATAAACAGCTGATGTATAGTAGCCTATAGGTGCGTCCTAATGTTTATACCAGTCTATAAAGAAGAAAACAATACGCCGGTAGGACTTGGCCGATTTAGAGAAGATAGGGGAAACATATTTCGCCATTGTTAACAGTTCAGTGACACGAACAAATGTGAATCCGTCTCTTTAATACAATTATGTAAATAAAAACAACCCAAGTCTAAGACTTGAACCTGCTTTAGATTAGTTTATCCGCATGTTATCTCGGGCATGTGAGGGTCACACAAGAAGAATTGGCCAAGGAATTGACATGAATTGTAATTAACATTATCAGTATAGAGAGGGTGGGGCGAACAGCATCGATTTAGGTTTGACACGGTACACACACTTGAAATACAGCCACAAAGCCCGGCCCTTTGCTACATGACCTCAGGCCTCAGTGTGGCAACAGAGTCTAGCGTGTAGGGGACGGATAATTTGCTGTCAAGTTCAACATCTGTGACCTAGTGTGCCAGTGTTGTGTGGCAAATTAAGGCCGCCTAGTAGCACATGGTTACACAGTAAACTCGGTGCTTATGTCATGCATAAATGATGAACTATCAATTCCCGTTGTCATGCGACATTTAAAAAAAAAAAAAAAAAAAGCAATCGGAAAAAAAACAAACAACAAAAAAATGACTTCATCACCCATGTCTTTAGAGTTTCACCTTGCAGCTGATCATTCTCTTCCAATATACAGTTGGCCAAACAGAATTTATGAGAAAGGACTCAAACTGAGACGAAGGAAACTCTGGAAGTGTGGATCATGGGCGGCTCTATAATTTTTTGAGGGGCGGGTTCTGTTAAAAAAAATATGAAGCCTTTCGAGGTTATATTTATGTACAACTAGCTAAAAAGTTTTACTTAATATTACTTTTCAAGGCATCTCTATCAATGCTATTAAACACGTTAAAAATGAATAAATTAGAAATGGTGTAGTGTAGGCCGGCAATATATTACTTCATCGTCATTTATTTAATTGGAAATATGAGTAATAAATCAGCTATTATGCCCATTATTACGATAGAGCAACACCTGGCTACTCCCTGGGAAGATGATAGCAATCAATGACCAGACCAAGAATTACAATTATTTTTGAGGCAATTATTTGTGGTTGTCTGAAGCCATTCTTCAGAAAGTTGCCATCGCATCAATAAAAGTTGGTGAATCAGCGATCCCGTTGTCCTCCACTGTCCGAGATCTTGGCTTATATGTTGACAGTAAACTCAGAATGATTCCACATATCAGTTCTGTGGTCAGGGCATGCGTCTGTCATCTGTCATCTGCGCGCCCTGGGTCAGCTGCGTCCTCAGCTCAATAGGAGAACAGCCAGCCAGTGCTGTAGCGGTAACTCTGATCCAGTCAAGATTAGATTCAGAATTAGATTAGACCCCAGAAGGTACAAAATACTGCAGCACGCATTGTATCACGGATAAAGAAATCTGACCACATCACCCCAGTTCCATTGGGTTCCTGTGAGTGAGCGCATCAACCACAAGATTCTGTCCCTGGCGTACAGCTGCATAGAAGGCGCTGCACCGGAATATCTTAAAAAACTGATTCATAAACATGTATCCTTGGAGAACCTGCGGTCCTCAACTCAGTCCTTACTGAAAATTCCGAGTGTGGATGAACATAGAAAAAAGTCGTACGGAGTGCGCTCTTTTGAAGCGATAGCGCCAAAGTTATGGAATAGTTTACCTCCATCTTTGAGGAGTATTGAAAAAGGATAAAAGATCATTTAAGAATCATTTAAAGACTTTTTTGTTTTGTTTAAATAGATTTAAGAAAACCAGAGCGCAGTGAGCATGCTAAAGTGGCATGGATACCAGCGCTATATAAATATCCAATCAATCAAAATATGAAATGAATGTGAAGCCTTACAGACGTTTATGTTAAGACGTGTGATTGCGCCATCATGTCTACATCCGCCAGTGGCCTGATTACACACACACACACAAATACAACAATGTTGACAAACATCAGTTGTATCTTGTATGGCAGGGAGTGTTTAATAATTGTGAAAACCTAACCTCAGCCTAAATCCTCAGCAGCAACTCATTAGGTTTTGAAACTGAAAAAAAAAACAAAAACAAAACCACACAGAATATCACACTTAAAATAACTAGTTAAATACCCTTTATTTTGGCCAGCAAACAATTATTTCAGCATAGCAAGAACCACGGTGACATGGAACACGGCTACGGTTATCAGTAGTTATGTCATCGATTCCTTGACTAGTCTGATCCCCGCCCCCTGCCCCCCCCCCCCCACTGTTTGTCCAAATGACTCACTGTGGTGTGTTTTTCTTTCTTCATTGTTCTGGCAGTGGCTCCCACCTCTCCCGTGTCTCATTGAGTCAAGTTTAAAGCATGAAGTGGAGTTGTAAGGATTGATTATTGTTCCAAAACGAGGTAGGCAAGGGCGGGTGAGGGTTTTTTTTGTGTGTTGTTTTTAATGGAAAAAAAATTCATTCGCCAGCTTTATAAAGATTGTTTCGTTTCATTATAACGATCATTTTCACATTTCTTCTATATTCGTCAAGGAAAATATGAACGCGCGATCCAATCGTTATAGTTTTAAAAATAAAATCTGCTAATAAGTCTACGTTATTTGATTTATTTATGATAAATTTATGATTTTAATTTTTTTTTTTTAGTTGTATGTAGTACTAAACTGATGCAATGAATCCAAGAAGTTGTAGATTTTAATCGGTGCTCGGAACTGAGTCCGATTTGTAATTTTTATCACAATTTCTAGCCAGCCGTCAGGGAAAGAGGGCCGTTTTGATCGTACTATGTTGCTTTTTTGGGTGTGTTGACCAGCGAAATATCTAATAACTTCATTCATTCCAGGTGCACCCAAACTGTAACAGGGGCACCTTAACTATAACAGGGGCACCCGAACTGTAATAGGGGCACCCAAACTGTATCAGGGGTGCCCAAAGTTTAAAGTGGGCCCTCGAAATGTGCGGGCGCACCAGAGCTTTAACGGGGCACCCGAAAAGTATCAGGGGAACCCAAACTGTAATATAGGCACCCGATCTGTTATATAGGAGCCACGATTGTAACAGGGGTGCTCAAACAGCCACATAAGCCCACGGAAAGTCTATGTCAAAGGACGTTCAAACACTGCAGACTTCTGGGACATATTTTTAATCTATAAATTTAACCTCTCGCTTTTTAACATTCTCTCTCTCTTTCTCTTCCCCCCCTCTCTCTCTCTCTCTCCCCACTTCCCTCATTCTTCCCCTCTCTCCCCCCCCTCTCTCCCCTCTATTTCTCTCAAAAATCTTTCTCTCTCTTACTATCTCACCCTGTGTTTTACTCACATGCATCCACACATACACTATGTCCATTCGAGGTATCCTAAATTAAAACATATGCCTTCATATCATCATCATCATCACGATCCATCAGCCTCCAGGCATTTCAAAGGGCGTTGGTGTAGCCTGGTTTGTTGGTCGATAATTAAGCCCTTAAGACATCGAATGAGGGGCAGTGAGAGAAGTGACGTGTTTCTGCGATGTCTGCAGATGGGGCACACATGCATGTTTTTAATCTGGTTGCGATCGGTTAAGGTGAGAATGAAGTTGTAAGTGCCCTTTGCAGGAGAAATGTTTATGATCTGTTCGTAACTTTGGAGGTATTTATTTGATCTTTGTGATCTGCGCTTGTGTGTAAACACACATTTTTCAGTCGAGCTCACAGCCACACGCCTCCACATAAAGAGATCAATATTTCGTACTATGCCTTCATACATCGACACATGTTTCATAAGGGGGCGCCCATTAATTTCGTGAACAATTTTTAAGCAATTTTTTACCCCCACCCCCCAGTCAACAACTGTCAAACTTTCAGTGACCTCCCACTTAAGTAATTATGTCAACATTTTTATAACGAAGAAAAAAGACAGAATTATTTTATATTTATAAAATAATTCTGTCTTTTTTCTTCTATATTTATTTAAAAATATATATACATTTTACATTGTGCTGATCTATTTTGATAACACAAAATTGTAGGAATAACATTTTATTGCATATTTAGTTAATCCTTACGTTAAAATGTTTTTACTCTTAAATTTTATAATGCAGAATCAATGAAAAGGTTGTAAAAAAACTAAATATCATTGTTTGTGGAAGTATAAGTATGATTATTGTCAGTATTATAGCTGACAATTGTAGCATATTTTCTAGCTGTTATCATCTTCCCATGGAGTAGCAAGGTGTTGCTCTATCATGAAAATGGGCATAGTAGCTGATTGATAATTTTCATCTTGCGAGACTGAAAAGACATCATCCTCATCTAACCATCAGCACTTAAAACAGGAGCATTGTCACTGTGAGCAATAACTGCCATAAGCTCTCTCTGTCTCCTGGCAGCTACTTGCATCAGTCGAATCCTTTTTTTGTTGAGGAGGAGGTGGTAACTTCTCATGCAATGTCGGTGCTGTTGACTTTGCTATTTCGACATGATTTGTGATGCACAAAGAAAATTTTTCAGATTAGGCAAATCCGTTCAAGCAGCGATGTTGTTATTGTTACTCACTTCACTTTCCCCTAATTCTCAAAATATCGGTATTCCTACTCCATCACTATCATTTATCTTGACTGCACATGACACTTGAACCTAGTCCTTGTTCCATACATGCAACAAACAGGTCTACTGGCGAAGAAAGGCCAACTTTTGACTTCTCTTGCACTAACAAAGTGTGCTAACATTCTGACCAGCCACCTGCAGTGCACAGACAGACACACATTAAATAAATCTTATATTGTTAAAAGCCTAAAAATTATATATCTATTTTAATTTACACTCAATAGATTTGTTAAAATAATGTAATAGCCAGTCAATATTTAAGATTAAAATTTTATAGAGAAAACATGATTGTTGACGTCAACTAATCTACCCCCCCCCCCCACACACACACCCTTGTCAACAGCTGTCAAACATTCCAAATCCCCTCCCACCCTATTTTGTTGGCACAATTAATGGACGACCCCTATGGCTCTTTTCTTCATACACTGCTAATTTCTTCATACACCGCTAATTTCTTCACACACCGCTAATTTCTTCATACACAGTCCAACCCAAAAACAAGCGTATGGCGTATTAACATGATTATAAGCCGCGACAACGAGTTTTCAAGTTTACTTCATACAAATTATGCAGTTGCATCCATTCTTAATCAGCCCTTCGGCTAACTTTTGAAATCACACACTCAACACTCGTAACTATTATTATTGGATTGGATTTCTTACTCTTCTTGGGGGTTTTACCGCCGACATCATTGTTTAAAAGAGCAGGACTCACTAGATGTGTTCATTTCTCAAGTGGTGATTGTCGGCCATATGGCTGAGAATATAATCCGGAGATTACACAGTCATCTCATGACTTGGCTCTGGTACGTTGACTTGCTGTATGTTGGACTTGTTTAGACCCTTGCCTGAGTCAGCTCGATCCTCCCCCCTCTCTATCTCTTTTCTCTCTCTCTCTCTCTCTCTCTCTCGGACCCACTCCTTCTGGATATGACTAAGTTTATAGGACACCTTAACCCGTCACATACAGACCCAACCCAGTGCCGGCCCTAGAAAGATTTGTGCTATAGTTTCATATATTTTTATCAGTCTAATATTTAACTAGTTTTCAGTTTCTAAAAAAACCAACAAAACAACAACACTATTATTATATTGAATACATTACAAAATAATCATTGCGCTTTTTGCTTCTGCAAATTACTTAGAAGAGGATGGGAGGGGGGGGGGGGATTGCATCCAATACCAAGTTTCTTTGCCAGTGCTTTGCGCGGCTTTGGCTGTAGCAATGACAGCTTATTTAAAACATTCACCAGCATACAAATATTGGTATGCTAAAATTAAACTATAGAGGGTAAAGAAACTCCCCCTCTGACTTAAAAAAAATCAAATCTCCTGCTGACATTTTAAGACATATCTGTGCGTAAGGTTAGGGTACAGTCTTTATTTTAAACTAATAATATTATGGATAGAGGGGGAAATCATATATGCATAGCGTTCAAAAACAATTATTATTATTTTTGTTGTTGCTGGACTTTGCCGCCCCAGAAAAAACAACGCCACAGGCAGCCGTCGATATTGCCGACACTGGAAAGGTCACAGTTTATTGGGCACGTAAACCCGATACATACCAACCAACCCCTGCTGGACAGGACACAATTTATAGGACACCTTAACCCGACACAGACTGAGCAACGACAACAGCACATGACACAACCTACCAGGGCTCGAGTCACGGACATGACACAACCTATCAGGGCTCGAGTCACGGACATGACACAACCTATCCGGGCTCGAGTCACGGACGTGACACAACCTATCAGGTCTTGAGTCACTGACGTGACACAACCTATCAGGGCTCGAGTCACGGACATGACACAACCTATCAGGGCTCGAGTCACGCTTGAGTCACGGACATGGCACAACCTATCAGGGCTCGAGTCACGGACATGACACAACCTATCCGGGCTCGAGTCACGGACGTGACACAACCTATCAGGTCTTGAGTCACTGACGTGACACAACCTATCAGGGCTCGAGTCACGGACATGACACAGCCTATCAGGGCTCGAGTCACGCTTGGGTCACGGACATGGCACAACCTATCAGGGCTCGAGTCACGCTTGGGTCACGGACATGGCACAACCTATCAGGGCTCGAGTCACGCAGGAACCCACGAGAACGACGTCACTGAATTTATGTACATATTTTTGTGTGTTTAGAAATATATAAATATTTATAGCCGGGGTGAAGGGGGTGGTGGTGGTTGTGAGGGACTTCCCACACTTTTTCCCCCCCGGGACAGAAACACTTGTATTCCACTTAGCAATAAATAAAACAACAACAAAATCAAGGATTCAAACAATCACCATCGCCATAATAACTTTGATATGGACGGATGTTTGCTTGCATCTCCCGAGGAAATAAAAGCCAAAAATGGAATAAGTATGTTTGAGACTGCTGGTCTGCCATTTCAAAAAAAAAAAAAAAAAAAAAAAAAAAAAAAAAAAAAATTCGGCTTAGAGACTTTTGTGTCTCATCTGTTTCCGCCAGAGGGTGATGCGTTTTTTGTGTTTTTGTTTTGTGTGTGTGTGTGTGTGGGGGGGGGGGGGGGGGGATTTTATGAGTGCCACTCTGTTTTTTTTCTCCAGATAGGTTCTTTGAAATCCACTTTTATACTGGTAAGATCTGATTTTTTATTTAGGAAACTCACCAACGAGTTTAGGCTAAGTGGAAAGATAAAAAAAAAAAAAAGAAGAAGAAATCTTTGCAGAGAAGAGACAAGAGGTTGAATATGTTTTCCGTTGTAAAGTTTCCTGTGTCACGTGATGCGTGGGTGAGTGTGAGTGCATCTGTGACTGTCAGTGTGTCTGTGTGTGAGTCTGTAGCGGTATGTGTGTGGATCAGTGTGGGGTCTCTGTGTGTAATGAAAGGATCTGGGGACGGGGGGGGGGGGGTAATTCCGACGCTTAAAATACCCACCATCAAGAATTAAGACAAAGTGAATCTTTGCTTCATTTGAATCATGAGAGCTGACGGTCTGTGTCGTAACTCAGTCAGGTGACTATTGTGCACAGTCAGGTGACTATTGTGCACAGTCAGGTGACTATTGTGCACAGTCAGGTGACTATTGTGCACTCAAATAACAACCGCTAACAACAATGTAAGTTTAACTAAATACAAATGTTCTTTAATGTAGGTTTTATGTTAAAGTGTAAAAGTAGTATACATTAATAAATGTGAGAGTAGTATACATAAACCAATGTAAAAGTGATATACATAAACCAATGTAAAAGTGGTATACTTAAATCAACGTAAA
The DNA here is from genome assembly GCA_964017045.1 of Omphiscola glabra. Lineage (NCBI taxonomy): Eukaryota > Metazoa > Mollusca > Gastropoda > Lymnaeidae > Omphiscola > Omphiscola glabra. The sequence continues at coordinate 15,709,620 of OZ024802.1, forward strand.
AGTGGTATACATAAACCAATGTAAAAGTGGTATACTTAAATCAACGTAAAAGTGGTATACATAAACCAATGTAAAAGTGGTATAAATAAATCAATGTAAAAGTACTATACATAAACCAATGTAAAAGTAGTATACATAAATCAATGTAAAAGTGATATACATAAACCACTGTAAAAGTGGTATACATAAACCAATGTAAAAGTGGTATACTTAAATCAACGTAAAAGTGGTATACATAAACCAATGTAAAAGTGGTATACTTAAATCAACGTAAAAGTGGTATACATAAATCAATGTAAAAGTTGTATACAATAATAAATGTGAGAGTAGTATACTTAAATCAATGTAAGAGTAGTATATATAGATCCCATTTATAAATTAAATTAAGAAGAAAAACACTGAAACACTAAACGATTATTTCTCTTTATGAACGTTGTCACGAGCCCCTTATGCTAAGTGACGCTTGATCTATGTTCTACAACACCTCTGACACCATCTTGTTTTGATGTGTCCAAGGAAACACAATAACTATACAATAAACAAAGTCTTCAATTTAAAGTAAAATGACTAAAGCTAATTTATTCTTTAAATGTGCTAAGTAGACTAATGTTCGATATACAATGAGAAAATACACTGTAAAGTAATATGATGATTTTCATACATATATAATTACTAAAATGACATTATAATAGTGATTCTCAATATCAAGCACTCTGAATCATACTCTGAAACGCTACCATACGACGAAGTGGAGTCTTGCAATACTGTCGCCCCTCTACAGCGTGAATCTGTTCTATGGTCGTAATTGTTAGCGTCTCTCGTTGTCTCTCTGCACTGGTATCTTCGCATACACCCCGCCACGAGTTTGTGATGATTAGTGATGATTAGTCAGCGACGTTAAAAGGTGGCTATTCCTGAAATATATGAATAAATCACCTACACCAAGTGGTCTATGCTAAGCCCTATCTGACTACTTACCGTAGACTTCCGTAGACATAACGTAACTATCAGTCACACGAACTACCATAAAGCTCCTCCATACATACACCTTACATACACTTACCTCTCTATGTTGATACTGTTCTATGTTGATACTGTGGCAAGGCTGGTACTATGTAAGTCTATGTGTCTGAGCTCTGACGAGAGAAGTCTCATGTGTGGGCCGTAGTGCTCAGTGAAACTACCGAATTAGATGTCCTTACTTATACCCCTCGTTCCTACCCAAACTTCTTTGTTGGTCCAAGAATGCTCTCTATCACACATTCCTGACCCCTATCATTTCCAGTCGATTAGGAATTTCCGTCGTTAACCCAAAGTATCTATGTCCCAAAAATACAGCAAGTTAAGTCCATCCTATAAGTCACCTTAACAATGGAGATCTGTCCTGTCCCCCGACCCTTTCCGTCGTGACCCATACGTTACCCTAACATTGGAGCTCTCTCCTGTCCCGCCCCAGTAAGTCAACCAGTGGACACCCCCGCCCCAGTAACAGTCACCGTGTGAACCACCGCCCCAGTAACAGTCACCGTGTGACAAACGTAATAAAAACTATTGTTAATATAATATGCCACTAATCAGAAAAGTAAAAAAATGAAAAAGTCCAACACTATTATCATGGAGAAAATAATGAGACGAATAAAATATATATTTTTCGATCAAACTGGATTTTTACATAGTTTTGGGGATATTTTTTGCACATTCGTGAACAAATCTGGACTAGCAATAATGTGATTGAATAAAGTGACGATTATGATGATTGAATACTTTTATAGCGCTTGTGTCCATGCAGAAGCGTAGCGATAGTGTTTGGCGCCTGGGGACAAGATTAGCGCCCGGGGACGAGATTCATTTTAAAGAGACCATCTCAAACCCATTATTTTCATCAATAAAATAATATTAAAGCACGTTTTGGCGCCCCTAGCTAGCTGGCGCCCGTGGACATCTGTCCCCCCTGCCCCCCCCCCTTCGCTACGCCTCTGTGTCCATGCTATTTTAGTCGGTCTTCTAAGAAAAAGTTTAATCTCCGTGTTGTTGTTTCTCCATTTAAAGTGTACATCAGATACTTAGCACAATTGAATGTTAACACTTTGGAAATACATTTCTAGAAATTGATTATTAAAAAACAACAACCCTTTATTGATCTATCTTTACAACATCTCATTTGATTAGTTAATAAACACTTTATTGATCTATATTTACATCTCATTTAAATAGATAAAAAAACACAGCACTTTGTTGATCTATATTTACAACATCTCATTTGATTAGGTAAAAAAACACAGCACTTTATTGATCTATATCTACATCTCATTTTCTGTAACGTAGTTCGCCGTTGAGAGTTTTACGGTGTTTGACAAATAAACAATAACAAATTGGATTCCGCTTGGCGTGTTTTTAATTACCTTTTCAAAAAATATTTCTACATGAAATTTTTTACCCGACGTCAAACATTCGAATTTGATTGTAGTACATAATTAAAAAAATAAATAAAATAACAAAATAAATTATGAAAACAAAACGCAGGTTCTTTACGGTTTCCTGTATTTGAGGTTTCCGAAGAAAACAGCGGAGCGAGGAGCCCCTGAAGACATCTGCCAAATGTGGTGCTCCTTATTCTACCAAATGTGGTGCTCCTTATTCTACCAAATGTGGTGCTCCGTATTCTATCGAATATGGTGTTCCTTATTCTACCAAATGTGGTGTTCCTTATTCTACCGAATGTGGTGCTCCTTATTCTACCAAATGTGGTGCTCCTTATTCTACCAAATGTGCTCCTTATTCTACAAAATGTGGTGTTCGTTATTCCAGAAAATAGGCTGTTCCTTATAGCTTACAAGCTGCTCGTAATTTTCAAAAGAATTTAGTCTCTAAGGGCACAATACATTAGCAAAAGTGCCAATCATCACAATGGTTCTCTTTTCTTATTGTGGCAAATTAACTTGTACGTCTAACTAACGAAATAAATTAAGGGGTAAAAATCCTTTATTTAAATAGTTTGCCTTTAGTGTTCGATAAAGACCAGTAGTTACAAATAATGTCTTCTATATTTAGCCAGTCATTGTGGGTCAACATGAATGGGCACCGCAATTCAGCTTTCTATATTCTACATTGTTTTTCTGTAAGAGGTCGATGAACATAATAAGTGAACATTAATCATGTTTTCTATATTCCACAGAGTAAGAGTTGAATTTTAACCACCAAAAAAACAAAACAAAACAAAAAAAACCAAAACAAATCCAAGGAAGATGATCAAGGCTAGTAAACAGCGTATCCTGGGTTATCTTCTCTTGATTTACTGTCTTTGCCCACCACCGATCAGATCCCACGACATGAAGATGATCAACATTCCATACGGAACCAGCTGTAACACTACGGACTTTCTGGTTGACCCGGATAGTGTCTTTAGCATCGATACACTTGCTTACTTATCAGACGGCGACGGTGAGTTCGTGGACTGCGAGATCTTATTCACGTCATCACGAGAGGATGGCAGATTGTGCATCATACAGGACGGTCCGGTCAACGAAATCAGAGACTCCAACGTCGAAATGATCGTCAAAGAAGACACAATGACTGTCTTCGAACTGAAGTACTACCCGAGTAGCTGGCAGGTCAGAGAGTACTGCACAAAATCGCCTTCTCTGAGTGTGGCTCTCAAGAAGATCAACAAAAACGTCCATGTTGACGTAAGCAAATTGGCAATAACTTTAAAGATAACCGATTTGGAGAGTAGGTACCGTACTCTCTACTTCAACGACATCTCATGCGATAATTCATATCCTCTGCGCAACAGCTGGGTTAGTGTGTACAATCGATCTCCACATTCCCAAAAGACGTTAGAGTACTGCGGCCTGGAGGTGAAGAAAGAAGCCAGTAACAACGGGAGTATTTGCCTGGTGTACAAACCACTTCTGCACTCGCAGCGACAAGACACCGAATGGGCGTTTTATGTTTCAACAAAACACTTTGACCTCGATCCGGCTTTCTTTATCTACCAACTAGCCTGGAACAGTTCTCAAGCGAGGAAGCTGCACGCCTGGTGTGCCGACCCCGAAATCAGTTCAGTAACGCTCATATTCCACAGGTTAAACACGACAAACGAACAGCAGGACATGTTTGTGTTCACGCTGACCGATCACCAAGGATCAAACGACACCCTCTTGGAGTTGTGGAACAACAACCCTTCTACAGACAACGGCCCCGGGGGGACAGGCGCATCAAGTTCACAACTGGGCGTTCCGTTAACCCTCGGCCTTGTCATTTTGATTGTGATCATCGGCCTTATAGTGATGGCGTCTTTTGTTTTTTTTATGGATCATTATTGTAAAAAAGTAACAAAAGTTACGAATGTGAAAATCGACCATCTAGATTCCATCAAAGTTTTGGACAGCAAACCCAGTCCTCTCAGTTCCTTAAAAGCGTATCCCGCAACCTATCGTCCGAGTGACGGGAATGAAGAACAGACTTGCTTAAAGGACAGAGATGCCAGAAAGCAAAAGATTAATGACGATTTGCTAAAATTCCTCCAAGGAAATCAATATCACAATATGAGTCTATTAAAGCAAAAGTCGAAGCCATCAGAAAATTTGTGAGTGACTTTGGATTGACGAGAGACAATGATTTGATGAGAGACAGTGACTTGATGAGAGTCAGTGCCTTGATGAGAGACAATGAATTGATGTGGAACAGTGACTTGATGAGAGACAGTGACTTGATGAGAGAGACAGTGACTTGATGAGAGAGACAGTGACTTGATGAGAGACAGTGACTTGATGAGAGAGACAGTGACTTGATGAGAGAGACAGTGACTTGATGAGAGACAGTGACTTGATGAGAGAGACAGTGACTTGATGAGAGAGACAGTGACTTGATGAGAGACAGTGACTTGATGAGAGAGACAGTGACTTGATGAGAGAGACAGTGACTTGATGAGAGACAGTGACTTAATGAGAGAGACAGTGACTTGATGAGAGAGACAGTGACTTGATGAGAGACAGTGACTTGATGAGAGAGACAGTGACTTGATGAGAGAGACAGTGACTTGATGAGAGACAGTGACTTGATGAGAGGCAGTGACTTGATGAGAGACAGTGACTTGATGAGAGGCAGTGACTTGATGAGAGACAGTGACTTGATGAGAGACAGTGACTTGATGAGAGAGACAGTGACTTGATGAGAGAGACAGTGACTTGATGAGAGACAGTGACTTGATGAGAGGCAGTGACTTGATGAGAGACAGTGAATTGATGAGAGACAGTGACTTGATGAGAGAGACAGTGACTTGATGAGAGAGACAGTGATTTGATGAGAGACAGTGACTTGATGAGAGACAGTGACTTGATGAGAAGAGGACTTGATGGGAAACTGGGACTTCAAGGTGATAGCAATGAGAAACAGGGATTGTTAGAGATGAAAGACGGTAATTCGTTAAAACTAGGTATTTGATGGGAGACATATAATGGATGTGCTTGCTATGAGGGTGATAAATGTTTCTCAAGTGTTGTCTATTTTCTCACTGTTTAAATAAAGTTACTTGCAATCTGGTATGTGATGATATAGAGATGAACTGGTGTGCGGTGATATAGAGATGAAAGAATGGCCATCTGGTTCAAACTAAAGAAACCATTTTATTTATAATTTTCAATGCATTTATTTTAAAACTTCCTGTTATGCATACATTAAATTATTAAAAATGTATTAAAACTTTTGTTTATTAACCATGCGATTATGATTAATTAATTGTCCGAAATAATGATCTAAAATTCTAATGTTAATTTTAAAGAAGTAACTCTATTTGGACGGTCGTTCAAAAACTAAATATATCAAGAATATTTTCTTCCATTTTAAAACCTTTCTTTAAGTTTTTTAATATCTTGTTTTAATTATTTTTTGTTGTAAAGGGCGTCATCTTTTAGATCAGTTCTGCAAAACTCAAAATGTAAGGCGGGCCGTAATACTTTATGAAAGACTTGTGCGGATCGAAAGATAAGAGGACAGGGAGGAAAGCTATTAAGAAAAAAATAATAATAAAGAATATTTTGTTACTTCGTGGGCCGCAAAGTCGTTGCTGGCGGGCCGCATGCAACCCGCGGTCCGTATGTTGTGCAGGCCTGTTTTAGATAAAGACGTTTTTTCATTGCTCCCGTGCCATACTTTTTAAAGAGAGACGGTAGTGGAGAGATATTTTATTCCCACCTAATTGATCTTTTATTGTTTGTTACGAATGTTATTTTTAGTGACAACATATACGCTTATGCTACCACAACTTTTTTTTTGTTTTGTTTCCTTATTTTGTAAAATGTTAAAAATTTATGACTGCTTATAATTTTTTGAAAATTTTTTTAGAAATAATTTTTTAGTGTCTCTACTAATAAAATTGTGTTTCCTGATTTCTAGACTAAAAGTTTTAAAAGAATTAAAGAGTAATTAATATCAGATTATTGAGAACATTTCTTTTGGCTTATTTTTTCCCAACTTAATTTAGTAAATTGAGTGTTCGTGTAAAAATGCGCTTCTGTGATCAATACATATAATTAGTGTTGATTCAATTCATTGTAGTCATGGGCTCTATCATTTGTCCCTTAGTGTAACGACGAGTGGCCATTGTGAATGCCAATGAGTCACCACACCCCAAACATGTATTGCAATCCAGTAAGCTAGTCGGTAATTGAAATTCTAGCCTCAGTGAAACCAGTTTTCAAAAGTTTCATTTATAATGTCGGATAAAACCAGAGCTGTCCACGATGTGAAGATCCTTGATTTTTGATAAAGTTTGAAACTTGATAAAGTCTACTCTCAAGCTGAGTGGTTCTCAACCTTTCTACTGCCGCGACCCTTTAATATAGTTCCTCATGTTGTAGCGACCACCAGCCCCACAATTATTTTCGTTGCTGCTTCATAACTGTAGAGAATATGTGTTTTCTGATGGTCTTAGGCGACCCCTGGGAAAGGGTCGTTCGACCCCTAATGGTTGTTTTTTTCAGTGATAGGGCGTTTCGATATATTTCTTAAAGTCAATAACAATAAAAAAAAACCTTTAGTTCGATTTACGGTATGTTAAAAAAAATCAGTACCGAAAGTAAGGCATCTTGATTGAACGGGCGTGTGCGTTTGTGGACGGGTGCATAGCTCCTGCTGCTTTGTGTTTCTAATAGTGAAGAGGAGGTTGTGTTGGGCAGTTTTGCTTGTTCAAGAATGCATTTTATAACATATCTGAATTTAGTTTGGCATCATTCTACATCTAAATGGAGAACAACTGAAGAGATCCTAGTTTTAAAATGTAGGTGTCACATAACCTTAGAACCATCGTGTGCACTCAGCAACCCTTACGGCCTTACGATGCTGTATGCCTCGGATATTTTAGGGGTTTAAAAATGTGATGAGGATATTTTCTCAATTATCATATTGCAATGCAGGTTGCATAAAAATGATTCGGGGGGGGGGGGGGGGGGGGGGAATCTGCTGGTGTTATGCAAAAAAAAAAATTATATTGCTAAAAAAATAGTAATATGGCTTTTAATTTTTTACATTATTTTGTAGCTTCTTGCGTATTAAATGAATTTTCAGCAAAGAAAATAATTAAAAAGGATTCCATCACTATAAAGCACTGCAAACATGATTTTATATGCTGAACGCAAATAAAGAAAAAAAACCCACCTACTTATAACCTTTTGACTACCTTTTAAAGATTTTTTTAACCTCCGTTAATAAGGAAAAATGGTTAAAAAAGTAGTACATGAAAAGAAAACACAAATGCTTTCGATATAATAATTGATAAAATGTGCACTTTTTGTATGAGCCGGCTAAATTTTTTATTTAAAAAAATATTAATATTATCTCATTTTCCAAAGCTTCTATTTTCTATAACTCAACACACATTCAAACATGAAATTAAATCGATTAAATTTTATTTATTTTTTAAAGACTTATGCCATCATACAATTTGTAATTAGCAGCTATCCCTACTTTAAAAGTAATGCTTTTATGATGAAATATAATTGGAATTCAGATTGTGCATGATTAAGACTTAGCAAGAACTATTAATATATTAGACCTTTTTATTAATGTAAAGGTAGTTTAAATATAGTGTTATTAAAATCTTTAAAAAAACGATATATTATGCGAATTACAGGAAGTAACTCATCGTCTTATAATCTGGAGCGGCTAGTGCGATTGTTTATTAATCGAATACTGTAAGACTTTATCAAGCTTTGCTTTATATACGGATCGACAAATATATCTAACGTAGCGATATTTCATAGATTCAAATAATTATAATAGTAATCGGTTAAAAGCACCAGATCAGGGCTATAACACATTGGGATATTTCCCAAGTTCTTGGGAATTCACGACCCCATTGGGATCCGGGGAATAATTTTGAAAGTCAAGTTAAATCTCGGGAAATATTAACAGAGGGAAGATTATTTTTTGTTTTACAAATTTCGAAAAACGCAAAAAAAAAACCCAGACTATGTGATAAAAATTAAAGTGAAAATAAACCAATATTAATTCTTAAAGTAACAAGGAAAAAATTAACTGTTTTAATTCATTTCTGGTTTTAATTTTTAAAACCACTCAGAAATAAATAAGAAATATTATAAAATTTACGCTAATATTTTGAATAATTAAAGAAATTCAATTTCCTCTTTTTTTTTTTACGTTGAAGATTTACAAATTACATACATCCAGGTGTTGAATGCTTATCAAATTGACCTTGTACACCATATGTATAGAACAGTCTCAACAATAAATAAACTGATAATAAATCTTGACATCTCAAAGGAAATCAATATAGACTATTAATATTATAGAATTTGTATGTGTGGTTGGGGGGGGGGCGCGGTAGGCTCGGAAACTTTATTTATTGGCTATTACTACTATTAGACATTATTAACCATTCGAAAAACAGTACAAGCCAAGAGTGAACGATAGTGTTCAATCAAGAACCCATTGTAAAATTTGATGAATTTCAATTACTTCTACAATGTGTTAAAACTATGATGCGATGCATCTGAAAAAAATCCAGCCTAATTTTCACCTTTGGGAAAAAACATTTTGTGGATTGACACATAGGTAATTAAGACATCAAAATTATACATTGTAGAATTATAACTGAAAATTATAATGTACATTTACAAGAAAAAATAAAAATACGTATTGTTTTAAAATAATATAAATCCATTTTTAAATTACTTTGCAAACTCCATAACACCAACAGACTTACAATAAGAAAAAAACACATTTTTTGATGAAGAGTCTTTTGCTCTTGTAAAAGGAATTCTGTGTTGATTAGCCTTGTGACTTGTTTTCAAGTGACTTCTATTACACATGTTTTGTAGATGATATTTTTACCAGAAAATTTGGAGGTAATATTTAGTAGCCTAACTCCAGTGGGTATTGACATTTTGGATTTTAAATTAATATAATTTAAAAAAAAACAAACAAATTGTTTGTTTATATTATGTGATAAACGTTTTTAAAAAATGTCTTTTTAAATAAATTACAGCCAATCACTTTACCATGTGTCTCAGGGGCATTAATTCAAGTTATTGTAGCATTAATTACGTAAAAAAAACTTTAAAAAAAAACCAAACTCTTATATATTTTATGATCTTGGGAAATCTTGTGAAATTGTTTGACCAAATCTTGGGATATATTTAAAAGGTGAATGGCAGCACTGCACCAGATACTCTTCTTTAAAAACTTAAAAAAAAAGACAATGTGTTTGTTTTTCATTTAAAAAACATAATTGTTATTTTGCTATCCCCATTATGGCTTTCCCTGGGGGCGCAGTACACCCCCCCCCCCCTGGAGAGATGGCTAAAAGAAACCCTGATGCCGAGAGAGATTTAATGACATGCCACCCAAGTAACACAACACACAGTTGATACAGGTATGCCTTCTATTTATCTGTTATAACAAAATTTGTTGTTGTTTATTGTGGCAATGAAAGATGAAGTCTGGTGGATTAGTAACCGTTGCGAAAGTTGAGAATCAAACGCGTTTTTTCTCGAGTTGTGCTGAATTCACCCCTACGAATTCGATGATAATAAAAACAATGTAACCTATAACTATATAAATAAATAATGTAAATTGTTATAGTTATTTAAGTTATACTTATATTATTGTACCGATGAAGGCATTAAGGGAAACGTTTAATTTTTGTATGCCGTCTTCAAATAATTGAAACGTACATTCTCACTGTTTTAATTACAAAAATAGTTTGTGTTTTATTAATCGGCCGTCAGGATGCTTGCGGTTTTGTTAACTTTGAATGAGATGGTTTGCTACACAAGGCAAGCAGTTTTGTTAACTTTGAATCAGATGGTTTGCCACAATGCAAGCGGCTAAAAAAGCCTTAAAGTTTAGGAATTGTCATGTCTTAGCTTTGAAAGTTGACATATTTTGTGCAGAACGGCGTGATTGACTCGTTCATAACAGCAGGAGGAGATACTTCGAGACCGCAGACTCACAATGGCAATGAATTCAATGCATCCGTGTCTCCATCTCACAATCTAAAAAAAAATATTTCTTTTTTTTTTTAACAAGACTACAAAGATATTGACATTATAAATTAGACTTATTGTGAACATCCGTCTAAATGCAATATAAAATATAAGTTTATTGAACAACCTCACGGAGAGTGCAGACTTCTCTATGTTAAAATTATCATAGCATTACAACCTCAACAGTTGCTTCAACTTTCTAATTTCATTTACTGCCACTTATTAATTCAACCACATCTGGACATGGCGGAACAATTGAAAACAAAATTTCAGATATGGACTAGGCCTCAGAAAATGACATTTATTAACCAGAAAAATCAAATAAAAATATGGTGAAATGCTCATCCCATTAATTAAACTAATGACTTTCGACAATAAAAGACACACACAACTATATACTAATTGGCATGTAAATAACATAAATACATATATTAATTGGAATGGAAATAAGATATATACATATACTAATTGGCATGAGAATAAGACACTGACATATGATAATTGGCACAAATATAACACACATTTATGTAATAGTTGATAAGGAAATAACACATATTCATATATCATTTGGCATGGAAATAACACATATACATATACTTATTGGCATGGAAATAACAAATAAAAATATACATCTGACATGGAAATAACACATACACTAATTGGCATGGAAAAAAAACATATAACAAATAAACATATACTAACTGGCATGGAAATAACACATACAGATTTACTAATTGACATGGAAATAACACACACATACTAATTGGCATGAAAAAAAACATGAATACAAAACGCATAGAAATAAACATAAAAATACTGATTGACATGGAAATAAAACACATTCTAATACTAAGTAGCATGGGAATAAAACACAAACATATTCTAATTTGCAAAGGAATATTACACAGTACATATACTAATTGGCATAGACATGTAAAACAAACATATACTAATATGCATGGAAATAAAACACATACATAAACTAATTGGTACGGAAATAACACAAATACATATACTATTTGGCATGGAAATAAGCACATACATATACTAATTGGCATGAAAATAAAACACATACATATACTAATTGGCATGAAAATAAAACACATACATATACTAATTGGCATGGAAATAACACACAAAAATATACTTATTGCATTTAAATAACACACATTCAAATACTAATTGGCATGGGACTAAGACAGATGCATATAGTAAATTGCATAGAAACAACAGTCATATAGTATTTGGCATGGAAATAAAATACATATATATACATATTTGCATGAGAATGACACACAGACACATTCTAAATGGCATGAGAATAACTCACATTCATATAATATTTGGCATAGAAATAATATTCATACATATACTTATTGGAATGTAAATAACAAAAATGTATATACATATTGGCATGGGAGTAAAACACATTCATATTCTAAATGGCATGGGGACTTTATTGTTATCTGGTGTGGATGTGGTGGGGTGGGTTGGTTGGTGAGGGCATTTACAAGAGATGATCCTTGACACCCCAGAAAATAATAAAGTCCCCGTCGTATGTCTGGAACTAATTCTAGTGATGCAACCTTCGAAACGTGATTGCATTTGACAAAGTTGCAGTTAGTTTACCCTTTTAAAGCGTTCTTTAAACACGAGGACTGTAAGTCATTTTTAATGAGGACCAGGACAACCCCTCTCATTCACTATCACATACGTATATTTCTCTCCATCTTTCATCAGAGGCTGCTTCCCGAAGGCATTACGTCCAGCTACCCTGTCGGACTGGCCACACTCGGCATCGGCGTCATCATGAACATCGCCGTTGTGGCCACCCCTGTATGGTTTCAGCGTCAGATGCCAACCATCCACTTAAAACAATAATTCTTGGAATGTGGAGGCCTTGCACCCAAGACGTGTGTGGTGATATATCCGACGTAAACAAAGGAGGTAAGACGTCATGATTTCTTGACAACTAGAAGTCAACGGCTAGTTTTTTTATGGTCATATTTAATGGTAAGAGATGTGTTATATAGGTATCCGTTTATCCGAACTAACTGTTAACAAGGTTGGTTAGGATAACCTATTGTTTCTGATCAGTTAGCATGGATGTAACGTTTCAGTCAAAGACTCTTTTTTGCACGGAATATACTCTTACATTAGACTCGTACGGTAATTTGTTGTACAGTGTATTATGGTAATTTGTTGAACAAAGTATAATGTTAATTACACATCTACTTTCAGTTGTTTGTTTTAAAATGCTTTTATTTAGCTGCCAAGTCTCTTAACATTAATGTGTTACATTGACAGATAATTGTGCATTCAATCGGGTGTAAGATTAATAGCTTCAATGTCAGAAATTTGAGGGAATCTTCTTTTTAAATAAGAGATTTTCACTAAAGTCTTGGCAATTAATTGTATTCTTTGTGTAAGTGTCATCTGTGATTGAAACAATTTGTAAAAACACATGACAACTGTCCTGACCGTTTGATTAGCAAAGTGTCGACATCATAAACAATATTTACAAAATCTTCTTAATTTCTTTAATATGAATTTCTAAGAACTTTTATTTCTTTTATCAAATGTAGACATACTTTTGTTCAAGTTACTGGTTTTGTTAGCTTTGAATGAAATGGTTTGCTACATGGCAAGCGGTTAGGTAAACTTGAAATGAGATAATTTGGTACATGGCAAGCGGTTTTCATAACTTTGAATGAAATGGTTTGCTACAATGGCAAGCGGCCAATAAAAGCTTTAAAGTTTAGGAACTGTCATGTCTTAGATTTGAAAGTTTACATATTGTATGAAGAATCTAACTGCGTGGTTGACTTGTTCATAACAGCAGAAGGAGATACTTTTTTAACAAGACTGCAAAGATATTGATATTATAATTGAGACTTAAAAATACCAGTTTAATGAACAACCTCGTGGAGAGTGCAGACTACTCTATGCTAAAATTATCTTAACATTACAACCTCAACAGTTGACTCAACTTTCTCATTTCATTTACTGCCACTTATTAATTCAAACACATCTGGACATGGCGGACAAATGAAACCAAAATTTCAGATTTGGACTAGGCCTCAGAAAATGACGTTTATTAAACAGAAAAATCAAATTGAAATATTGGTGAAATGCTCATTCCATTAATTAAACTAATAACTTTCGACATTAATAAGACACACACATCTCTATACTAATTGGCATGTAAATAACATAAATACATATATTAATTGAAATGGAATGTAATAATTGATAAGGAAATAACACATATTCATGTATCATTTGGCATGGAAATAACAAATAAAAATATACATCTGACATGGAAATAACACATATAATAATTGACATGTAAAAAACACATATACATATACTAATTGGCAAGAAAATAACAAATAAACATATACTAACTTGCATGGAAATAACACATACAGATTTACTAATTGACATGGAAATAACACATATACTAATTGGCATGAAAAAAACATGAATACAAAACGGCATAGAAATAATACACATAAATATACTAATTGACATGAGAATTAAACACATTCTAATAGTAAGTAGCATGTGAATAAAACACAAACATATTCTAATTTGCAAAGGAATATTACACAGTACATATACTAATTGGCATAGACATGTAAAACAAACATATACTAATATGCAAGGAAATAAAACACATGCATAAACTAATTGGTACGGAAATAACACAAATAAATATACTAATTTGCATGGTATTAAAGGAAATACATATACTAATTGGCATGAAAATAAAACACATACATTTACTAATTGGCATGAAAATAAAACACATACATATACTAATTGGCATGGAAATAACACACAAAAATATACTTATTGGCATTCAAATAACACACATTAAAATACTAATTGCCATGGGACTAAGACAGATGCATATAGTAAATGGCATAGAAACAACAGTCATATAGTATTTGGCATGGAGATAAAATACATACATATACATATTTGCATGAGAATAACACACAGACATATTCTAAATGGCATGAGAATAACACACAGACATATTCTAAATGGCATGAGAATAACTCACATTCATATAATATAGGGCATGGAAATAATACTCATACATATACTTATTGGAATGTAAATATAAAAATGTATATACATATTGGAATGGAAATAAAACATGTTCATATAATAGTTGGCATGGGAGTAACACACATTCATATAGTAAATTGCATAGAAATAACACAGTAATATAGTAATTAGCATGGAAATAAAACACATACAATTACTTATTCGCATGAGAATAACAAACATATGTATACTAATTAGCATGGGAATAACACAAATGCATGTACTATTTGGAGTGGAAATAACACAAACATATATACTAAGTAGCATGGAAATAAAACACACAAATACAAAATAGCCTGAAAATAAAACACATATATTAATTACATTAAAACAACACACATATAAAAATAGAATGGTAATAACACCTGGATATACTATTAGCATGGACTTAACACAATGATATATCAATTAGAATAAAAATAACACATATATAACAATTATAATGGAAATAGCACACATTAATATCAGTTAGGGTGGAAAAGACACATATATCTATATCAATAAGAATGGAAAAGACATACAAATATACCAATTAGAATTAAATAACACACATATATACTAAACAACATGGAAATACCACCACATAGATCAATCATCATGAAGATAACAAATACATATACCAAACATAATGGAGAAAATAGATACATATACAACATATAAAAAAACAGACATAAATATCAAATATCATGGGAATAACATACACATATATATCAATTAGGTTGAAAATAACACACACATTTACCAATATCATGGAAATAAATCAAACAAAGAACAATTAGCATTGAAATAACACACACGTAGAAACAAATATCATGGAAATAACATATACAAATTAGAATGAAAGTAACACACATTCATAATAAAAAGACTGGAAGTAACACACATATATAATAAGAATGTGATTTAGTGTCACATGTATCAATTAGGTTGTAAAGTAAACACACTAAACATAAAAAGGACATGCCTGTGCCAGACCCTAATCCCTAGTTCCCAGTCACCAGCTTCCGGTCGCCAGTGCCCAGTCACCAGCTTCCAGTCGCCACTTCCCAGGAAGGAAATAATACATACATATACTAATTAGCATGCAAATACACACATAAAGAAATTAAAATGGAAATTACATACACATATAGGCCTTCAAATTAGCATGAACATAAAAACATATTTCAATTAGCATGGAAATAGCACACACAATTATACAAATAAGAATGTAAGTAAGACACATCTATTAATTAGCATGGAAATAACAATGAGCATGGGAATAGCATTCATATACCATTTATCATGGAATAACACACAATTATATGCCATAAACATAGATATAATAAACATACATATATATGCCAATTAACATGGGAAAACATGCATATGCCAAACAGCATGGAATAACACACAATAATATGCCAATAAACATAAACTGAAAAAGAAATCCCCAAACATACAAAGGACATGCCTCTGCTAGCCCCAAATCCAGTCACCAGATTCCGGTCGCCAGTGCCCAGTCACCAGCTTCCAGTCGCCAGTTCCCAGCATAGAAATAACACATACATATACCAATTAGCATGCAAATACACACATAAATTAAGATGGAAATAACATACACATATGCAAATAAGAATGAACATAGAAAACATATATCAATTAGCATGGAAATAGTACACACAAATATACAAATAAGAATGGAAGTAACACACATATATTAATTAGCATGGAAATAGTACACACAAATATACAAATAAGAATGGAAGTAACACACATATATTAATTATCATGGAAAAAACAATGAGCATGGGAATAACATTCATATAGCATTTATCATGGAATAACACACAATTATAAACCAAACAACAAACACATAATACACATACATATGGCAATAAACATAGATATAATAAACATACTAATGACAATAAACATAGATATAATAAACATACATATTCAATAAACAGATATAATAAACATACATATACCAATAAACATAGATATAATAAACATACATATACCAATAAACAGATATAATAAACATACATATGCCAGTATACATAAATATAACAAACATACACATGCCAATAAACATAATTATTATAAACATACATATGCCAATTAAATGGGCATAACACTCAATTATATGCCAATAAACATAGATATAATAAACATACATATACCAATTAGCATGGAATAACACACAATTATATGCCAATAAACATAAACTAAAATAGAAATCCCCAAACATACAAAGGACATGCCTCTGCTAGCCCCAAATCGCTAGTTCCCAGTCACCAGATTCCGGTCGCCAGTGCCCAGTCACCAGCTTCCAGTCGCCAGTTCCCAGCATAGAAATAACACATACATATACCAATTAGCATGCAAATACACACATAAACAAAGTAAAATCGAAATAACATACACACATACAAATTAGAATGATCATAAAAAACATATAAATTAGCATGGAAATAGCATACACAAATATACCAATAAGAATGTTAGTAACACACATATATTAATTAACATTGAAATAATAATAAGCGTGGGAATAACATTCATATACCATTTATCATGGAATAACACTCAATTATATGCCAAAAACATAGATATAATAAACATACAAAAGTAAATAAACATAAATTTAAAGATACATATGACAATAAACATAGTTATAATAAACTTATATATGTTAATAAACATAGGTATAATAAACATATATGCCAATTAACATGGGAATAACATTCATATACAATTTAGCATGGAATAAAACACACTTATATGCCAACATACATAAGCCAATAATGATAGTTATAATATACATACATATGCCATTAAACATAAATATAATAAACATGTACATGCCAATTAGTATGGAATAACACACAAACATATTTCAATAAACATAGCTATCATAAATATGCATATTACATTTATCTATATTAGCATGGGAATAACATTCATCGTCTGATACAAGTGGCAAAGTATTCTTCCAGTGAAATCAGCCGCTCCCAGTGCTATCGTCCTCTCCTAGTGCCATTGTCCGCTCCCAGTTCCATCTTCCACTTCAAATGCCATCATACGCCCCCAGTTCCATCATCCGCTTCCAGTTCCTTTGTCCGCTCCCAAGGCCATCGTCTGCTCCCACTACCATCGTACGCTCAAAGTTTCATCGTCCGGTCCAAGTTCCATCGTCCGCTCACAGTGCCGTCATCCGCTCCAAATGCCATCGTCCGCTCCAAATGCCATCGTCCGCTCCCAGTGCCGTTGTCCACACCCTGTGATGCCCGGTGCCGTTAATTCTTCGTGGTGCCTCTCCTATTAGCATGGAATAAGACATACATAAACCAATTAGAATGGCAATAACACATATCAATTGGCATGTGAATACCACAGATACATATACCAATTAGCTTTATAGGAAAAACCCACAAACACGTACAAAGTAGCAATAAGACACAAACATAAACCAATTAACATGTATAAAGTAAACATATATACACCTACATTCGTGCCGCCTCTCAGTCCTGGTGCCATCGTCCGCTCCCAGTACCAGCGTCCAAACACTGTGATGTCCGTTGCCGCTCCTATTAGCATGGAAATAACACATACAAAAACCAATTAGCATGGCAATAACACTTATCAATTTGCATGTGAATACCACAGATGCATATACCAATTAGCAATAAATTAATACATATACATATACTTGTAAGATTTGAAAAATCCCACACACATGTACCAATAAGCAAAGAATAAGACACAAACAAACCAATTAACATGCATAAAATAAACATATTTACACCTACGCCCATGCCGCTTCTCAGTCCTGGTGCCGTCGTCCGCTCCCAGTGCCGTCGTCAGCTCCCAGTGCTATCGTCACCTCAAATGGCTGTCTTACTGCTCAAAGTGCTGTCTTCCGCTTCAAGTGCCGACTTCTGCTCCCAGGCGTGGAGCAGGTGTTGGTGGTGGTGGAGATGGTGGTGGAGGTGGTAGTGGGGGTGCTGGTGGTGGTAGTGGTGGGGGTGGTGGTGAAGGGTGTGGAGGGTATGGTGGTGGATGTGGGGGTGAAGGATGTGGAGGGGATGGTGGTGGATGTGGGGATGGTGGTGGAGGTCATGATAGGGGGGTGGTGGAGATAGTGGTGGTGGCGGAGGTGGTGGCGATGGGGAAGTGAGGGTGAGGTGAGGGTGGAGGTTTTGGTGGAGGTGGTGGTGGGGCAGTGATGGTGGTTGTGGATGTGATGGTGAGGTGGTGGTGGAGATAGTTGTGGAGGTAGTGTTGGAGGTGTTGGTGGGAAGTGATGTCGGTTGTGGAGGTGTTGGTGAAGGTGGTTGTGGAGGTGATGGAGGGGAAGTGAGGGTGGATGGGGAGGTGATTGTGAGGTTGGGGAGGTGGTGGTGGTAGAGGTGAGGGTTGTGGTGGAGGAGGAGGTGATGGTGACGGAGGTGTGAGTGGAGGTGATGGTGACGGAGGTGTTGGTGGAGGTGATGGTGACGGAGGTGTTGGTGGAGTTGATGGTGGGAAATGATGATTGTTGTGGAGGTGATGGTGATGTGGGGGTGGAGTTGTTGGTGGGGAAGTGATTGTGGTTGTGTAGGTGATTGTGATGTGGGGATTGGGGTAGAGGTCATGGTGAGGTGGGGTGGAGATGGTGGTGGTGGTTGAGGTGATGTGGGGTTGAATGTGGTGGTAGAGATTGTGGTGCTGTAGGTGGAGGTGATGGTGTTGTGGGTTTGTATGTGGTTGTGGTGGTTGTGGTGGTGGATTAGGTTGTGGTGGAGGTGTTGGTGGAGTTTGTGGTGGAATTGTTGGTGGGGAAGTGATGCAAGTTGTTGAAGTGGTGATGGAGGTGTTAGTGGGAAAGTGATGCAGGATTGAGGTGGTGGTGTAAGTGGGGGAGGTGTTGGTGCTGGTAATCGTGGTAGTAAAAGAGGTGGCGGTAGTAAAAGATGTGGTGGTAAAAGAAGTGGTTGTGGTAGCAGAAGAGTTTGTGGTAATAGAAGAGATAGTAGTAGATGAAGTAAAAACAAAGGACACCCTAACCTAAAAAAGGACACCCCAAACCTAACAAAGGGCAGTCTGGTCACCAGCTACCGGTCGCCAGCTCCGGATCACCGGCTACCGTTTGCCAGCTCCCGGGCACCACCCCCCACATAAAAATGACAACTCTAACCAACTAATGGACACTCCAAACCTAACAAAGGACAGCCCGTTCACCAGCTCCCGATCGCTAGTTCCGGATCACTAGCTCCCGTTTGCCAGCTCTCGGACGCCACTCCGAAAATAAAAGGACACCCCCAACCTAACAAAGGGCACTCCAAACCTAACAAAGGATAGCCCGGTCACTAGCTCCCGATTGCTAGCTCTGGGTCACCAGCTCCCGATCACCAGCTCCCGGGCGCCACCCCCAACCTAAAAAGGACATCCCAAACCTAACAAATTATAGCCCGGTCACCAGCTCCCGATTGCTAGCTCTGGGTCGCTAGCTCCCGTTTGCCAGCTCCCGGGCGCCACCCCCAGCAGAAAAAAGTGACACCGTGAACCTAAAAGAGGAATCCCTAAACGAAAAAAGACACCAGTCACCACCCAATCTAAAAGGACACCCCAACCTTACAAGGATGCCCCCAACCTTACAAGGATGCCCCCAACCTAACAAAGGATACCCCAAACTAAAAAATATACCCCAACCTAACAAATAGGTGGTGGAGGTGTTGGTAAATGTTGAGTTGTTGCAGGTGTTGGTGGTTGTGGATGTGCTGTTAGTGGATGTGGTGGATGGGGAAGTAGTGGGGTGGATGCTTTGGTGGAGGTGATGGTGGGGTGGATGTGGTGGTGAAGTGGAGTTTGTTGTGGTTGTGTCTGTGGGGAAGTGATGGTGGTTGTGGAGGTGATGTTGAAGTGGGTGTGTTTGTGGATGTGGTGGTGGAGTTGATGGTTGTGGTGAAGGTGGTGGTGGAGGAAGTGAAGGTGATGTGGGGTTTGAGGTGGTGGTGGTGATTGGGTGTGGTGGAGTTGGTGGTGGTTGTTGAGGTGGGGAAGTGATGGTGGTTGTGGAGGTGTTGGTGAGGTGGTGTTGGAGGTTTTGGTGGAGGTGTTGGTGGAGTTGGCGGAGATGTAGGGGAAATCAGGGTGGTTGTGGAGGTGATGGTGAGGTGGTGGTGGAGTATGTGGTAGTGGAGGTGGGGTTGTGGTGGACGTGGTGATGGAGGTTGTTGACGTAGTGGTGGGGAAGTGTTTGGGGTTGTGGAGGTGATTGTGATGTGGAGTGGAGTTGGTGGTGGAAGTGGAGGTGTTTGTGGGGAAGTGATGGTGGTTGTGGAGGTGATTGTGAGATGGAGGTGGCGGAGGTGATGGTCGGGGAGGTAGCGGAAGTGGGGGTGATGGTGGAGGTGGTGGTGGGGTTGGTGTTGGATGTGGTGGTGGAGGTAGTGGTGGAGGTTGTGGTGGATGTGGTGGTGGAGGTCGTGGTGGAGGTGGTACGGGTTGTGGTTGTAGAGGATGTGGTGTTGGGGATGGTGGTGGTGATGGAGGTGGTGGTGGGGTTAGTTGGGTGGTGGTACCTCCGCTGATGTATCAGTCCATGCCGTTCGCTGTCTGTACCACTGTCTCATCTGTGCCCCTTCGCTGTCTGTGCCACTGGTTCATCCGTGCCGCACCTATTAGAATGGAAATAACAACTGATTATATGAATGTCTAATGTTTCATCCAATTATCTACAATAATGGGCAAATAAAAATTGTCCCCAACCTACCCCAACAATTTTATTAAATTTTTAAAACAGTCATTACATGGGTGTTTCCTCACTGGATACCATTTTCAAGATTGTAGAAAGTTCCTCCTGTCTACCTTAGCAAATCATTTTTAAATCTTAGGTAATCTGTTTACTAAATAGCTACACTTCCACTCCTGTATAATAGGATTATTGAGGAGTTTGATCTAAGCTTTACATCTACCAGACATGTGTATTATAAAATATGAACTACAATTTGTTTTATACTCATAACAGATTTATAAAATATATTTATTTAGTATGAATTTGTATTTTGAAATACTTCACACACACATATTACTTTGTTTATTTTAATGCCCATGATTTCCTTAGTGTTAATCAAATTTGCAATTTGTAGGCTAAACTGCACTAAGCAAAAAGAATAAAGAATTGAAAGAAACTCCAAGCCTCTATTATTATATATTGTACTTATTGTACATTTTTCATCAGATTCTGATTTTGTTCTGGGAGGTATCAAATAAATTAAATATTCAAAGGGTCAATATGCTACTTATTATAGTTCATCTTTTCAGTGCAAACAATTAGATATACATGACCCTATATTTTGGATAATATTGTTCATGCTGATCATGTTGTGTTCATATTCAAATTTGACCAAACTTGACGGCCATTTTGAATATAAATGAGGTCATTTTGAGCGGAAATTATGAAATGACGTCTATTTGGA
Source organism: Omphiscola glabra (assembly GCA_964017045.1). NCBI lineage: Eukaryota > Metazoa > Mollusca > Gastropoda > Lymnaeidae > Omphiscola > Omphiscola glabra. The sequence goes on from OZ024802.1 coordinate 15,731,689, forward strand.
TAATGTTATGACTATTACGGATAATATTTTTAGTAATGGTTATCTTCATTAATTCCTTAAATAACTTCAATTGACTGCTCTGTGCCCAGTTTTTATTTTGGTTAGTTATCCCAAATAATTCAGAAAAATAAAACCATAACTTTCTTTAGAAGCGACCAACAAACATACATTTGGTATCAACGAATTGCATTTTTCAGACCCCATTGAATCAAACTAAATCTAAAAGCTATAACTTCATTTTGAAAATTGTATCAATTACCTACATACATAACAGTGCTCCCACTAAATTTATTAACAATTTATGCTATTATTTTAATAAAGTATGACAAACAGTTTGTCTTATCATTATAATTAATTTGATAATAACCCAAGATGATTGTTTACAAAAAGAATTGACTTACCAGCTGAACACAAACTGCCATGATACCTCGACCCGACAGCTAAGAAATCCATCTTGATATGACAACATGAACACACATCACGTCCACTCCAGGGCTGTAAGATGGGATTAAGGGGGGGGGGGAGGGGGTTTGGCGTACAACTCTTGGCTAACACACTACTCAGGCATGTTAATGTTTATGTTTTCATTGCACACAATACAACGACATTGGCCTTGGGGTGGGGGGCGTTGGGGGGGGGGGGGAGAAGCTCAGTGGAAGGACACATTTCCTTTGATTGAAATAAATGTAGCGTCTATTTTGTGAAACGTCATTGCACGTGGAGAGGGGGAGTGGGTGGTGCACTTATTTTCTTTCTATTTCAATATTTAAAATGAATTGTTTGAATGTGCACTATGTTTGCATTGAATTTTTCTGCAAATTAAGGGTAGATTATAACATAACACATAATAGTAAATAACACTTGTAAGTCAGTATGTAACATTTCTAATTCAGTAAATATCATTTGTAATTCAGTACATAGCACTCGTAAATCAGTACTCAGATTTTGTAACTCGGTACTTAACACTTGTAATTCTGTACGTAACATTTGTAACTCAGTACATAACATTCGTAACTCAGTACATATCATTTGTAACTCAGTAAGTAACATTTGTATTTCAGTGCGTAACATTTGTAACATACTTAGTAACACTTTTAACTCAGTACGTAAGTTTTGTAACTCAGTACATAGCACTTTTAACTCAGTATGTTACATTTGTAACTCAGTATGTAAAATTTGTTGCTTAGTAGGTAACATTTGTAACTCAGTACATAACACTTTAAACTCAGTATATATCTTTTGTAACGCAGTATGTATCATTTGTAACTCAGTATGTAACATTTGTAACTCAGTACGTTACACTTGTAAGTCAATGCGTAAGATTTGAAACTCAGTATGTAACTCAGTACATTACATTTGTATCTCAGTATGTAACATTTGTGCCTCAGTACGTAACACTTGTAACTATGTATATAACATTTGTAACTCAGTACGTAACAATTGTAACTCAGTACGTAACATTTATAGCTCAGTTAATAACATTTTAACATAGTTCATAACATTTGTAACTCAGTACGCAACACTTTTAACTCAGTACATAACATTTGTAACTCAGTAAGTAACAGCTGTAACTCAGTTTTTTACCGTTCCTTTTATAAGATTGTTTCGACATTTTTGCATGGTAACTAAATTCCCGTGACAATACAATCTTACAAGATCAGTAGGTCACCACTGACACCCACTTTCCCTTGGGTGTCATCCTCGTGTCAAATCTTGCATCTTAAGCTCACTTGTTTTCGAGAGATTTAATATCCCTTTTGAAAAAGCAAGCTTGCATTGAACTGTCTTGTTTTTCATTTTCATAAATGAAACAATTTTATCTCTAGGTTCTAAGAAACACTTCAAAACCTGTCCACGACTCAAGAATCTAACTTCAATGTGTTAATGAACTTAACCGACTCAGAATCCATGTTTTCGAGAATTAATGTCAACACCCTGTGGCTCAGCCTTCTAACTTCCGTGTGATAGAGAAATTTACCAAACTTAGAAACAATGTTTGCAAGAATTAATGCCAACTGCCTGTGACTCAGCCTCCTAACTTCAGTGTGATAGAGACTTTTACCATACTCAGAATCTTACTGGAGCTTCTTCGAACTGACTAAAGACGAAACATTACCTTAATGGAGCTTCGTCGCACTGACTAACAGCGAATTTTGATCTTACTGAAGCTTCGTAGCACCGACTAACAGCAACACTTGACCTTACTGGAGCTTCGTCGCTCTGACTGACTAAAAGCGACACTTGATCTTACTGAATCTTCGTCGCACTTACTATCAGCGAATCTTAATCCTACCGGTCCTTCGTTGCACTAACAGAGACATTAGATCTTACTGGAGCTTCGTCACACTGACTAACAGCGAATCTTGATCCCCCTGGCCCGTCGTTGCACTAACAGCGACACTTGTTTTGACTGGAGCTTCAGCGCACTGACTAACAGTGACACTTGACCTTACTGGAGCTTCGTCACACTGACTAACAGCGACACTTGATCTGACTGGAGATTCGTCTCACTGACGAACAGCGAATTTTGATTTTAATGGAGCTTCGAGACACTGACTACCAGCGATACACACCTTACTGAAGCTTCATCGCACTGACTAATAGTGACACTTGACCTTATTGGAGCTTCGTCGCACTGACTAATAGTGACACTTGAACTTCCTGGAGCTTCGTCACTCTGACTAACAGAGACACTTGATATGACTGGAGCTTCGTCATTCTGATCAACAGCGACCCTTGATCTGACTTGAGCTTCGTCACTCTGACTAACAGCGACACTTAATCTGACTGGAGCTTCAGTGCACTGACTAACAGCGACACTTGACGTTACTGGAGCTTCGTCACACTGACTAACAGCGATACTTGATCTTACTGGAGCTTCGTCACACTGACTAACTGCGACACTTGATATGACTGGAGCTTCGTCGCTCTGACTAACAGTGTTACTTGATCTTACTGGAGCTTCGTCACACTGACTAACAGCGACACTTAATCTGACTGGAGCTTCGTCACACTGACTAACAGTGACACGTGACCTTACTGAAGCTTCGCCCACTGACTAACAGCGACACTTGATCTGACTTTAGCTTTAGCGCACTGACTAACAGCGAAACTTCACCTTACTGGAGCTTCGTCACACTGACTAACATCGATACTTGATCTTACTGGAGCATCGTCACACTACCTAACAGCGACACTTGATATGACTGGAGCTTCATCGCACTGACTAACAGTGACACTTGATCTTACTGGAGCTTCGTCACACTGACTAACAGCGACACTTGATCTTGCTGGAGTTATGTCACACTGACTAACAGCGACACTTGATCTTACTGGATCTTCTTCACAATGACTACCAGCGACACTTGATCTTACTGGATGTTCGTCACACTGACTAACAGCGAATCTTGATCCTACTCGTCCTTCTTCGCACTGACTAACAGCGACACATGATCTTACTGGACTTTCGTTGCACTGACTAACAGCGAATCTTGATTCTCCATGCCCTTCGTTGCACTGACTACATTGGTAAAATACAATTCTTCTTTTAAATGTAACCCCAACAAACGAAACAATGTATCAAGATAGCTGTTAATGTTAATTCAGTTTTACTTGTGCAATTTGAATGTGTAACTTCGGTATCAACATATTACGTCACAATAAGCCAGAATACGCCGACCACAACTGAAAATTACTCACCCCCCACCCCCTTTCTGGTTTTATTGGTATTTACATGAATGATGAAAATAATTTTTAATCGAGAATATTGACTTACTTCCAAGCTTGACGTTACGCAAGTGTCAACATACCATGTGACATGCGAAGTGTGACACACTGAAATTCGTCTCGTTATATGCGGCTTCAGTTGGCTTAAAATTAATTGTTTGGAAATCATTTAAGAGTATTCATCTATGACAGGGGTGGACAAACCGTTTATACGGAGGGCCACATTTACAAATGTAAAGCTATTGGGTGGGGGGGGGCCCGCATGTATATTATGTCTAATTTTTAGATGTCGATAAAAACAATTCTCTATATTAAAATCGATTCATTCGCATGTTAGCATTACATGACAAAATTTAAGGATTGTTTAAAAATATTGAGCATTAGAAAATAATTTGATCAAAAATGTTAAAACAATCATAATGGTAAATGAATTTCTGTAAAATTCCACAAAATAACTTAAAAACAAAGTAGTTTTTTTAAAGTTTCTAAATGCCTTCGAGAGCCGCAAAATATTAGTTGCCGGGCCGCATGCGGCCCGCTGGCCGTAGTTTGCCCACCCCTGATCTATGAAGAAATAGACATTTTAAAAAGAAGAAACAAAAAATCTAATCTTTTGGTTTCCCGAAAATTCACTTTACATGTAATTAAAATTAGTACTAGGGCAGCTACTGCCATGCTCTTGTACCAACTTTGTTACTCATATATATTACGCTTGTGGTGTGACGTCTTTCATTTCGGGATAGCGCCCAAAATATAATTCCCGATAACTACGCTAAATCATTTTTGTTTGTTGTTGAATAACGAAACTGCGTTTTGTGCATAATATTTTCTTTTCTTGTTTGGCGAGCTATAACTAGTAATACACTTTGACAACTTAAGACACATTGTTAGGCATTAAATTGAAAGAGCAGTTGACTTCATTTCAAGCTACTACAATTTTGAGAACACGTGAAATGGTGTCCATGTCATTGTGTAATCACTGGCGAAATAACAGAAACAAGAAACACCATTGTTGGAGGGAGTATAGGTGGGAGGAAGCAGATGTGACGATAGGCACTTATTCTTTCACATCTATTTTGCAACATATTTGAGAATATGCCATAAAAGCATATACATAATCTTCCAAATTTTTTTAGATTTAAAGCCAACACATTTATAACATATTTATAAGGATTAGCGGCCGATTAATAGGTCACAAGGGGCCGATTAATCGGAAATGTTACCGATTATTCGGATGCAACACTGGTTGCTTTCACACGTTCATTATACTTGTGTAGTTGTTACTTTTCACCCAAGTATGGCATTGTAACTGTGGCGCATGGTCGGATAACGAACGTAAGGACTTTGGACTTAAAACAACTCTTTGATTTGAATGTATCCCAACCTTTGAGAAGTTCCGCATCGATTAAATTTCCCAACCATAAGCAACATTAACAAAACTCGTATGCTCTGTAACAAGGATGTGAACTGTTACAATATGTGTTTCCACCATAAGCATGAACCCCATCCCCATCTCCCCCTTTTCGTTGTGTTATTTGTCACGTACATGGCACTTGAAATGTAGCTGCGTGATTTTTTTAGTGGGATGAAAAACCACCACTTCTCCTGATTAACCACCACTCCATTGAATACCTGAAATACACCCCCTCCCCCAACTTGAATAACACTTTTTGTTTTCGACTGGATATGTTTGTGTTTTAGAAAGGTCGTAGTTACTGCGTGATCGACTAGATATGTTTGTGTTTTAGAAGGGTCGTAGTTACTGCGTGTTCGACTAGATATGTTTGTGTTTTAGAAAGGTCGTAGTTACTGCGTGATCGACTAGATATGTTTGTGTTTTAGAAAGGTCGTAGTTACTGCGTGATCGACTAGATATGTTTGTGTTTTAGAAGGGTCGTAGTTACTGCGTGTTCGACTAGATATGTTTGTGTTTTAGAAGGGTCATAGTTACTGCGTGTTCGACTAGATATGTTTGTGTTTTAGAAGGGTCATAGTTACTGTGTGTTGCAACCAGTTGAACTGTTGACACAAATACAAACATTGTTATCTGGTGTGGATGTGGTGGGGTGGGTTGGTTGGTGAGGGCATTTACAAGAGATGATCCTTGACACCCCAGAAAATAATAAAGTCCCCGTCGTATGTCTGGAACTAATTCTAGTGATGCAACCTTCGAAACATGATTGCATTTGACAAAGTTGCAGTTAGTTTACCCTTTTAAAGCGTTCTTTAAACACGAGGACTGTAAGTCATTTTTTAATGAGGACCAGGACAACCCCTCTCATTCACTATCACATACGTATATTTCTCTCCATCTTTCATCAGAGGCTGCTTCCCGAAGGCATTACGTCCAGCTACCCTGTCGGACTGGCCACACTCGGCATCGGCGTCATCATGAACATCGCCGTTGTGGCCACCCCTGTATGGTTTCAGCGTCAGATGCCAACCATCCACTTAAAACAATAATTCTTGGAATGTGGAGGCCTTGCACCCAAGACGTGTGTGGCGATATATCCGACGTAAACAAAGGAGGTAAGACGTCATGATTTCTTGACAACTAGAAGTCAACGGCTAGTTTTTTTATGGTCATATTTAATGGTAAGAGATGTGTTATATAGGTATCCGTTTATCCGAACTAACTGTTAACAAGGTTGGTTAGGATAACCTATTGTTTCTGATCAGTTAGCATGGATGTAACGTTTCAGTCAAAGACTCTTTTTTGCACGGAATATACTCTTACATTAGACTCGTACGGTAATTTGTTGTACAGTTTATTATGGTAATTTGTTGTACAGTTTATTACGGTAATTTGTTGAACAAAGTATAATGTTAATTACACATCTACTTTCAGTTGTTTGTTTTAAAATGCTTTTATTTAGCTGCCAAGTCTCTTAACATTAATGTGTTACATTGACAGATAATTGCGCATTCAATCGGATGTAAGATTAATAGCTTCAATGTCAGAAATTTGAGGGAATCTTTATTTTAAATAAGAGATTTTCACTAAAGTCTTGGCAATTAATTGTATTCTTTGTGTAAGTGTCATCTGTGATTGAAACAATTTGTAAGAACACATGACAACTGTCTGACCGTTTGATTAGCAAAGTGTCGACATCATAAACAATATTTACAAAATCTTCTTAATTTCTTTAATATGAATTTCTAAGAACTTTTATTTCTTTTATCAAATGTAGACATAATTTTGTTCAAGTTACTGGTTTTGTTAGCTTTGAATGAAATGGTTTGCTACATGGCAAGCGGTTAGGTAAACTTGAAATGAGATAATTTGGTACATGGCAAGCGGTTTTCATAACTTTGAATGAAATGGTTTGCTACAATTGCAAGCGGCGAGTAAAAGCTTTAAAGTTTAGGAACTGTCATGTCTTAGATTTGAAAGTTTACATATTGTATGAAGAATCTAACTGCGTGGTTGACCTGTTCATAACAGCAGGAGGAGATACTTTTTTAACAAGACTGCAAAGATATTGACATTATAAATGAGACTTAAAAATACCAGTTTAATGAACAACCTCGTGGAGAGTGCAGACTACTCTATGCTAAAATTATCTTAACATTACAACCTCAACAGTTGACTCAACTTTCTCATTTCATTTACTGCCACTTATTAATTCAAACACATCTGGACATGGCAGACAAATGAAACCAAAATTTCAGATTTGGACTAGGCCTCAGAAAATGACGTTTATTAAACAGAAAAATCAAATTGAAATATTGGTGAAATGCTCATTCCATTAATTAAACTAATAACTTTCGACATTAATAAGACACACACATCTCTATACTAATTGGCATGTAAATAACATAAATACATATATTAATTGAAATGGAATGTAATAATTGATAAGGAAATAACACATATTCATGTATCATTTGGCATGGAAATAACAAATAAAAATATACATCTGACATGGAAATAACACATACACATATACTAATTGGCATGAAAAAACACATATACATATACTTATTGGCATGGAAATAACAAATAAAAATATACATCTGACATGGAAATAACACATACACTAATTGACATGTAAAAACACATATACATATACTAATTGGCAAGAAAATAACAAATAAACATATACTAACTTGCATGGAAATAACACATACAGATTTACTAATTGACGTGGAAATAACACATATACTAATTGGCATGAAAAAAACATGAATACAAAACGGCATAGAAATAATACACATAAATATACTAATTGACATGATAATTAAACACATTCTAATAGTAAGTAGCATGTGAATAAAACACAAACATATTCTAATTTGCAAAGGAATATTACACAGTACATATACTAATTGGCATAGACATGTAAAACAAACATATACTAATATGCAAGGAAATAAAACACATGCATAAACTAATTGGTACGGAAATAACACAAATAAATCTACTAATTTGCATGGTATTAAAGGAAATACATTTACTAATTGGCATGGAAATAAAACACATACATTTACTAATTGGCATGAAAATAAAACACATACATATACTAATTGGCATGGAAATAACACACAAAAATATACTTATTGGCATTCAAATAACACACATTAAAATACTAATTGCCATGGGACTAAGACAGATGCATATAGTAAATGGCATAGAAACAACAGTCATATAGTATTTGGCATGGAGATAAAATACATACATATACATATTTGCATGAGAATAACACACAGACATATTCTAAATGGCATGAGAATAACACACAGACATATTCTAAATTGCATGAGAATAACTCACATTCATATAATATAGGGCATGGAAATAATACTCATACATATACTTATTGGAATGTAAATAACAAAAATGTATATACATATTGGAATGGAAATAAAACATGTTCATATAATAGTTGGCATGGGAGTAACACACATTCATATAGTAAATTGCATAGAAATAACACAGTAATATAGTAATTAGCATGGAAATAAAACACATACAATTACTTATTGGCATGAGAATAACAAACATATGTATACTAATTAGCATGGGAATAACACAAATGCATGTACTATTTGGAGTGGATATAACACAAATATATATACTAAGTAGCATGGAAATAAAACACACAAATACAAAATAGCCTGAAAATAAAACACATATATTAATTACATTAAAACAACACACATATAAAAATAGAATGGTAATAACACCTGGATATACTATTAGCATGGACTTAACACAATGATATATCAATTAGAATAAAAATAACACATATATAACAATTATAATGGAAATAGCACACATTAATATCAGTTAGGGTGGAAAAGACACATATATCTATATCAATAAGAATGGAAAAGACATACAAATATACCAATTAGAATTAAATAACACACATATATACTAAACAGCATGGAAATACCACCACATAGATCAATCATCATGGAGATAACAAATACATATACCAAACATAATGGAGAAAACAGATACATATACAACATATAAAAAAAACAGACATAAATATCAAATATCATGGGAATAACATACACATATATATCAATTAGGTTGAAAATAACACACACATTTACCAATATCATGGAAATAAATCAAACAAAGAACAATTAGCATTGAAATAACACACACGTAGAAACAAATATCATGGAAATAACATATACAAATTAGAATGAAAGTAACACACATTCATAATAAAAAGACTGGAAGTAACACACATATATAATAAGAATGTGATTTAGAGTCACATGTATCAATTAGGTTGCAAAGTAAACACACATAAAATTGGGATGGAATGAATATATATATATATATCAATTAGGATAAAAAGAACACAAAAATTAACCTATTAGCATGGAGATAACACATATAAATGAAATAGAAGGGAAATAACACATATGTATATAAAATAGCATGAGACACACACAACCATTAGAAGAGGTGGTGGTAGTAGATGTAGCAGTAAAAAAGGAATCACTAAACATAAAAAGGACATGCCTGTGCCAGACCCTAATCCCTAGTTCCCAGTCACCAGCTTCCGGTCGCCAGTGCCCAGTCACCAGCTTCCAGTCGCCACTTCCCAGGAAGGAAATAATACATACATATACTAATTAGCATGCAAATACACACATAAAGAAATTAAAATGGAAATTACATACACATATAGGCCTTCAAATTAGCATGAACATAAAAACATATTTCAATTAGCATGGAAATAGCACACACAATTATACAAATAAGAATGTAAGTAAGACACATCTATTAATTAGCATGGAAATAACAATGAGCATGGGAATAGCATTCATATACCATTTATCATGGAATAACACACAATTATATGCCATAAACATAGATATAATAAACATACATATATATGCCAATTAACATGGGAAAACATGCATATGCCAAACAGCATGGAATAACACACAATAATATGCCAATAAACATAAACTGAAAAAGAAATCCCCAAACATACAAAGGACATGCCTCTGCTAGCCCCAAATCCAGTCACCAGATTCCGGTCGCCAGTGCCCAGTCACCAGCTTCCAGTCGCCAGTTCCCAGCATAGAAATAACACATACATATACCAATTAGTATGCAAATACACACATAAATTAAGATGGAAATAACATACACATATGCAAATAAGAATGAACATAGAAAACATATATAAATTAGCATGGAAATAGTACACACAAATATACAAATAAGAATGGAAGTAACACACATATATTAATTAGCATGGAAATAACAATGAGCATGGGAATAACATTCATATAGCATTTATCATGGAATAACACACAATTATAAACCAAACAACAAACACATAATACACATACATATGGCAATAAACATAGATATAATAAACATACTAATGACAATAAACATAGATATAATAAACATACATATTCAATAAACAGATATAATAAACATACATATACCAATAAACATAGATATAATAAACATACTTATACCAATAAACAGATATAATAAACATACATATGCCAGTATACATAAATATAACAAACATACACATGCCAATAAACATAATTATTATAAACATACATATGCCAATTAAATGGGCATAACACACAATTATATGCCAATAAACATAGATATAATAAACATACATATACCAATTAGCATGGAATAACACACAATTATATGCCAATAAACATAAACTAAAATAGAAATCCCCAAACATACAAAGGACATGCCTCTGCTAGCCCCAAATCGCTAGTTCCCAGTCACCAGATTCCGGTCGCCAGTGCCCAGTCACCAGCTTCCAGTCGCCAGTTCCCAGCATAGAAATAACACATACATATACCAATTAGCATGCAAATACACACATAAACAAAGTAAAATCGAAATAACATACACACATACAAATTAGAATGATCATAAAAAACATATAAATTAGCATGGAAATAGCATACACAAATATACAAATAAGAATGGTAGTAACACACATATATTAATTAACATTGAAATAATAATAAGCGTGGGAATAACATTCATATACCATTTATCATGGAATAACACTCAATTATATGCCAAAAACATAGATATAATAAACATACAAAAGTAAATAAACATAAATTTAAAGATACATATGAAAATAAACATAGTTATAATAAACTTATATATGTTAATAAACATAGGTATAATAAACATATGTGCCAATTAACATGGGAATAACATTCATATACAATTTAGCATGGAATAAAACACACTTATATGCCAACATACATAAGCCAATAATGATAGTTATAATATACATACATATGCCATTAAACATAAATATAATAAACATGTACATGCCAATTAGTATGGAATAACACACAAACATATTTCAATAAACATAGCTATCATAAATATGCATATTACATTTATCTATATTAGCATGGGAATAACATTCATCGTCTGATACAAGTGGCAAAGTATTCTTCCAGTGAAATCAGCCGCTCCCAGTGCTATCGTCCTCTCCTAGTGCCATTGTCCGCTCCCAGTTCCATCTTCCACTTCAAATGCCATCATACGCCCCCAGTTCCATCATCCGCTTCCAGTTCCTTTGTCCGCTCCCAGTGCCGTTGTCCACACCCTGTGATGCCCGGTGCCGTTAATTCTTCGTGGTGCCTCTCCTATTAGCATGGAATAAGACATACATAAACCAATTAGAATGGCAATAACACATATCAATTGGCATGTGAATACCACAGATACATATACCAATTAGCTTTATAGGAAAAACCCACAAACATGTACAAAGTAGCAATAAGACACAAACATAAACCAATTAACATGTATATAATAAACATATATACACCTACATTCGTGCCGCTTCTCTGTCCTGGTGCCATTGTCCGCTCCCAGTACCAACGTCCAAACACTGTGATGTCCGTTGCTGCTCCTATTAGCATGGAAATAACACATACATAAATTAATTAGCATGGCAATAACACATATCAATTGGCATGTGAATACCACAGATACATATACCAATTAGCATTATAGGAAAAACCCACAAACATGTACCAATTAGCAAAGAATAAGACACAAACAAACCAATTAACATGCATAAAATAAACATATTTACACCTACGTCCATGCCGCTTCTCAGTCCTGGTGCCGTCGTCCGCTCCCAGTGCCGTCGTCAGCTCCCAGTGCCGTCGTCAGCTCCCAGTGCCGTCGTCAGCTCCCAGTGCTATCGTCACCTCAAATGGCTGTCTTTCTGCTCAAAGTGCGGTCTTCCGCTTCAAGTGCCGACTTCTGCTCCCAGGCGTGGAGCAGGTGTTGGTGGTGGTGGAGATGGTGGTGGAGGTGGTAGTGGGGGTGCTGGTGGTGGTAGTGGTGGAGGTGGTGGTGAAGGGTGTGGAGGGGATGGTGGTGGATGTGGGGATGGTGGTGGAGATGGTGGTAGGGGGGTGGTGGAGATGGTGGTGGTGGCGATGGGGAAGTGATGGTGAGGTGAGGGTTGAGGTTTTGGTGGAGGTGGGGCAGTGATGGTGGTTGTGGATGTGATGGTGAGGTGGTGGTGGAGACAGTTGTGGAGGTAGTGTTGGAGGTGTTGGTGGGAAGTGATGTCGGTTGTGGAGGTGTTGGTGAAGGTGGTTGTGGAGGTGATGGAGGGGAAGTGAGGGTGGATGGGGAGGTGATGGTGAGGTTGGGGAGGTGGTGGTGGTAGATGTGGGGGTTGTGGTGGAGGAGGAGGTGATGGTGACGGAGGTGTTGGTGGAGGTGATGGTGACAGAGGTGTTGGTGGAGTTGATGGTGGGAAATGATGATTGTTGTGGAGGTGATGGTGATGTGGGGGTGGAGTTGTTGGTGGGGAAGTGATTGTGGTTGTGGAGGTGATTGTGATGTGGGGATGGGGGTAGAGGTCATGGTGAGGTGGGGTGGAGATGGTGGTGGTGGTGGTGGTTGAGGTGATGTGATGTGGGGTTGAATGTGGTGGTAGAGATTGTGGTGCTGGAGGTGGAGGTGATGGTGTTGTGGGTTTGTATGTGGTGGTGGAGTTTGTGGTGGGGTGGAGGTTCGTGTTGGAGGTGTCGGTGGAGGTGATGGTGGGTGGTGGTGGTTGTGGTGGTGGATTAGGTTGTGGTGGAGGTGTTGGTGGAGTTTGTGGTGGAATTGTTGGTGGGGAAGTGATGCAAGTTGTTGAAGTGGTGATGGAGGTGTTGGTGGGAAAGTGATGCAGGATTGAGGTGGTGGTGTAAGTGGGGGAGGTGTTGGTGCTGGTAATCGTGGTAGTAAAAGAGGTGGTGGTAGTAAAAGATGTGGTGGTAAAAGAAGTGGTTGTGGTAGTAGGAGAGGTTGTGGTAGCAGAAGAGTTTGTGGTAATAGAAAAGATAGTAGTAGATGAAGTAAAACAAAGGACACCCTAACCTAAAAAAGGACACCCCAAACCTAACAAAGGGCAGTCTGGTCACCAGCTACCGGTCGCCAGCTCCTGATCACCGGCTACCGTTTGCCAGCTCCCGGGCACCACCCCCCACATAAAAATGACAACTCTAACCAACTAATGGACACTCCAAACCTAACAAAGGACAGCCCGGTCACCAGCTCCCGATCGCCAGTTCCGGATCACTAGCTCCCGTTTGCCAGCTCTCGGACGCCACTCCGAAAATAAAAGGACACCCCCAACCTAACAAAGGGCACTCCAAACCTAACAAAGGATAGCCCGGTCACTAGCTCCCGATTGCTAGCTCTGGGTCACCAGCTCCCGATCACCAGCTCCCGGGCGCCACCCCCAACCTAAAAAGGACATCCCAAACCTAACAAATTATAGCCCGGTCACCAGCTCCCGATTGCTAGCTCTGGGTCGCTAGCTCCCGTTTGCCAGCTCCCGGGCGCCACCCCCAGCAGAAAAAAGTGACACCACGAACCTAAAAGAGAAATCCCTAAACGAAAAAAGACACCAGTCACCACCCAATCTAAAAGGATGCCCCCAACCTTACAAGGATGCCCCCAACCTAACAAAGGATACCCCAAACTAACAAATATACCCCAACCTAACAAATAGGTGGTGGAGGTGTTGGTAAATGTTGAGTTGTTGCAGGTGTTGGTGGTTGTGGATGTGCTGTTAGTGGATGTGGTGGATGGGGAAGTAGTGGGGTGGATGCTTTGGTGGAGGTGATGGTGGGGTGGATGTGGTGGTGAAGTGGAGGTTGTTGTGGTTGTGTCTGTGGGGAAGTGATGGTGGTTGTGGAGGTGATGTTGAAGTGGGTGTGTTTGTGGATGTGGTGGTGGAGTTGATGGTTGTGGTGAAGGTGGTGGTGGAGGAAGTGAAGGTGATGTGGGGTTTGAGGTGGTGGTGGGGATTGGGTGTGGTGGAGTTGGTGGTGGTTGTTGAGGTGGGGAAGTGATGGTGGTTGTGGAGGTGTTGGTTAGGTGGTGTTGGAGGTTTTGGTGGAGGTGTTGGTGGAGTTGGCGGAGATGTAGGGGAAATCAGGGTGGTTGTGGAGGTGATGGTGAGGTGTTGGTGGAGTATGTGGTAGTGGAGGTGGGGTTGTGGTGGACGTGGTGATGGAGGTTGTTGACGTAGTGGTGGGGAAGTGTTTGGGGTTGTGGAGGTGATTGTGACGGGGGTGGAGTTGGTGGTGGAAGTGGAGGTGTTTGTGGGGAAGTGATGGTGGTTGTGGAGGTGATTGTGAGATGGAGGTGGCGGAGGTGATGGTCGAGAGGTAGTGGAAGTGGGGTTGATGGTGGAGGTGGTGGTGGGGTTGGTGTTGGATGTGGTGGTGGAGGTAGTGGTGGAGGTAGTGGTGGAGGTGGGGGTGGATGTGGTGGTGGATGTCGTGGTGGAGGTGGTACGGGTTGTGGTTGTAGAGGATGTGGTGTTGGGGATGATGGTGGTGATGGTGGTGGAGGTGGTGGTGGGGTTAGTTGGGTGGTGGTACCTCCGCTGATGTATCAGTCCATGCCGTTCGCTGTCTGTACCACTGTCTCATCTGTGCCCCTTCGCTGTCTGTGCCACTGGTTCATCCGTGCCGCACCTATTAGAATGGAAATAACAACTGATTGTAGAAAGTTCCTCCTGTCTACCTTAGCAAATCATTTTTAAATCTTAGGTAATCTGTTTACTAAATAGCTACACTTCCACTCCTGTATAATAGGATTATTGAGGAGTTTGATCTAAGCTTTACATCTACCAGACATGTGTATTATAAAATATGAATTACAATTTGTTTTATACTCATAACAGATTTATAATATATATTTATTTAGTATGAATTTGTATTTTAAAATACTTCACACACACATATTACTTTGTTTATTTTAATGCCCATGATTTCCTTAGTGTTAATCAAATTTGCAATTTGTAGGCTAAACTGCACTAAGCAAAAAGAATAAAGAATTGAAAGAAACCCCAAGCATCTATTATTATATATTGTACATATTGTACATTTTTCATCAGATTTTGATTTTGTTCTGGGAGATATCAAATAAATTAAATATTCAAAGGGTCAATATGCTACTTATTATAGTTCATCTTTTCAGTGCAAACAATTAGATATACATGACCCTATATTTTGGATAATATTGTTCATGCTGATCATGTTGTGTTCATATTCAAATTTGACCAAACTTGACGGCCATTTTGAATATAAATGAGGTCATTTTGAGCGGAAATTATGAAATGACGTCTATTTGGATAATGTTATGACTATTACGGATAATATTTTTAGTAATGGTTATCTTCATTAATTCCTTAAATAACTTTAATTGACTGCTCTGTGCCCAGTTTTTATTTTGGTTAGTTATCCCAAATAATTCAGAAAAATAAAACCATAACTTTCTTTAGAAGCGACCAACAAACATACATTTGGTATCAACGAATTGCATTTTTCAGACCCCATTGAATCAAACTAAATCTAAAAGCTATAACTTCATTTTGAAAATTGTATCAATTACCTACATGCATAACAGTGCTCCCACTAAATTTATTAACAATTTATGCTATTATTTTAATAAAGTATGACAAACAGTTTGTCTTATCATTATAATTAATTTGATAATAACCCAAGATGATTGTTTACAAAAAGAATTGACTTACCAGCTGAACACAAACTGCCATGATATATCGACCCGACAGCTAAGAAATCCATCTTGATATGACAACATGAACACACATCACGTCCACTCCAGGGCTGTAAGATGGGATTAAGGGGGGGGGGAGGGGGTTTGGCGTACAACTCTTGGCTAACACACTACTCAGGCATGTTAATGTTTATGTTTTCATTGCACACAATACAACGACATTGGCCTTGGGGTGGGGGGGGGGGGGGCGTGGGGGGGAGAAGCTCAGTGGAAGGACACATTTCCTTTGATTGAAATAAATGTAGCGTCTATTTTGTGAAACGTCATTGCACGTGGAGAGGGGGAGTGGGTGGTGCACTTATTTTCTTTCTATTTCAATATTTAATATGAATTGTTTGAATGTGCATTATGTGCACTATGTTTGCATTGAATTTTTCTGCAAATTAAGGGTAGATTATAACATAACAAATAATAGTAAATAACACTTGTACGTCAGTATGTAACATTTCTAATTCAGTAAATATCATTTGTAATTCAGTACATACCACTTGTAAATCAGTACTCAGATTTTGTAACTCGGTACTTAACACTTGTAATTCAGTACGTAACATTTGTAACTCAGTACATAACATTTGTAACTCAGTACATATCATTTGTAACTCAGTAAGTAACATTTGTATTTCAGTGCGTAACATTTGTAACATACTTAGTAACACTTTTAACTCAGTACGTAAGTTTTGTAACTCAGTACATAGCACTTTTAACTCAGTATGTTACATTTGTAACTCAGTATGTAAAATTTGTTGCTTAGTAGGTAACATTTGTAACTCAGTACATAACACTTTACCTCAGTATATATCTTTTGTAACGCAGTATGTATCATTTGTAACTCAGTATGTAACATTTGTAACTCAGTACGTTACACTTGTAAGTCAATGCGTAAGATTTGAAACTCAGTATGTAACTCAGTACATTACATTTGTATCTCAGTATGTAACATTTGTGCCTCAGTACGTAACACTTGTAACTAAGTATATAACATTTGTAACTCAGTACGTAACAATTGTAACTCAGTACGTAACATTTATAGCTCAGTTAATAACATTTTTAACATAGTTCATAACATTTGTAACTCAGTACGCAACACTTTTAACTCAGTACGTAACATTTGTAACTCAGTAAGTAACAGCTGTAACTCAGTTTTTTACCGTTCCTTTTATAAGATTGTTTCGACATTTTTGCATGGTAACTAAATTCCCGTGACAATACAATATTACAAGATCAGTAGGTCACCACTGACACCCACTTGCCCTTGGGTGTCATCCTCGTGTCAAATCTTGCATCTTAAGCTCACTTTTTTCGAGAGATTTAATATCCCTTTTAAAAAAGCAAGCTTGCATTGAACTGTCTTGTTTTTCATTTTCATAAATGAAGCAATTTTATCTCTAGGTTCTAAGAAACGCTTCAAAACCTGTCCACGACTCAAGAATCTAACTTCAATGTGTTAATGAACTTAACCGACTCAGAATCCATGTTTTCGAGAGTTAATGTCAACACCCTGTGGCTCAGCCTTCTAACTTCTGTGTGATAGAGAAATTTACCAAACTTAGAAACAATGTTTGCAAAAATTAATGCCAACTGCCTGTGACTCAGCCTCCTAACTTCAGTGTGATAGAGACTTTTACCATACTCAGAATCTTACTGGAGCTTCTTCGAACTGACTAAAGACGAAACATTACCTTAATGGAGCCTCGTCGCACTGACTAACAGCGAATTTTGATCTTACTGAAGCTTCGTAGCACCGACTAACAGCAACACTTGACCTTTCTGGAGCTTCGTCGCTCTGACTGACTAAAAGCGACACTTAATTACTGAATCTTCGTCGCACTTACTATCAGCGAATCTTAATCCTACCGGTCCTTCGTTGCACTAACAGAGACATTAGATCTTACTGGACTTTCGTCACACTGACTAACAGCGAATCTTGATCCCCTGGCCCGTCGTTGCACTAACAGCGACACTTGTTCTGACTGGAGCTTCAGCGCACTGACTAACAGCGACACTTGACCTTACTGGAGCTTCGTCACACTAACTAACAGCGACACTTGATCTGACTGGAGATTCGTCTCACTGACGAACAGCGAATTTTGATTTTAATGGAGCTTCGAGACACTGACTAACAGCGATACACACCTTACTGAAGCTTCATCGCACTGACTAATAGTGACACTTGACCTTATTGGAGCTTCGTCGCACTGACTAATAGTGACACTTGACCTTCCTGGAGCTTCGTCACTCTGACTAACAGAGACACTTGATATGACTGGAGCTTCGTCATTCTGATCAACAGCGACCCTTGATCTGACTTGAGCTTCGTCACTCTGACTAACAGCGACACTTAATCTGACTGGAGCTTCAGTGCACTGACTAACATCGACACTTGACGTTACTGGAGCTTTGTCACACTGACTAACAGCGATACTTGATCTTACTGGAGCTTCGTCACACTGACTAACTGCGACACTTGATATGACTGGAGCTTCGTCGCTCTGACTAACAGTGTTACTTGATCTTACTGGAGCTTCGTCACACTGACTAACAGCGACACTTAATCTGACTGGAGCTTCGTCACACTGACTAACAGTGACACGTGTCCTTACTGAAGCTTCGCCCACTGAATAACAGCGACACTTGATCTGACTTTAGCTTTAGCGCACTGACTAACAGCGAAACTTCACCTTACTGAAGCTTCGTCACACTGACTAACATCGATACTTGATCTTACTGGAGCTTCTTCACACTGACTAACAGCGACACTTGATCTTGCTGGAGTTATGTCACACTGACTAACAGCGACACTTGATCTTACTGGAGCTTCGGCACACTGACTAACAGCGACACTTGATCTTACTGGATCTTCGTCACAATGACTACCAGCGACACTTGATCTTACTGGATGTTCGTCACACTGACTAACAGCGAATCTTGATCCTACTCGTCCTTCTTCGCACTGACTAACAGCGACACATGATCTTACTGGACTTTCGTTGCACTGACTAACCGCGAATCTTGATTCTCCATGCCCTTCGTTGCACTGACTACATTGGTAAAATAAAATTCTTCTTTTAAATGTAACCCCAACAAACGAAACAATGTATCAAGATAGCTGTTAATGTTAATTCAGTTTTACTTGTGCAATTTGAATGTGTAACTTCGGTATCAACATATTACGTCACAATAAGCCAGAATACGCCGACCACAACTGAAAATTACTCACCCCCCCCCCCTTTTCCGGTTTTATTGGTATTTACATGAATGATGAAAATAATTTTTAATCGAGAATATTGACTTACTTCCAAGCTTGACGTTACGCAAGTGTCAACATACGATGTGACATGCGAAGTGTGACACACTGAAATTCGTCTCGTTATATGCGGCTTCAGTTGGCTTATAATTAATTGTTTGGAAATCATTTAAGAGTATTCATCTATGACAGGGGTGGACAAACCGTTTATACGGAGGGCCACATTTACAAATGTAAAGCTATTGGGTGGGGGGGGGCCCGCATGTATATTATGTCTAATTTTTAGATGTCGATAAAAACAATTCTCTATATTAAAATCGATTCATTCGCATGTTAGCATTACATGACAAAAGTTAAGGATTGTTTAAAAATATTGAGCATTAGAAAATAATTTGATCAAAAATGTTAAAACAATCATAATGGTAAATGAATTTCTGTAAAATTCCACAAAATAACTTAAAAACAAAGTAGTTTTTTTTAAGTTTCTAAATGCCTTCGAGAGCCGCAAAATATTAGTTGGCGGGCCGCATGCGGCCCGCTGGCCGTAGTTTGCCCACCCCTGATCTATGAAGAAATAGACATTTTAAAAAGAAGAAACAAAAAATCTAATCTTTTGGTTTCCCGAAAATTCACTTTACATGTAATTTAAATTTAGTACTAGGGCAGCTACTGCCATGCTCTTGTACCAACTTTGTTACTCATATATATTACGCTTGTGGTGTGACGTCTTTCATTTCGGGATAGCGCCCAAAATATAATTCCCGATAACTACGCTAAATCATTTTTTTTGTTGTTGAATAATGAAACTGCGTTTTGTGCATAATATTTTCTTTTCGGAAAGGGAAATCGTCTCAATTTAAATATTTTGTAGTAAATATTCGGTTTAAAAGTGGTTGGGACATCAGAATATTAATATAGTTCATGGGCGTGAAGTAAAAAGGGTGCATTGACGTCGAATGGTGAAGAGGGGGTGGGGTGTGGCAAAAATTGGGATTCTTAAAGGCGCGTAACTTGAATTACTTTTTTTCAAGTAACTGAAACGTAGATGGTAAATTCACGTATTGCTGTCGCCAATGTTTGGCGAGCTATAACTACAACTAGTAGATGGGAAGCTCACGCATTGCTGTCGCCATTGTTTGGCGAGCTCTAAGTAGTATATGGGAAGTTCACGCATTTCTGTCGCCTATGTTTGGCGAGCTCTAACTTGTAGATGGGAAGTTCACGCATTGCTGTCGCTAATGTTCTGCGGGCTATAACTAGTAGATGGGAAGTTCACGCATTGCTGTCGCCAATGTTTGGCGAGCTATAACTAGTAATACATTTTGACGACTTAAGACACATTGTTAGGCATTAAATTGAAAGAGCAGTTGACTTCATTTCAAGCTACTACAATTTTGACAACACGTGAAATGGTGTCCATGTCATTGTTTAATCACTGGCGAAATAACAGAAACAAGAAACACCATTGTTGGAGGGAGTATAGGTGGGAGGAAGCAGATGTGACGATAGGCACTTATTCTTTCACATCTATTTTGCAACATATTTGAGAATATGCCATAAAAGCATATACATAATCTTCCAAAAATTTTTAGATTTAAAGCCAACACATTTATAACATATTTATAAGGGTTAGCGGCCGATTAATAGGTCACAAGGGGCCGATTAATCGGAAATGTTACCGATTATTTGAATGCAACACTGGTTGCTTTCACACGTTCATTATACTTGTGTAGTTGTTACTTTTCACCCAAGTATGTCATTGGTACTGTGGCGCATGGTCGGATAACGAACGTAAGGACTTTGGACTTAAAACAACTCTTTGATTTGAATGTATCCCAACCTTTGAGAAGTTCCGCATCGATTAAATTTCCCAACCATAAGCAACATTAACAAAACTCGTATGCTCTGTAACAAGGATGTGAACTGTTACAATATGTTTCCACCATAAGCATGAACCCCATCCCCATCTGCCCCTTGTCGTTGTGTTATTTGTCACGTACATGGCACTTGAAATGTAGCTGCGTGATTTTTTTAGTGGGATGAAAAACCACCACTTCTCCTGATTAACCACCACTCCATTGAATACCTGTAATACACCCCCTCCCCCAACTTGAATAACACTTTTTGTTTTCGACTGGATATGTTTGTGTTTTAGAAAGGTCGTAGTTACTGCGTGATCGACTAGATATGTTTGTGTTTTAGAAGGGTCGTAGTTACTGCGTGATCGACTAGATATGTTTGTGTTTTAGAAAGGTCGTAGTTACTGCGTGATCGACTAGATATGTTTGTGTTTTAGAAGGGTCATAGTTACTGCGTGTTCGACTAGATATGTTTGTGTTTTAGAAGGGTCATAGTTACTGTGTGTTGCAACCAGTTGAACTGTTGACACAAATACAAACTTTGTTATCTGGTGTGGATGTGGTGGGGTGGGTTGGTTGGTGAGGGCATTTACAAGAGATGATCCTTGACACCCCAGAAAATAATAAAGTCCCCGTCGTATGTCTGGAACTAATTCTAGTGATGCAACCTTCGAAACGTGATTGCATTTGACAAAGTTGCAGTTAGTTTACCCTTTTAAAGCGTTCTTTAAACACGAGGACTGTAAGTCATTTTTAATGAGGACCAGGACAACCCCTCTCATTCACTATCACATACGTATATGTCTCTCCATCTTTCATCAGAGGCTGCTTCCCGAAGGCATTACGTCCAGCTACCCTGTCGGACTGGCCACACTCGGCATCGGCGTCATCATGAACATCGCCGTTGTGGCCACCCCTGTATGGTTTCAGCGTCAGATGCCAACCATCCACTTAAAACAATAATTCTTGGAATGTGGAGGCCTTGCACCCAAGACGTGTGTGGCGATATATCCGACGTAACCAAAGGAGGTAAGACGTCATGATTTCTTGACAACTAGAAGTCAACGGCTAGTTTTTTTATGGTCATATTTAATGGTAAGAGATGTGTTATATAGGTATCCGTTTATCCGAACTAACTGTTAACAAGGTTGATTAGGATAACCTATTGTTTCTGGTCAGTTAGCATGGATGTAACGTTTTAGTCAAAGACTCTTTTTTGCACAGAATATACTCTTACATTAGACTCGTACGGTAATTTGTTGTACAGTGTATTATGGTAATTTGTTGTACAGTGTATTACGGTAATTTGTTGAACAAAGTATAATGTTAATTACACATCTACTTTCAGTTGTTTGTTTTAAAATGCTTTTATTTAGCTGCCAAGTCTCTTAACATTAATGTGTTACATTGACAGATAATTGTGCATTCAATCGGGTGTAAGATTAATAGCTTCAATGTCAGAAATTTGAGGGAATCTTCTTTTTAAATAAGAGATTTTCACTAAAGTCTTGGCAATTAATTGTATTCTTTGTGTAAGTGTCATCTGTGATTGAAACAATTTGTAAGAACACATGACAACTGTCTGACCGTTTGATTAGCAAAGTGTCGACATCATAAACAATATTTACAAAATCTTCTTAATTTCTTTAATATGAATTTCTAAGAACTTTTATTTCTTTTATCAAATGTAGACATAATTTTGTTCAAGTTACTGGTTTTGTTAGCTTTGAATGAAATGGTTTGCTACATGGCAAGCGGTTAGGTAAACTTGAAATGAGATAATTTGGTACATGGCAAGCGGTTTTCATAACTTTGAATGAAATGGTTTGCTACAATGGCAAGCGGCCAATAAAAGCTTTAAAGTTTAGGAACTGTCATGTCTTAGATTTGAAAGTTTACATATTGTATGAAGAATCTAACTGCGTGGTTGACTTGTTCATAACAGCAGGAGGAGATACTTTTTTAACAAGACTGCAAAGATATTGACATTATAAATGAGACTTAAAAATACCAGTTTAATGAACAACCTCGTGGAGAGTGCAGACTACTCTATGCTAAAATTATCTTAACATTACATCCTCAACAGTTGACTCAACTTTCTCATTTCATTTACTGCCACTTATTAATTCAAACACATCTGGACATGGCGGACAAATGAAACCAAAATTTCAGATTTGGACTAGGCCTCAGAAAATGACGTTTATTAAACAGAAAAATCAAATTGAAATATTGGTGAAATGCTCATTCCATTAATTAAACTAATAACTTTCGACATTAATAAGACACACACATCTCTATACTAATTGGCATGTAAATAACATAAATACATATATTAATTGGAATGGAATGTAATAATTGATAAGGAAATAACACATATTCATGTATCATTTGGCATGGAAATAACAAATAAAAATATACATCTGACATTTAAATAACACATACACATATACTAATTGGCATGAAAAAACACATATACATATACTTATTGGCATGGAAATAACAAATAAAAATATACATCTGACATGGAAATAACACATACACTAATTGACATGTAAAAAACACATATACATATACTAATTGGCAAGAAAATAACAAATAAACATATACTAACTTGCATGGAAATAACACATACAGATTTACTAATTGACATGGAAATAACACATATACTAATTGGCATGAAAAAAACATGAATACAAAACGGCATAGAAATAATACACATAAATATACTAATTGACATGATAATTAAACACATTCTAATAGTAAGTAGCATGTGAATAAAACACAAACATATTCTAATTTGCAAAGGAATATTACACAGTACATATACTAATTGGCATAGACATGTAAAACAAACATATACTAATATGCAAGGAAATAAAACACATGCATAAACTAATTGGTACGGAAATAACACAAATAAATATACTAATTTGCATGGTATTAAAGGAAATACATATACTAATTGGCATGAAAATAAAACACATACATTTACTAATTGGCATGAAAATAAAACACATACATATACTAATTGGCATGGAAATAACACACAAAAATATACTTATTGGCATTCAAATAACACACATTAAAATACTAATTGCCATGGGACTAAGACAGATGCATATAGTAAATGGCATAGAAACAACAGTCATATAGTATTTGGCATGGAGATAAAATACATACATATACATATTTGCATGAGAATAACACACAGACATATTCTAAATGGCATGAGAATAACACACAGACATATTCTAAATGGCATGAGAATAACTCACATTCATATAATATAGGGCATGGAAATAATACTCATACATATACTTATTGGAATGTAAATAACAAAAATGTATATACATATTGGAATGGAAATAAAACATGTTCATATAATAGTTGGCATGGGAGTAACACACATTCATATAGTAAATTGCATAGAAATAACACAGTAATATAGTAATTAGCATGGAAATAAAACACATACAATTACTTATTCGCATGAGAATAACAAACATATGTATACTAATTAGCATGGGAATAACACAAATGCATGTACTATTTGGAGTGGAAATAACACAAATATATATACTAAGTAGCATGGAAATAAAACACACAAATACAAAATAGCCTGAAAATAAAACACATATATTAATTACATTAAAACAACACTCATATACAAATAGAATGGTAATAACACCTGGATATACTATTAGCATGGACTTAACACAATGATATATCAATTAGAATAAAAATAACACATATATAACAATTATAATGGAAATAGCACACATTAATATCAGTTAGGGTGGAAAAGACACATATATCTATATCAATAAGAATGGAAAAGACATACAAATATACCAATTAGAATTAAATAACACACATATATACTAAACAGCATGGAAATACCACCACATAGATCAATCATCATTGAGATAACAAATACATATACCAAACATAATGGAGAAAACAGATACATATACAACATATAAAAAAAACAGACATAAATATCAAATATCATGGGAATAACATACACATATATATCAATTAGGTTGAAAATAACACACACATTTACCAATATCATGGAAATAAATCAAACAAAGAACAATTAGCATTGAAATAACACACACGTAGAAACAAATATCATGGAAATAACATATATAAATTAGAATGAAAGTAACACACATTCATAATAAAAAGACTGGAAGTAACACACATATATAATAAGAATGTGATTTAGAGTCACATGTATCAATTAGGTTGTAAAGTAAACACACATAAAATTGGGATGGAATGAATATATATATATATCAATTAGGATAAAAAGAACACAAAAATTAACCTATTAGCATGGAGATAACACATATAAATGAAATAGAAGTGAAATAACACATATGTATATAAAATAGCATGAGACACACTCAACCATTAGAAGAGGTGGTGGTAGTAGATGTAGCAGTAAAAAAGGAATCACTAAACATAAAAAGGACATGCCTGTGCCAGACCCTAATCCCTAGTTCCCAGTCACCAGCTTCCGGTCGCCAGTGCCCAGTCACCAGCTTCCAGTCGCCACTTCCCAGGAAGGAAATAATACATACATATACAAATTAGCATGCAAATACACACATAAAGAAATTAAAATGGAAATTACATACACATATAGGCCTTCAAATTAGCATGAACATAAAAACATATTTCAATTAGCATGGAAATAGCACACACAATTATACAAATAAGAATGTAAGTAAGACACATCTATTAATTAGCATGGAAATAACAATGAGCATGGGAATAGCATTCATATACCATTTATCATGGAATAACACACAATTATATGCCATAAACATAGATATAATAAACATACATATATATGCCAATTAACATGGGAAAACATGCATATGCCAAACAGCATGGAATAACACACAATAATATGCCAATAAACATAAACTGAAAAAGAAATCCCCAAACATACAAAGGACATGCCTCTGCTAGCCCCAAATCCAGTCACCAGATTCCGGTCACCAGTGCCCAGTCACCAGCTTCCAGTCGCCAGTTCCCAGCATAGAAATAACACATACATATACCAATTAGTATGCAAATACACACATAAATTAAGATGGAAATAACATACACATATGCAAATAAGAATGAACATAGAAAACATATATCAATTAGCATGGAAATAGTACACACAAATATACAAATAAGAATGGAAGTAACACACATATATTAATTAGCATGGAAATAACAATGAGCATGGGAATAACATTCATATAGCATTTATCATGGAATAACACACAATTATAAACCAAACAACAAACACATAATACACATACATATGGCAATAAACATAGATATAATAAACATACTAATGACAATAAACATAGATATAATAAACATACATATTCAATAAACAGATATAATAAACATACATATACCAATAAACATAGATATAATAAACATACATATACCAATAAACATATATAATAAACATACATATGCCAGTATACATAAATATAACAAACATACACATGCCAATAAACATAATTATTATAAACATACATATGCCAATTAAATGGGCATAACACACAATTATATGCCAATAAACATAGATATAATAAACATACATATACAAATTAGCATGGAATAACACACAATTATATGCCAATAAACATAAACTAAAATAGAAATCCCCAAACATACAAAGGACATGCCTCTGCTAGCCCCAAGTCGCTAGTTCCCAGTCACCAGATTCCGGTCGCCAGTGCCCAGTCACCAGCTTCCAGTCGCCAGTTCCCAGCATAGAAATAACACATACATATACCAATTAGCATGCAAATACACACATAAACAAAGTAAAATCGAAATAACATACACACATACAAATTATAATGATCATAAAAAACATATAAATTAGCATGGAAATAGCATACACAAATATACAAATAAGAATGGAAGTAACACACATATATTAATTAACATTGAAATAATAATAAGCGTGGGAATAACATTCATATACCATTTATCATGGAATAACACTCAATTATATGCCAAAAACATAGATATAATAAACATACAAAAGTAAATAAACATAAATTTAAAGATACATATGACAATAAACATAGTTATAATAAACTTATATATGTTAATAAACATAGGTATAATAAACATATATGCCAATTAACATGGGAATAACATTCATATACAATTTAGCATGGAATAAAACACACTTATATGCCAACATACATAAGCCAATAATGATAGTTATAATATACATACATATGCCATTAAACATAAATATAATAAACATGTACATGCCAATTAGTATGGAATAACACACAAACATATTTCAATAAACATAGCTATCATAAATATGCATATTACATTTATCTATATTAGCATGGGAATAACATTCATCGTCTGATACAAGTGGCAAAGTATTCTTCCAGTGAAATCAGCCGCTCCCAGTGCTATCGTCCTCTCCTAGTGCCATTGTCCGCTCCCAGTTCCATCTTCCACTTCAAATGCCATCATACGCCCCCAGTTCCATCATCCGCTTCCAGTTCCTTTGTCCGCTCCCAAGGCCATCGTCTGCTCCCACTACCATCGTACGCTCAAAGTTCCATCGTCCGGTCCAAGTTCCATCGTCCGCTCACAGTGCCGTCATCCGCTCCAAATGCCATCGTCCGCTCCCAGTGCCGTTGTCCACACCCTGTGATGCCCGGTGCCGTTAATTCTTCGTGGTGCCTCTCCTATTAGCATGGAATAAGACATACATAAACCAATTAGCATGGCAATAACACATATCAATTGGCATGTGAATACCACAGATACATATACCAATTAGCTTTATAGGAAAAACCCACAAACATGTACAAAGTAGCAATAAGACACAAACATAAACCAATTAACATGTATAAAATAAACATATATACACCTACATTCGTGCCGCTTCTCTGTCCTGGTGCCATCGTCCGCTCCCAGTGCCAGCGTCCAAACACTGTGATGTCCGTTGCCGCTCCTATTAGCATGGAAATAACACATACAAAAACCAATTAGCATGGCAATAACACTTATCAATTGGCATGTGAATACCACAGATGCATATACCAATTAGCAATAAATTAATACATATACATATACTTGTAAGATTTGAAAAAACCCACACACATGTACCAATAAGCAAAGAAAAAGACACAAACAAACCAATTAACATGCATAAAATAAACATATTTACACCTACGCCCATGCCGCTTCTCAGTCCTGGTGCCGTCGTCCGCTCCCAGTGCCGTCGTCAGCTCCCAGTGCTATCGTCACCTCAAATGGCTGTCTTACTGCTCAAAGTGCTGTCTTCCGCTTCAAGTGCCGACTTCTGCTCCCAGGCGTGGAGCAGGTGTTGGTGGTGGTGGAGATGGTGGTGGAGGTGGTAGTGGGGGTGCTGGTGGTGGTAGTGGTGGGGGTGGTGGTGAAGGGTGTGGAGGGTATGGTGGTGGATGTGGGGGTGAAGGATGTGGAGGGGATGGTGGTGGATGTGGGGATGGTGGTGGAGGTCATGATAGGGGGGTGGTGGAGATAGTGGTGGTGGCGGAGGTGGTGGCGATGGGGAAGTGAGGGTGAGGTGAGGGTGGAGGTTTTGGTGGAGGTGGTGGTGGGGCAGTGATGGTGGTTGTGGATGTGATGGTGAGGTGGTGGTGGAGATAGTTGTGGAGGTAGTGTTGGAGGTGTTGGTGGGAAGTGATGTCGGTTGTGGAGGTGTTGGTGAAGGTGGTTGTGGAGGTGATGGAGGGGAAGTGAGGGTGGATGGGGAGGTGATTGTGAGGTTGGGGAGGTGGTGGTGGTAGAGGTGAGGGTTGTGGTGGAGGAGGAGGTGATGGTGACGGAGGTGTGAGTGGAGGTGATGGTGACGGAGGTGTTGGTGGAGGTGATGGTGACGGAGGTGTTGGTGGAGTTGATGGTGGGAAATGATGATTGTTGTGGAGGTGATGGTGATGTGGGGGTGGAGTTGTTGGTGGGGAAGTGATTGTGGTTGTGTAGGTGATTGTGATGTGGGGATTGGGGTAGAGGTCATGGTGAGGTGGGGTGGAGATGGTGGTGGTGGTTGAGGTGATGTGGGGTTGAATGTGGTGGTAGAGATTGTGGTGCTGTAGGTGGAGGTGATGGTGTTGTGGGTTTGTATGTGGTTGTGGTGGTTGTGGTGGTGGATTAGGTTGTGGTGGAGGTGTTGGTGGAGTTTGTGGTGGAATTGTTGGTGGGGAAGTGATGCAAGTTGTTGAAGTGGTGATGGAGGTGTTAGTGGGAAAGTGATGCAGGATTGAGGTGGTGGTGTAAGTGGGGGAGGTGTTGGTGCTGGTAATCGTGGTAGTAAAAGAGGTGGCGGTAGTAAAAGATGTGGTGGTAAAAGAAGTGGTTGTGGTAGCAGAAGAGTTTGTGGTAATAGAAGAGATAGTAGTAGATGAAGTAAAAACAAAGGACACCCTAACCTAAAAAAGGACACCCCAAACCTAACAAAGGGCAGTCTGGTCACCAGCTACCGGTCGCCAGCTCCGGATCACCGGCTACCGTTTGCCAGCTCCCGGGCACCACCCCCCACATAAAAATGACAACTCTAACCAACTAATGGACACTCCAAACCTAACAAAGGACAGCCCGTTCACCAGCTCCCGATCGCTAGTTCCGGATCACTAGCTCCCGTTTGCCAGCTCTCGGACGCCACTCCGAAAATAAAAGGACACCCCCAACCTAACAAAGGGCACTCCAAACCTAACAAAGGATAGCCCGGTCACTAGCTCCCGATTGCTAGCTCTGGGTCACCAGCTCCCGATCACCAGCTCCCGGGCGCCACCCCCAACCTAAAAAGGACATCCCAAACCTAACAAATTATAGCCCGGTCACCAGCTCCCGATTGCTAGCTCTGGGTCGCTAGCTCCCGTTTGCCAGCTCCCGGGCGCCACCCCCAGCAGAAAAAAGTGACACCGTGAACCTAAAAGAGGAATCCCTAAACGAAAAAAGACACCAGTCACCACCCAATCTAAAAGGACACCCCAACCTTACAAGGATGCCCCCAACCTTACAAGGATGCCCCCAACCTAACAAAGGATACCCCAAACTAAAAAATATACCCCAACCTAACAAATAGGTGGTGGAGGTGTTGGTAAATGTTGAGTTGTTGCAGGTGTTGGTGGTTGTGGATGTGCTGTTAGTGGATGTGGTGGATGGGGAAGTAGTGGGGTGGATGCTTTGGTGGAGGTGATGGTGGGGTGGATGTGGTGGTGAAGTGGAGTTTGTTGTGGTTGTGTCTGTGGGGAAGTGATGGTGGTTGTGGAGGTGATGTTGAAGTGGGTGTGTTTGTGGATGTGGTGGTGGAGTTGATGGTTGTGGTGAAGGTGGTGGTGGAGGAAGTGAAGGTGATGTGGGGTTTGAGGTGGTGGTGGTGATTGGGTGTGGTGGAGTTGGTGGTGGTTGTTGAGGTGGGGAAGTGATGGTGGTTGTGGAGGTGTTGGTGAGGTGGTGTTGGAGGTTTTGGTGGAGGTGTTGGTGGAGTTGGCGGAGATGTAGGGGAAATCAGGGTGGTTGTGGAGGTGATGGTGAGGTGGTGGTGGAGTATGTGGTAGTGGAGGTGGGGTTGTGGTGGACGTGGTGATGGAGGTTGTTGACGTAGTGGTGGGGAAGTGTTTGGGGTTGTGGAGGTGATTGTGATGTGGAGTGGAGTTGGTGGTGGAAGTGGAGGTGTTTGTGGGGAAGTGATGGTGGTTGTGGAGGTGATTGTGAGATGGAGGTGGCGGAGGTGATGGTCGGGGAGGTAGCGGAAGTGGGGGTGATGGTGGAGGTGGTGGTGGGGTTGGTGTTGGATGTGGTGGTGGAGGTAGTGGTGGAGGTTGTGGTGGATGTGGTGGTGGAGGTCGTGGTGGAGGTGGTACGGGTTGTGGTTGTAGAGGATGTGGTGTTGGGGATGGTGGTGGTGATGGAGGTGGTGGTGGGGTTAGTTGGGTGGTGGTACCTCCGCTGATGTATCAGTCCATGCCGTTCGCTGTCTGTACCACTGTCTCATCTGTGCCCCTTCGCTGTCTGTGCCACTGGTTCATCCGTGCCGCACCTATTAGAATGGAAATAACAACTGATTATATGAATGTCTAATGTTTCATCCAATTATCTACAATAATGGGCAAATAAAAATTGTCCCCAACCTACCCCAACAATTTTATTAAATTTTTAAAACAGTCATTACATGGGTGTTTCCTCACTGGATACCATTTTCAAGATTGTAGAAAGTTCCTCCTGTCTACCTTAGCAAATCATTTTTAAATCTTAGGTAATCTGTTTACTAAATAGCTACACTTCCACTCCTGTATAATAGGATTATTGAGGAGTTTGATCTAAGCTTTACATCTACCAGACATGTGTATTATAAAATATGAACTACAATTTGTTTTATACTCATAACAGATTTATAAAATATATTTATTTAGTATGAATTTGTATTTTGAAATACTTCACACACACATATTACTTTGTTTATTTTAATGCCCATGATTTCCTTAGTGTTAATCAAATTTGCAATTTGTAGGCTAAACTGCACTAAGCAAAAAGAATAAAGAATTGAAAGAAACTCCAAGCCTCTATTATTATATATTGTACTTATTGTACATTTTTCATCAGATTCTGATTTTGTTCTGGGAGGTATCAAATAAATTAAATATTCAAAGGGTCAATATGCTACTTATTATAGTTCATCTTTTCAGTGCAAACAATTAGATATACATGACCCTATATTTTGGATAATATTGTTCATGCTGATCATGTTGTGTTCATATTCAAATTTGACCAAACTTGACGGCCATTTTGAATATAAATGAGGTCATTTTGAGCGGAAATTATGAAATGACGTCTATTTGGATAATGTTATGACTATTACGGATAATATTTTTAGTAATGGTTATCTTCATTAATTCCTTAAATAACTTCAATTGACTGCTCTGTGCCCAGTTTTTATTTTGGTTAGTTATCCCAAATAATTCAGAAAAATAAAACCATAACTTTCTTTAGAAGCGACCAACAAACATACATTTGGTATCAACGAATTGCATTTTTCAGACCCCATTGAATCAAACTAAATCTAAAAGCTATAACTTCATTTTGAAAATTGTATCAATTACCTACATACATAACAGTGCTCCCACTAAATTTATTAACAATTTATGCTATTATTTTAATAAAGTATGACAAACAGTTTGTCTTATCATTATAATTAATTTGATAATAACCCAAGATGATTGTTTACAAAAAGAATTGACTTACCAGCTGAACACAAACTGCCATGATACCTCGACCCGACAGCTAAGAAATCCATCTTGATATGACAACATGAACACACATCACGTCCACTCCAGGGCTGTAAGATGGGATTAAGGGGGGGGGGGAGGGGGTTTGGCGTACAACTCTTGGCTAACACACTACTCAGGCATGTTAATGTTTATGTTTTCATTGCACACAATACAACGACATTGGCCTTGGGGTGGGGGGCGTTGGGGGGGGGGGGGAGAAGCTCAGTGGAAGGACACATTTCCTTTGATTGAAATAAATGTAGCGTCTATTTTGTGAAACGTCATTGCACGTGGAGAGGGGGAGTGGGTGGTGCACTTATTTTCTTTCTATTTCAATATTTAAAATGAATTGTTTGAATGTGCACTATGTTTGCATTGAATTTTTCTGCAAATTAAGGGTAGATTATAACATAACACATAATAGTAAATAACACTTGTAAGTCAGTATGTAACATTTCTAATTCAGTAAATATCATTTGTAATTCAGTACATAGCACTCGTAAATCAGTACTCAGATTTTGTAACTCGGTACTTAACACTTGTAATTCTGTACGTAACATTTGTAACTCAGTACATAACATTCGTAACTCAGTACATATCATTTGTAACTCAGTAAGTAACATTTGTATTTCAGTGCGTAACATTTGTAACATACTTAGTAACACTTTTAACTCAGTACGTAAGTTTTGTAACTCAGTACATAGCACTTTTAACTCAGTATGTTACATTTGTAACTCAGTATGTAAAATTTGTTGCTTAGTAGGTAACATTTGTAACTCAGTACATAACACTTTAAACTCAGTATATATCTTTTGTAACGCAGTATGTATCATTTGTAACTCAGTATGTAACATTTGTAACTCAGTACGTTACACTTGTAAGTCAATGCGTAAGATTTGAAACTCAGTATGTAACTCAGTACATTACATTTGTATCTCAGTATGTAACATTTGTGCCTCAGTACGTAACACTTGTAACTATGTATATAACATTTGTAACTCAGTACGTAACAATTGTAACTCAGTACGTAACATTTATAGCTCAGTTAATAACATTTTAACATAGTTCATAACATTTGTAACTCAGTACGCAACACTTTTAACTCAGTACATAACATTTGTAACTCAGTAAGTAACAGCTGTAACTCAGTTTTTTACCGTTCCTTTTATAAGATTGTTTCGACATTTTTGCATGGTAACTAAATTCCCGTGACAATACAATCTTACAAGATCAGTAGGTCACCACTGACACCCACTTTCCCTTGGGTGTCATCCTCGTGTCAAATCTTGCATCTTAAGCTCACTTGTTTTCGAGAGATTTAATATCCCTTTTGAAAAAGCAAGCTTGCATTGAACTGTCTTGTTTTTCATTTTCATAAATGAAACAATTTTATCTCTAGGTTCTAAGAAACACTTCAAAACCTGTCCACGACTCAAGAATCTAACTTCAATGTGTTAATGAACTTAACCGACTCAGAATCCATGTTTTCGAGAATTAATGTCAACACCCTGTGGCTCAGCCTTCTAACTTCCGTGTGATAGAGAAATTTACCAAACTTAGAAACAATGTTTGCAAGAATTAATGCCAACTGCCTGTGACTCAGCCTCCTAACTTCAGTGTGATAGAGACTTTTACCATACTCAGAATCTTACTGGAGCTTCTTCGAACTGACTAAAGACGAAACATTACCTTAATGGAGCTTCGTCGCACTGACTAACAGCGAATTTTGATCTTACTGAAGCTTCGTAGCACCGACTAACAGCAACACTTGACCTTACTGGAGCTTCGTCGCTCTGACTGACTAAAAGCGACACTTGATCTTACTGAATCTTCGTCGCACTTACTATCAGCGAATCTTAATCCTACCGGTCCTTCGTTGCACTAACAGAGACATTAGATCTTACTGGAGCTTCGTCACACTGACTAACAGCGAATCTTGATCCCCCTGGCCCGTCGTTGCACTAACAGCGACACTTGTTTTGACTGGAGCTTCAGCGCACTGACTAACAGTGACACTTGACCTTACTGGAGCTTCGTCACACTGACTAACAGCGACACTTGATCTGACTGGAGATTCGTCTCACTGACGAACAGCGAATTTTGATTTTAATGGAGCTTCGAGACACTGACTACCAGCGATACACACCTTACTGAAGCTTCATCGCACTGACTAATAGTGACACTTGACCTTATTGGAGCTTCGTCGCACTGACTAATAGTGACACTTGAACTTCCTGGAGCTTCGTCACTCTGACTAACAGAGACACTTGATATGACTGGAGCTTCGTCATTCTGATCAACAGCGACCCTTGATCTGACTTGAGCTTCGTCACTCTGACTAACAGCGACACTTAATCTGACTGGAGCTTCAGTGCACTGACTAACAGCGACACTTGACGTTACTGGAGCTTCGTCACACTGACTAACAGCGATACTTGATCTTACTGGAGCTTCGTCACACTGACTAACTGCGACACTTGATATGACTGGAGCTTCGTCGCTCTGACTAACAGTGTTACTTGATCTTACTGGAGCTTCGTCACACTGACTAACAGCGACACTTAATCTGACTGGAGCTTCGTCACACTGACTAACAGTGACACGTGACCTTACTGAAGCTTCGCCCACTGACTAACAGCGACACTTGATCTGACTTTAGCTTTAGCGCACTGACTAACAGCGAAACTTCACCTTACTGGAGCTTCGTCACACTGACTAACATCGATACTTGATCTTACTGGAGCATCGTCACACTACCTAACAGCGACACTTGATATGACTGGAGCTTCATCGCACTGACTAACAGTGACACTTGATCTTACTGGAGCTTCGTCACACTGACTAACAGCGACACTTGATCTTGCTGGAGTTATGTCACACTGACTAACAGCGACACTTGATCTTACTGGATCTTCTTCACAATGACTACCAGCGACACTTGATCTTACTGGATGTTCGTCACACTGACTAACAGCGAATCTTGATCCTACTCGTCCTTCTTCGCACTGACTAACAGCGACACATGATCTTACTGGACTTTCGTTGCACTGACTAACAGCGAATCTTGATTCTCCATGCCCTTCGTTGCACTGACTACATTGGTAAAATACAATTCTTCTTTTAAATGTAACCCCAACAAACGAAACAATGTATCAAGATAGCTGTTAATGTTAATTCAGTTTTACTTGTGCAATTTGAATGTGTAACTTCGGTATCAACATATTACGTCACAATAAGCCAGAATACGCCGACCACAACTGAAAATTACTCACCCCCCACCCCCTTTCTGGTTTTATTGGTATTTACATGAATGATGAAAATAATTTTTAATCGAGAATATTGACTTACTTCCAAGCTTGACGTTACGCAAGTGTCAACATACCATGTGACATGCGAAGTGTGACACACTGAAATTCGTCTCGTTATATGCGGCTTCAGTTGGCTTAAAATTAATTGTTTGGAAATCATTTAAGAGTATTCATCTATGACAGGGGTGGACAAACCGTTTATACGGAGGGCCACATTTACAAATGTAAAGCTATTGGGTGGGGGGGGGCCCGCATGTATATTATGTCTAATTTTTAGATGTCGATAAAAACAATTCTCTATATTAAAATCGATTCATTCGCATGTTAGCATTACATGACAAAATTTAAGGATTGTTTAAAAATATTGAGCATTAGAAAATAATTTGATCAAAAATGTTAAAACAATCATAATGGTAAATGAATTTCTGTAAAATTCCACAAAATAACTTAAAAACAAAGTAGTTTTTTTAAAGTTTCTAAATGCCTTCGAGAGCCGCAAAATATTAGTTGCCGGGCCGCATGCGGCCCGCTGGCCGTAGTTTGCCCACCCCTGATCTATGAAGAAATAGACATTTTAAAAAGAAGAAACAAAAAATCTAATCTTTTGGTTTCCCGAAAATTCACTTTACATGTAATTAAAATTAGTACTAGGGCAGCTACTGCCATGCTCTTGTACCAACTTTGTTACTCATATATATTACGCTTGTGGTGTGACGTCTTTCATTTCGGGATAGCGCCCAAAATATAATTCCCGATAACTACGCTAAATCATTTTTGTTTGTTGTTGAATAACGAAACTGCGTTTTGTGCATAATATTTTCTTTTCTTGTTTGGCGAGCTATAACTAGTAATACACTTTGACAACTTAAGACACATTGTTAGGCATTAAATTGAAAGAGCAGTTGACTTCATTTCAAGCTACTACAATTTTGAGAACACGTGAAATGGTGTCCATGTCATTGTGTAATCACTGGCGAAATAACAGAAACAAGAAACACCATTGTTGGAGGGAGTATAGGTGGGAGGAAGCAGATGTGACGATAGGCACTTATTCTTTCACATCTATTTTGCAACATATTTGAGAATATGCCATAAAAGCATATACATAATCTTCCAAATTTTTTTAGATTTAAAGCCAACACATTTATAACATATTTATAAGGATTAGCGGCCGATTAATAGGTCACAAGGGGCCGATTAATCGGAAATGTTACCGATTATTCGGATGCAACACTGGTTGCTTTCACACGTTCATTATACTTGTGTAGTTGTTACTTTTCACCCAAGTATGGCATTGTAACTGTGGCGCATGGTCGGATAACGAACGTAAGGACTTTGGACTTAAAACAACTCTTTGATTTGAATGTATCCCAACCTTTGAGAAGTTCCGCATCGATTAAATTTCCCAACCATAAGCAACATTAACAAAACTCGTATGCTCTGTAACAAGGATGTGAACTGTTACAATATGTGTTTCCACCATAAGCATGAACCCCATCCCCATCTCCCCCTTTTCGTTGTGTTATTTGTCACGTACATGGCACTTGAAATGTAGCTGCGTGATTTTTTTAGTGGGATGAAAAACCACCACTTCTCCTGATTAACCACCACTCCATTGAATACCTGAAATACACCCCCTCCCCCAACTTGAATAACACTTTTTGTTTTCGACTGGATATGTTTGTGTTTTAGAAAGGTCGTAGTTACTGCGTGATCGACTAGATATGTTTGTGTTTTAGAAGGGTCGTAGTTACTGCGTGTTCGACTAGATATGTTTGTGTTTTAGAAAGGTCGTAGTTACTGCGTGATCGACTAGATATGTTTGTGTTTTAGAAAGGTCGTAGTTACTGCGTGATCGACTAGATATGTTTGTGTTTTAGAAGGGTCGTAGTTACTGCGTGTTCGACTAGATATGTTTGTGTTTTAGAAGGGTCATAGTTACTGCGTGTTCGACTAGATATGTTTGTGTTTTAGAAGGGTCATAGTTACTGTGTGTTGCAACCAGTTGAACTGTTGACA
Organism: Omphiscola glabra; assembly: GCA_964017045.1. Taxonomy (NCBI): domain Eukaryota; kingdom Metazoa; phylum Mollusca; class Gastropoda; family Lymnaeidae; genus Omphiscola; species Omphiscola glabra. The sequence continues at coordinate 15,769,746 of OZ024802.1, forward strand.
CAAATACAAACATTGTTATCTGGTGTGGATGTGGTGGGGTGGGTTGGTTGGTGAGGGCATTTACAAGAGATGATCCTTGACACCCCAGAAAATAATAAAGTCCCCGTCGTATGTCTGGAACTAATTCTAGTGATGCAACCTTCGAAACATGATTGCATTTGACAAAGTTGCAGTTAGTTTACCCTTTTAAAGCGTTCTTTAAACACGAGGACTGTAAGTCATTTTTTAATGAGGACCAGGACAACCCCTCTCATTCACTATCACATACGTATATTTCTCTCCATCTTTCATCAGAGGCTGCTTCCCGAAGGCATTACGTCCAGCTACCCTGTCGGACTGGCCACACTCGGCATCGGCGTCATCATGAACATCGCCGTTGTGGCCACCCCTGTATGGTTTCAGCGTCAGATGCCAACCATCCACTTAAAACAATAATTCTTGGAATGTGGAGGCCTTGCACCCAAGACGTGTGTGGCGATATATCCGACGTAAACAAAGGAGGTAAGACGTCATGATTTCTTGACAACTAGAAGTCAACGGCTAGTTTTTTTATGGTCATATTTAATGGTAAGAGATGTGTTATATAGGTATCCGTTTATCCGAACTAACTGTTAACAAGGTTGGTTAGGATAACCTATTGTTTCTGATCAGTTAGCATGGATGTAACGTTTCAGTCAAAGACTCTTTTTTGCACGGAATATACTCTTACATTAGACTCGTACGGTAATTTGTTGTACAGTTTATTATGGTAATTTGTTGTACAGTTTATTACGGTAATTTGTTGAACAAAGTATAATGTTAATTACACATCTACTTTCAGTTGTTTGTTTTAAAATGCTTTTATTTAGCTGCCAAGTCTCTTAACATTAATGTGTTACATTGACAGATAATTGCGCATTCAATCGGATGTAAGATTAATAGCTTCAATGTCAGAAATTTGAGGGAATCTTTATTTTAAATAAGAGATTTTCACTAAAGTCTTGGCAATTAATTGTATTCTTTGTGTAAGTGTCATCTGTGATTGAAACAATTTGTAAGAACACATGACAACTGTCTGACCGTTTGATTAGCAAAGTGTCGACATCATAAACAATATTTACAAAATCTTCTTAATTTCTTTAATATGAATTTCTAAGAACTTTTATTTCTTTTATCAAATGTAGACATAATTTTGTTCAAGTTACTGGTTTTGTTAGCTTTGAATGAAATGGTTTGCTACATGGCAAGCGGTTAGGTAAACTTGAAATGAGATAATTTGGTACATGGCAAGCGGTTTTCATAACTTTGAATGAAATGGTTTGCTACAATTGCAAGCGGCGAGTAAAAGCTTTAAAGTTTAGGAACTGTCATGTCTTAGATTTGAAAGTTTACATATTGTATGAAGAATCTAACTGCGTGGTTGACCTGTTCATAACAGCAGGAGGAGATACTTTTTTAACAAGACTGCAAAGATATTGACATTATAAATGAGACTTAAAAATACCAGTTTAATGAACAACCTCGTGGAGAGTGCAGACTACTCTATGCTAAAATTATCTTAACATTACAACCTCAACAGTTGACTCAACTTTCTCATTTCATTTACTGCCACTTATTAATTCAAACACATCTGGACATGGCAGACAAATGAAACCAAAATTTCAGATTTGGACTAGGCCTCAGAAAATGACGTTTATTAAACAGAAAAATCAAATTGAAATATTGGTGAAATGCTCATTCCATTAATTAAACTAATAACTTTCGACATTAATAAGACACACACATCTCTATACTAATTGGCATGTAAATAACATAAATACATATATTAATTGAAATGGAATGTAATAATTGATAAGGAAATAACACATATTCATGTATCATTTGGCATGGAAATAACAAATAAAAATATACATCTGACATGGAAATAACACATACACATATACTAATTGGCATGAAAAAACACATATACATATACTTATTGGCATGGAAATAACAAATAAAAATATACATCTGACATGGAAATAACACATACACTAATTGACATGTAAAAACACATATACATATACTAATTGGCAAGAAAATAACAAATAAACATATACTAACTTGCATGGAAATAACACATACAGATTTACTAATTGACGTGGAAATAACACATATACTAATTGGCATGAAAAAAACATGAATACAAAACGGCATAGAAATAATACACATAAATATACTAATTGACATGATAATTAAACACATTCTAATAGTAAGTAGCATGTGAATAAAACACAAACATATTCTAATTTGCAAAGGAATATTACACAGTACATATACTAATTGGCATAGACATGTAAAACAAACATATACTAATATGCAAGGAAATAAAACACATGCATAAACTAATTGGTACGGAAATAACACAAATAAATCTACTAATTTGCATGGTATTAAAGGAAATACATTTACTAATTGGCATGGAAATAAAACACATACATTTACTAATTGGCATGAAAATAAAACACATACATATACTAATTGGCATGGAAATAACACACAAAAATATATTTATTGGCATTCAAATAACACACATTAAAATACTAATTGCCATGGGACTAAGACAGATGCATATAGTAAATGGCATAGAAACAACAGTCATATAGTATTTGGCATGGAGATAAAATACATACATATACATATTTGCATGAGAATAACACACAGACATATTCTAAATGGCATGAGAATAACACACAGACATATTCTAAATTGCATGAGAATAACTCACATTCATATAATATAGGGCATGGAAATAATACTCATACATATACTTATTGGAATGTAAATAACAAAAATGTATATACATATTGGAATGGAAATAAAACATGTTCATATAATAGTTGGCATGGGAGTAACACACATTCATATAGTAAATTGCATAGAAATAACACAGTAATATAGTAATTAGCATGGAAATAAAACACATACAATTACTTATTGGCATGAGAATAACAAACATATGTATACTAATTAGCATGGGAATAACACAAATGCATGTACTATTTGGAGTGGATATAACACAAATATATATACTAAGTAGCATGGAAATAAAACACACAAATACAAAATAGCCTGAAAATAAAACACATATATTAATTACATTAAAACAACACACATATAAAAATAGAATGGTAATAACACCTGGATATACTATTAGCATGGACTTAACACAATGATATATCAATTAGAATAAAAATAACACATATATAACAATTATAATGGAAATAGCACACATTAATATCAGTTAGGGTGGAAAAGACACATATATCTATATCAATAAGAATGGAAAAGACATACAAATATACCAATTAGAATTAAATAACACACATATATACTAAACAGCATGGAAATACCACCACATAGATCAATCATCATGGAGATAACAAATACATATACCAAACATAATGGAGAAAACAGATACATATACAACATATAAAAAAAACAGACATAAATATCAAATATCATGGGAATAACATACACATATATATCAATTAGGTTGAAAATAACACACACATTTACCAATATCATGGAAATAAATCAAACAAAGAACAATTAGCATTGAAATAACACACACGTAGAAACAAATATCATGGAAATAACATATATAAATTAGAATGAAAGTAACACACATTCATAATAAAAAGACTGGAAGTAACACACATATATAATAAGAATGTGATTTAGTGTCACATGTATCAATTAGGTTGTAAAGTAAACACACATAAAATTGGGATGGAATGAATATATATATCAATTAGGATAAAAAGAACACAAAAATTAACCTATTAGCATGGAGATAACACATATAAATGAAATAGAAGGGAAATAACACATATGTATATAAAATAGCATGAGACACACACAACCATTAGAAGAGGTGGTGGTAGTAGATGTAGCAGTAAAAAAGGAATCACTAAACATAAAAAGGACATGCCTGTGCCAGACCCTAATCCCTAGTTCCCAGTCACCAGCTTCCGGTCGCCAGTGCCCAGTCACCAGCTTCCAGTCGCCACTTCCCAGGAAGGAAATAATACATACATATACTAATTAGCATGCAAATACACACATAAAGAAATTAAAATGGAAATTACATACACATATAGGCCTTCAAATTAGCATGAACATAAAAACATATTTCAATTAGCATGGAAATAGCACACACAATTATACAAATAAGAATGGAAGTAAGACACATCTATTAATTAGCATGGAAATAACAATGAGCATGGGAATAGCATTCATATACCATTTATCATGGAATAACACACAATTATATGCCATAAACATAGATATAATAAACATACATATATATGTCAATTAACATGGGAAAACATGCATATGCCAAACAGCATGGAATAACACACAATAATATGCCAATAAACATAAACTGAAAAAGAAATCCCCAAACATACAAAGGACATGCCTCTGCTAGCCCCAAATCCAGTCACCAGATTCCGGTCACCAGTGCCCAGTCACCAGCTTCCAGTCGCCAGTTCCCAGCATAGAAATAACACATACATATACCAATTAGTATGCAAATACACACATAAATTAAGATGGAAATAACATACACATATGCAAATAAGAATGAACATAGAAAACATATATCAATTAGCATGGAAATAGTACACACAAATATACAAATAAGAATGGAAGTAACACACATATATTAATTAGCATGGAAATAACAATGAGCATGGGAATAACATTCATATAGCATTTATCATGGAATAACACACAATTATAAACCAAACAACAAACACATAATACACATACATATGGCAATAAACATAGATATAATAAACATACTAATGACAATAAACATAGATATAATAAACATACATATTCAATAAACAGATATAATAAACATACATATACCAATAAACATAGATATAATAAACATACATATACCAATAAACAGATATAATAAACATACATATGCCAGTATTCATAAATATAACAAACATACACATGCCAATAAACATTATTATAAACATACATATGCCAATTAAATGGGCATAACACTCAATTATATGCCAATAAACATAGATATAATAAACATACATATACCAATTAGCATGGAATAACACACAATTATATGCCAATAAACATAAACTAAAATAGAAATCCCCAAACATACAAAGGACATGCCTCTGCTAGCCCCAAATCGCTAGTTCCCAGTCACCAGATTCCGGTCGCCAGTGCCCAGTCACCAGCTTCCAGTCGCCAGTTCCCAGCATAGAAATAACACATACATATACCAATTAGCATGCAAATACACACATAAACAAAGTAAAATCGAAATAACATACACACATACAAATTAGAATGATCATAAAAAACATATAAATTAGCATGGAAATAGCATACACAAATATACAAATAAGAATGGTAGTAACACACATATATTAATTAACATTGAAATAATAATAAGCGTGGGAATAACATTCATATACCATTTATCATGGAATAACACTCAATTATATGCCAAAAACATAGATATAATAAACATACAAAAGTAAATAACATAAATTTAAAGATACATATGACAATAAACATAGTTATAATAAACTTATATATGTTAATAAACATAGGTATAATAAACATATATGCCAATTAACATGGGAATAACATTCATATACAATTTAGCATGGAATAAAACACACTTATATGCCAACATACATAAGCCAATAATGATATTTATAATATACATACATATGCCATTAAACATAAATATAATAAACATGTACATGCCAATTAGTATGGAATAACACACAAACATATTTCAATAAACATAGCTATCATAAATATGCATATTACATTTATCTATATTAGCATGGGAATAACATTCATCGTCTGATACAAGTGGCAAAGTATTCTTCCAGTGAAATCAGCCGCTCCCAGTGCTATCGTCCTCTCCTAGTGCCATTGTCCGCTCCCAGTTCCATCTTCCACTTCAAATGCCATCATACGCCCCCAGTTCCATCATCCGCTTCCAGTTCCTTTGTCCGCTCCCAAGGCCATCGTCTGCTCCCACTACGATCGTACGCTCAAAGTTTCATCGTCCGGTCCAAGTTCCATCGTCCGCTCACAGTGCCGTCATCCGCTCCAAATGCCATCGTCCGCTCCCAGTGCCGTTGTCCACACCCTGTGATGCCCGGTGCCGTTAATTCTTCGTGGTGCCTCTCCTATTAGCATGGAATAAGACATACATAAACCAATTAGCATGGCAATAACACATATCAATTGGCATGTGAATACCACAGATACATATACCAATTAGCTTTATAGGAAAAACCCACAAACACGTTCAAAGTAGCAATAAGACACAAACATAAACCAATTAACATGTATAAAATAAACATATATACACCTACATTCGTGCCGCCTCTCAGTCCTGGTGCCAGCGTCCGCTCCAGTACCAGCGTCCAAACACTGTGATGTCCGTTGCCGCTCCTATTAGCATGGAAATAACACATACAAAAACCAATTAGCATGGCAATAACACTTATCAATTGGCATGTGAATACCACAGATGCATATACCAATTAGCAATAAATTAATACATATACATATACTTGTAAGATTTGAAAAATCCCACACACATGTACCAATAAGCAAAGAATAAGACACAAACAAACCAATTAACATGCATAAAATAAACATATTTACACCTACGTCCATGCCGCTTCTCAGTCCTGGTGCCGTCGTCCGCTCCCAGTGCCGTCGTCAGCTCCCAGTGCTATCGTCACCTCAAATGGCTGTCTTTCTGCTCAAAGTGCTGTCTTCCGCTTCAAGTGCCGACTTCTGCTCCCAGGCGTGGAGCAGGTGTTGGTGGTGGTGGAGATGGTGGTGGAGGTGGTAGTGGGGGTGCTGGTGGTGGTAGTGGTGGAGGTGGTGGTGAAGGGTGTGGAAGGGGTGGTGGTGGATGTGGGGATGGTGGTGGAGGTGGTGGTAGGGGGGTGGTGGAGATGGTGGTGGTGGCGGAGGTGGTGGCGATGGGGAAGTGATGGTGAGGTTGGGGAGGTGATGGTGGTATAGGTGGGGGTTGTGGTGGAGGAGGAGGTGATGGTGACGGAGGTGTTGGTGGAGGTGATGGTGACGGAGGTGTTGGTGGAGGTGATGGTGACGGAGGTGTTGTTGGAGTTTATGGTGGGAAATGATGATTGTTGTGGAGGTGATGGTGATGTGGGGGTAGAGTTGTTGGTGGGGAAGTGATTGTGGTTGTGGAGGTGATTGTGATGTGGGGATGGGGGTAGAGGTCATGGTGAGGTGGGGTGGAGATGGTGGTGGTGGTTGAGGTGCTGGAGGTGGAGGTGATGGTGTTGTGGGTTTGTATGTGGTGGTGGAGGTTGTGGTGGGGTGGAGGTTCGTGTTGGAGGTGTCGGTGGAGGTGATGGTGGGTGGTAGTGGTTGTGGATTAGGTTGTGGTGGAGGTGTTAGTGGAGTTTGTGGTGGAATTGTTGGTGGGGAAGTGATGCAAGTTGTTGAAGTGGTGATGGAGGTGTTCGTGGGAAAGTGATGCAGGATTGAGGTGGTGGTGTAAGTGGGGGAGGTGTTGGTGCTGGTAATCGTGGTAGTAAAAGAGGTGGTGGTAGTAAAAGATGTGGTGGTAAAAGAAGTGGTTGTGGTAGTAGGAGAGGTTGTGGTAGCAGAAGAGTTTGTGGTAATAGAAGAGATAGTAGTAGATGAAGTAAAAACAAAGGACACCCTAACCTAAAAAAGGACACCCCAAACCTAGCAAAGGGCAGTCTGGTCACCAGCTACCGGTCGCCAGCTCCCGGGCACCACCCCCCACATAAAAATGACAAATCTAACCAACTAATGGACACTCCAAACCTAACAAAGGACAGCCCGGTCACCAGCTCCCGATCGCCAGTTCCGGATCACTAGCTCCCGTTTGCCAGCTCTCGGACGCCACTCCGAAAATAAAAGGACACCCCCAACCTAACAAAGGGCACTCCAAACCTAACAAAGGATAGCCCTGTCACTAGCTCCCGATTGCTAGCTCTGGGTCACCAGCTCCCGATCACCAGCTCCCGGGCGCCACCCCCAACCTAAAAAGGACATCCCAAACCTAACAAATTATAGCCCGGTCACCAGCTCCCGATTGCTAGCTCTGGGTCGCTAGCTCCCGTTTGCCAGCTCCCGGGCGCCACCCCCAGCAGAAAAAAGTGACACCACGAACCTAAAAGAGGAATCCCTAAACGAAAAAAGACACCAGTCACCACCCAATCTAAAAGGACACCCCAACCTTACAAGGATGCCCCCAACCTTACAAGGATGCCCCCAACCTAACAAAGGATACCCCAAACTAACAAATATACCCCAACCTAACAAATAGGTGGTGGAGGTGTTGGTAAATGTTGAGTTGTTGCAGGTGTTGGTGGTTGTGGATGTGCTGTTAGTGGATGTGGTGGATGGGGAAGTAGTGCGGTGGATGCTTTGGTGGAGGTGATGGTGGGGTGGATGTGGTGGTGAAGTGGAGGTTGTTGTGGTTGTGTCTGTGGGGAAGTGATGGTGGTTGTGGAGGTGTTGGTGAGGTGGTGTTGGAGGTGTTGGCGGAGATGTAGGGGAAATCAGGGTGGTTGTGGAGATGATGGTGAGGTGGTGGAGTATGTGGTAGTGGAGGTGGGGTTGTGGTGGACCTGGTGATGGAGGTTGTTGACGTAGTGGTGGAGGTGGTGGTGGGGAAGTGTTTGGGGTTGTGGAGGTGATTGTGACGTGGGGTGGAGTTGGTGGTGGAATTGGAGTTGTTTGTGGGGAAGTGATGGTGGTTCTGGAGGTGATTGTGAGATGGAGGTGGCGGAGGTGATGGTCGGGAAGGTAGTGGAAGTGGGGGTGATGGTGGAGGTGGTGGTTGGGTTGGTGTTGGATGTGGTGGTGGAGGTAGTGGTGGAGGTAGTGGTGGAGGTGGTGGTGGATGTGGTGGTGGAGGTCGTGGTGGAGGTGGTAGGGGTTGTGGAGGTGGATGTGGTTGTAGAGGATGTGGTGTTGGGGATGGTGGTGGTGATGGTGGTGGAGGTGGTGGTGGGGTTAGTTGGGTGGTGGTACCTCCGCTGATGTATCAGTCCATGCCGTTCGCTGTCTGTACCACTGTCTCATCTGTGCCCCTTCGCTGTCTGTGCCACTGGTTCATCCGTGCCGCACCTATTAGAATGGAAATAACAACTGATTATATGAATGTCTAATGTTTCATCCAATTATCTACAATAATGGGCAAATAAAAATTGTCCCCAACCTACCCCAACAATTTTATTAAATTTTTAAAACAGTCATTACATGGCTGTTTCCTCACTGGATACCATTTTCAAGATTGTAGAAAGTTCCTCCTGTCTACCTTAGCAAATCATTTTTAAATCTTAGGTAATCTGTTTACTAAATAGCTACACTTCCACTCCTGTATAATAGGATTATTGAGGAGTTTGATCTAAGCTTTACATCTACCAGACATGTGTATTATAAAATATGAATTACAATTTGTTTTATACTCATAACAGATTTATAATATATATTTATTTAGTATGAATTTGTATTTTGAAATACTTCACACACACATATTACTTTGTTTATTTTAATGCCCATGATTTCCTTAGTGTTAATCAAATTTGCAATTTGTAGGCTAAACTGCACTAAGCAAAAAGAATAAAGAATTGAAAGAAACCCCAAGCCTCTATTATTATATATTGTACATTTTTCATCAGATTTTGATTTTGTTCTGGGAGATATCAAATAAATTAAATATTCAAAGGGTCAATATGCTACTTATTATAGTTCATCTTTTCAGTGCAAACAATTAGATATACATGACCCTATATTTTGGATAATATTGTTCATGCTGATCATGTTGTGTTCATATTCAAATTTGACCAAAGTTGACGGCCATTTTGAATATAAATGAGGTCATTTTGAGCGTAAATTATGAAATGACGTCTATTTGGATAATGTTATGACTATTACGGATAATATTTTTAGTAATGGTTATCTTCATTAATTCCTTAAATAACTTCAATTGACTGCTCTGTGCCCAGTTTTTATTTTGGTTAGTTATCCCAAATAATTCAGAAAAATAAAACCATAACTTTCTTTAGAAGCGACCAACAAACATACATTTGGTATCAACGAATTGCATTTTCATACCCCATTGAATCAAACTAAATCTAAAAGCTATAACTTCATTTTGAAAATTGTATCAATTACCTACATACATAACAGCGCTCCCACTAAATTTATTAACAATTTATGCTATTATTTTAATAAAGTATGACAAACAGTTTGTCTTATCATTATAATTAATTTGATAATAACCCAAGATGATTGTTTACAAAAAGAATTGACTTACCAGCTGAACACAAACTGCCATGATACCTCGACCCGACAGCTAAGAAATCCATCTTGATATGACAACATGAACACACATCACGTCCACTCCAGGGCTGTAAGATGGGATTAAGGGGGGGGGGGGAGGGGATTTGGCGTACAACTCTTGGCTAACACACTACTCAGGCATGTTAATGTTTATGTTTTCATTGCACACAATACAACGACATTGGCCTTGGGGTGGGGGGCGTGGGGGGGGGGGGGGAGAAGCTCAGTGGAAGGACACATTTCCTTTGATTGAAATAAATGTAGCGTCTATTTTGTGAAACGTCATTGCACGTGGAGAGGGGGAGTGGGTGGTGCACTTATTTTCTTTCTATTTCAATATTTAATATGAATTGTTTGTATGTGCATTATGTGCACTATGTTTGCATTGAATTTTTCGCCAAATTAAGGGTAGATTATAACATAACACATAATAGTAAATAACACTTGTAAGTTAGTATGTAACATTTGTAATTCAGTAAATATAATTTGTAATTCAGTACATAGCACTCGTAAATCAGTACTCAGATTTTGTAACTCGGTACTTAACATTCAGTACGTAACATTTGTAACTCAGTACATAACATTTGTAACTCAGTACATATCATTTGTAACTCAGTAAGTAACATTTGTATTTCAGTGCGTAACATTTGTAACATACTTAGTAACACGTTTAACTCAGTACGTAAGTTTTGTAACTTAGTACATAGCACTTTTAACTCAGTATGTTACATTTGTAACTCAGTATGTACAATTTGTTGCTTAGTAGGTAACATTTGTAACTCAGTACATAACACTTTAAACTCAGTATATATCTTTTGTAACGCAGTATGTATCATTTGTAACTCAGTATGTAACATTTGTAACTCAGTACGTTACACTTGTAAGTCAATGCGTAAGATTTGAAACTCAGTATGTAACTCAGTACATTACATTTGTATCTCAGTATGTAACATTTGTGCCTCAGTACGTAACACTTGTAACTAAGTATATAACATTTGTAACTCAGTACGTAACAATTGTAACTCAGTACGTAACATTTATAGCTCAGTTAATAACATTTTTAACATAGTTCATAACATTTGTAACTCAGTACGCAACACTTTTAACTCAGTACGTAAAATTTGTAACTCAGTAAGTAACAGCTGTAAATCAGTTTTTTACCGTTCCTTTTATAAGATTGTTTCGACATTTTTGCATGGTAACTAAATTCCCGTGACAATACAATCTTACAAGATCAGTAGGTCACCACTGACACCCACTTGCCCTTGGGTGTCATCCTCGTGTCAAATCTTGCATCTTAAGCTCACTTTTTTCGAGAGATTTAATATCCCTTTTAAAAAAGCAAGCTTGCATTGAACTGTCTTGTTTTTCATTTTCATAAATGAAGCAATTTTATCTCTAGGTTCTAAGAAACGCTTCAAAACCTGTCCACGACTCAAGAATCTAACTTCAATGTGTTAATGAACTTAACCGACTCAGAATCCATGTTTTCGAGAATTAATGTCAACACCCTGTGGCTCAGCCTTCTAACTTCCGTGTGATAGAGAAATTTACCAAACTTAGAAACAATGTTTGCAAGAATTAATGCCAACTGCCTGTGACTCAGCCTCCTAACTTCAGTGTGATAGAGACTTTTACCATACTCAGAATCTTACTGGAGCTTCTTCGAACTGACTAAAGACGAACCATTACCTTAATGGAGCTTCGTCGCACTAACAGCGAATTTTGATCTTACTGAAGCTTCGTAGCACCGACTAACAGTAACACTTGACCTTACTGGAGCTTCGTCGCTCTGACTGACTAACAGCGACACTTGATCTTACTGAATCTTCGTCGCACTTACTATCAGCGAATCTTAATCCTACCGGTCCTTCGTTGCACGAACAGAGACATTAGATCTTACTGGACTTTCGTCACACTGACTAACAGCGAATCTTGATCCCCCTGGCCCGTCGTTGCACTAACAGCGACACTTGTTCTGACTGGAGCTTCAGCGCACTGACTAACAGCGACACTTGACCTTACTGGAGCTTCGTCACACTGACTAACAGCGACACTTGATCTGACTGGAGATTCGTCTCACTGACGAACAGCGAATTTTGATTTTAATGGAGCTTCGAGACACTGACTAACAGCGATACACACCTTACTGAAGCTTCATCGCACTGACTAATAGTGACACTTGACCTTATTGGAGCTTCGTCGCACTGACTAATAGTGACACTTGACCTTCCTGGAGCTTCGTCACTCTGACTAACAGAGACACTTGATATGACTGGAGCTTCGTCATTCTGATCAACAGCGACCCTTGATCTGACTTGAGCTTCGTCACTCTGACTAACAGCGACACTTAATCTGACTGGAGCTTCAGTGCACTGACTAACAGCGACACTTGACGTTACTGGAGCTTCGTCACACTGACTAACAGCGATACTTGATCTTACTGGAGCTTCGTCACACTGACTAACTGCGACACTTGATATGACTGGAGCTTCGTCGCTCTGACTAACAGTGTTACTTGATCTTACTTGAGCTTCGTCACACTGACTAACAGCGACACTTAATCTGACCGGAGCTTCGTCACACTGACTAACAGTGACACGTGACCTTACTGAAGCTTCGCCCACTGACTAACAGCGACACTTGATCTGACTTTAGCTTTAGCGCACTGACTAACAGCGAAACTTCACCTTACTGGAGCTTCGTCACACTGACTAACATCGATACTTGATCTTACTGGAGCATCGTCACACTACCTAACAGCGACACTTGATATGACTGGAGCTTCATCGCACTGACTAACAGTGACACTTGATCTTACTGGAGCTTCGTCACACTGACTAACAGCGACACTTGATCTTGCTGGAGTTAAGTCACACTGACTAACAGCGACACTTGATCTTACTGGATGTTCGTCACACTGACTAACAGCGAATCTTGATCCTACTCGTCCTTCTTCGCACTGACTAACAGCGACACATGATCTTACTGGACTTTCGTTGCACTGACTAACAGCGAATCTTGATTCTCCATGCCCTTCGTTGCACTGACTACATTGGTAAAATAAAATTCTTCTTTTAAATGTAACCCCAACAAACGAAACAATGTATCAAGATAGCTGTTAATGTTAATTCAGTTTTAACTTGTGCAATTTGAATGTGTAACTTCGGTATCAACATATTACGTCACAATAAGCCAGAATACGCCGACCACAACTGAAAATTACTCACCCCCCCCCCCCTTTTCCGGTTTTATTGGTATTTACATGAAAGATGAAAATAATTTTTAATCGAGAATATTGACTTACTTCCAAGCTTGACGTTACGCAAGTGTCAACATACCATGTGACATGCGAAGTGATCGACTAGATATGTTTGTGTTTTAGAAGGGTCGTAGTTACTGCGTGTTCGACTAAATATGTTTGTGTTTTAGAAAGGTCGTAGTTACTGCGTGATCGACTAGATATGTTTGTGTTTTAGAAAGGTCGTAGTTACTGCGTGATCGACTAGATATGTTTGTGTTTTAGAAGGGTCGTAGTTACTGCGTGTTCGACTAGATATGTTTGTATTTTAGAAGGGTCATAGTTACTGCGTGTTCGACTAGATATGTTTGTGTTTTAGAAGGGTCATAGTTACTGTGTGTTGCAACCAGTTGAACTGTTGACACAAATACAAACATTGTTATCTGGTGTGGATGTGGTGGGGTGGGTTGGTTGGTGAGGGCATTTACAAGAGATGATCCTTGACACCCCAGAAAATAATAAAGTCCCCGTCGTATGTCTGGAACTAATTCTAGTGATGCAACCTTCGAAACGTGATTGCATTTGACAAAGTTGCAGTTAGTTTACCCTTTTAAAGCGTTCTTTAAACACGAGGACTGTAAGTCATTTTTAATGAGGACCAGGACAACCCCTCTCATTCACTATCACATACGTATATTTCTCTCCATCTTTCATCAGAGGCTGCTTCCCGAAGGCATTACGTCCAGCTACCCTGTCGGACTGGCCACACTCGGCATCGGCGTCATCATGAACATCGCCGTTGTGGCCACCCCTGTATGGTTTCAGCGTCAGATGCCAACCATCCACTTAAAACAATAATTCTTGGAATGTGGAGGCCTTGCACCCAAGACGTGTGTGGCGATATATCCGACGTAAACAAAGGAGGTAAGACGTCATGATTTCTTGACAACTAGAAGTCAACGGCTAGTTTTTTTATGGTCATATTTAATGGTAAGAGATGTGTTATATAGGTATCCGTTTATCCGAACTAACTGTTAACAAGGTTGGTTAGGATAACCTATTGTTTCTGATCAGTTAGCATGGATGTAACGTTTCAGTCAAAGACTCTTTTTTGCACGGAATATACTCTTACATTAGACTCGTACGGTAATTTGTTGTACAGTGTATTATGGTAATTTGTTGTACAGTGTATTACGGTAATTTGTTGAACAAAGTATAATGTTAATTACACATCTACTTTCAGTTGTTTGTTTTAAAATGCTTTTATTTAGCTGCCAAGTCTCTTAACATTAATGTGTTACATTGACAGATAATTGTGCATTCAATCGGGTGTAAGATTAATAGCTTCAATGTCAGAAATTTGAGGGAATCTTCTTTTTAAATAAGAGATTTTCACTAAAGTCTTGGCAATTAATTGTATTCTTTGTGTAAGTGTCATCTGTGATTGAAACAATTTGTAAGAACACATGACAACTGTCTGACCGTTTGATTAGCAAAGTGTCGACATCATAAACAATATTTACAAAATCTTCTTAATTTCTTTAATATGAATTTCTAAGAACTTTTATTTCTTTTATCAAATGTAGACATAATTTTGTTCAAGTTACTGGTTTTGTTAGCTTTGAATGAAATGGTTTGCTACATGGCAAGCGGTTAGGTAAACTTGAAATGAGATAATTTGGTACATGGCAAGCGGTTTTCATAACTTTGAATGAAATGGTTTGCTACAATGGCAAGCGGCCAATAAAAGCTTTAAAGTTTAGAAACTTTCATGTCTTAGATTTGAAAGTTTACATATTGTATGAAGAATCTAACTGCGTGGTTGACTTGTTCATAACAGCAGGAGGAGATACTTTTTTAACAAGACTGCAAAGATATTGACATTATAAATGAGACTTAAAAATACCAGTTTAATGAACAACCTCGTGGAGAGTGCAGACTACTCTATGCTAAAATTATCTTAACATTACAACCTCAACAGTTGACTCAACTTTCTCATTTCATTTACTGCCACTTATTAATTAAAACACATCTGGACATGGCGGACAAATGAAACCAAAATTTCAGATTTGGACTAGGCCTCAGAAAATGACGTTTATTAAACAGAAAAATCAAATTGAAATATTGGTGAAATGCTCATTCCATTAATTAAACTAATAACTTTCGACATTAATAAGACACACACATCTCTATACTAATTGGCATGTAAATAACATAAATACATATATTAATTGAAATGGAATGTAATAATTGATAAGGAAATAACACATATTCATGTATCATTTGGCATGGAAATAACAAATAAAAATATACATCTGACATGGAAATAACACATACACATATACTAATTGATATGAAAAAACACATATACATATACTTATTGGCATGGAAATAACAAATAAAAATATACATCTGACATGGAAATAACACATACACTAATTGACATGTAAAAAACACATATACATATACTAATTGGCAAGAAAATAACAAATAAACATATACTAACTTGCATGGAAATAACACATACAGATTTACTAATTGACATGGAAATAACACATATACTAATTTGCATGAAAAAAACATGAATACAAAACGGCATAGAAATAATACACGTAAATATACTAATTGACATGAGAATTAAACACATTCTAAAATAGTAAGTAGCATGTGAATAAAACACAAACATATTCTAATTTGCAAAGGAATATTACACAGTACATATACTAATTGGCATAGACATGTAAAACAAACATATACTAATATGCAAGGAAATAAAACACATGCATAAACTAATTGGTACGGAAATAACACAAATAAATATACTAATTTGCATGGTATTAAAGGAAATACATATACTAATTGGCATGAAAATAAAACACATACATTTACTAATTGGCATGAAAATAAAACACATACATATACTAATTGGCATGAAAATAAAACACATACATATACTAATTGGCATGGAAATAACACACAAAAATCTACTTATTGGCATTCAAATAACACACATTAAAATACTAATTACCATGGGACTAAGACAGATGCATATAGTAAATGGCATAGAAACAACAGTCATATAGTATTTGGCATGGAGATAAAATACATACATATACATATTTGCATGAGAATAACACACAGACATATTCTAAATGGCATGAGAATAACACACAGACATATTCTAAATGGCATGAGAATAACTCACATTCATATAATATAGGGCATGGAAATAATACTCATACATATACTTATTGGAATGTAAATAACAAAAATGTATATACATATTGGAATGGAAATAAAACATGTTCATATAATGGTTGGCATGGGAGTAACACACATTCATATAGTAAATTGCATAGAAATAACACAGTAATATAGTAATTAGCATGGAAATAAAACACATACAATTTCTTATTGGCATGAGAATAACAAACATATGTATACTAATTAGCATGGGAATAACACAAATGCATGTACTATTTGGAGTGGAAATAACACAAATATATATACTAAGTAGCATGGAAATAAAACACACAAATACAAAATAGCCTGAAAATAAAACACATATATTAATTACATTAAAACAACACACATATAAAAATAGAATGGAGAAAACAGATACATATACAACATATAAAAAAAAGACATAAATATCAAATATCATGGGAATAACATACACATATATATCAATTAGGTTGAAAATAACACACACATTTACCAATATCATGGAAATTAATCAAACAAAGAACAATTAGCATTGAAATAACACACACGTAGAAACAAATATCATGGAAATAACATATACAAATTAGAATGAAAGTAACACACATTCATAATAAAAAGACTGGAAGTAACACACATATATAATAAGAATGTGATTTAGTGTCACATGTATCAATTAGGTTGTAAAGTAAACACACATAAAATTGGGATGGAATGAATATATATATCAATTAGGATAAAAAGAACACAAAAATTAACCTATTAGCATGGAGATAACACATATAAATGAAATAGAAGGGAAATAACACATATGTATATAAAATAGCATGAGACACACACAACCATTAGAAGAGGTGGTGGTAGTAGATGTAGCAGTAAAAAAGGAATCACTAAACATAAAAAGGACATGCCTGTGCCAGACCCTAATCCCTAGTTCCCAGTCACCAGCTTCCGGTCGCCAGTGCCCAGTCACCAGCTTCCAGTCGCCACTTCCCAGGAAGGAAATAATACATACATATACTAATTAGCATGCAAATACACACATAAAGAAATTAAAATGGAAATTACATACACATATAGGCCTTCAAATTAGCATGAACATAAAAACATATTTCAATTAGCATGGAAATAGCACACACAATTATACAAATAAGAATGTAAGTAAGACACATCTATTAATTAGCATGGAAATAACAATGAGCATGGGAATAGCATTCATATACCATTTATCATGGAATAACACACAATTATATGCCATAAACATAGATATAATAAACATACATATATATGTCAATTAACATGGGAAAACATGCATATGCCAAACAGCATGGAATAACACACAATAATATGCCAATAAACATAAACTGAAAAAGAAATCCCCAAACATACAAAGGACATGCCTCTGCTAGCCCCAAATCCAGTCACCAGATTCCGGTCGCCAGTGCCCAGTCACCAGCTTCCAGTCGCCAGTTCCCAGCATAGAAATAACACATACATATACCAATTAGTATGCAAATACACACATAAATTAAGATGGAAATAACATACACATATGCAAATAAGAATGAACATAGAAAACATATATCAATTAGCATGGAAATAGTACACACAAATATACAAATAAGAATGGAAGTAACACACATATATTAATTAGCATGGAAATAACAATGAGCATGGGAATAACATTCATATAGCATTTATCATGGAATAACACACAATTATAAACTAAACAACAAACACATAATACACATACATATGGCAATAAACATAGATATAATAAACATACTAATGACAATAAACATAGATATAATAAACATACATATTCAATAAACAGATATAATAAACATACATATGCCAGTATACATAAATATAACAAACATACACATGCCAATAAACATAATTATTATAAACATACATATGCCAATTAAATGGGCATAACACACAATTATATGCCAATAAACATAGATATAATAAACATACATATACCAATTAGCATGGAATAACACACAATTATATGCCAATAAACATAAACTAAAATAGAAATCCCCAAACATACAAAGGACATGCCTCTGCTAGCCCCAAATCGCTAGTTCCCAGTCACCAGATTCCGGTCGCCAGTGCCCAGTCACCAGCTTCCAGTCGCCAGTTCCCAGCATAGAAATAACACATACATATACCAATTAGCATGCAAATACACACATAAACAAAGTAAAATCGAAATAACATACACACATACAAATTAGAATGATCATAAAAAACATATAAATTAGCATGGAAATAGCATACACAAATATACAAATAAGAATGGAAGTAACACACATATATTAATTAACATTGAAATAATAATAAGCGTGGGAATAACATTCATATACCATTTATCATGGAATAACACTCAATTATATGCCAAAAACATAGATATAAT
The DNA here is from genome assembly GCA_964017045.1 of Omphiscola glabra. Classification (NCBI taxonomy): domain Eukaryota; kingdom Metazoa; phylum Mollusca; class Gastropoda; family Lymnaeidae; genus Omphiscola; species Omphiscola glabra. The sequence continues at coordinate 15,789,017 of OZ024802.1, forward strand.
AAGTATACAAAAGTAAATAAACATAAATTTAAAGATACACATGACAAACATTAAACATAAATATAATAAACATGTACATGCCAATTAGTATGGAATAACACACAAACATATTTCAATAAACATAGCTATCATAAATATGCATATTACATTTATTTATATTAGCATGGGAATAACATTCATCGTCTGATACAAGTGGCAAAGTATTCTTCCAGTGAAATCAGCCGCTCCCAGTGCTATCGTCCTCTCCTAGTGCCATTGTCCGCTCCCAGTTCCATCTTCCACTTCAAATGCCATCATACGCCCCCAGTTCCATCATCCGCTTCCAGTTCCTTTGTCCGCTCCCAAGGCCATCGTCTGCTCCCACTACCATCGTACGCTCAAAGTTCCATCGTCCGGTCCAAGTTCCATCGTCCGCTCACAGTGCCGTCATCCGCTCCAAATGCCATCGTCCGCTCCCAGTGCCGTTGTCCACACCCTGTGATGCCCGGTGCCGTTAATTCTTCGTGGTGCCTCTCCTATTAGCATGGAATAAGACATACATAAACCAATTAGCATGGCAATAACACATATCAATTGGCATGTGAATACCACAGATACATATACCAATTAGCTTTATAGGAAAAACCCACAAACATGTACAAAGTAGCAATAAGACACAAACATAAACCAATTAACATGTATAAAATAAACATATATACACCTACATTCGTGCCGCTTCTCTGTCCTGGTGCCATCGTCCGCTCCCAGTACCAACGTCCAAACACTGTGATGTCCGTTGCTGCTCCTATTAGCATGGAAATAACACATACATAAATTAATTAGCATTGCAATAACACAAATCAAATTGGCATGTGAGTACCACAGATACATATACCAATTAGCTTTATAGGAAAAACCCACAAACACGTACAAAGTAGCAATAAGACACAAACATAAACCAATTAACATGTATAAAATAAACATATATACACCTAATTTCGTGCCGCTTCTCAGTCACGGTGCCATCGTCCGCTCCCAGTACCAGCGTCCAAACCCTGGGATGTCCGTTGCTGCTCCTATTAGCATGGAAATAACACATACAAAAACCAATTATAGCATGGCAATAACACTTATCAATTTGCATGTGAATACCACAGATGCATATACCAATTAGCAATAAATTAATACATATACATATACTTGTAAGATTGGAAAAAACCCACACACATGTACCAATAAGCAAAGAATAAGACACAAACAAACCAATTAACATGCATAAAATAAACATATTTACACCTACGTCCATGCCGCTTCTCAGTCCTGGTGTCGTCGTCCGCTCCCAGTGCCGTCGTCAGCTCCCAGTGCTATCGTCACCTCAAATGGCTGTCTTTCTGCTCAAAGTGCTGTCTTCCGCTTCAAGTGCCGACTTCTTCTCCCAGGCGTGGAGCAGGTGTTGGTGGTGGTGGAGATGGTGGTGGAGGTGGTAGTGGGGGTGCTGGTGGTGGTAGTGGTGGAGGTGGTGGTGAAGGGTGTGGAGGGGATGGTGGTGGAGGTGGTGGTGAAGGGTGTGGAGGGGATGGTGGTGGATATGGGGATGGTGGTGGAGGTGGTGGTAGGGGGGTGGTTGAGATGGTGGTGGTGGCGGAGGTGGTGGCGATGGGGAAGTGATGAAGAGGTGAGGGTGGAGGTTTTGATGGAGGTGGTGGTGGGGCAGTGATGGTGGTTGTGGATGTGATGGTGAGGTGGTGGTGGAGATAGTTGTGGAGGTAGTGTTGGAGGTGTTGGTGGGAAGTGATGTCGGTTGTGGAGGTGTTGGTGAAGGTGGTTGTGGAGGTGATGGTGAGGTTGGGGAGGTGGTGGTGGTAGAGGTGGGGGTTGTGGTGGAGGAGGAGGTGATGGTGACGGAGGTGTTGGTGGAGGTGATGGTGACGGAGGTGTTGGTGGAGGTGATGGTGACGGAGGTGTTGGTGGAGTTGATGGTGGGAAATGATGATTGTTGTGGAGGTGATGGTGATGTGGGGGTGGAGTTGTTGGTGGGGAAGTGATTGTGGTTGTGGAGGTGATTGTGATGGTGTTGTGTGTTTGTATGTGGTGGTGGAGGTTGTGGTGGGGTGGACATTCGTGTTGGAGGTGTCGGTGGAGGTGATGGTGGGTGGTGGTGGTTGTGGTGGTGGATTAGGTTATGGTGGAGGTGTTGGTGGAGTTTGTGGTGGAATTGTTGGTGGGGAAGTGATGCAAGTTGTTGAAGTGGTGATGGAGGTGTTGGTGGGAAAGTGATGCAGGATTAAGGTGGTGGTGTAAGTGGGGGAGGTGTTGGTGCTGGTAATCGTGGTAGTAAAAGAGGTGGTGGTAGTAAAAGATGTGGTGGTAAAAGAAGTGGTTGTGGTAGTAGGAGAGGTTGTGGTAGCAGAAGAGTTTGTGGTAAAAGAAGAGATAGTAGTAGATGAAGTAAAAACAAAGGACACCCTAACCTAAAAAAGGACACCCCAAACCTAACAAAGGGCAGTCTGGTCACCAGCTACCGGTCGCCAGCTCCGGATCACCGGCTACCGTTTGCCAGCTCCCGGGCACCACCCCCCACATAAAAATGACAACTCTAACCAACTAATGGACACTCCAAACCTAACAAAGGACAGCCCGGTCACCAGCTCCCGATCGCCAGTTCCGGATCACTAGCTCCCGTTTGCCAGCTCTCGGACGCCACTCCGAAAATAAAAGGACACCCCCAACCTAACAAAGGGCACTCCAAACCTAACAAAGGATAGCCCGGTCACTAGCTCCCGATTGCTAGCTCTGGGTCACCAGCTCCCGATCACCAGCTCCCGGGCGCCACCCCCAACCTAAAAAGGACATCCCAAACCTAACAAATTATAGCCCGGTCACCAGCTCCCGATTGCTAGCTCTGGGTCGCTAGCTCCCGTTTGCCAGCTCCCGGGCGCCACCCCCAGCAGAAAAAAGTGACACCACGAACCTAAAAGAGTAATCCCTAAACGAAAAAAGACACCAGTCACCACCCAATCTAAAAGGACACCCCAACCTTACAAGGATGCCCCCAACCTTACAAGGATGCCCCCAACCTAACAAAGGATACCCCAAACTAACAAATATACCCCAACTTAACAAATAGGTGGTGGAGGTGTTGTTGATAAATGTTGAGTTGTTGCAGGTGTTGGTGGTTGTGGATGTGGTGGATGGGAAAGTAGTGGGGTAGATGCTTTGGTGGAGGTGATGGTGGGGTGGATGTGGTGGTGAAGTGGAGGTTGTTGTGGTTGTGTCTGTGGGGAAGTGATGGTGGTTGTGGAGGTGATGTTGAAGTGGGTGTGTTTGTTGATGTGGTGGTGGAGTTGATGGTTGTGGTGAAGGTGGTGGTGGAGGAAGTGAAGGTGATGTGGGGTTTGAGGTGGTGGTGGTGATTGGGTGTGGTAGAGTTAGTGGTGGTTGTTGAGGTGGGGAAGTGATGGTGGTTTTGGAGGTGATGGTGATGTGGGGTGGAGTTGGTGGAGGTGATGGTGAGGTGGGGTGGAGTTGTTGGTGGAGGTGATGGTGGATGTGGTGGCGGATGTATTGATGGGGAAGTGATGGTGGTTGTGGAGGTGTTTGTGAGATGGAGGTGGCGGAGGTGATGGTCGGGGAGGTAGTGGAAGTGGGGGTGATGGTGGAGGTGGTGGTGGGGTTGGTGTTGGATGTGGTGGTGGAGGTAGTGGTGGAGGTAGTGGTGGAGGTGGTGGTGGTGGTGGAGGTCGTGGTGGAGGTGGTAGGGGTTGTGGAGGTGGATGTGGTTGTAGAGGATGTGGTGTTGGGGATGGTGGTGGTGATGGTGGTGGAGGTGGTGGTGGGGTTAGTTGGGTGGTGGTACCTCCGCTGATGTATCAGTCCATGCCGTTCGCTGTCTGTACCACTGTCTCATCTGTGCCCCTTTGCTGTCTGTGCCACTGGTTCATCCGTGCCGCACCTATTAGAATGGAAATAACAACTGATTATATGAATGTCTAATGTTTCATCCAATTATCTACAATAATGGGCAAATAAAAATTGTCCCCAACCTACCCCAACAATTTTATTAAATTTTTAAAACAGTCATTACATGGGTGTTTCCTCACTGGATACCATTTTCAAGATTGTAGAAAGTTCCTCCTGTCTACCTTAGCAAATCATTTTTAAATCTTAGGTAATCTGTTTACTAAATAGCTACACTTCCACTCCTGTATAATAGGATTATTGAGGAGTTTGGTCTAAGCTTTAAATCTACCAGACATGTGTATTATAAAATATGAATTACAATTTGTTTTATATTCATAACATATTTATAATATATATTTATTTAGTATGAATTTGTATTTTAAAATACTTCACACACACATATTACTTTGTTTATTTTAATGCCCATGATTTCCTTAGTGTTAATCAAATTTTCAATTTGTAGGCTAAACTGCACTAAGCAAAAAGAATAAAGAATTGAAAGAAACCCCAAGCCTCTATTATTATATATTGTACATATTGTACATTTTTCATCAGATTTTGATTTTGTTCTGGGAGATATCAAATAAATTAAATATTCAAAGGGTCAATATGCTACTTATTATAGTTCATCTTTTCAGTGCAAACAATTAGATATACATGACCCTATATTTTGGATAATATTGTTCATGCTGATCATGTTGTGTTCATATTCGAATTTGACCAAACTTGACGGCCATTTTGAATATAAATGAGGTCATTTTGAGCGGAAATTATGAAATGACGTCTATTTGGATAATGTTATGACTATTACGGATAATATTTTTAGTAATGGTTATCTTCATTAATTCCTTAAATAACTTCAATTGACTGCTCTGTGCCCAGTTTTTATTTTGGTTAGTTATCCCAAATAATTCAGAAAAATAAAACCATAACTTTCTTTAGTAGCGACCAACAAACATACATTTGGTATCAACGAATTGCATTTTTCAGACCCCATTGAATCAAACTAAATCTAAAAGCTATAACTTCATTTTGAAAATTGTATCAATTACCTACATACATAACAGTGCTCCCACTAAATTTATTAACAATTTATGCTATTATTTTAATAAAGTATGACAAACAGTTTGTCTTATCATTATAATTAATTTGATAATAACCCAAGATGATTGTTTACAAAAAGAATTGACTTACCAGCTGAACACAAACTGCCATGATACCTCGACCCGACAGCTAAGAAATCCATCTTGATATGACAACATGAACACACATCACGTCCACTCCAGGGCTGTAAGATGGGATTAGGGGGGGGGGGAGGGGGTTTGGCGTACAACTCTTGGCTAACACACTACTCAGGCATGTTAATGTTTATGTTTTCATTGCACACAATACAACGACATTGGCCTTGGGGTGGGGGGGGCGTGGGGGGGGGGGGAGAAGCTCAGTGGAAGGACACATTTCCTTTGATTGAAATAAATGTAGCGTCTATTTTGTGAAACGTCATTGCACGTGGAGAGGGGGAGTGGGTGGTGCACTTATTTTCTTTCTATTTCAATATTTAATATGAATTGTTTGAATATGCATTATGTGCACTATGTTTGCATTGAATTTTTCGCCAAATTAAGGGTAGATTATAACATAACACATAATAGTAAATAACACTTGTAAGTCAGTATGTAACATTTGTAATTCAGTAAATATCATTTGTAATTCAGTACATAGCACTCGTAAATCAGTACTCAGATTTTGTAACTCGGTACTTAACACTTGTAATTCAGTACGTAACATTTGTAACTCAGTACATAACATTTGTAACTCAGTAAATATCATTTGTAACTCAGTGCGTAACATTTGTATTTCAGTGCGTAACATTTGTAACATACTTAGTAACACTTTTAACTCAGTGCGTAAGTTTTGTAACTCAGTACATAGCACTTTTAACTCAGTATGTTACATTTGTAACTCAGTATGTAAAATTTGTTGCTTAGTAGGTAACATTTGTAACTCAGTACATAACACTTTAAACTCAGTATATATCTTTTGTAACGCAGTATGTATCATTTGTAACTCAGTATGTAACATTTGTAACTCAGTACGTTACACTTGTAAGTCAATGCGTAAGATTTGAAACTCAGTATGTAAATCAGTACATTACATTTGTATCTCAGTATGTAACATTTGTGCCTCAGTACGTAACACTTGTAACTAAGTATATAACATTTGTAATTCAGTACGTAACAATTGTAACTCAGTACGTAACATTTATAGCTCAGTTAATTACATTTTTAACATAGTTCATAACATTTGTAACTCAGTACGCAACACTTTTAACTCAGTACGTAACATTTGTAACTCAGTAAGTAACAGCTGTAACTCAGTTTTTTACCGTTCCTTTTATAAGATTGTTTCGACATTTTTGCATGGTAACTAAATTCCCGTGACAATACAATCTTACAAGATCAGTAGGTCACCACTGACACCCACTTGCCCTTGGGTGTCATCCTCGTGTCAAATCTTGCATCTTAAGCTCACTTTTTTCGAGAGATTTAATATCCCTTTTCAAAAAGCAAGCTTGCATTGAACTGTCTTGTTTTTCATTTTCATAAATGAAGCAATTTTATCTCTAGGTTCTAAGAAACGCTTCAAAACCTGTCCACGACTCAAGAATCTAACTTCAATGTGTTAATGAACTTAACCGAGACATTAGATCTTACTGGACTTTCGTCACACTGACTAACAGCGAATCTTGATCCCCCTGGCCCGTCGTTGCACTAACAGCGACACTTGTTCTGACTGGAGCTTCAGCGCACTGACTAACAGCGACACTTGACCTTACTGGAGCTTCGTCACACTGACTAACAGCGACACTTGATCTGACTGGAGATTCGTCTCACTGACGAACAGCGAATTTTGATTTTAATGGAGCTTCGAGACACTGACTAACAGCGATACACACCTCACTGAAGCTTCATCACACTGACTAATAGTGACACTTGACCTTATTGGAGCTTCGTCGCACTGACTAATAGTGACACTTGACCTTCCTGGAGCTTCGTCACTCTGACTAACAGAGACACTTGATATGACTGGAGCTTCGTCATTCTGATCAACAGCGACCTTTGATCTGACTTGAGCTTCGTCACTCTGACTAACAGCGACACTTAATCTGACTGGAGCTTCAGTGCACTGACTAACAGCGACACTTGACGTTACTGGAGCTTCGTCACACTGACTAACTGCGACACTTGATATGACTGGAGCTTCGTAGCTCTGACTAACAGTGTTACTTGATCTTACTTGAGCTTCGTCACACTGACTAACAGCGACACTTAATCTGACTGGAGCTTCGTCACACTGACTAACAGCGACACTTGATCTTGCTGGAGTTATGTCACACTGACTAACAGCGACACTTGATCTTACTGGAGCTTCGGCACACTGACTAACAGCGACACTTGATCTTACTGGATCTTCGTCACAATGACTACCAGCGACACTTGATCTTACCGGATGTTCGTCACACTGACTAACAGCGAATCTTGATCCTACTCGTCCTTCTTCGCACTGACTAACAGCGACACATGATCTTACTGGACTTTCGTTGCACTGACTAACAGCGAATTTTGATTCTCCATGCCCTTCGTTGCACTGACTACATTGGTAAAATAAAATTCTTCTTTTAAATGTAACCCCAACAAACGAAACAATGTATCAAGATAGCTGTTAATGTTAATTCAGTTTTACTTGTGCAATTTGAATGTGTAACTTCGGTATCAACATATTACGTCACAATAAGCCAGAACACGCCGACCACAACTGAAAATTACTCACCTCCCCCCCTTTCCGGTTTTATTGGTATTTACATGAATGATGAAAATAATTTTTAATCGAGAATATTGACTTACTTCCAAGCTTGACGTTACGCAAGTGTCAACATACCATGTGACATGCGAAGTGTGACACACTGAAATTCGTCTCGTTATATGCGGCTTCAGTTGGCTTAAAATTAATTGTTTGGAAATCATTTAAGAGTATTCATCTATGACAGGGGTGGACAAACCGTTTATACGGAGGGCCACATTTACAAATGTAAAGCTATTGAGTGGGGGGGGGGCCCGCATGTATATTATGTCTAATTTTTAGATGTCGATAAAAACAATTCTCTATATTAAAATCGATTCATTCGCATGTTAGCATTACATGACAAAAGTTAAGGATTGTTTAAAAATATTGAGCATTAGAAAATAATTTGATCAAAAATGTTAAAACAATCATAATGGTAAATGAATTTCTGTAAAATTCCACAAAATAACTTAAAAACAAAGTAGTTTTTTTAAAGTTTCTAAATGCCTTCGAGAGCCGCAAAATATTAGTTGCCGGGCCGCATGCGGCCCGCTGGCCGTATTTTGCCCACCCCTGATCTATGAAGAAATAGACATTTTAAAAAGAAGAAACAAAAAATCTAATCTTTTGGTTTCCCGAAAATTCACTTTACATGTAATTTAAATTTAGTACTAGGGCAGCTACTGCCATGCTCTTGTACCAACTTTGTTACTCATATATATTACGCTTGTGGTGTGACGTCTTTCATTTCGGGATAGCGCCCAAAATATAATTCCCGATAACTACGCTAAATCATTTTTGTTGTTGTTGAATAACGAAAGTGCGTTTTGTGCATAATATTTTCTTTTCGGAAAGGGAAATCGTCTCAATTTAAATATTTTGCAGTAAATATTCGGGTTAAAAGTGGTTGAAACATCAGAATATTAATATAGTTCATGGGCGTGAAGTAAAAAGGGTGCATTGACGTCGAATGGTGAAGAGGGGGTGGGGTGTAGCAAAAATTGGGATTCTTAAAGGCGCGTAACTTGAATTACTTTTTTTCAAGTAACTGAAAGGTAGATGGTAAATTCACGTATTGCTGTCGCCAATGTTTGGCGAGCTATAACTACAACTAATAGATGGGAAGCTCACGCATTGCTGTCGCCATTGTTTGGCGAGCTCTAAGTAGTATATGGGAAGTTCACGCATTTCTGTCGCCTATGTTTGGCGAGCTCTAACTTGTAGATGGGAAGTTCACGCATTGCTGTCGCTAATGTTCTGCGGGCTATAACTAGTAGATGGGAAGTTCAGCATTTCTGTCGCCAATGTTTGGCGAGCTCTAACTTGTAGATGGGAAGTTCACGCATTGCTGTCGCTAATGTTCTGCGGGCTATAACTAGTAATACATTTTGACAACTTAAGACACATTGTTAGGCATTAAATTGAAAGAGCAGTTGACTTCATTTCAAGCTACTACAATTTTGACAACACGTGAAATGGTGTCCATGTCATTGTGTAATCACTGGCGAAATGACAGAAACAAGAAACACCATTGTTGGAGGGAGTATAGGTGGGAGGAAGCAGATGTGACGATAGGCACTTATTCTTTCACATCTATTTTGCAACATATTTGAGAATATGCCATAAAAGCATATACATAATCTTCCAAAATTTTTTAGATTTAAAGCCAACACATTTATAACATATTTATAAGGGTTAGCGGCCGATTAATAGGTCACAAGGGGCCGATTAATCGGAAATGTTACCGATTATTCGGATGCAACACTGGTTGCTTTCACACGTTCATTATACTTGTGTAGTTGTTACTTTTCACCCAAGTATGGCATTGTAACTGTGGCGCATGGTCGGATAACGAACGTAAGGACTTTGGACTTAAAACAACTCTTTGATTTGAATGTATCCCAACCTTTGAGAAGTTCCGCATCGATTAAATTTCCCAACCATAAGCAACATTAACAAAACTCGTATGCTCTGTAACAAGGATGTGAACTGTTACAATATGTGTTTCCACCATAAGCATGAACCCCATACCCATCTCCCCCTTGTCGTTGTGTTATTTGTCACGTACATGGCACTTGAAATGTAGCTGCGTGATTTTTTTAGTGGGATGAAAAACCACCACTTCTCCTGATTAACCACCACTCCATTGAATACCTGTAATACACCCCCTCCCCCAACTTGAATAACACTTTTTGTTTTCGACTGGATATGTTTGTGTTTTAGAAAGGTCGTAGTTACTGCGTGATCGACTAGATATGTTTGTGTTTTAGAAGGGTCGTAGTTACTGCGTGTTCGACTAGATATGTTTGTGTTTTAGAAGGGTCATAGTTACTGCGTGTTCGACTAGATATGTTTGTGTTTTAGAAGTGTCATAGTTAATGTGTGTTGCAACCAGTTGAACTGTTGACACAAATACAAACATTGTTATCCGGTGTGGATGTGGTGGGGTGGGTTGGTTGGTGAGGGCATTTACAAGAGATGATCCTTGACACCCCAGAAAATAATAAAGTCCCCGTCGTATGTCTGGAACTAATTCTAGTGATGCAACCTTCGAAACGTGATTGCATTTGACAAAGTTGCAGTTAGTTTACCCTTTTAAAGCGTTCTGTAAACACGAGGACTGTAAGTCATTTTTAATGAGGACCAGGACAACCCCTCTCATTCACTATCACATACGTATATTTCTCTCCATCTTTCATCAGAGGCTGCTTCCCGAAGGCATTACGTCCAGCTACCCTGTCGGACTGGCCACACTCGGCATCGGAGTCATCATGAACATCGCCGTTGTGGCCACCCCTGTATGGTTTCAGCGTCAGATGCCAACCATCCACTTAAAACAATAATTCTTGGAATGTGGAGGCCTTGCACCCAAGACGTGTGTGGCGATATATCCGACGTAAACAAAGGAGGTAAGACGTCATGATTTCTTGACAACTAGAAGTCAACGGCTAGTTTTTTTATGGTCATATTTAATGGTAAGAGATATGTTATATAGGTATTCGTTTATCCGAACTAACTGTTAACAAGGTCGGTTAGGAAAACCTATTGTTTCTGATCAGTTAGCATGGATGTAACGTTTCAGTCAAAGACTCTTTTTTGCACGGAATATACTCTTACATTAGACTCGTACGGTAATTTGTTGTACAGTGTATTATGGTAATTTGTTGTACAGTGTATTACGGTAATTTGTTGAACAAAGTATAATGTTAATTACACATCTACTTTCAGTTGTTTGTTTTAAAATGCTTTTATTTAGCTGCCAAGTCTCTTAACATTAATGTGTTACATTGACAGATAATTGTGCATTCAATCGGGTGTAAGATTAATAGCTTCAATGTCAGAAATTTGAGGGAATCTTCTTTTTAAATAAGAGATTTTCACTAAAGTCTTGGCAATTAATTGTATTCTTTGTGTAAGTGTCATCTGTGATTGAAACAATTTGTAAGAACACATGACAACTGTCTGACCGTTTGATTAGCAAAGTGTCGACATCATAAACAATATTTACAAAATCTTCTTAATTTCTTTAATATGAATTTCTAAGAACTTTTATTTCTTTTATCAAATGTAGACATAATTTTGTTCAAGTTACTGGTTTTCTTAGCTTTGAATGAAATGGTTTGCTACATGGCAAGCGGTTAGGTAAACTTGAAATGAGATAATTTGGTACATGGCAAGTGGTTTTCATAACTTTGAATGAAATGGTTTGCTACATGGCAAGCGGTTAGGTAAACTTGAAATGAGATAATTTGGTACATGGCAAGCGGTTTTCATAACTTTGAATGAAATGGTTTGCTACATGGCAAGCGGTTAGGTAAACTTGAAATGAGATAATTTGGTACATGGCAAGCGGTTTTCATAACTTTGAATGAAATGGTTTGCTACAATGGCAAGCGGCGAGTAAAAGCTTTAAAGTTTAGGAACTGTCATGTCTTAGATTTGAAAGTTTACATATTGTATGAAGAATCTAACTGCGTGGTTGACTTGTTCATAACAGCAGGAGGAGATACTTTTTTAACAAGACTGCAAAGATATTGACATTATAAATGAGACTTAAAAATACCAGTTTAATGAACAACCTCGTGGAGAGTGCAGACTACTCTATGCTAAAATTATCTTAACATTACAACCTCAACAGTTGACTCAACTTTCTCATTTCATTTACTGCCACTTATTAATTCAAACACATCTGGACATGGCGGACAAATGAAACCAAAATTTCAGATTTGGACTAGGCCTCAGAAAATGACGTTTATTAAACAGAAAAATCAAATTGAAATATTGGTGAAATGCTCATTCCATTAATTAAACTAATAACTTTCGACATTAATAAGACACACACATCTCTATACTAATTGGCATGTAAATAACATAAATACATATATTAATTGAAATGGAATGTAATAATTGATAAGGAAATAACACATATTCATGTATCATTTGGCATGGAAATAACAAATAAAAATATACATCTGACATGGAAATAACACATACACTAATTGACATGTAAAAAACACATATACATATACTAATTGGCAAGAAAATAACAAATAAACATATACTAACTTGCATGGAAATAACACATACAGATTTACTAATTGACATGGAAATAATACATATACTAATTGGCATGAAAAAAACATGAATACAAAACGGCATAGAAATAATACACATAAATATACTAATTGACATGAGAATTAAACACATTCTAATAATAAGTAGCATGTGAATAAAACACAAACATATTCTAATTTGCAAAGGAATTTTACACAGTACATATACTAATTGGCATAGACATGTAAAACAAACATATACTAATATGCAAGGAAATAAAACACATGCATAAACTAATTGGTACGGAAATAACACAAATAAATATACTAATTTGCATGGTATTAAAGGAAATACATATACTAATTGGCATGAAAATAAAACACATACATTTACTAATTGGCATGAAAATAAAACACATACATATACTAATTGGCATGGAAATAACACACAAAAATATACTTATTGGCATTCAAATAACACACATTAAAATACTAATTGCCAAGGGACTAAGACAGTAAATGGCATAGAAACAACAGTCATATAGTATTTGGCATGGAGATAAAATACATACATATACATATTTGCATGAGAATAACACACAGACATATTCTAAATGGCATGAGAATAACACACAGACATATTCTAAATGGCATGAGAATAACTCACATTCATATAATATAGGGCATGGAAATAATACTCATACATATACTTATTGGAATGTAAATAACAAAAATGTATATACATATTGGAATGGAAATAAAACATGTTCATATAATAGTTGGCATGGGAGTAACACACATTCATATAGTAAATTGCATAGAAATAACACAGTAATATAGTAATTAGCATGGAAATAAAACACATACAATTACTTATTGGCATGAGAATAACAAACATATGTATACTAATTAGCATGGGAATAACACAAATGCATGTACTATTTGGAGTGGAAATAACACAAATATATATACTAAGTAGCATGGAAATAAAACACACAAATAAAAAATAGCCTGAAAATAAAACACATATATTAATTACATTAAAACAACACACATATAAAAATAGAATGGTAATAACACCTGGATATACTATTAGCATGGACTTAACACAATGATATATCAATTAGAATAAAAATAACACATATATAACAATTATAATGGAAATAGCACACATTAATATCAGTTAGGGTGGAAAAGACACATATATCTATATCAATAAGAATGGAAAAGACATACAAATATACCAATTAGAATTAAATAACACACATATATACTAAACAGCATGGAAATACCACCACATAGATCAATCATCATGGAGATAACAAATACATATACCAAACATAATGGAGAAAACAGATACATATACAACATATAAAAAAACCAGACATAAATATCAAATATCATGGGAATAACATACACATATATATCAATTAGGTTGAAAATAACACACACATTTACCAATATCATGGAAATAAATCAAACAAAGAACAATTAGCATTGAAATAACACACACGTAGAAACAAATATCATGGAAATAACATATACAAATTAGAATGAAAGTAACACACATTCATAATAAAAAGACTGGAAGTAACACACATATATAATAAGAATGTGATTTAGAGTCACATGTATCAATTAGGTTGTAAAGTAAACACACATAAAATTGGGATGGAATGAATATATATATCAATTAGGATAAAAAGAACACAAAAATTAACCTATTAGCATGGAGATAACACATATAAATGAAATAGAAGGGAAATAACACATATGTATATAAAATAGCATGAGACACACACAACCATTAGAAGAGGTGGTGGTAGTAGATGTAGCAGTAAAAAAGGAATCACTAAACATAAAAAGGACATGCCTGTGCCAGACCCTAATCCCTAGTTCCCAGTCACCAGCTTCCGGTCGCCAGTGCCCAGTCACCAGCTTCCAGTCGCCACTTCCCAGGAAGGAAATAATACATACATATACTAATTAGCATGCAAATACACACATAAAGAAATTAAAATGGAAATTACATACACATATAGGCCTTCAAATTAGCATGAACATAAAAACATATTTCAATTAGCATGGAAATAGCACACACAATTATACAAATAAGAATGTAAGTAAGACACATCTATTAATTAGCATGGAAATAACAATGAGCATGGGAATAGCATTCATATACCATTTATCATGGAATAACACACAATTATATGCCATAAACATAGATATAATAAACATACATATATATGCCAATTAACATGGGAAAACATGCATATGCCAAACAGCATGGAATAACACACAATAATATGCCAATAAACATAAACTGAAAAAGAAATCCCCAAACATACAAAGGACATGCCTCTGCTAGCCCCAAATCCAGTCACCAGATTCCGGTCGCCAGTGCCCAGTCACCAGCTTCCAGTTGCCAGTTCCCAGCATAGAAATAACACATACATATACCAATTAGTATGCAAATACACACATAAATTAAGATGGAAATAACATACACATATTCAAATAAGAATGAACATAGAAAACATAATACACATACATATGGCAATAAACATAGATATAATAAACATACTAATGACAATAAACATAGATATAATAAACATACATATACCAATAAACATAGATATAATAAACATACATATACCAATAAACAGATATAATAAACATACATATGCCAGTATACATAAATATAACAAACATACACATGCCAATAAACATAATTATAAACATACATTTGCCAATTAAATGGGCATAACACACAATTATATGCCAATAAACATAGATATAATAAACATACATATTCCAATTAGCATGGAATAACACACAATTATATGCCAATAAACATAAACTAAAATAGAAATCCCCAAACATACAAAGGACATGCCTCTGCTAGCCCCAAATCGCTAGTTCCCAGTCACCAGATTCCGGTCGCCAGTGCCCAGTCACCAGCTTCCAGTCGCCAGTTCCCAGCATAGAAATAACACATACATATACCAATTAGCATGCAAATACACACATAAACAAAGTAAAATCGAAATAACATACACACATACAAATTAGAATGATCATAAAAAACATATAAATTAGCATGGAAATAGCATACACAAATATACAAATAAGAATGGAAGTAACACATATATTAATTAACATTGAAATAATAATAAGCGTGGGAATAACATTCATATACCATTTATCATGGAATAACACTCAATTATATGCCAAAAACATAGATATAATAAACATACAAAAGTAAATAAACATAAATTTAAAGATACATATGACAATAAACATAGTTATAATAAACTTATATATGTTATAAACATAGGTATAATAAACATATATGCCAATTAACATGGGAATAACATTCATATACAATTTAGCATGGAATAAAACACACTTATATGCCAACATACATAAGCCAATAATGATAGTTATAATATACATACATATGCCATTAAACATAAATATAATAAACATGTACATGCCAATTAGTATGGAATAACACACAAACATATTTCAATAAACATAGCTATCATAAATATGCATATTACATTTATCTATATTAGCATGGGAATAACATTCATCGTCTGATACAAGTGGCAAAGTATTCTTCCAGTGAAATCAGCCGCTCCCAGTGCTATTGTCCTCTCCTAGTGCCATTGTCCGCTCCCAGTTCCATCTTCCACTTCAAATGCCATCATACGCCCCCAGTTCCATCATCCGCTTCCAGTTCCTTTGTCCGCTCCCAAGGCCACCGTCTGCTCCCACTACCATCGTACGCTCAAAGTTCCATCGTCCGGTCCAAGTTCCATCGTCCGGTCCAAGTTCCATCGTCCGCTCACAGTGCCGTCATCCGCTCCAAATGCCATCGTCCGCTCCCAGTGCCGTTGTCCACACCCTGTGATGCCCGGTGCCGTTAATTCTTCGTGGTGCCTCTCCTATTAGCATGGAATAACACATACATAAACCAATTAGAATGGCAATAACACATATCAATTGGCATGTGAATACCACAGATACATATACCAATTAGCTTTATAGGAAAAACCCACAAACACGTTCAAAGTAGCAATAAGACACAAACATAAACCAATTAACATGTATAAAATAAACATATATACACCTACATTCGTGCCGCTTCTCAGTCCTGGTGCCAGCGTCCGCTCCAGTACCAGCGTCCAAACACTCTGATGTCCGTTGCCGCTCCTATTAGCATGGAATAAGACATACATAAACCAATTAGAATGGCAATAACACATATCAATTGGCATGTGAATACCACAGATACATATACCAATTAGCTTTATAGGAAAAACCCACAAACACGTACAAAGTAGCAATAAGACACAAACATAAACCAATTAACATGTATAAAATAAACATATATACACCTACATTCGTGCCGCTTCTCAGTCCTGGTGCCAGCGTCCGCTCCAGTACCAGCGTCCAAACACTCTGATGTCCGTTGCCGCTCCTATTAGCATGGAAATAACACATACAAAAACCAATTAGCATGGCAATAACACTTATCAATTTGCATGTGAATACCACAGATGCATATACCAATTAGCAATAAATTAATACATATACATATACTTGTAAGATTTGAAAAATCCCACACACATGTACCAATAAGCAAAGAATAAGACACAAACAAACCAATTAACATGCATAAAATAAACATATTTACACCTACGTCCATGCCGCTTCTCAGTCCTGGTGCCGTCGTCCGCTCCCAGTGCCGTCGTCAGCTCCCAGTGCTATCGTCACCTCAAATGGCTGTCTTTCTGCTCAAAGTGCTGTCTTCCGCTTCAAGTGCCGACTTCTGCTCCCAGGCGTGGAGCAGGTGTTGGTGGTGGTGGAGATGGTGGTGGAGGTGGTAGTGGGGGTGCTGGTGGTGGAGGTGGTGATGAAGGGTGTGGAGGGGATGGTGGTGGATGTGGGGATGGTGGTGGAGGTGGTGGTAGGGGGGTGGTGGAGATGGTGGTGGTGGCGGAGGTGGTTGCGATGGGGAAGTGATGGTGTGGTTGGGGAGGTGGTGGTGGTATAGGTGGGGGTTGTGGTGGAGGAGGAGGTGATGGTGACGGAGGTGTTGGTGGAGGTGATGGTGACGGAGGTGTTGGTGGAGGTGATGGTGACGGAGGTGTTGGTGGAGTTGATGGTGGGAAATGATGATTGTTGTGGAGGTGATGGTGATGTGGGGGTGGAGTTGTTGGTGGGGAAGTGATTGTGGTTGTGGAGGTGATTGTGATGTGGGGATGGGGGTAGAGGTCATGGTGAGGTGGGGTGGAGATGGTGGTGGTGGTTGAGGTGCTGGAGGTGGAGGTGATGGTGTTGTGGGTTTGTATGTGGTGGTGGAGGTTGTGGTGGGGTGGAGGTTCGTGTTGGAGGTGTCGGTGGAGGTGATGGTGGGTGGTAGTGGTTGTGGTGGTGGATTAGGTTGTGGTGGTGGATTAGGTTGTGGTGGAGGTGTTAGTGGAGTTTGTGGTGGAATAGTTGGTGGGGAAGTGATGCAAGTTGTTGAAGTGGTGATGGAGGTGTTCGTGGGAAAGTGATGCAGGATTGAGGTGGTGGTGTAAGTGGGGGAGGTGTTGGTGCTGGTAATCGTGGTAGTAAAAGAGGTGGTGGTAGTAAAAGATGTGGTGGTAAAAGAAGTGGTTGTGGTAGTAGGAGAGGTTGTGGTAGCAGAAGAGTTTGTGGTAATAGAAGAGATAGTAGTAGATGAAGTAAAAACAAAGGACACCCTAACCTAAAAAAGGACACCCCAAACCTAACAAAGGGCAGTCTGGTCACCAGCTACCGGTCGCCAGCTCCGGATCACCGGCTACCGTTTGCCAGCTCCCGGGCACCACCCCCCACATAAAAATGACAACTCTAACCAACTAATGGACACTCCAAACCTAACAAAGGACAGCCCGGTCACCAGCTCCCGATCGCCAGTTCCGGATCACTAGCTCCCGTTTGCCAGCTCTCGGACGCCACTCCGAAAATAAAAGGACACCCCCAACCTAACAAAGGGCACTCCAAACCTAACAAAGGATAGCCCGGTCACTAGCTCCCGATTGCTAGCTCTGGGTCACCAGCTCCCGATCACCAGCTCCCGGGCGCCACCCCCAACCTAAAAAGGACATCCCAAACCTAACAAATTATAGCCCGGTCACCAGCTCCCGATTGCTAGCTCTGGGTCACCAGCTCCCGATCACCAGCTCCCGGGCGCCACCCCCAACCTAAAAAGGACATCCCAAACCTAACAAATTATAGCCCGGTCACCAGCTCCCGATTGCTAGCTCTGGGTCGCTAGCTCCCGTTTGCCAGCTCCCGGGCGCCACCCCCAGCAGAAAAAAGTGACACCACGAACCTAAAAGAGGAATCCCTAAACGAAAAAAGACACCAGTCACCACCCAATCTAAAAGGACACCCCAACCTTACAAGGATCCCCCCAACCTTACAAGGATGCCCCCAACCTAACAAAGGATACCCCAAACTAACAAATATACCCCAACCTAACAAATAGGTGGTGGAGGTGTTGGTAAAGGTTGAGTTGTTGCAGGTGTTGGTGGTTGTGGATGTGCTGTTAGTGGATGTGGTGGATGGGGAAGTAGTGGGGTGGATGCTTTGGTGGAGGTGATGGTGGGGTGGATGTGGTGGTGAAGTGGAGGTTGTTGTGGTTGTGTCTGTGGGGAAGTGATGGTGGTTGTGGAGGTGTTGGTGAGGTGGTGTTGGAGGTTTTGGTGGAGGTGTTGGTGGAGGTGGCGGAGATGTAAGGGAAATCAGGGTGGTTGTGGAGATGATGGTGAGGTGGTGGTGGAGTATGTGGTAGTGGAGGTGGGGTTGTGGTGGACCTGGTGATGGAGGTTGTTGACGTAGTGGTGGAGGTGGTGGTGGGGAAGTGTTTGGGGTTGTGGAGGTGATTGTGAGATGGAGGTGGCGGAGGTGATGGTCGGGAAGGTAGTGGAAGTGGGGGTGATGGTGGAGGTGGTGGTTGGGTTGGTGTTGGATGTGGTGGTGGAGGTAGTGGTGGAGGTGGTGGTGGAGGTAGTGGTTGTGGATGTGGTGGTGGAGGTAGTAGTGGTGGTGGAGGTGGTGTTGAAGGTGGATGTTGTTGTAGAGGAGGTGGTGGTGGGGATGGTGGTGGTGGTGGCGATGGTGGTGGAGGTACCTCCGCTGATGTATCAGTCCATGCCGTTCACTGTCTGTACCACTGTCTCATCTGTGCCCCTTCGCTGTCTGTGTCACTGGTTCATCCGTGCCGCACCTATTAGAATGGAAATAACAACTGATTACATGAATGTTTAATGTTCCATCCAATTATCTACAATAATGAGCAAATAAAAATTGCCCCCAACCTACCCCAACAAATTTATTAAATTTTCAAAATAGTTATTACATGGATCTTTCCTCACTGGATACCATTTTCAAGATTGTAGAAAGCTGCTTCTGTCTACCTAAGCAAATCATCCATTATAATATATTGTGCGTATTGTAAATTTTTCATCAGATTTTGATTTAGTTCTGAGAGATATCAAATAAATTAAATATTGTAAGGGACACGTGAATTTACCCTTTAATATGCTACTTATTATTGTTCATCTTTTCAATATAAACAATTAGATATACATGAACCTACATTTTGGATAATATTGTTCATGATGTGTTCATAGTCAAATATGACATATGGAAACTTGACGGCCATTTTGAATATAAATGAGGTCATTTTGAGCGGAATTTATGAAATGACGTCTATTTTGATGTTATAACTATTACGAAAATATATATGGTTTGTAATGGTTATCTTCATTAATTCCTTAAATAACTTCAATTGACTGCTCTTTTTAAAGCATATTTCTCATATCTGTTTCCAATTTTTATTAGAGTTAGTTATCCCAAATAATTCACAAAAAATAAAATCAAAACTTTCTTTAGAATCGACTAACAAACATAAATTTGGTATCAATGAAATGCATTTTTCAGACCCTATCGAATCAAACTAAATTTAAAAGCTGTAACTTCATTTTGAAAATTGTATCAATTACCTACATAGCATACACTACAACGCTCCCGTTTAAATTTATTAACAATTTATGCTACTATTTTAATACATTATGACAAAATCGTTGTCTTATCATTATACTTATTTTGATTATAACCCAACATGGGTGTTTACGAAAAGAACTGACTTACCAGCTGAACACAAACTGCCATGGATAACTCGACCCGTCAGCTAAGAGATCCATCGTGATGTGACCACAATTAACACACTTGAAGTTCACTGTAAGGCTGTAAGCCGGGATTAAGTGGGGGTGGGGGTGGATGGGTTGTGGTACGACTCATGGCTAACACACATCTCAGGCGTGTTAATGTTTACGTTTTCAGTGTACTCAATACGACAATAGCCCCGGGGGGGGGGGGGGGGGTCTCAGTGGAAGGACACGTTTACTTTGATTGAAATAAATGTAGCGTCTATTTTGTGAATCGTTATTGCATGCGGGAGATGGGTGAGGCACTTATTTTCTTTCTAATTCAATACTTAATATGAATTATTTTGAATGAGCATTATGTCGCCATTATGTTGACCTTGTTATGTTGACCTTGTTATGTTGACCTTGTTATGTTGACCTTGTTATGTTGACCTCGTTATGTTGACCTTGTTATGTTGACCTTGTATTTTTCACCAATTTAATAAGTTAAGGCTTTTATCTCGAAAGGCTATGCCAAACAGCTTTATGAGGGAACACCATTATTAAATATTTAGACTCTGAGATGCACGGTCAACGATACCTACATATTTCACCAGCACCCCACTCCTCCGTGAGCTACACATTTCACCAGCAACCCACTACTCCAATACGCTAAATTGTTTACCAGCACCCCACTCCTCCGTTACGCTACATATTTCACCAGCACCCCACTCCTCCGTGAGCTACATATTTCACCAGCACCCCACTACTCCGTTAAGTTACATATTTCACCAGCACCCCACTCCTCCGTTACGCTACATATTTCACCAGCATCACACTCCTCAGTTACGTTACATATTTCACCAGCACCCCACTCCTCCGTGAGCTACATATTTCACCAGCACCCCACTCCTCCGTGAGCTACACATTTCAACCCACTACTAGGTTACGTTACATATTTCACCAGCAACCCTCTACTCGGTTACGATACATATTTCACCAGAAACCCACTACTCCGTTAAGTTACATATTTCACCAGCAACCCACTACTCCGTTAAGTTACATATTTCACCAGAACCCCACTCCTCCGTGAGCTACACATTTCACCAGCAACCCACTACTCCAATACGCTAAATTGTTTACCAGCACCCCACTCCTCCGTTACGCTACATATTTCACCAGCACCCCACTCCTCCGTGAGCTACATATTTCACCAGCACCCCACTACTCCGTTAAGTTACATATTTCACCAGCAGCCCACTCCTCCGTTACGCTACATATTTCACCAGCATCACACTCCTCAGTTACGTTACATATTTCACCAGCACCCCACTCCTCCGTGAGCTACATATTTCACCAGCACCCCACTCCTCCGTGAGCTACACATTTCAACCCACTACTAGGTTACGTTACATATTTCACCAGCAACCCACTACTCCGTTAAGTTACATATTTCACCAGCAACCCACTTCTCCTTTAAGTTACATATTTCACCAGCAACCCACTTTTCCGTTAAGTTATATATTTCACCAGCAACCCACTACTCGGTTACGTTACATATTTCACCAGCACCCCACTCGTCCGTGAGCTACACATTTCACCAGCAACCCACTACTCAGTTACGTTACATATTTCACCAGCACCCCACTCGTCCGTGAGCTACACATTTCACCAGCAACCCACTACTCGTTTAAGTTACATATTTCACCAGCACCCCACTACTCGGTTATGTTACATATTTCACCAGCACCCCACTAATCGGTTACGTTACATATTTCACCAGCACCCCACTCGTCCGTGAGCTACACATTTCAACAGCAACCCACTACTCGGTTACGTTACATATTTTACCAGCAACCCACTACTCGGTTACGTTACATATTTCACCATCACCCCACTCGTCCGTGAGCTACACATTTCACGAGCAACCCACTACTCGGTTTCGTTACATATTTCACCAGCAATCCACTACTCCGTTAAGTTACATATTTCACCAGCAACCCACTACTCCGTTACGTTACATATTTCACCAGCAACCCACTACTCCGTTAAGTTACATATTTCACCAGCAACCCACTTCTCCGTTAAGTTACATATTTCACCAGCAACCCACTACTCGGTTAAGTTACATATTTCACCAGAACCCACTACTCGGTTAAGTTACATATTTCACCAGCAACCCACTTCTCCGTTAAGTTACATATTTCACCAGCAACCCACTACTCGGTTAAGTTACATATTTCACCAGCAACCCACTACTGGGTTAAGTTACATATTTCACCAGCAACCCACTACTCTGTTAAGTTACATATTTCACCAGCAACCCACTACTCGGTTAAGTTACATATATCACTAGCAACCCACTACTCCGTTAAGTAACATATTTCACCAGCAACCCACTACTCGGTTACGTTACATATTTCACCAGCAACCCACTCCTCCGTTACGTTACATATTTCACCAGCAACCCACTCCTCCGTTACGTTACACATTTCACCAGCAACCCACTACTCCGTTACGTTACACATTTCACCAGCAACCCACTCCTCCATTACGTTACATATTTCACCAGCCACCCACTAATCGGTTACGTTACATATTTCACCAGCAACCCACTACTCGGTTACGTTACATATTTCACCAGCAACCCAGTACTCGGTTAAGTTACATATTTCACCAGCAACCCACTACTCCGTTAAGTTACATATTTCACCAGCAACCCACTACTCGGTTAAGTGACATATTTCACAAGCAACCCACTACTCCGTTAAGTTACATATTTCACCAGCAACCCACTACTCGGTTACGTTACATATTTCACCACCAACCCACTCCTCCGTTACGTTACATATTTCACCATCAACCCACTCCTCCGTTACGTTACACATTTCACCAGCAACCCACTACTCCGTTACGTTACATATTTCACCAGCAACCCACTCCTCCGTTACGTTACACATTTCACCAGCAACCCACTACTCTGTTACGTTACATAATTCACCAGCAACCCACTACTCCGTTACGTTACATATTTCAACAGCAACCCACTCCTCCGTTACGTTACACATTTCACCAGCAACCCACTCCTCCGTTACTTTACACATTTCACCAGCAACCCACTACTCCGTTAAGTTACATATTTCACCGGCAACCCACTACTCGGTTACGTTACATATTTCACCAGCAACCCACTCCTCCGTTACGTTACACATTTCACCACCAACCCACTCCTCCGTTACGTTACACATTTCACCAGCAACCCACTCCTCCGTTACATTACACATTTCACCAGCAACTTACTCCTCCGTTACGTTACACATTTCACCAGCAACCCACTCCTCCGTTACGTTACACATTTCACCAGCAACCCACTCCTCCGTTACGTTACATAATTCACCAGCAACCCACTACTCGGTTACGTTACATATTTCACCAGCAACCCAGTACTCGGTTACGTTACATATTTCACCAGCAACCCAGTACTCGGTTAAGTTACATATTTCACCAGCAACCCACTACTCCGTTAAGTTACATATTTCACCAGCAACCCACTACTCGGTTAAGTGACATATTTCACAAGCAACCCACTACTCCGTTAAGTTACATATTTCACCAGCAACCCACTACTCGGTTACGTTACATATTTCACCACCAACCCACTCCTCTGTTACGTTACATATTTCACCAGCAACCCACTACTCCGTTACGTTACATATTTCACCAGCAACCCACTACTCGGTTAAGTGACATATTTCACAAGCAACCCACTACTCCGTTAAGTTACATATTTCACCAGCAACCCACTACTCGGTTACGTTACATATTTCACCACCAACCCACTCCTCCGTTACGTTACATATTTCACCAGCAACCCACTCCTCCGTTACGTTACACATTTCACCAGCAACCCACTACTCCGTTACGTTACACATTTCACCAGCAACCCACTACTTGGTTACATTACATATTTAACCAGCAACCCACTACTCCGTTACGTTACATATTTCACCAGCAACCCACTCCTCCGTTACGTTACACATTTCACCAGCAACCCACTCCTCCGTTACTTTACACATTTCACCAGCAACCCACTACTCCGTTAAGTTACATATTTCACCAGCAACCCACTACTCGGTTATGTTACATATTTCACCAGCAACCCACTCATCCGTTACGTTACATATTTCACCAGCAACCCACTCCTCCGTTACGTTACACATTTCACCAGCAACCCACTCCTCCGCTACGTTACATATTTCACCAGCAACCCACTAATCGGTTACGTTACATATTTCACCAGCAACCCACTACTCGGTTACGTTACATATTTCACCAGCAACCCAGTACTCGGTTAAGTTACATATTTCACCAGCAACCCACTACTCCGTTAAGTTACATATTTCACCAGCATTCCACTACTCGGTTAAGTGACATATTTCACAAGCAACCCACTACTCCGTTAAGTTACATATTTCACCAGCAACCCACTACTGGTTACGTTACATATTTCACCACCAACCCACTCCTCCGTTACGTTACATATTTCACCATCAACCCACTCCTCCGTTACGTTACACATTTCACCAGCAACCCACTACTCCGTTACGTTACATATTTCACCAGCAACCCACTCCTCTGTTACGTTACACATTTCACCAGCAACCCACTACTCCGTTACGTTACATATTTCACCAGCAACCCACTACTCCGTTACGTTACATATTTCACCAGCAACCCACTCCTCCGTTACGTTACACATTTCACCAGCAACCCACTCCTCCGTTACTTTACACATTTCACCAGCAACCCACTACTCCGTTAAGTTACATATTTCACCAGCAACCCACTACTCGGTTACGTTACATATTTCACCAGCAACCCACTCCTCCGTTACGTTACACATTTCACCACCAACCCACTCCTCCGTTACGTTACATATTTCACCAGCAACCCACTCCTCCGTTACATTACACATTTCACCAGCAACCCACTCCTCCGTTACGTTACACATTTCACCAGCAACCCACTACTCCGTTACGTTACACATTTCACCAGCAACCCACTCCTCCGTTACGTTACATAATTCACCAGCAACCCACTACTCGGTTACGTTACATATTTCACCAGCAACCCAGTACTCGGTTACGTTACATATTTCACCAGCAACCCAGTACTAGGTTAAGTTACATATTTCACCAGCAACCCACTTCTCCGTTAAGTTACATATTTCACCAGCAACCCACTACTCGGTTAAGTGACATATTTCACAAGCAACCCACTACTCCGTTAAGTTACATATTTCACCAGCAACCCACTACTCGGTTACGTTACATATTTCACCACCAACCCACTCCTCCGTTACGTTACATATTTCACCAGCAACCCACTCCTCCGTTATGTTACACATTTCACCAGCAACCCACTACTCCGTTACTTTACATATTTCACCAGCAACCCACTCCTCCGTTACGTTACACATTTCACCAGCAACCCACTACTCGGTTACGTTACATATTTAACCAGCAACCCACTACTCCGTTAAGTTACATATTTCACCAGCAACCCACTCCTCCGTTACGTTACACATTTCACCAGCAACCCACTCCTCCGTTACTTTACACATTTCACCAGCAACCCACTACTCCGTTAAGTTACATATTTCACCAGCAACCCACTACTCGGTTATGTTACATATTTCACCAGCAACCCACTCATCCGTTACGTTACATATTTCACCAGCAACCCACTCCTCCGTTACGTTACACATTTCACCAGCAACCCACTCCTCCGCTACGTTACATATTTCACCAGCAACCCACTAATCGGTTACGTTACATATTTCACCAGCAACCCACTACTCGGTTACGTTACATATATCACCAGCAACCCAGTACTCTGTTAAGTTACATATTTCACCAGCAACCCACTACTCCGTTAAGTTACATATTTCATCAGCAACCCACTACTCGGTTAAGTGACATATTTCACAAGCAACCCACTACTCCGTTAAGTTACATATTTCACCAGCAACCCACTACTCGGTTACGTTACATATTTCACCACCAACCCACTCCTCCGTTACGTTACATATTTCACCATCAACCCACTCCTCCGTTACGTTACACATTTCACCAGCAACCCACTACTCCGTTACGTTACATATTTCACCAGCAACCCACTCCTCCGTTACGTTACACATTTCACCAGCAACCCACTACTCGGTTACGTTACATATTTCACCAGCAACCCACTACTCCGTTACGTTACATATTTCACCAGCAACCCACTCCTCCGTTACGTTACACATTTCACCAGCAACCCACTCCTCCGTTACTTTACACATTTCACCAGCAACCCACTACTCCGTTAAGTTACATATTTCACCAGCAACCCACTACTCGGTTACGTTACATATTTCACCAGCAACCCACTCCTCCGTTACGTTACACATTTCACCTCCAACCCACTCCTCCGTTATGTTACACATTTCACCAGCAACCCACTCCTCCGTTACATTACACATTTCACCAGCAACCCACTCCTCCGTTACGTTACACATTTCACCAGCAACCCACTCCTCCGTTACGTTACACATTTCACCAGCAACCCACTCCTCCGTTACGTTACATAATTCACCAGCAACCCACTACTCGGTTACGTTACATATTTCACCAGCAACCCAGTACTCGGTTACGTTACATATTTCACCAGCAACCCAGTACTAGGTTAAGTTACATATTTCACCAGCAACCCACTACTCCGTTAAGTTACATATTTCACCAGCAACCCACTACTCGGTTAAGTGACATATTTCACAAGCAACCCACTACTCCGTTAAGTTACATATTTCACCAGCAACCCACTACTCGGTTACATTACATATTTAACCAGCAACCCACTACTCCGTTACGTTACATATTTCACCAGCAACCCACTCCTCCGTTACGTTACACATTTCACCAGCAACCCACTCCTCCGTTACTTTACACATTTCACCAGCAACCCACTACTCCGTTAAGTTACATATTTCACCAGCAACCCACTACTCGGTTATGTTACATATTTCACCAGCAACCCACTCATCCGTTACGTTACATATTTCACCAGCAACCCACTCCTCCGTTACGTTACACATTTCACCAGCAACCCACTCCTCCGTTACTTTACACATTTCACCAGCAACCCACTACTCCGTTAAGTTACATATTTCACCAGCAACCCACTACTCGGTTATGTTACATATTTCACCAGCAACCCACTCATCCGTTACGTTACATATTTCACCAGCAACCCACTACTCGGTTATGTTACATATTTCACCAGCAACCCACTCATCCGTTAAGTTACATATTTCACCAGCAACCCACTACTCGGTTACGTTACATATTTCACCAGCTACCCAGTACTCGGTTAAGTTACATATTTCACCAGCAACCCACTACTCCGTTAAGTTACATATTTCACCAGCATTCCACTACTCGGTTAAGTGACATATTTCACAAGCAACCCACTACTCCGTTAAGTTACATATTTCACCAGCAACCCACTACTGGTTACGTTACATATTTCACCACCAACCTACTCCTCCGTTACGTTACATATTTCACCATCAACCCACTCCTCCGTTACGTTACACATTTCACCAGCAACCCACTACTCCGTTACGTTACATATTTCACCAGCAACCCACTCCTCCGTTACGTTACACATTTCACCAGCAACCCACTACTCGGTTACGTTACATATTTCACCAGCAACCCACTACTCCGTTACGTTACATATTTCACCAGCAACCCACTCCTCCGTTACGTTACACATTTCACCAGCAACCCACTCCTCCGTTACTTTACACATTTCACCAGCAACCCACTACTCCGTTAAGTTACATATTTCACCAGCAACCCACTACTCGGTTACGTTACATATTTCACCAGCAACCCACTCCTCCGTTACGTTACACATTTCACCACCAACCCACTCCTCCGTTACGTTACACATTTCACCAGCAACCCACTCCTCCGTTACGTTACACATTTCACCAGCAACCCACTCCTCCGTTACGTTACACATTTCACCAGCAACCCACTACTCCGTTACGTTACACATTTCACCAGCAACCCACTCCTCCGTTACGTTACATAATTCACCAGCAACCCACTACTCGGTTACGTTACATATTTCACCAGCAACCCAGTACTCGGTTACGTTACATATTTCACCAGCAACCCAGTACTAGGTTAAGTTACATATTTCACCAGCAACCCACTTCTCCGTTAAGTTACATATTTCACCAGCAACCCACTACTCGGTTAAGTGACATATTTCACAAGCAACCCACTACTCCGTTAAGTTACATATTTCACCAGCAACCCACTACTCGGTTACGTTACATATTTCACCACCAACCCACTCCTCCGTTACGTTACATATTTCACCAGCAACCCACTCCTCCGTTACGTTACACATTTCACCAGCAACCCACTACTCCGTTACTTTACATATTTCACCAGCAACCCACTCCTCCGTTACGTTACACATTTCACCAGCAACCCACTACTCGGTTACGTTACATATTTAACCAGCAACCCACTACTCCGTTAAGTTACATATTTCACCAGCAACCCACTCCTCCGTTACGTTACACATTTCACCAGCAACCCACTCCTCCGTTACTTTACACATTTCACCAGCAACCCACTACTCCGTTAAGTTACATATTTCACCAGCAACCCACTACTCGGTTATGTTACATATTTCACCAGCAACCCACTCATCCGTTACGTTACATATTTCACCAGCAACCCACTCCTCCGTTACGTTACACATTTCACCAGCAACCCACTCCTCCGCTACGTTACATATTTCACCAGCAACCCACTAATCGGTTACGTTACATATTTCACCAGCAACCCACTACTCGGTTACGTTACATATATCACCAGCAACCCAGTACTCTGTTAAGTTACATATTTCACCAGCAACCCACTACTCCGTTAAGTTACATATTTCATCAGCAACCCACTACTCGGTTAAGTGACATATTTCACAAGCAACCCACTACTCCGTTAAGTTACATATTTCACCAGCAACCCACTACTCGGTTACGTTACATATTTCACCACCAACCCACTCCTCCGTTACGTTACATATTTCACCATCAACCCACTCCTCCGTTACGTTACACATTTCACCAGCAACCCACTACTCCGTTACGTTACATATTTCACCAGCAACCCACTCCTCCGTTACGTTACACATTTCACCAGCAACCCACTACTCGGTTACATTACATATTTCACCAGCAACCCACTACTCCGTTACGTTACATATTTCACCAGCAACCCACTCCTCCGTTACGTTACACATTTCACCAGCAACCCACTCCTCCGTTACTTTACACATTTCACCAG
Source organism: Omphiscola glabra (assembly GCA_964017045.1). NCBI lineage: Eukaryota > Metazoa > Mollusca > Gastropoda > Lymnaeidae > Omphiscola > Omphiscola glabra. The sequence goes on from OZ024802.1 coordinate 15,818,954, forward strand.
CAACCCACTACTCCGTTAAGTTACATATTTCACCAGCAACCCACTACTCGGTTACGTTACATATTTCACCAGCAACCCACTCCTCCGTTACGTTACACATTTCACCTCCAACCCACTCCTCCGTTATGTTACACATTTCACCAGCAACCCACTCCTCCGTTACATTACACATTTCACCAGCAACCCACTCCTCCGTTACGTTACACATTTCACCAGCAACCCACTCCTCCGTTACGTTACACATTTCACCAGCAACCCACTCCTCCGTTACGTTACATAATTCACCAGCAACCCACTACTCGGTTACGTTACATATTTCACCAGCAACCCAGTACTCGGTTACGTTACATATTTCACCAGCAACCCAGTACTAGGTTAAGTTACATATTTCACCAGCAACCCACTACTCCGTTAAGTTACATATTTCACCAGCAACCCACTACTCGGTTAAGTGACATATTTCACAAGCAACCCACTACTCCGTTAAGTTACATATTTCACCAGCAACCCACTACTCGGTTACGTTACATATTTCACCACCAACCCACTCCTCCGTTACGTTACATATTTCACCAGCAACCCACTCCTCCGTTACGTTACACATTTCACCAGCAACCCACTACTCCGTTACTTTACATATTTCACCAGCAACCCACTCCTCCGTTACGTTACACATTTCACCAGCAACCCACTACTCGGTTACATTACATATTTAACCAGCAACCCACTACTCCGTTACGTTACATATTTCACCAGCAACCCACTCCTCCGTTACGTTACACATTTCACCAGCAACCCACTCCTCCGTTACTTTACACATTTCACCAGCAACCCACTACTCCGTTAAGTTACATATTTCACCAGCAACCCACTACTCGGTTACGTTACATATTTCACCACCAACCCACTCCTCCGTTACGTTACACATTTCACCACCAACCCACTCCTCCGTTACGTTACACATTTCACCTGCAACCCACTCCTCCGTTACGTTACACATTTCACCAGCAACCCACTCCTCCGTTACGTTACACATTTTACCAGCAACCCACTCCTCCGTTACGTTACACATTTCACCAGCAACCCACTCCTCCGTTACGTTACATAATTCACCAGCAACCCACTACTCGGTTACGTTACATATTTCACCAGCAACCCAGTACTCGGTTACGTTACATATTTCACCAGCAACCCACTCCTCCGTTACGTTACACATTTCACCAGCAACCCACTACTCGGTTACATTACATATTTAACCAGCAACCCACTACTCCGTTACGTTACATATTTCACCAGCAACCCACTCCTCCGTTACGTTACACATTTCACCAGCAACCCACTCCTCCGTTACTTTACACATTTCACCAGCAACCCACTACTCCGTTAAGTTACATATTTCACCAGCAACCCACTACTCGGTTACGTTACATATTTCACCAGCAACCCAGTACTCGGTTACGTTACATATTTCACCAGCAACCCACTCCTCCGTTACGTTACACATTTCACCAGCAACCCACTCCTCCGCTACGTTACATATTTCACCAGCAACCCACTAATCGGTTACGTTACATATTTCACCAGCAACCCACTACTCGGTTACGTTACATATTTCACCAGCAACCCAGTACTCGGTTAAGTTACATATTTCACCAGCAACCCACTACTCCGTTAAGTTACATATTTCACCAGCAACCCACTACTCGGTTAAGTGACATATTTCACAAGCAACCCACTACTCCGTTAAGTTACATATTTCACCAGCAACGCACTACTCGGTTACGTTAAATATTTCACCACCAACCCACTCCTCCGTTACGTTACATATTTCACCATCAACCCACTCCTCCGTTACGTTACACATTTCACCAGCAACCCACTCCTCCGTTACGTTACACATTTCACCAGCAACCCACTCCTCCGTTACTTTACACATTTCACCAGCAACCCACTACTCCGTTAAGTTACATATTTCACCAGCAACCCACTACTCGGTTAAGTTACATATTTCACCAGCAACCCACTACTCCGTTAAGTTACATATTTCATCAGCAACCCACTACTCGGTTAAGTGACATATTTCACAAGCAACCCACTACTCCGTTAAGTTACATATTTCACCAGCAACCCACTACTCGGTTACGTTACATATTTCACCACCAACCCACTCCTCCGTTACGTTACATATTTCACCATCAACCCACTCCTCCGTTACGTTACACATTTCACCAGCAACCCACTACTCCGTTACGTTACATATTTCACCAGCAACCCACTCCTCCGTTACGTTACACATTTCACCAGCAACCCACTACTCGGTTACGTTACATATTTCACCAGCAACCCACTACTCCGTTACGTTACATATTTCACCAGCAACCCACTCCTCCGTTACGTTACACATTTCACCAGCAACCCACTCCTCCGTTACTTTACACATTTCACCAGCAACCCACTACTCCGTTAAGTTACATATTTCACCAGCAACCCACTACTCGGTTACGTTACATATTTCACCAGCAACCCAGTACTCGGTTACGTTACATATTTCACCAGCAACCCACTCCTCCGTTACGTTACACATTTCACCAGCAACCCACTCCTCCGCTACGTTACATATTTCACCAGCAACCCACTAATCGGTTACGTTACATATTTCACCAGCAACCCACTACTCGGTTACGTTACATATTTCACCAGCAACCCAGTACTCGGTTAAGTTACATATTTCACCAGCAACCCACTACTCCGTTAAGTTACATATTTCACCAGCAACCCACTACTCGGTTAAGTGACATATTTCACAAGCAACCCACTACTCCGTTAAGTTACATATTTCACCAGCAACGCACTACTCGGTTACGTTAAATATTTCACCACCAACCCACTCCTCCGTTACGTTACATATTTCACCATCAACCCACTCCTCCGTTACGTTACACATTTCACCAGCAACCCACTCCTCCGCTACGTTACATATTTCACCAGCAACCCACTAATCGGTTACGTTACATATTTCACCAGCAACCCACTACTCGGTTACGTTACATATTTCACCAGCAACCCAGTACTCGGTTAAGTTACATATTTCACCAGCAACCCACTACTCCGTTAAGTTACATATTTCACCAGCAACCCACTACTCGGTTAAGTGACATATTTCACAAGCAACCCACTACTCCGTTAAGTTACATATTTCACCAGCAACGCACTACTCGGTTACGTTAAATATTTCACCACCAACCCACTCCTCCGTTACGTTACATATTTCACCATCAACCCACTCCTCCGTTACGTTACACATTTCACCAGCAACCCACTCCTCCGTTACGTTACACATTTCACCAGCAACCCACTCCTCCGTTACTTTACACATTTCACCAGCAACCCACTACTCCGTTAAGTTACATATTTCACCAGCAACCCACTACTCGGTTAAGTTACATATTTCACCAGCAACCCACTACTCCGTTAAGTTACATATTTCATCAGCAACCCACTACTCGGTTAAGTGACATATTTCACAAGCAACCCACTACTCCGTTAAGTTACATATTTCACCAGCAACCCACTACTCGGTTACGTTACATATTTCACCACCAACCCACTCCTCCGTTACGTTACATATTTCACCATCAACCCACTCCTCCGTTACGTTACACATTTCACCAGCAACCCACTACTCCGTTACGTTACATATTTCACCAGCAACCCACTCCTCCGTTACGTTACACATTTCACCAGCAACCCACTACTCGGTTACGTTACATATTTCACCAGCAACCCACTACTCCGTTACGTTACATATTTCACCAGCAACCCACTCCTCCGTTACGTTACACATTTCACCAGCAACCCACTCCTCCGTTACTTTACACATTTCACCAGCAACCCACTACTCCGTTAAGTTACATATTTCACCAGCAACCCACTACTCGGTTACGTTACATATTTCACCAGCAACCCACTCCTCCGTTACGTTACACATTTCACCTCCAACCCACTCCTCCGTTATGTTACACATTTCACCAGCAACCCACTCCTCCGTTACATTACACATTTCACCAGCAACCCACTCCTCCGTTACGTTACACATTTCACCAGCAACCCACTACTCGGTTACGTTACATATTTCACCACCAACCCACTCCTCCGTTACGTTACATATTTCACCAGCAACCCACTACTGGTTACGTTACATATTTCACCACCAACCCACTCCTCCGTTACGTTACATATTTCACCATCAACCCACTCCTCCGTTACGTTACACATTTCACCAGCAACCCACTACTCCGTTACGTTACATATTTCACCAGCAACCCACTCCTCTGTTACGTTACACATTTCACCAGCAACCCACTACTCCGTTACGTTACATATTTCACCAGCAACCCACTACTCCGTTACGTTACATATTTCACCAGCAACCCACTCCTCCGTTACGTTACACATTTCACCAGCAACCCACTCCTCCGTTACTTTACACATTTCACCAGCAACCCACTACTCCGTTAAGTTACATATTTCACCAGCAACCCACTACTCGGTTACGTTACATATTTCACCAGCAACCCACTCCTCCGTTACGTTACACATTTCACCACCAACCCACTCCTCCGTTACGTTACATATTTCACCAGCAACCCACTCCTCCGTTACATTACACATTTCACCAGCAACCCACTCCTCCGTTACGTTACACATTTCACCAGCAACCCACTACTCCGTTACGTTACACATTTCACCAGCAACCCACTCCTCCGTTACGTTACATAATTCACCAGCAACCCACTACTCGGTTACGTTACATATTTCACCAGCAACCCAGTACTCGGTTACGTTACATATTTCACCAGCAACCCAGTACTAGGTTAAGTTACATATTTCACCAGCAACCCACTTCTCCGTTAAGTTACATATTTCACCAGCAACCCACTACTCGGTTAAGTGACATATTTCACAAGCAACCCACTACTCCGTTAAGTTACATATTTCACCAGCAACCCACTACTCGGTTACGTTACATATTTCACCACCAACCCACTCCTCCGTTACGTTACATATTTCACCAGCAACCCACTCCTCCGTTATGTTACACATTTCACCAGCAACCCACTACTCCGTTACTTTACATATTTCACCAGCAACCCACTCCTCCGTTACGTTACACATTTCACCAGCAACCCACTACTCGGTTACGTTACATATTTAACCAGCAACCCACTACTCCGTTAAGTTACATATTTCACCAGCAACCCACTCCTCCGTTACGTTACACATTTCACCAGCAACCCACTCCTCCGTTACTTTACACATTTCACCAGCAACCCACTACTCCGTTAAGTTACATATTTCACCAGCAACCCACTACTCGGTTATGTTACATATTTCACCAGCAACCCACTCATCCGTTACGTTACATATTTCACCAGCAACCCACTCCTCCGTTACGTTACACATTTCACCAGCAACCCACTCCTCCGCTACGTTACATATTTCACCAGCAACCCACTAATCGGTTACGTTACATATTTCACCAGCAACCCACTACTCGGTTACGTTACATATATCACCAGCAACCCAGTACTCTGTTAAGTTACATATTTCACCAGCAACCCACTACTCCGTTAAGTTACATATTTCATCAGCAACCCACTACTCGGTTAAGTGACATATTTCACAAGCAACCCACTACTCCGTTAAGTTACATATTTCACCAGCAACCCACTACTCGGTTACGTTACATATTTCACCACCAACCCACTCCTCCGTTACGTTACATATTTCACCATCAACCCACTCCTCCGTTACGTTACACATTTCACCAGCAACCCACTACTCCGTTACGTTACATATTTCACCAGCAACCCACTCCTCCGTTACGTTACACATTTCACCAGCAACCCACTACTCGGTTACGTTACATATTTCACCAGCAACCCACTACTCCGTTACGTTACATATTTCACCAGCAACCCACTCCTCCGTTACGTTACACATTTCACCAGCAACCCACTCCTCCGTTACTTTACACATTTCACCAGCAACCCACTACTCCGTTAAGTTACATATTTCACCAGCAACCCACTACTCGGTTACGTTACATATTTCACCAGCAACCCACTCCTCCGTTACGTTACACATTTCACCTCCAACCCACTCCTCCGTTATGTTACACATTTCACCAGCAACCCACTCCTCCGTTACATTACACATTTCACCAGCAACCCACTCCTCCGTTACGTTACACATTTCACCAGCAACCCACTCCTCCGTTACGTTACACATTTCACCAGCAACCCACTCCTCCGTTACGTTACATAATTCACCAGCAACCCACTACTCGGTTACGTTACATATTTCACCAGCAACCCAGTACTCGGTTACGTTACATATTTCACCAGCAACCCAGTACTAGGTTAAGTTACATATTTCACCAGCAACCCACTACTCCGTTAAGTTACATATTTCACCAGCAACCCACTACTCGGTTAAGTGACATATTTCACAAGCAACCCACTACTCCGTTAAGTTACATATTTCACCAGCAACCCACTACTCGGTTACATTACATATTTAACCAGCAACCCACTACTCCGTTACGTTACATATTTCACCAGCAACCCACTCCTCCGTTACGTTACACATTTCACCAGCAACCCACTCCTCCGTTACTTTACACATTTCACCAGCAACCCACTACTCCGTTAAGTTACATATTTCACCAGCAACCCACTACTCGGTTATGTTACATATTTCACCAGCAACCCACTCATCCGTTACGTTACATATTTCACCAGCAACCCACTCCTCCGTTACGTTACACATTTCACCAGCAACCCACTCCTCCGTTACTTTACACATTTCACCAGCAACCCACTACTCCGTTAAGTTACATATTTCACCAGCAACCCACTACTCGGTTATGTTACATATTTCACCAGCAACCCACTCATCCGTTACGTTACATATTTCACCAGCAACCCACTACTCGGTTATGTTACATATTTCACCAGCAACCCACTCATCCGTTAAGTTACATATTTCACCAGCAACCCACTACTCGGTTACGTTACATATTTCACCAGCTACCCAGTACTCGGTTAAGTTACATATTTCACCAGCAACCCACTACTCCGTTAAGTTACATATTTCACCAGCATTCCACTACTCGGTTAAGTGACATATTTCACAAGCAACCCACTACTCCGTTAAGTTACATATTTCACCAGCAACCCACTACTGGTTACGTTACATATTTCACCACCAACCTACTCCTCCGTTACGTTACATATTTCACCATCAACCCACTCCTCCGTTACGTTACACATTTCACCAGCAACCCACTACTCCGTTACGTTACATATTTCACCAGCAACCCACTCCTCCGTTACGTTACACATTTCACCAGCAACCCACTACTCGGTTACGTTACATATTTCACCAGCAACCCACTACTCCGTTACGTTACATATTTCACCAGCAACCCACTCCTCCGTTACGTTACACATTTCACCAGCAACCCACTCCTCCGTTACTTTACACATTTCACCAGCAACCCACTACTCCGTTAAGTTACATATTTCACCAGCAACCCACTACTCGGTTACGTTACATATTTCACCAGCAACCCACTCCTCCGTTACGTTACACATTTCACCACCAACCCACTCCTCCGTTACGTTACACATTTCACCAGCAACCCACTCCTCCGTTACGTTACACATTTCACCAGCAACCCACTCCTCCGTTACGTTACACATTTCACCAGCAACCCACTACTCCGTTACGTTACACATTTCACCAGCAACCCACTCCTCCGTTACGTTACATAATTCACCAGCAACCCACTACTCGGTTACGTTACATATTTCACCAGCAACCCAGTACTCGGTTACGTTACATATTTCACCAGCAACCCAGTACTAGGTTAAGTTACATATTTCACCAGCAACCCACTTCTCCGTTAAGTTACATATTTCACCAGCAACCCACTACTCGGTTAAGTGACATATTTCACAAGCAACCCACTACTCCGTTAAGTTACATATTTCACCAGCAACCCACTACTCGGTTACGTTACATATTTCACCACCAACCCACTCCTCCGTTACGTTACATATTTCACCAGCAACCCACTCCTCCGTTACGTTACACATTTCACCAGCAACCCACTACTCCGTTACTTTACATATTTCACCAGCAACCCACTCCTCCGTTACGTTACACATTTCACCAGCAACCCACTACTCGGTTACGTTACATATTTAACCAGCAACCCACTACTCCGTTAAGTTACATATTTCACCAGCAACCCACTCCTCCGTTACGTTACACATTTCACCAGCAACCCACTCCTCCGTTACTTTACACATTTCACCAGCAACCCACTACTCCGTTAAGTTACATATTTCACCAGCAACCCACTACTCGGTTATGTTACATATTTCACCAGCAACCCACTCATCCGTTACGTTACATATTTCACCAGCAACCCACTCCTCCGTTACGTTACACATTTCACCAGCAACCCACTCCTCCGCTACGTTACATATTTCACCAGCAACCCACTAATCGGTTACGTTACATATTTCACCAGCAACCCACTACTCGGTTACGTTACATATATCACCAGCAACCCAGTACTCTGTTAAGTTACATATTTCACCAGCAACCCACTACTCCGTTAAGTTACATATTTCATCAGCAACCCACTACTCGGTTAAGTGACATATTTCACAAGCAACCCACTACTCCGTTAAGTTACATATTTCACCAGCAACCCACTACTCGGTTACGTTACATATTTCACCACCAACCCACTCCTCCGTTACGTTACATATTTCACCATCAACCCACTCCTCCGTTACGTTACACATTTCACCAGCAACCCACTACTCCGTTACGTTACATATTTCACCAGCAACCCACTCCTCCGTTACGTTACACATTTCACCAGCAACCCACTACTCGGTTACATTACATATTTCACCAGCAACCCACTACTCCGTTACGTTACATATTTCACCAGCAACCCACTCCTCCGTTACGTTACACATTTCACCAGCAACCCACTCCTCCGTTACTTTACACATTTCACCAGCAACCCACTACTCCGTTAAGTTACATATTTCACCAGCAACCCACTACTCGGTTACGTTACATATTTCACCAGCAACCCACTCCTCCGTTACGTTACACATTTCACCTCCAACCCACTCCTCCGTTATGTTACACATTTCACCAGCAACCCACTCCTCCGTTACATTACACATTTCACCAGCAACCCACTCCTCCGTTACGTTACACATTTCACCAGCAACCCACTCCTCCGTTACGTTACACATTTCACCAGCAACCCACTCCTCCGTTACGTTACATAATTCACCAGCAACCCACTACTCGGTTACGTTACATATTTCACCAGCAACCCAGTACTCGGTTACGTTACATATTTCACCAGCAACCCAGTACTAGGTTAAGTTACATATTTCACCAGCAACCCACTACTCCGTTAAGTTACATATTTCACCAGCAACCCACTACTCGGTTAAGTGACATATTTCACAAGCAACCCACTACTCCGTTAAGTTACATATTTCACCAGCAACCCACTACTCGGTTACGTTACATATTTCACCACCAACCCACTCCTCCGTTACGTTACATATTTCACCAGCAACCCACTCCTCCGTTACGTTACACATTTCACCAGCAACCCACTACTCCGTTACTTTACATATTTCACCAGCAACCCACTCCTCCGTTACGTTACACATTTCACCAGCAACCCACTACTCGGTTACATTACATATTTAACCAGCAACCCACTACTCCGTTACGTTACATATTTCACCAGCAACCCACTCCTCCGTTACGTTACACATTTCACCAGCAACCCACTCCTCCGTTACTTTACACATTTCACCAGCAACCCACTACTCCGTTAAGTTACATATTTCACCAGCAACCCACTACTCGGTTACGTTACATATTTCACCACCAACCCACTCCTCCGTTACGTTACACATTTCACCACCAACCCACTCCTCCGTTACGTTACACATTTCACCTGCAACCCACTCCTCCGTTACGTTACACATTTCACCAGCAACCCACTCCTCCGTTACGTTACACATTTTACCAGCAACCCACTCCTCCGTTACGTTACACATTTCACCAGCAACCCACTCCTCCGTTACGTTACATAATTCACCAGCAACCCACTACTCGGTTACGTTACATATTTCACCAGCAACCCAGTACTCGGTTACGTTACATATTTCACCAGCAACCCACTCCTCCGTTACGTTACACATTTCACCAGCAACCCACTACTCGGTTACATTACATATTTAACCAGCAACCCACTACTCCGTTACGTTACATATTTCACCAGCAACCCACTCCTCCGTTACGTTACACATTTCACCAGCAACCCACTCCTCCGTTACTTTACACATTTCACCAGCAACCCACTACTCCGTTAAGTTACATATTTCACCAGCAACCCACTACTCGGTTACGTTACATATTTCACCAGCAACCCAGTACTCGGTTACGTTACATATTTCACCAGCAACCCACTCCTCCGTTACGTTACACATTTCACCAGCAACCCACTCCTCCGCTACGTTACATATTTCACCAGCAACCCACTAATCGGTTACGTTACATATTTCACCAGCAACCCACTACTCGGTTACGTTACATATTTCACCAGCAACCCAGTACTCGGTTAAGTTACATATTTCACCAGCAACCCACTACTCCGTTAAGTTACATATTTCACCAGCAACCCACTACTCGGTTAAGTGACATATTTCACAAGCAACCCACTACTCCGTTAAGTTACATATTTCACCAGCAACGCACTACTCGGTTACGTTAAATATTTCACCACCAACCCACTCCTCCGTTACGTTACATATTTCACCATCAACCCACTCCTCCGTTACGTTACACATTTCACCAGCAACCCACTCCTCCGTTACGTTACACATTTCACCAGCAACCCACTCCTCCGTTACTTTACACATTTCACCAGCAACCCACTACTCCGTTAAGTTACATATTTCACCAGCAACCCACTACTCGGTTAAGTTACATATTTCACCAGCAACCCACTACTCCGTTAAGTTACATATTTCATCAGCAACCCACTACTCGGTTAAGTGACATATTTCACAAGCAACCCACTACTCCGTTAAGTTACATATTTCACCAGCAACCCACTACTCGGTTACGTTACATATTTCACCACCAACCCACTCCTCCGTTACGTTACATATTTCACCATCAACCCACTCCTCCGTTACGTTACACATTTCACCAGCAACCCACTACTCCGTTACGTTACATATTTCACCAGCAACCCACTCCTCCGTTACGTTACACATTTCACCAGCAACCCACTACTCGGTTACGTTACATATTTCACCAGCAACCCACTACTCCGTTACGTTACATATTTCACCAGCAACCCACTCCTCCGTTACGTTACACATTTCACCAGCAACCCACTCCTCCGTTACTTTACACATTTCACCAGCAACCCACTACTCCGTTAAGTTACATATTTCACCAGCAACCCACTACTCGGTTACGTTACATATTTCACCAGCAACCCACTCCTCCGTTACGTTACACATTTCACCTCCAACCCACTCCTCCGTTATGTTACACATTTCACCAGCAACCCACTCCTCCGTTACATTACACATTTCACCAGCAACCCACTCCTCCGTTACGTTACACATTTCACCAGCAACCCACTCCTCCGTTACGTTACACATTTCACCAGCAACCCACTCCTCCGTTACGTTACATAATTCACCAGCAACCCACTACTCGGTTACGTTACATATTTCACCAGCAACCCAGTACTCGGTTACGTTACATATTTCACCAGCAACCCAGTACTAGGTTAAGTTACATATTTCACCAGCAACCCACTACTCCGTTAAGTTACATATTTCACCAGCAACCCACTACTCGGTTAAGTGACATATTTCACAAGCAACCCACTCCTCCGTTACGTTACACATTTCACCAGCAACCCACTACTCCGTTACTTTACATATTTCACCAGCAACCCACTCCTCCGTTACGTTACACATTTCACCAGCAACCCACTACTCGGTTACATTACATATTTAACCAGCAACCCACTACTCCGTTACGTTACATATTTCACCAGCAACCCACTCCTCCGTTACGTTACACATTTCACCAGCAACCCACTCCTCCGTTACTTTACACATTTCACCAGCAACCCACTACTCCGTTAAGTTACATATTTCACCAGCAACCCACTACTCGGTTACGTTACATATTTCACCACCAACCCACTCCTCCGTTACGTTACACATTTCACCACCAACCCACTCCTCCGTTACGTTACACATTTCACCTGCAACCCACTCCTCCGTTACGTTACACATTTCACCAGCAACCCACTCCTCCGTTACGTTACACATTTTACCAGCAACCCACTCCTCCGTTACGTTACACATTTCACCAGCAACCCACTCCTCCGTTACGTTACATAATTCACCAGCAACCCACTACTCGGTTACGTTACATATTTCACCAGCAACCCAGTACTCGGTTACGTTACATATTTCACCAGCAACCCACTCCTCCGTTACGTTACACATTTCACCAGCAACCCACTACTCGGTTACATTACATATTTAACCAGCAACCCACTACTCCGTTACGTTACATATTTCACCAGCAACCCACTCCTCCGTTACGTTACACATTTCACCAGCAACCCACTCCTCCGTTACTTTACACATTTCACCAGCAACCCACTACTCCGTTAAGTTACATATTTCACCAGCAACCCACTACTCGGTTACGTTACATATTTCACCAGCAACCCAGTACTCGGTTACGTTACATATTTCACCAGCAACCCACTCCTCCGTTACGTTACACATTTCACCAGCAACCCACTCCTCCGCTACGTTACATATTTCACCAGCAACCCACTAATCGGTTACGTTACATATTTCACCAGCAACCCACTACTCGGTTACGTTACATATTTCACCAGCAACCCAGTACTCGGTTAAGTTACATATTTCACCAGCAACCCACTACTCCGTTAAGTTACATATTTCACCAGCAACCCACTACTCGGTTAAGTGACATATTTCACAAGCAACCCACTACTCCGTTAAGTTACATATTTCACCAGCAACGCACTACTCGGTTACGTTAAATATTTCACCACCAACCCACTCCTCCGTTACGTTACATATTTCACCATCAACCCACTCCTCCGTTACGTTACACATTTCACCAGCAACCCACTCCTCCGTTACGTTACACATTTCACCAGCAACCCACTCCTCCGTTACTTTACACATTTCACCAGCAACCCACTACTCCGTTAAGTTACATATTTCACCAGCAACCCACTACTCGGTTAAGTTACATATTTCACCAGCAACCCACTACTCCGTTAAGTTACATATTTCATCAGCAACCCACTACTCGGTTAAGTGACATATTTCACAAGCAACCCACTACTCCGTTAAGTTACATATTTCACCAGCAACCCACTACTCGGTTACGTTACATATTTCACCACCAACCCACTCCTCCGTTACGTTACATATTTCACCATCAACCCACTCCTCCGTTACGTTACACATTTCACCAGCAACCCACTACTCCGTTACGTTACATATTTCACCAGCAACCCACTCCTCCGTTACGTTACACATTTCACCAGCAACCCACTACTCGGTTACGTTACATATTTCACCAGCAACCCACTACTCCGTTACGTTACATATTTCACCAGCAACCCACTCCTCCGTTACGTTACACATTTCACCAGCAACCCACTCCTCCGTTACTTTACACATTTCACCAGCAACCCACTACTCCGTTAAGTTACATATTTCACCAGCAACCCACTACTCGGTTACGTTACATATTTCACCAGCAACCCAGTACTCGGTTACGTTACATATTTCACCAGCAACCCAGTACTAGGTTAAGTTACATATTTCACCAGCAACCCACTACTCCGTTAAGTTACATATTTCACCAGCAACCCACTACTCGGTTAAGTGACATATTTCACAAGCAACCCACTCCTCCGTTACGTTACACATTTCACCAGCAACCCACTACTCCGTTACTTTACATATTTCACCAGCAACCCACTCCTCCGTTACGTTACACATTTCACCAGCAACCCACTACTCGGTTACATTACATATTTAACCAGCAACCCACTACTCCGTTACGTTACATATTTCACCAGCAACCCACTCCTCCGTTACGTTACACATTTCACCAGCAACCCACTCCTCCGTTACTTTACACATTTCACCAGCAACCCACTACTCCGTTAAGTTACATATTTCACCAGCAACCCACTACTCGGTTACGTTACATATTTCACCACCAACCCACTCCTCCGTTACGTTACACATTTCACCACCAACCCACTCCTCCGTTACGTTACACATTTCACCTGCAACCCACTCCTCCGTTACGTTACACATTTCACCAGCAACCCACTCCTCCGTTACGTTACACATTTTACCAGCAACCCACTCCTCCGTTACGTTACACATTTCACCAGCAACCCACTCCTCCGTTACGTTACATAATTCACCAGCAACCCACTACTCGGTTACGTTACATATTTCACCAGCAACCCAGTACTCGGTTACGTTACATATTTCACCAGCAACCCACTCCTCCGTTACGTTACACATTTCACCAGCAACCCACTACTCGGTTACATTACATATTTAACCAGCAACCCACTACTCCGTTACGTTACATATTTCACCAGCAACCCACTCCTCCGTTACGTTACACATTTCACCAGCAACCCACTCCTCCGTTACTTTACACATTTCACCAGCAACCCACTACTCCGTTAAGTTACATATTTCACCAGCAACCCACTACTCGGTTACGTTACATATTTCACCAGCAACCCAGTACTCGGTTACGTTACATATTTCACCAGCAACCCACTCCTCCGTTACGTTACACATTTCACCAGCAACCCACTCCTCCGCTACGTTACATATTTCACCAGCAACCCACTAATCGGTTACGTTACATATTTCACCAGCAACCCACTACTCGGTTACGTTACATATTTCACCAGCAACCCAGTACTCGGTTAAGTTACATATTTCACCAGCAACCCACTACTCCGTTAAGTTACATATTTCACCAGCAACCCACTACTCGGTTAAGTGACATATTTCACAAGCAACCCACTACTCCGTTAAGTTACATATTTCACCAGCAACGCACTACTCGGTTACGTTAAATATTTCACCACCAACCCACTCCTCCGTTACGTTACATATTTCACCATCAACCCACTCCTCCGTTACGTTACACATTTCACCAGCAACCCACTCCTCCGTTACGTTACACATTTCACCAGCAACCCACTCCTCCGTTACTTTACACATTTCACCAGCAACCCACTACTCCGTTAAGTTACATATTTCACCAGCAACCCACTACTCGGTTAAGTTACATATTTCACCAGCAACCCACTACTCCGTTAAGTTACATATTTCATCAGCAACCCACTACTCGGTTAAGTGACATATTTCACAAGCAACCCACTACTCCGTTAAGTTACATATTTCACCAGCAACCCACTACTCGGTTACGTTACATATTTCACCACCAACCCACTCCTCCGTTACGTTACATATTTCACCATCAACCCACTCCTCCGTTACGTTACACATTTCACCAGCAACCCACTACTCCGTTACGTTACATATTTCACCAGCAACCCACTCCTCCGTTACGTTACACATTTCACCAGCAACCCACTACTCGGTTACGTTACATATTTCACCAGCAACCCACTACTCCGTTACGTTACATATTTCACCAGCAACCCACTCCTCCGTTACGTTACACATTTCACCAGCAACCCACTCCTCCGTTACTTTACACATTTCACCAGCAACCCACTACTCCGTTAAGTTACATATTTCACCAGCAACCCACTACTCGGTTACGTTACATATTTCACCAGCAACCCACTCCTCCGTTACGTTACACATTTCACCTCCAACCCACTCCTCCGTTATGTTACACATTTCACCAGCAACCCACTCCTCCGTTACATTACACATTTCACCAGCAACCCACTCCTCCGTTACGTTACACATTTCACCAGCAACCCACTCCTCCGTTACGTTACACATTTCACCAGCAACCCACTCCTCCGTTACGTTACATAATTCACCAGCAACCCACTACTCGGTTACGTTACATATTTCACCAGCAACCCAGTACTCGGTTACGTTACATATTTCACCAGCAACCCAGTACTAGGTTAAGTTACATATTTCACCAGCAACCCACTACTCCGTTAAGTTACATATTTCACCAGCAACCCACTACTCGGTTAAGTGACATATTTCACAAGCAACCCACTACTCCGTTAAGTTACATATTTCACCAGCAACCCACTACTCGGTTACGTTACATATTTCACCACCAACCCACTCCTCCGTTACGTTACATATTTCACCAGCAACCCACTCCTCCGTTACGTTACACATTTCACCAGCAACCCACTACTCCGTTACTTTACATATTTCACCAGCAACCCACTCCTCCGTTTCGTTACACATTTCACCAGCAACCCACTACTCGGTTACATAACATATTTAACCAGCAACCCACTACTCCGTTACGTTACATATTTCACCAGCAACCCACTCCTCCGTTACGTTACACATTTCACCAGCAACCCACTCCTCCGTTACTTTACACATTTCACCAGCAACCCACTACTCCGTTAAGTTACATATTTCACCAGCAACCCACTACTCGGTTACGTTACATATTTCACCACCAACCCACTCCTCCGTTACGTTACACATTTCACCACCAACCCACTCCTCCGTTACGTTACACATTTCACCAGCAACCCACTCCTCCGTTACGTTACACATTTCACCAGCAACCCACTCCTCCGTTACGTTACACATTTCACCAGCAACCCACTCCTCCGTTACGTTACACATTTCACCAGCAACCCACTCCTCCGTTACGTTACATAATTTACCAGCAACCCACTACTCGGTTACGTTACATATTTCACCAGCAACCCAGTACTCGGTTACGTTACATATTTCACCAGCAACCCACTCCTCCGTTACGTTACACATTTCACCAGCAACCCACTACTCGGTTACATTACATATTTAACCAGCAACCCACTACTCCGTTACGTTACATATTTCACCAGCAACCCACTCCTCCGTTACGTTACACATTTCACCAGCAACCCACTCCTCCGTTACTTTACACATTTCACCAGCAACCCACTACTCCGTTAAGTTACATATTTCACCAGCAACCCACTACTCGGTTATGTTACATATTTCAACAGCAACCCACTCCTCCGTTACGTTACATATTTCACCAGCAACCCACTCCTCCGTTACGTTACACATTTCACCAGCAACCCACTCCTCCGCTACGTTACATATTTCACCAGCAACCCACTAATCGGTTACGTTACATATTTCACCAGCAACCCACTACTCGGTTACGTTACATATTTCACCAGCAACCCAGTACTCGGTTAAGTTACATATTTCACCAGCAACCCACTACTCCGTTAAGTTACATATTTCACCAGCAACCCACTACTCGGTTAAGTGACATATTTCACAAGCAACCCACTACTCCGTTAAGTTACATATTTCACCAGCAACGCACTACTCGGTTACGTTAAATATTTCACCACCAACCCACTCCTCCGTTACGTTACATATTTCACCATCAACCCACTCCTCCGTTACGTTACACATTTCACCAGCAACCCACTACTCCGTTACGTTACATATTTCACCAGCAACCCACTCCTCCGTTACGTTACACATTTCACCAGCAACCCACTACTCGGTTACGTTACATATTTCACCAGCAACCCACTACTCCGTTACGTTACATATTTCACCAGCAACCCACTCCTCCGTTACGTTACACATTTCACCAGCAACCCACTCCTCCGTTACTTTACACATTTCACCAGCAACCCACTACTCCGTTAAGTTACATATTTCACCAGCAACCCACTACTCGGTTACGTTACATATTTCACCAGCAACCCACTCCTCCGTTACGTTACACATTTCACCACCAACCCACTCCTCCGTTACGTTACACATTTCACCAGCAACCCACTCCTCCGTTACGTTACACATTTCACCAGCAACCCACTCCTCCGTTACGTTACACATTTCACCAGCAACCCACTCCTCCGTTACGTTACATAATTCACCAGCAACCCACTACTCGGTTACGTTACATATTTCACCAGCAACCCATTACTCGGTTACGTTACATATTTAACCAGCAACCCACTCCTCCGTTACGTTACACATTTCACCAGCAACCCACTACTCGGTTACATTACATATTTAACCAGCAACCGACTACTCCGTTACGTTACATATTTCACCAGCAACCCACTCCTCCGTTACGTTACACATTTCACCAGCAACCCACTCCTCCGTTACTTTACACATTTCACCAGCAACCCACTACTCCGTTAAGTTACATATTTCACCAGCAACCCACTACTCGGTTATGTTACATATTTCACCAGCAACCCACTCCTCCGTTACGTTACATATTTCACCAGCAACCCACTCCTCCGTTACGTTACACATTTCACCAGCAACCCACTCCTCCGCTACGTTACATATTTCACCAGCAACCCACTAATCGGTTACGTTACATATTTCACCAGCAACCCACTACTCGGTTACGTTACATATTTCACCAGCAACCCAGTACTCGGTTAAGTTACATATTTCACCAGCAACCCACTACTCCGTTAAGTTACATATTTCACCAGCAACCCACTACTCGGTTAAGTGACATATTTCACAAGCAACCCACTACTCCGTTAAGTTACATATTTCACCAGCAACGCACTACTCGGTTACGTTAAATATTTCACCACCAACCCACTCCTCCGTTAGGTTACATATTTCACCATCAACCCACTCCTCCGTTACGTTACACATTTCACCAGCAACCCACTACTCCGTTACGTTACATATTTCACCAGCAACCCACTCCTCCGTTACGTTACACATTTCACCCGCAACCCACTACTCGGTTACGTTACATATTTCACCAGCAACCCACTACTCCGTTACGTTACATATTTCACCAGCAACCCACTCCTCCGTTACGTTACACATTTCACCAGCAACCCACTCCTCCGTTACTTTACACATTTCACCAGCAACCCACTACTCCGTTAAGTTACATATTTCACCAGCAACCCACTACTCGGTTACGTTACATATTTCACCAGCAACCCACTCCTCCGTTACGTTACACATTTCACCACCAACCCACTCCTCCGTTACGTTACACATTTCACCAGCAACCCACTCCTCCGTTACGTTACACATTTCACCAGCAACCCACTCCTCCGTTACGTTACACATTTCACCAGCAACCCACTCCTCCGTTACGTTACACATTTCACCAGCAACCCACTCCTCCGTTACGTTACATAATTCACCAGCAACCCACTACTCGGTTACGTTACATATTTCACCAGCAACCCAGTACTCGGTTACGTTACATATTTCACCAGCAACCCAGTACTCGGTTAAGTTACATATTTCACCAGCAACCCACTACTCTGTTAAGTTACATATTTCACCAGCAACCCACTACTCGGTTAAGTGACATATTTCACAAGCAACCCACTACTCCGTTAAGTTACATATTTCACCAGCAACCCACTACTCGGTTACGTTACATATTTCACCACCAACCCACTCCTCCGTTACGTTACATATTTCACCAGCAACCCACTCCTCCGTTACGTTACACATTTCACCAGCAACCCACTACTCCGTTACTTTACATATTTCACCAGCAACCCACTCCTCCGTTACGTTACACATTTCACCAGCAACCCACTACTCGGTTACATTACATATTTAACCAGCAACCCACTACTCCGTTACGTTACATATTTCACCAGCAACCCACTCCTCCGTTACGTTACACATTTCACCAGCAACCCACTCCTCCGTTACTTTACACATTTCACCAGCAACCCACTACTCCGTTAAGTTACATATTTCACCAGCAACCCACTACTCGGTTATGTTACATATTTCACCAGCAACCCACTCCTCCGTTACGTTACATATTTCACCAGCAAACCACTACTCCGTCCAAAAAAAGTTAACATTGACGACACAAATGAAAGTCTAGGATTGTTTTTATTGCTGCTATATTTGCGGACATTTCCTCATTTTTTTATAATACCTAAAGGCTATTGGCAAAACAATGTGTTGTGGTAGTTATTATTAAACTAACCGTGTCTTAAAATTGTATAAAAGGGTTAAAAATTAAGCCTTGTATAAAATTAAGTTTCATCAACAATTTTTTGTTAACATTCCTTTGCTACTAATTTTTTTATTCTCGTCATTTCGAATAATGTTGACGCTTTGCCTTTCATTATTGTCAAGTCTAGTTTAGTGTCTCATTAAATAGTGGAACAAGATGTCTGCTTTGGCCTTAAAAGAAAATTTATGACAATTAAACCGACATTTCGGCCAAGATGCCTTAGTCGGTATGTATGTAAATTAAGAGTTTACTATGAATATTAGTTATGCAAAAATACAGTTGAAAAACTTCTTATAACATATTTGACTATTCAATAACGATAGTGATAGTATAGAAAATCAAATGATCAAATACAGAAAATGTTCAAAAAATGAATTTTAGTATGGGTATTATTTTTTGTAAAGTTCTTTTTTTTAAAATAAGATAGTTTCCAAAGCTTGGTGTAATGCTGGAGTGATCAAACATTGTGTCCTAAGCTTGGTGTATTGCCGGAGTGGTCAAACATGGTATCCCAAGCTTGGTGTAATGCTGGAGTGGTCAAACATTGTGTCCCAAGCTTGGTGTAATGCCGGAGTGGTCAAACATTGTGCCACAACAAATTTTTGGATTTAGGTTCAATCCCAGTTAAGCCATTTTTTTTCCAAATATATGGAGACATTCAAAACATGGCCCCCCTGTTTTGTTTTTTTTGGGGGGGGGGGGGATTTTGCCCGGGTGACATGGGCTGGTGCCCTTGATTACTGATTCCTTACAACAGCCTCATATAAAAATGGCGAAGGAGTGCACTTATTTATGTTCAATAAAGCGCAGTAAATATATATACGTCAGTCAACTCCATTGGGATGTTTACTTGTTTAGACCTGCGATTAGTTATTGTCTACATTATAAAGAATGCTTATTTATTTTTTAGAACGTTATGGTTTTGTACAGTTTTGAAATTCTGAAGTAGCCAGATATTCTGAGACGATCTTTTACTATTTTGGTATTGTGATGTAGCCAGCTATTCTGAGACGATATTTACTATTTTGGAATTGTGATGTAGCCAGCTATTCTGAGACGATATTTTACTATTTTAGAATTGTGATGTAGCCAGCTATTCTGAGACGATATTTTACTATTTTAGAATTGGGATGTAGCCAGCTATTCTGAGACGATATTTTACTATTTTAGAATTGTGATGTAGCCAGCTATTCTGAGACGATATTTTACTATTTTGCAATTGTGATGTAGCCAGCTATTCTGAGACGATATTTTACTATTTTGGAAGATGCATGATTACGGTGACTGCGGTACTATTTGATATTTGCACATTTGAGGGGAGGTAATTACTCATACTTTGGCTTCAGTTTTCTTTAATTTTATTTTAATGTGTAGCGTCCCTAGTGTCCGAAACTGTTAAAAAAATGGCTTCTGTGACATATTTCCTCCACATTTTTGTACCCACGTCCCAACAGATGATCTAAAACGATTAAAGGGGCCCCGCATTGCAGCCTGGTCCCGGAGACACTAGCACATCTTTTGACCGAATATCCCAAGTTCTGCTGTTAATGTCCAGGACTCAACAGGCATGCAACGCATACTATAGCTTCTAAAGAGCGCACTCCGTATGACCTCTTTCTGTGTCCATCCACACTGGGAACTCTCAGTAGACACTGTGATGAAGAGCGCAGGCTCTATATAGATACATATATAGTTCAGGGTGGTGAAAAAAACTGGGATTCTTATAAAGTAGTTTCTTTTATGCATGTTTTTTTTTTTCAAATACGCACCCCACCCCACATTGCTCAAAATTACAGTTTATAAATGATTTATGTAAAAAAAATGTTTTTAACGGTTGTTAGATGTAGCAATGAAAAAGCAAAATATGTCACTGGCAGAGGTACACATATTTTTTTCTACTGTGGTGCGCATTCCCAAGACTCAGGCTGTAATAGTTAAGATAAAGCACCAAAGTGAGCCTAACATTATTTGATGCGTTGGCCTCGCTGTGATGTTGTTATAGACTAACATGCACAAAGCGACCGGCAGACGTAAGTCAGGGTACCAATATTTTTTCTTATATACTTTAAGGGGCAAAGCGTGAAGGTCTCACAAAGAGTAACCAAAATATTAAAGTATTGTTTTGTTACGTATATGTGTTCTTAATATTTTTTTCACACGTCTCGAAAGCAGTCTTCATAATGTTATCCTGTTGATTTATACTATTGTAATTCTTGTGACGTAGGTAAAAGATGGGTAAATCTGACTTATGTGGTAATTTGGGTTGTGTCCTTTAAGGTCTGTCCACGAACAAGGGTTGCAAGACCTCCACTTAAGTCTTTAGAGCAGTGGTACTTAACCCGTAGGTCACGACCCCTTTGGGGGTCTAACGACCCTTACACGGGGGTAGCCTAAGACCATCGGAAAAAACATATATATGACGTGGCAACGAAAAATAATGTTATTTTTGGGGGTCACTACAACTACAACACGAGGAACTGTATTAATTTGCGGTATTAGGAAAGTTGAGAACCACTGCTGCAGAGGAACAAATATTAAGCCCGGCTGTATTATTTCAGGTCAGTGGTCCATGATACTCCTCCCCGAGGTCCTCGGCGGTGCCAGGTAATTTTGTCGGGATCTGGGTTCAATTATCCTTACCAGAAATCCGTGGGTAACCTTATCCGCATCTGCACCTGCATATCTTTGGGACCATTAAATATTTAGTGACAGTGGGAGCCAGACACCTGGATAATCTGTCGTGACGGGTACCAGACCATTTGGCGATTTGCTGTAACAAGATAGGCAACAACAAAGTAACACACAATGGGACTAATGGAACATTTCTTATAGTTTTGTTTGCACACTTATTAGAAACCCGTTGTGAATTTTACAAAGAACAGGGCAGACATGGCTCAAATTGCTTTTTACCTTTTTCATTGTGCTTTAATGGCTATTATTACTTAAGACAAACCAGAGAGAAAATAAATCAATCTACACACAAAACTTTTTTCCCCTTACCAAAAGAGACAATCTAAATGCTTATTTAAAGCGATGTCGTGCATATGTCTGCTCAGCTAAATTTCGAGTA
Source organism: Omphiscola glabra (assembly GCA_964017045.1). NCBI lineage: Eukaryota > Metazoa > Mollusca > Gastropoda > Lymnaeidae > Omphiscola > Omphiscola glabra. Next base: position 15,842,445 of record OZ024802.1, read on the forward strand.
CGAAAGAAGCATCCAAGACAGTTCAATTAGAAAATGTTATGTTAAAATTTTGGCTAATTTATATATGAACAATTAATATAATTAGATTTTTGTTTCATATTCACAGATCAAGAGTTGTTTTGTTCGTCTCCAAAATTTGACGAAGATGAGCAAGGGCAGAACACAACGCCTTCTGGGTTATCTCATCCTGATTTACTGTTTGGACCCAACGCCAATCAGATCACAAGAAATGGAGACGGCACATGTACCTCTCGGAATCAGCTGTAACACTACGGACTTCCGGGTTCACCCAGATAGTGTCTTTAACATAAATACACGTTCTTATTTGTCCGACAGTGGGCAGGCGTTCGTTGACTGCGAGATCTTATTCACATCATCACGAGAGGATGGCAGATTATGCATCATACAGGACGGTCCGGAAAGCGTGATCGAAGACTCCAATGTCGAAATGGTAGTCAAAGAAAACACAATGACTGTCTTCGAACTGAAGTACTACCCGAGTAGATGGGCGCTCAAAGAGCACTGCACAAAATCTCCTTCTCTGAGTGTAGCTCTCAAGAAGATCAACAAAAATGTCCCAGTTGACGTAAAGAAACTGAAGATAACTTTAAAGATTGTAAATATAGAGAGTGAAAAACGTACTTTCTACTTGAACGGCCTCTCCTGCGATAATTCATATCCACTGCGCCACAGCTGGGTTAGAATATATAATCGTTCACCACATTCCCGGGAGATAGTAGATTACTGTGGCCTGAAGGTGACGAAAGAAACCAATAACAGCGGGAGTATTTGCCTGGTGTACAAACCACTTCTGCACTCACAGCGACAAGACACGGAATGGAACTTTTACGTTTCAACAAGAGATTTTAATATCGATCCGAATTTCTTTATCTACCAACTAGCCTGGAACAGCTCTCAAGCGTGCATTCTCCACGCCTGGTGTGCCACCCCGGAAATCGGTTTCGTGACACTGATATTCCACAGGATAAAAACGACAATTGAAAAGCAAGACGTGTTTGTGTTCACGCTGACCGATTACGAAGGATCAAACGACACCCTCTTGGAGTTGTGGAACAAGCGCCTTTGGACCAAAGCGCCCGAAACAAAAACACCGAACACTCCGAATGAACCTAACGGTCCGGGCGCATCAAGCTCCCGACTGCGCCCTTCGATACCTCGCGCCGCACTTACACTTGTCATTGCACTCATCGGCAGTTCAGAGGCAGATGCAATTTTGGCTTAACTTCCTCACGTAGGTTATCTCGAGGGCCTCTTATAATTATAAAAAAAACAAACAGAATAGAGAAATACGGACATTTTTTTTTTGAATATTTTTTTTCTGAGGTGAAATCAGTGTGGCCATGTCTACGTCTAGTTCTTACAGTGAAGTGAAAGGCATTGTTAAAGGAGTGGATGGTGGTGGAGCTTCTACGTAGATCAATTAGACACAAACACTTTGTGTGACTAAAAAACAAAATAGGCTAACGCTTTGATTATGATATACAAAATCTAAATTTAGACGTTTTGGCGAATGCCTTCATGATTACAATAGGAAAAAAAAACACAGTAATATAATTAAAATGTATATTTACATGATATATTTGCATCCTCCCTATACCTAGACATTAAAGAAAAGAATAAGAATGGCCACAAGTCCCAAAAGAAATCGAATTTCCTTATAACTATATTAGGTTGTGTTTTTTTTTTTTTTTGTACTGATGGCGGCATGTTTCATAACGTCTGAATTTTTATTGTCTTTGATAATCAAAGCTTAACATATTATAGAGTTTTGTTTAGGCAAATTGTTTGTCTCACATTAAAGGGAATTTTAATGTTCTTTAAAAAAAAAAAATTCGTTTGACCTGTTTTTGAGAATTTCAATTTTTAAGGTAAAACGCTTTTAAGGCTAAGGGATTTTTGAATATGTTAAGACATTATTAAGTATTATCATTCATTTGTTATTCACAAATATTTATTAAAGTCATGGTTTGTGATTATTAACAGCGAGTGTCGTTTGTCTTTTGAGTTAGTTCAACAAAGTTCCTCAATAACGTTGATGTTTTCCTATGATAAACTATTTTGAGTAAGAATCTGACAGAGGGGAAGATAGATAGATATATATTTATGGGTGGATAAGTGGATAAATATGTATATAGATAGATAGCCGAATGGATGGATAGAGCCCTGGATGAATGGATGTAAGGTTGGATGCATGGATAGGTGGATGTATGAATGGATAAGCAAATGGATTGGTGATATAAATAGACAAGTACAGACAGACTAAGACTGACTGAGAGACAGACAGACTGAGACTGACTGAGAGACAGGCAGGTTGAGAGACAGACAGACTGATCGATCGATAGACTGATGGTTAGAGGTAGCCCTCACTATTAAAGCCTGTCTACTCGCCAACATTTTAATCACGCACTAGCCTTTAACAAAGAAAACTGTTTGAAGCCAATATCGTTCTTCTGAGCGTTATATAATTCCACATTTTGTTAATGATTTTAATGGCACACAATGGTATCGATGAAAAGCACCGATGGCCAAGAAAAAGGTGACACCTTGTAAAAAAAAAGTCTATTTAGCCCCTTGGCTAATGAACGTAAGAGTAGCGACTGGTCTCAAAATCCATGTCTAAATAATACACGATGAAAACTTTTGAATACGTCTGCCCCCTTAACACTATGAAATATTTACTCTCCGGATCCTTGTCCTACTATTCTCAACCCCGTTTGTGTTTAACTCAAATTAATAAATTGATTGAAAATTGAACCGCTAAAGTACTCTTTTCTCTGAATGGAATAATCTAAGAGAGAGGATGAAATGACCAAGCTCACACGGTCGAAAAATCACAGCACTTCCAGATGTTTTATCTGGGACAGTGACCAAGTGAAATTAATTAATGTTTGAAGATATAAACCGGCTTGAAAGGAAAAGAATTGCCTAAGAATTTGGCCTGGATTTTATTTTAAAACATGATAATAATATGTGGTAAGTTATCATTTGAAATGATTTGGTTTAAATTTAACAATTATTTGAAGATCATGCTAGGAAAATAAATGGCAGGACAAAGTCTCAGACACTGAGGTACTCGCATAGGCAGGCCTGGAAGGACAAGGTTCCAGACACTGAGGTACTCGCACAAGCAGGTCTGGCAGGACAAGGTTCCAGACACTGAGGTACTCGCACAAGCAGGTCTGGCAGGAAAAGGTCCCAGACACTGAGGTACTCGCACAAGCAGGTCTGGCAGGACAAGGTCCCAGACACTGAGGTACTTGCACAAGCAGGTCTGGCAGGACAAGATCCCAGACACTGAGGCAATCGCAGGTCTCCCCAGCATACACACCGTATTAATGTCCCACGTTGCGAGAATTCCAGACGATCGCTTGCCCAAAATAATATTTTATTTTGATCTCAAACAGGCCAGGCGGTTTGCTTGGTGGCAGAAGAAGCGATTTAAAAACGCATTGAAATCATCTTTGAAATCATCTTTGAAAGCATCTTTGAAATCATCTTTGAAAGCATATTTGAAAGCATCTTTGAAATCATCTTTGAAAGCATCTTTGAAATCATCTTTTAAATCATCTTTGAAATCATCTTTGAAATCATCTTTGAAAGCTTTTCACATTGACTCGAAAATGTGGGAACATTCTCAAAGAATCGAGGCTAGTGACGCTCTTCCACACACAAGGGCTCAATGCATCACGAGACTAACAGAACACAAAAGACAGGCCAGAAAGGCCCGAGTCAACTCTGTACCTACAGTTGCCCCATCCATCCCCTGCACCTTCTGTACCAGAACAGTTCGTGTCAGCGACAGGCCGATGTTTAAAATGGTCACGATCAACTTTCGTCGGACGAACAATCACACACACACACACATATATATATATATATGTGTGTGTGTTTTGAGAATTAAAAATGTAAATATTTGGCAATCAAGCGCGAAATTAAATACGGCCAATTTATAATACTCTGAATTGGCAGGTCGAATTTCCCTTTTACTGTTCACGGTTAAATATAGACATGTCCATGGACGTAAATTTGCGAGACCAGACAATGTCAAGAAATTCACCCATTGGTTAGTTAACCTAACTGTCTAAAAGTGATCTTAGCTTTTGAGTGAGCCAAGCCATATAGTTGAGTAAAAGAGCTCGTACAGTCATAGACACGATCTAAATTCACGTTTCATTCAACCGTTATATCTCAGCTCAACTTCATAAAGTTGAAAGAAAAACAAAAGATGTATCAACACAATATTTTAAGTTTGGAAATATTAGTGTTGTTCATATGTCATGTATGATTGCAATTCCTTTGAAACATAGATACCAAACAAAAGTTAGGTATTAGTGACATACATTTATTAAGATTGATGTAGCCATTTATGCGCGATTCATTTGAAGTAGAATGGGATATAAGTTGTTGATTTCTCTTTGAAATAACACTGGTGAAATCATCGTTAGATTAAGAAGCTCTCTTCTTATTATTCTGTATAACGATCAATTTATTGATCATTATGGCTCCTATGAATGTAGATGAATGTAGATGGAATTTGCAATGTTTCTGTGCCTGGTGTTGATGAGGATATTTCACTGGTTACAAGAGTAACTGAGTGAGGGTATCATGTACTGGGGGTTGGAAGGCCTGAGGTAATAGATGCAAATGAGTAAAGTGTTGTCGCCTAAACTGTTCCTTTTGAAAGCTTGTTCCAGTCCGTGATTGTCTTTGGAAGGAGCAGTTCCTATACTGGCTTCTCGCTGGTATGAGCCGGAACAGCCTGTCATGGCCTCGCCGCTGTCTATGGGGGAGAGGGACGAGTTTCTGTTTAATGCCAGAGCAGTGGACTAGCCCATTATTTATCTTGTAAATCATGGAGAGCCTGGATAGTCATCGTCGTTCCTCCAATAGTGATCAGCCCAGTGTTTCCAGCATGCTGCCAACACTAGATGTATTCCTGTAGCGGTTCAGGACAAAGCATGCTGCCCGTCGCTGTACTGCCTCCAACCTGTCGATGCTCTTCTGGGTGAATGGGTCCCAGACTGAAGATGCATTATCTAAAGACGGCCGGACAAAGGTTTTATAGGCTCTTTCTTTCACACCGGAGTTGCTGATCTTTAGATTACGCCTTAAGAACATATAAAGCGTCTATTTCTGGTTTCTTGGCATCGCAGATGAACAATTTATTTGCCAGAGCCGTTACCACATGGTATATAATGTAATATTGTATTTGAAAATACCACAAGTCACTCCGGTGTGTATCAGTCTGAACATACCACAAGTCACTCCGGTGTGTATCAGTCTGAACATACCACAAGTCTCTCCGATGTGTATCAGTCTGAGAGCACACGCAGGAATAGAGCTGTGCCAAGCTTTAAGTAAGACAGGAAGTGGTAACAAACACGGCGCCGAAGATCAACAATGCAGTACAAACACAGAAATCGCATATTTAGCTAAACATGTTGAAGACAGTCACTTTTAGCTTTTCCATTGACCAGCAATGTTGACATTTTAGTTTGTTGAGAATTTGTTAGACTAATAATGTCATATCAAGATTGCTGCCTTAGAAATTTTTGTGTATTGAATTTGATGACAAAAAACAGGAAAGCGTTTCTTTCATTATTGTTTTAATAATAACAAATTCAATGCAGGACACTAGGTTCTGTCTTGAGAACGAGACTACGCCTTACAGGCATGTATAGGCTCGTGCTCTTGATCACATGCAATTTTAATTGATGAAGCTCTGTGAAAATTGCCACCATCTTTTTTGACCGGACGATGATATACACACGTGATTGCCTATTGTTAATGAATGCCCAGCATACGCACTTGACCGCTGACCTCGTATGTCGCCTGAAGGAACTGTCCATTGGTCGAGGCCTGTCCCGGAAGCGTACCCATCGTGGTGGTAGACGAAAAATAGAAATAAAACAACTTGGCACTCCTTCGTCGTCATGGCTTACTCTACGCTATTCTGACCCAGCCAACCTCATTCGCATTAACACCTCTCCACCTTCCGGCAGATTGACACTATGTTTATGCAGGAGACCTGGTTTCGACAGACAAGTGATAAATGGAAGTGCGCCGATCTCGCTCCACCTGGTTATTCTGCCCGGTCATTTCCTCGTCCACCTCGTGGTGGTAGCCTTGCTGTCATCTACAAGGACACGTTGTGCCGTTATCTAGATCATGTTTACTAAATTATATGTACAGCGTGGTGAGCCCAGCCCTAGGTTGGGGTACTACGCTTTATAAAAATTCGTATAATAATAATATTCAAAGAAATATTCCTTATCACTGAAACATGTAAACGAATCCCATCTAACCGGAAGTAAAACTCAAACTGTCGACTATCTATTTGCCTTAAAAGCATCTGTTTAGAACCACTGAAAATAATTTAAATACAAGGTTGCCAGTGGCCAGTTGCCAACCAAATATAATGTCATAATATACAAAAAGTAGTTGCGTAAAATTCCAACTAGATGAAACATTTTCCTCTGAACTGCCATCCAGCGAGTGATCTCTTCCATTGATTTGAAACTAAAGGAGAAAAAAAGCGTCCGCATAACATTATATATATCAATCACACGGTTCCTGTACAAATCTTTGATCACCCTCTGAATGCGTGATCTTAGAAAGTGTAGTTTCCAGTATTACAAAATAAATAACTAAGGAAAAGGATAACTTGAATGTAAAGATCATGTATTTAGGGTCTTGGTAAGAAATTTAGGAAGTGTATGTTCGGACTTCCCCAACGCGAAGGTATTCAGCCTTGGCAGATAACAAAATCGATAATCGATTGAAGACCGAGTTGTAAATCCGAAGCATGTAAATCCCAAGGAACAGTTTGGTCTATACTCGTGCATGAGTAGATGAAGTCTGGAAGAAAATGAGTAGATGAAGTCTGGGAGAAAATGAGTAGATGAAGTCTGGGAGAAAATGAGTAGATGAAGTCTGGGAGAAAATGAGTAGATGAAGTCTGGGAGAAAATGAGTAGATGAAGTCTGGGAGAAAATGAGTAGATAAAGTCTGGGAGAAAATGAGTAGATGAAGTCTGGGAGAAAATGACGCTTATAAATTTTGATACCACGCTTTTCTATTCGGTAAATCATTCCATTTCGTTTGGAGTAATATTCTCAAGCTCCAGATCACCCCCACCCCGAATGTACACTTCTAGAGCTGAGAAAGGAGCCCTCCTGTTTTTCTTCTCCAATACCAACGTTTGATTGTCATGATTGTGCAGAGTTTTGAACTCTCATTGTACAGAAAGCTTGTGACCAGGCAACGGGTAAATGTTTATGATTTGTAATACACTTAACGTGAGCTTATTTTGGAAGACAAACTTTGCACAAAATAATGAACTTTGCTTTAAAGTTACAGTCTGTGAAAAGCGGCTGAGATGAATAAGAGATTAGGTTGTTCTGTAGGTACCAGGAAGTTAGGCGGACAGCCTCGGGGATAGCGTTGTTTTGTTAAAAGTTACATTAAAATCAGTTGAGATTGTTATTGATTTAGCTTGAAGGTTAAGTGAGTGGTGTAGATTGAGAGAGAATAGTTTGGACTTAAGTGAGTGATGTAGATTAAGAGACAATAGTTTGGACTTAAGTGAGTGATGTAGATTAAGAGACAATAGTTTGGACTTAAGTGAGTGATGTAGATTGAGAGAGAATAGTTTGGACTTAAGTGAGTGATGTAGATTGAGAGAGAATAGTTTGGACTTAAGTGAGTGATGTAGATTGAGAGAGAATAGTTTGTACTTAAGTGAGTGATGTAGATTAAGAGAGAATAGTTTGGACTTAAGCAAGTGATGTAGTGAGAGTCGTTGGTTGTTTTTTTTTCCCCATTAGGTCAATAAAAAAATATTAAATAGCTTCATGCTAAACGTTTAGAGATCTATCGCAGCATTGAAAGAGATTGCAAACATGTCACAAAAATGTATAACAGAAATATCTTTGTCTTGCAAACGGATGAAAGCTGGAACAAAAATAGCGTAATTGTGATCAGTATTCATCGACCAAAAAATCGAGCAATTTATGACACCTAGTCAAATTCAGAAAACATAACTGTATTGGAAAGGTATGGGGAAAAACCAAACATGAGACAGTGTCACTCTTGAAGGAAATTCACGTAAGACTTTTTTTTTAACATGACTCAGTGATATCTCATTTTAAAGTCTAGCACTATCCCCCAGCCCCACGGCTATCTTCATAAAGCAACTACACATATTTGTATAAGTCGTTGTCTCAGTGGTTCTAGTCTATTTCCTTACACAACTTATTTTTAGTAGAAGAGGATAATAAAAAAAGGTTGGATCGGGGGTGAAATTAGGTAAGAAGACATGAAAAAAGTAACAAATGGTAAGGAAAACCCGAAAAAAGATAAAATGAAACAATAAACGTGTCGGCAAAAAGCCTTCTTCGGCGCTAACAAAAAAAATAAACAGTAAAATTGAATATGGTTAATTATCTGATGACGTGAAGAGTTCGAGAATCTCGTGTCCTTTACCCGCCCCCTCTCTTGATTGCAGCCAATCATCGTGTATTTTCTTGTCTTTTTCTTTTATTCCCGTACACTCCTAAGTTCAGTGCCATGTTATGTACTTTTCTCTAACCTTTCACAGATCATTAGTTCAGTGCCATGTTATGTACTTTTCTCTAACCTTTCACAGAATCGGTTACGTTATTTAAATTTTTTGTTAGTCGCTAAAGAACACTTTCCACCGATACTTCCGTTGTTTCCTTTTTGTTCCCTTATTTCACGGTTTCCTCTATCTTGTTTTACTTTTTTTCCCTTTTCTAGAAGATATTATAACAAATTAATCGAAGGCTCGCATTTCTAAGTTAAAAGCGGAATAAAAAATGGAATTGAATTTGACCCCTAACCAAAAGGTCACTACCCCGAACCATTCGAGAATTGAGAAAAAGAAGAAAACAAATGGTGCGTACACATTTCTAGCGTTATTTTAACACGTTAATTTTTCTAGGGGTTCTCTCGCAGCGACGCCACAACTTAAATACGAAAAGGTCTCCACCAAAGTTATCAGTCGAACGCCGAATTAAATTTTTTATAAAGATGTTTGATTATCCTACTGATTCCAAAAAAAAATAAAAATAATAATAATGAAAAATTAAATAAATAAAAAATGCTAATAATACTAATAATTACATTTCGTTTGGTTTGCATTCAACATAAGATTCATCTTGAACATCTTAAATAAAACACAGAAAGACGAGAGAAAAAAAATATGTGGGCCTAAGAACAGTTGTAACCGAGGATAAATATTGTTTGAGCACCAGAGCAATCGTCACTTGGATGTGCTCATAGCTGCTGGCGATACTTCCAAACGTTTTTACAGCAAGGATGAGTAGCATTCATGTGTTCTTTGTTTTTTTTTTTTAATGTAACGGGTTAAGTTGTTGGGATAATGAAGTTAATCATGAAAATGCCGGTTGTGAATTTATATTCATTTATGTTTTAAAAAATAAAAGGCATTTACATTTTAATTTTCTACATTGTTAAATGGCGTCTGTGAATCATATTTATGTTTAGATTCGTAAATCGAGGCGATTTCGTATTTATAGAGTTATTTTCATGTAATTAAATAATAAAATACTGCTGCTAAACATTAGAATGCATTCATTCAGAATTTAAAACACGAATTGAATGGTTAAATTGTTGAAGGATTCCATCTGGTATGGTAATGGATATAAGCAATAACGACTGTGAGAATGATCTAATACGATTACATTGATCTGAAAGTGAACGCTTAAATCAATATTATAACGGACGGACTGGGCTGTCAAGAGTGAGCGCATCGTTTCATTGTTGGGTTCTTTGTAGAATTCACTCTTAGTTATTCCATAATACTAGTTTATTGTAGATTTGTATTTATTTCGTCATTTTACGTACCTTGATATGGTTTTTGTAGATTTAAGATTTGGCTCGCTAAATGAACAATACTTAACAAATTTCTGAAAAACAGTATACTAAGAAAAACATTACAATAGCTAGTGATATTAAAGATATTCAATTTAATTATACTTTTGAATTTATTTATATGGCATCCGATACTGGAGTGAAGGTCTCGCTGGAGAATTTTGACTCCTGCTTAAATTTGGCCTTCCGTAATGCTGTTTTTGTTGCAAGGGCTTTGTTTCGCACCTCTTCTGGTTGTCTGACGCCTTCATACACTGCTGTTGGCCAGCTGTAGCCGTGCTCAACCATGAATTCCCATTCGTAGATTTCAATGTTAGCTTTCCTCATGCATGCTTTCTTTGCAAACGTCCTTATACTGCAGCCGTGGCCGTCCAATAACTCTCCATACATCAGATTGTCTGGAAAACGGCCTTCCTCCATTCTCCTTACATGGCCTAAAAAGGAAGCGCTAAGAGCGGACAACGTGCTAAACATTTTGGCACTTTCTATAACCTCTGTGTTAGGCACCTTGTACCGTAACCTCTGTGTTAGGAACCTTGTACCATAACCTCTGTATTAGGCACCTTGTACCATAACCTCTGTATTAGGCACCTTGTACCATAACCTCTGTGTTAGGCACCTTGTACCATAGCCTCTGTGTTAGGCACCTTGTACCATAACCTCTGTATTAGACACCTTGTACCATAACCTCTGTATTAGGCACCTTGTACCATAACCTCTGTGTTAGGCACCTTGTACCATAACCTCTGTGTTAGCCACCTTGTACCATAACCTCTGTATTAGGCACCTTGTACCATAACCTCTGTATTAGGCACCTTGTACCATAACCTCTGTGTTAGGCACCTTGTACCATAACCTCTGTATTAGCCACCTTGTACCATAACCTCTGTGTTAGGCACCTTTTACTGTTATCGAATGCGACGCAGACATCTTTTTTGGACGCTTTTGAGTTTCCGCACATGACTGGAATATGTGGTCCATACTTCACTGCCATATAGGAGTGTACTGAGCACAAATACCCGATAGACGCTTAGTTTTGTAAGTATCAGTTAATTTAAGATATATCCACACCCACTTATTCAATTTAGCCATAATTGCTGCGGCTTTTCCAATCTTGATGTTCACCTCTTCGTCAATGGAGAGAAAACTAGAAATACTGGATCCAATTTATGTGAAGTAATGTTCAACTACAGACAGATTATGGGTTTCAATAGCAAGTTCAAAGGGCACGATGCTTCTTGCATCATGACATTTGTTTTCTGTAGACTAGTGGTCAGTCCCAACTGTCTACATGTGTGAGAGAGGCGATGAACTAACCGATAAAGACCTTCTTCGTGTCCGATGTTAATTATATTGAATTTTAATTATATTGAATTGATATAAAGAATAGAAAATCAGATAGACAGAAATAAAAACCATATCCTTACAACACAGCAGGTGAAAAAGTACAATCCTAGAAAGATAATATAACTAAAATACAGGCAAACATGGGGAGTACAATCTTGTATGCATTTTATGTCTCGTAAGTGCCGAGGGAACATAGCAAAATATCTCTCCATCAGCTAGGATAGCTACCGACGTATTGATAGGGAGAAAGTTAGAACCCTTCAGAAAAGAAATTCTAGAAATTGCATCGACTGATAGCATTGTTCAGAAAAGAAATTCTAGAAATTGAAAATAGCATCGCCTAGTTTTAATCCTGTCCACTCTTTGATGTTATCTTCCCATCTTTTTCTCTGTCTTCCTCTTCTTCTTCCTCCTCTAGTTGTGCCCTGCAAGATTTCTTTGGCGAGCCCTTGCTTACTGGTAACGTGGCCATACCATTCAAGTTTGCGCTTTTTACAGACACCAGAAGGTCATAGTACTGCCCAAATGCTTGACGAATCCTTTCTTTCACTTGTTCATCGGTGATATGGTCTCTATAGCAGATGCCAAGAATGCCTCTGAAACATCATCTCCATTGCCTTTATTTACCTTTCAAGTTCTGCTGTTAATGTCCAGGACTCACAAGCATATAAGAAAATGGAAAGGATTAATGAGCGCATCAGTCTCATTTTAGCGTTGGGGGCTGTATTTATAGTAGTGAGTTTTAAAAAAAACACCAGTGTCATGCGTGACGATTGAACTCAGGTAAAAGGTTGAATTTGTTTCAGATGCTACTACTAGCTAACACACATATTCTGGTGAAGGTCGTGGCATTACTCTCTTAACACCCGGGCTAGTAAATTGGCAACCAGCTCTATCTGCTGAGCTGTGCCATATAACATTTTCCTCACATAGGGTTCCCCCTCCGCCCTGGCCTCCCCTGGAAGATCTAGTGAGAGACATTCGGTCAACAGATGCGCCAGCGTCTCCGGGGCCAGGTTGCAATGCCGGCAGATAGGATCCCGGTTGTTGTCGAGCCGCCAGAAGAATGTGCCTAAGGGGCAATGCTCGGTGCGCATTTGCGTCACTAAGCTTTGCTGTTTGCGGCCTAAACCCCACCATGGGTCCTGTTTGCTAGGAGTCTGCAAGTTAGAATAGACGCCTCTAGCGGTCGCATTGTCTGCCCACTGACTGCACCACTTTTTCCTGAAGTGGTCTGCCAGCCAGTTCTTTATTCCCAATCCAGTCATTGGTAATTCTGGCTGAGGCTGGGCAGCCCCGGTTTTCGCAAGAGTGCTACTACTAAATTAATCAAACAACGGGTATGGCGTATGACTGTCTGTAAGACTGTCTGTAGGACTGTCTGTAGTATTATTGTTCAAGGGCCGACTGGTAGGGTTTAGGACTGTCTGTAGGCCTAATGTTTATAGCAAATGCGATGTGAACTATTTTTGTGTGTGTATCACTTAGACCCACTGGGTATTTTCTCAAAAAAACTGAAATGGGTTAAGCTCTAGTTAACAACATTAACGTTAACCTCAGTGCGCTTTCGTAATCATTCAAGGCCTCTAAGTATAGGAGAATATTAAAACATTATTCCCGCCTTTTTTTGTTTACAAGGTGGACCATGACGTCACTGCAGGCGTGTCTCCTTCCTCTAGTCGTGTTCCTCCCGATGTCTGGCGGACAGGCGTTCAACAGCTTCTTCAAACTAGGTCCCGTGAACAACACGGCCACTCACGCGTGGGGAGTCATCTGTTTCAACTACAAGGAGTTCACGCCCACCTGCGGGTGGGAGATCATGTTCTCAACTTCAGTGAACCTGACTGGTGTGATGGTAGGTGAATGTCTGCCTGACTGGTGTGATGGTAGGTGAATGTCTGCCTGACTTGTGTGACAGTAGGTGAATGTCTGCCTGATTGGTGTGATGGTAGGTGAATGTCTGCCTGACTGGTGTGATGGTAGGTGAATGTCTGCGTGACTGGTTTGATGGATAGGTAAATGTCTGCCTGACTGGTGTGATGGTTGGTGAATGTCTGCCTGACTGGTGTAATGGTAGTTGAATATCTGCCTGACTAGTGTGATGGTTGGTGAATGTCTGCCTGACTGGTGTGATGGTAGGTGAATGTCTGCCTGACTTGTGTGACGGTAGGTGAAAGTCTGCCTGATTGGTGTGATGGTAGGTGAATGTCTGCCTGACTGGTGTGATGGTAGGTGAATGTCTGCGTGACTGATTTGATGGATAGGTAAATGTCTGCCTGACTGGTGTGATGGTTGGTGAATGTCTGCCTGACTGGTGTAATGGTAGGTGAATATCTGCCTGACTGGTGTAATGGTAGGTGAATGTCTGCCTGACTGGTGTGATGGTAGGTGCATGTCTGCCTGACTGGTGTTCTGGTAGGTGCATGTCTGCCTGACTGGTGTGCTGGTAGGTGCATGTCTGCCTGACTGGTGTGATGGTAGGTGCATGTCTGCCTGACTGGTGTGATGGTAGGTGCATGCCTGCACACATCTAAGCCACTAGAGCAGCTAATGTTTGATGATTGTGATATGTTTAAAGTCTCGTGTCATGTAATCATTTATCGTGTTACGGCTGTCAGATAGCGGCAAAGCGATAAATGTTTTGAGTCTGTCATATAAGGCGCTACATCTGTCATGCGACTTACAAGGACTGAAATATGACATGATAAACCCATTATACCAATACGCCTGACAATCTTTGTCTTGATGTAATGGTATTTGGGTCAATTTCTCCCTCATCAGGTCTATGTTTAGTCAAGGACCTCCATTTTATAAAGGACCTCCATTTTATAAAAGGCCTCCACTTTATAAAGGACCTCCATTTTATAAAGAACCTCCATTTTATAAAGTGCCTCCATTTTGTAAAAGACCTCCATTTTATAGAGGACCTCCATTTTATAAAGGACCTCTATTTTTTAAAGGACTTCCATTTTATAAAGGACCTCCATTTTATAAAGGACCTCCATTTTATAAAGGGCCTCCATTTTATAAAAGACCTCCATTTCATAAAGGACCTCCATTTTATAAAAGACCTCCATTTTATAGAGGACCTCCATTTTATAAAAGACCCATTTTATAGAGGACCTCCATTTTATAAAGGACCTCCATTTTATAAAGGACCTCCACACAATGAAAAGAAAACACACCATGCTTGTAACTCTACATCTTTAAACAAACAAAAATTTCTTTTTTTTTTTAAATTTTTTTTTTAGGTTGACGGGGTGACAATAAGAAGACAATCCAAAAATATCTTTATTTTAGGGAGCACAACCTGCAACAGGAACCTGTCGGCACAACCTGCGGACATGTGCATGAGGGTGACACTGTTTGGAGCATTCCCTACGTGAGTACAACATATGTCACGTTCTTACATGATACAGCTTGCTTGGGGGGGGGGGGAGAACTTGCATTTGTATTTATCAATGTTACCTTATATATACTACATCATCCCTCTGTTTTTTAAAATTGATATAACAATTTCACTGTCTCCATCTTCTTTTACGTCCACAGCACTACTAAACCGATTGTGTACGCCGTCTTAAAAAGTTATTGCAACGCCACGAGTAACGGTCTGACGGTATTTAAAACAAAAACAATATGGGTCTCTCCCGATTTATCATCTGTGCAGTGGCTTAACAACGTCTTGGCATTGGGGCAGTTGCCAAGGGCGCCGGCCTGCGCCAGTTCAAAAGGGCGTCGCTAAATCTCTAATTTTTTAATTTTAATTATTTAAAAAATAAAGTAGCCAAGGGCGCCAAAAACCCAGTTACGCCTCTGCATATGTGTCTCGATTTCAAATTGTATTGAATAATACCGTAAGATACTGAGAACATGAAAGTAAGGCATTAAAAAATGTATGAATCAAATTTAAGAAGTAATTGTAATACTTTGATTCTTCTTATTGAGAAAAAAATATATTTCTTAAATGTTTTTTTGTTTTCAATTTATTAGAAAAGAAAGAATTGTGCAAACCTAGGGCTACTGTAACAATATAGTTTAACTGTAACGATATGGTTTAACTGTAACGATCTAGTTTGAACTGTAACAGTCTAGTTTGTAACAATCTTGTTTGACTGTAAACAATCTAGTTTGAATTGTAACAATCTAGTTGGACTGTAGCAATCGAGATTGAACTATACCAATCTAGAATATACGATAAAATTTAAAGTGGAACTTATAAGTATAACCGAGGAAGGAAAGAATATGTCAGTGTATGATAGAATTGTCCACTCCGGACCTCCATTTCCTAAAAGACCACCATTTTATAAAGGACCTCCATTTTATAAAGGACCTCCATTTTATAAATGACCTCCATTTTATAAAGGAGCACCATTTTATAAAGGAGCTCCATTTTTATAAAGGACCTCCATTTTATAAATGACCTCCATTTTATAAAGGACCTCCATTCAATGAAAGGAACACACCATATAATCCCCATATTATAACATCAAAACACATATGCATGTATTCATACGCGCAGCCCCACTTGCTTTAAAAAAATTAAAATCGTAACATCTACATTTGTTTATTTCACCCAACAGAGCGTGTCAACCACATATTCGCCCTACATAGATCAGACTTTTCACCCAGACAACTTCTACTTCAACACGACCAGCTCGGCGCCTTCTTCTCTGCCGTCCATGCTGGGCTACTGCCCAGAGTTCGGATCAGTGAGTAAGTGAAGTTAAATGTGGGCGGCGCCTTCTATGTAGGCACAGGGAGTAAAATTGAAACATCTTTCGGATATTTCGTAATTATAAACCTTTTGTACAACTAAACATATCAAACCACTCAACTAAACATATCAAACCACTCAATTTTTTTAAGGAAAAAAAAAACGTATATTACAACCAATGCTTTGAATGTGGTGCCTTATACCAAGGTTCTAATATTTTTCAGCTTACAAGGGATGTCTCCTGGAGCCGTGGGGAAACATTTGTTACACAGGACAGCACAAGGTGACGTTTTCAAAAGTATCCTCTGCCAACGAATGTGTCACCTTGTGCGGTGTCTACCCCCTGTGCCTGGGGGTGAACGTAAAGCCAGGCTTAAGCGAGTGTGACGTCGTCACCGAGGATCCCGACCTGAACACCGGTCAAACAAGCGTCCTCTCTGGATGTGCGTACTGGAAAATGACCAACAGGACGCTTTAGTTTCAAACATTGTATTTGATCGAATATTGTTTTGAATACTTAGTTACAAAATAATTTTTTTAATAAATAATTGTTAACTGAAAAACTTGCGTGGGACGACGTAATAAAAATTCAAGAATCTGATAGTAAACTTTCTACGTTTGCGTTTATTTTTATCCATGTTTGCGAGTCTTTTTTTCCATGTTTGCGTGTCTTTTTGTCCATGTTTGCGTGTCATTTTGTCCAAGTTTGCGTGTCTTTTTGTCCATGTTTGCGTGTCTTTTTGTCCATGTTTGCGTGTCTTTTTGTCCATGTTTGCGTGTCTTTTTGTCCAAGTTTGCGTGTCTTTTTATCCATGTTTGCTTGTCTTTTTGTCCATGTTTGCGTGTCTTTTTGTCCATGTTTGCGTGTCTTTTTGTCCATGTTTGCGTGTCTTTTTATCGATATACATGGAAACATTGAGTCCTACAATTGAAATATATGAACAATTTAATCAATACACTTAAAATCTTCGCAAATCACGAGTCAGATGATGTTGATGGATTATATCCGCATATTGTGAGGAAGTTTTTAGTTTTTAACAGCCATCCCCCAACCAGACAGTATTCCTGCCAACATCCACATAAAATTAAGGAGAAGATTTGAAGTTCCAAATCTGGCCGTACTCTGGGCAAGATGTGATAGTTGGAGTCAAATGTAATTGCTGATATTATAAAATGTAAGAAGCTAGGCACAAACATATAGTGTTTTAAATGTAAGAAGACACTAACATATAGTGCTTTAAATGTAAGAAGAAACAAGCATATAGTGCTTTAAATTAAAGAAGACATAAACATATAGTTATTTAAATGTAAGAAGCCACAAACATATAGTGCTTTAAATGTAAAAAGCCACAAACATATAGTTATTTAAATGTAAAAAGACAAAAACATATCGTAATTTAAATGTAAGTGTACAGCAACGTATAAATGGCACTAGTTCGGATATTTCCTCGGAAGCCGGCGTATTTCGCAAATTATCTTTTTAATTTGATCGCATGTTAATAATGGTATCGATACTTAAATCTGTCAATGTGAAGACAATATAACAACCTTTGCTAATTAGAATTAAGCATCATAAGACACGATCAACGTTTGCAAATTAGAATTAAGCGTCATAAGACATGATCAACGTTTGCTAATTAGAATTAAGCGTCATAAGACATGATCAACGTTTGCTAATGAGAATTAAGCGTCATAAGACATGATCAACGTTTGCTAATTAGAATTAAGCGTCATAAGACATGATCAACGTTTGATAATTAGAATTAAGCGTCATAATACATGATCAACACAAATTGAAAAAAAAAAAGTAACAGTTACGAACTTCTGTTTTGTCTAAGTCAGTGATTCCCAAAGTGGTTGCAACTTGCAACGGGTCTATGTGAGCAACAAAAAAAATCGGGGGTCCATGAAATCAAAATAGGGGTCAGCGATAGTGGATCTCATGTAAGCTGGTCGTGAC
Source organism: Omphiscola glabra (assembly GCA_964017045.1). Taxonomy (NCBI): domain Eukaryota; kingdom Metazoa; phylum Mollusca; class Gastropoda; family Lymnaeidae; genus Omphiscola; species Omphiscola glabra. The sequence goes on from OZ024802.1 coordinate 15,860,402, forward strand.
TTCTATTTTGGCATTCCATGAATGGAATAATCCACATACACAGATAGTACCTATTTACTTACATAATGTTACCTTATAATATAAAGACATATATCTTCCTACATAAATTATAAAAGTACACATGAAGTAACAATTTTAAAAACTGAAATATTCATTAAACGTGATGAAGAAGCATATTAAAATTGAAGTTATTAGGTATATTTTCTGATATCTGAATATAAATTTTAAACTTTCAAAGTGAGTATCACTATACCGGCTGTCAAAAGTACATTTGGAGTTAATGAATTTGCAAAAAAAGATCAATTTCAGGTAAGCAAGGGGTCTACCCAAAACCGAAAAACATGACAAGTGGTCTACGAGACAAAAAGTTTGGGGACCTCTGGTCTAAGTAGTTCTAGTTTCGATTAGCCTAGGCGTAATTAGTAACAATACATAGATCAATATTTAATTTGCTATGATTTGTTATTCAACACTGCGTAATTTCTTTATTCTACACTCTATCTCTCTGCAACTCACTAACTACCTAAACAATAACAACGAAAAAACGCCAACTCTCGTACCCAAAGAAAATTAAAGAAAACAAAAAAAAACCACCAAAAACAAACGTCACACAATACAAGCACATAGCAACAGCTAGACAATTAATCTCCACACAAAAATACGCTCACTAACAAATCAAGTTTACAAACACAAAACCACAACAGACTCTCCTTGAACAAATAGTTAACGTTTAAAAAAAAAGATAAAATAAATGAACGATGACATTATTCATTTGATCTCTTATATATAATGTGCCACTGGTGTGACTCGTGGACTGCTTCCTAATAGACTGCTTCTTTTCAGCGAATTTGGTAGTGAGAGTATATTACTAACAATTCTATATGTTTGAAACGAAGTATGGTTCAATAATGAGTTCAATAGCGCGCAAAATATAACTCCTGATAACAAAGCCAAATGATATATTTTGTATATATATATATACACCGAAACAGCGTTTGGAGCGTAATATTTTCTTTTCGGAATATGAAATCGTCTCAATTTAAGTATGGTGTAAAAAAAATTCGGTTTAAAAGTTAATATAGTTCATGGGCGTGAAATAAAAAGTGTGCAGTGACGTATCATGGAGGAAAGGGGTGTGGCAAAAATTGGGATTCTTAAATGTGCGTTAATTGATTTCGTGTTTTGTTAAGTAACTTTAGTAGATGGGAAGTTCACGCATTGCTGCCGCCAATGTTTGGCTGGCTACATCTAGTTTTGAATATTAATGTGAAGTACTGGTTTTGTTGTTGTTGTTGACAATATAAACTGGCTAAGTGGGAAACCGTGTTGAAATCTTCATGTCCGTCTTTCGTAAGACGTGTTCAAATGAAGATTTACTAATTAGATTAAATTATTGAAAAATTCAAAGAAATTCAAGTCCAAGACGTTTTAAGGAAGAAACAAATTATAAGAGGGTTGGATTGGGACAAAGCCTGAAGTGAATGTCTGTTATGTGAATTTTGTCAGACTTGTGGCCAACAAAAAATGTAAACGATCTAAATGGTTATTAGGGAGAGTTGAATATTTATATTAAAAATAATATTTATATTTAAGTAATATTCTATGTATGGCATCTTTCCGTCTACAAGAGACGATAGATTTATCTTCTCTGATTGCAGCTCTTGGTGTGGCTAGTGAGGCCGATCCTCGAGTGGTTGTCTCTTTTGCATGTCCCACACACGAATGCGGTGGAGCAGTGTTTTCTGGCCTTTCTCTGTGCTCTCTTTACAGCTGCTTTCGCCCTGTAGAGCTCCTATAAGAGATCAGATATTCGTATAATCCCTCTCGTTGCTAATGGATTAAAATCGATCTGGAGATATCCAATGATTTGTCATGTTAGTAGTAAAACATAAGTCTAATGTCGTTTCCGTAAATAACGCGCTGCTAGTGATTTGTTTAATGGTTTAAATCTCTAACAAGGGTATCGATGAAGAGCACCATTGTCCGAGAAAAAAGTGACACTTTGTAAAAAAAAATCTATTTAGCCCCTTGGCTAATGAGCATAAGAGTAACTATTTGTCTCAAAATCCATGTCTACATAATACACGCTGAAAACTTTAGAATTCGTCTGCCCTCTTAACACTATGAAATATTTACTCTCCGGACCCTCGTCCTACTATTCTCAACCCCGTTTGTGCTTAACTCAAATTAATAAATTGATTGAAAATTGAACGGCTACTCACCCTGAATTGATTGGTCTAAAAGAAAGAATTAAATATCCAAGCTCACCTGGTCGAAAAATCACATCACTTCCAGGTGTTCTGTCTGGGGCTTTGACCAGGTGAATTAAATAAATGTTTGAAGGAAATTAAATAACTATTGAATCCGGCCTCATTTTTCTTTTAAACATGATAACGTGACAGGCACGATAAAATACCATTTTAAATAATCGGTTTAAATTTAACCAAACATTTGACAAATACTTGTTGTTTTAAGACTTTATATAAAAAGAGACTTTTGTATATTTTACTTTTTTTTTTTTTTTTATAATTAAAAATGCAAAAATTCAAGAATCTAGCATGATATTCTGAAAGACAAATTAATACTACTCTCCAATGGCTTTTGGTAAGTTTACTAAATTGTACTGTGTTTAAAATGGGCGAGTCCATGCGGTAAATTAGCGAAGCAGACAATGTAGAGAAATTCACTCATCTGAAAGTGCTCAAACGCTTTGAGCTTGCCCTTTCATCTAGTTATAGAAGAGACCATATGGTTATAGAAAAGACCATATGGTTATAGAAGAGACCTTATGGTTATAGAAGATACCATATGGTTATAGAATAGGCCATACAATAATGTAATAAATCTAAATTCACGTTTCACTGAACCGTTATCTCAATTCAACTTGCTCAGGTTGAAGTTTAAAAAAACAAGATAAATGATGCAACCACATACTACACTGAGTATAAGCTTAGAAACATGCATTATGGTTTTTTTAATATATGATTGCTGTTAAGTATTACTGACATAAAAATGGTTGTAGCCACATATGTGTGATGCATCCTACGGTGAATCGGATCTAGATCGTTCTTAACGTTGAGGGGCATATAGATGGCATATACATGGGATATACATGGGATATACACGGGATATACACGGGATAAACATGGGATATAGCTAGTTGTTTTCTCGCTGCAACAAGACTTTCGATATCTTCGTTCGGATTTTTTTCAACTCTCGACCTGTTTTAAAACAAAGGTTTTAGAACCACTGTAAATAAATTAAATACATCGTTGCAAAGCGCCAGTTGCCAACCCAATATTATATCATAATATAAAAACAGTAGTTGCGTAAAAGTCCAACTAAATGAAACATTGTCCTCTAAAGTGCCATCCAGCGACGGATGCCTTCAGTCCGAGTGATCTCTTCCATTGATTTGAAACTAAAGGAGACAAAAGCATTCGCGACATTATGTATACATCAATCACACGGTAGCTGTACAAATCGTTGATCACCCTCTGAATGCGTGATCGTAGACAGTGTATTTTCCAATATTACAAAATAAATAACTAAGGAAAAAGGATAACTCGAGTGGAAAGATCATGTATTAAGGGTCTTGGTAAGAAATTTATGAAGTGTTTGTTCGGACTGCCCCAACGCGAAGGTATTCATCCATGGTTGATACAAAAACAATCGATAATCGATAAAAGACCCAGTTGTAAATCCGAAGCAACTATTGAACTCTTAAGAAACAGTTATACTCGTGTGAAAATAGTAGCTCATGTCTGGGAGCAAATAATGCGTTCATTCGATACCATGAGTTTAGTATTCGGCCTATCATTCCATAAGTGAGTGCAATTTCGAATAAGTTTTTACTCAGACTCCAGAACACCCCCCCCCCCCCAAACCCTCTCCAAATGAACAGTTCCAGATCTGAGAAATGGTCCTAAATGAACAGTTCCAGAGCTGAGAAATGGGCCTAAATGAACAGTTCCAGAGCTGAGAAATGGGCCTAAATGAACAGTTCCAGAGCTGAGAAATGGGCCTAAATGAACAGTTCCAGAGCTGAGAAATGGGCCTAAATGAACAGTTCCAGAGCTGAGAAATGGGCCTAAATTTTAAATCCTTTAACTACGCTTTTACTCGTGTGTTTTTGTGGCAAATATTCGGTTGACTAAGTGACTCACTTCCCGCCATCCTATCGAATTGAAACGGGGCACATCTGTTCGTTGTCGATGAAAACACTTTCTTTCAAATTTTCAGCCCCATCCCCCACACCCAACACCCCCAAAATCAGCTTTTCCTGTTTTCAAAAGGGAGGAATGCTATTTATTTGTTCAATGTGTGCATGTTTTGGTGTTGAAATTAATTGTGTTGCTGTTGCTATGTGCTTTGTATTTGTGACGTATTTGGGAATGCAGTAAAATAAAATGCATTTTTAAGTGGAAAATGAAGGAAATATGAAACGTGTTTTAGCAAGAAGTTTACCCATTTACGTAACAGCTTTTTAATGAAATCTACATCACGTATAGTTACATAAATGATACATCACGAACAGTTGTGACTAGGGGCTGAGATGCCTGACGTCAGAGTGGCAGTCCTTGACTAGGGGCTGAGATGCCTGACGTCAGAGTGGCAGTCCTTGACTAGGGGCTGAGATGCCTGACGTCAGAGTGGCAGTCCTTGACTAGGGGCTGAGATGCCTGACGTCAGAGTGGCAGTCCTTGACTAGGGACTGAGATGCTTGACGTCAGATTGGCAGTCCTTGAATTGGGGCTGTGTTTCCTGGGAGATAAAGGTTTATCTGGATGTATACGGAACTATAGGCCTACATTCGGCATTGTTTTCGGTCATCAGCTATCTTTTGTGTAATTTAATTGTGATCAAATACAACTAATCTTCCTCCATTGCGGCCCCAAGGCAGCTAAGAGATAGGGCACCCGTGATTAACACCAAAAGCCGTACCTTCATAGTGTGCCTCACCACCCTACTGCGTAGACTTTGTTTGCGTAATGTATTTTAAGAAATTAAAAAAGATATATATGTTTACTTTTTAGTGGGGTTTTAATCGTCTTTGGAAAAAAAAGACTTTTTGTGATTGTTTTATTTTGTAATTAATTTTGTTATTAGTATATATTTTGAATGGTTGCATTTTTGGCATAGCTTTTTATTGACGGAGGGGAGGGTACAATCTTGGCCCGCCCCGGATGACACCAAACCTGTTTACGCTATTTAACTGTAGCGTCTGGGGTGAGTCACATCCAATACGATGATCTTTGATACATTTCTCCTTCAACAGGTGTGTGTTTAGTTCTTTGTCAAAATTCTTCATATCTTTTGGTTTTTTTTTTTTTTTTGGTCTTATAAGGTTTTTGCCAAGGCAAGAGTTTAAAAAAACCGCACGTATTAAGTTATTTAATACAGAAATGGTTTTCTTGGATCCTGCTAAGACAATCTCAAAACAAATTGCACTTTAGGTTGACGGGAGCTGTTAAAGTACGGTATTAATTTTCAGTAAAATCTTCGAGTATTTTCTGGCAACGTGTCCTGGTACAATGTTGGTTTGAAGGTTCTAGGAAAATGTTTATTTGCATAAGTAGCTATTTTGATGTTGTTGTGAGATATTGATGCTGATCTGTCTGAAGTAACGAGTTGCTGTCGGAGAATACAGCGACATTGCTTTGTTTGATGGGATAAACTGTGGAGATTCGAGATCGGTGGTGTAACAATGATTCAGTAGCAGTAGCGTCTGCTTCATCATCACTGCAGATTACCCCCTCGGGAGGTTGCAAGGTTCATCACATGATGGGTCTATTCGTGCGCATTAATTCGTCTATGTAGGATGCTATGTATTCTTGATTTAACTATCATTATGTGTAGGTTGTCGTTATGTGGTCTGTTTGTGGTCTGTAGGTGGTCTGTAGGTAGTCTGTACTTTTCTTTTCTATCTTTTCGATTAGTCTGTCTGGATATAATCCATTTTTAAATGTTTGTTTTGGGATATGTCTCTTGGTATTATCTGCAAGTCTTCTCTGTTGATAGTTTGGGATTTCCTTCCATTTCAGAGGCCACATTTAGAAATGATTTCTGAGTAATTCTATAATTTTGGTGTACATGTTTCAATAATTTGTCTATTTGAAAGATGCTTGTCTAGCCTTCTGTACCTTTCAGCAATCTACAAAGCTTCTGCTTCACTTTTAAGATTTAGTGGCTCAATATTAGTTTGTGCTTCGTATGCTGCTGTTGGGGTATATCTTAAACTGCTTGGTTTTGTACCTTTCCTCGAGAGTCCCTTAATGTCTTGCTGAAAATGGACTTTAGCCCAAAGCTGTATTCCATCTCTAATCGAACATATCTTATTTACAATTGGCGTAGTGTGGTCTTGTCACTGCCCCATGAGGTGCTGGTCAGGCAGTGTGAAATGTAACTGCCCCATGTCCATACTTTTAACAACGTTTAGGCGTCTCAGTGACTTTTCTTTTTAGTTCTGTACAAGCTTGTTTAAACTGAGTTGCCTATCTAACTGGTCACTTAAAGGATATTTTTGTGTTGTCTTCTTTTTTTAGAGTATGATTCATTGTAGGGAAAGTGTCAAGTTTTGTGTGGCTACCATGTCGCTTTCAGTGAAGACATAGTCTACTGTCTGGGTGTCATTACATTTGAGGAAAAATCAGCAACCCGATTCGAAAACACATCTATTTCGCAAACACCTGCTGGGATGATGTTGTCTATACCATCTTTTCCAGCTGGCTATTATCTCCTAGATGTATATTGGCCTGTGTTGTTTATGGTTGCAAGGGATGAAAGACTTTGAGTGGGTATGCTCGTATGTAGTTTTTGTAATGTTGCGTTTTGTATTTAAATATGGTAAAATATACATTGTTTTCATTTCTCTTTTAATATGATTGACCTTGTACCGCGCTCCGTGCCTTTGGGGATGAAGCGTGATTTTAAAATAAACTTTATTTTTATTATTATTATTATAACTGTCCACCTTTCGCCGATGAATTCGTTGTTCTCTGCAAATCGCAAAGCAATCATCGCAGTGGTATCGCTAATTTGATTCCACTAGTCGAGATCACGATCGATGGTAGCATACAACGGAAACGCAGGGCAGTTCAGAGAGCGCATATTTCCATGATTAAATATTATGTATTATAACAATTGTGTGACAAAGCACTTACTTAAAGCTATGCAGATATATATACACATGTTTTCATCATTTTTATTCGTCAAGTCATATCACCTTATTGTATTTCAAGGGTGACCCTCACTTTTTTAGTCTTTTGGTTGTAACAACTCCAAGGTTGTTTTTTTTTTTTGGTGGTGTGGGGGGGGGGGGGGCGACATTTATTTTATAATTTTTAGTACATTTTTGGAAAATGTTTTTTTAAGAGGTATTTATTAATATTGATTTTTAAAAATAAAGTTGTGTACTTTTTTTACATTCATTAAAAGCTTCATAATTGCCACACACAATACGTTTCTGTCTAAATTCTATTACTGACACGGTCATGTGACAGCAAAACGTGGTGCAGGACATTGATAAAACAACAACAACAACACACACAAAAACACAACTACCAAACATCACCAATAAAAATGTTGAATTTTTTTATTAGTTGTATGTCTTAAATAATATAAATATATATAAATAAATCAGTAAATATATCAAATATATAAATATATTTATCATATTATTATCATATACATATGTAAATAAAAGTGAAAATTGTCGGTTTGTGGATCTGTTTGTTCCACACAAGCTTTACATGGATTCATGCATCATGTCCAAACTTGGAACAGATATCCATCATTATCCGGAAGGTGGTTTAGAAACTTTTTATATCTTTCCTCAAATTCGCTTTTCCCCTTACATGAACTATGTAAATAAAATGAACAACAAATACTCCTAGCTGAATACATGGATCTTGACCAAACTTAGTACACATACACTTAAATATCCATATTCAAATACCGAAGGGTACTGAACTCATAATATCCATCCCTCTGGGGCGGGGGCCCTCATTTTATTATTCCTGAAAATAAGCTATATAAATATCAATAGGCTTAGAAAACGTTATAGGTTCTTTGTGAATTAATGGATATAGGCCTAGCTAAGTAGCAATACACTTCGTCCATAATAAATTATCGGTGAATTTAAAATGAATACTATCCAATCCATTCAAGGACGATCTAGAATTTACATGGAAGTTCTACAATTGAAAGACGACCAGTATCTAAGGCATTATTAAATCAATTTTAATGAGACAAATTTTTAAATATTAAAATTATTATTTATCTGACTGATTTTTTATATGGCCCCTATCTCAGGAAAGACTACAACCATACACTTATGGAATGGGCCCCGCTGGGGCCCTTCTTTCAACTTACAGGCACTATAGTTATAGTAGTGCATGTAGTTTCGTATTCGAAAAATAATTACTGATAAAAGTCATTTTTTACACGTTTCGAGGAAGATATTAATTTTAATCTAGAATTTTCCATAAAGTTCTAAATAATTCTAAGGCGATATATAATAGGATCTGAAAGCTAAAATGAAATTGTTGTTTAATTTGATTCATTACTATACTTCAATGGGGATTTTCTCTAAACCATCCCTTCATAATCCTACCGGGAATGAAATCCCACTGGGAACATGACCCACCGAGGAATAGGACCCAAATTGGGAACGAGGTCCAACAGTAAACAGGAAAACACCGGTAATGCGACCCTATCAGGTAACTGGATTAAACCGGGATCCGGTTCCTATCGGACGACGGGATCCCATCTGATTAGAGCATCCCAAAGAGAGCGGAATCCTCTCAGGATCGGGATCAGGATCCCACCAGAAAATGGGATCCACTGGGATCTGGAAACCAACGGAAAACGGGATCCCATGGGGATTAGGGTCCAGATGAATCGATTCCACCGGAAAATGGGATCCCGATGGGAAACGGATTTCCACCGGGATCATGAGCTCACAAGGATCGGGATCTCATCGGGATACCTCCGGGAAACGGGATATTATAGGACAACGGCATCTCATCGAGAATCAGGAAGGATATACTAATATAAACTAGTTAGTGAGGAGGTCTTCTTCTTTATGCTAATATGAACTAGTTAGTGAGGAGGTCATCTTATTTATGCTAACATAAACTAGTTTCGCATCTTTAGAATATGCAGCTGAATTAGATTTTTTTTTCTTTTTAAAATCAAAATCAGAAATCACAAACATTCTCAAACAAGACAAAAATACGTTACGTGTAATTCGACTTTGTTTAGCTACAGACATTGTGAACATAAAAATATTGTGCAAAAACACTTACTATGTAAATAGACATATAAGGTTGAAACATTGTCTTACAAGAAATGGTGTTAAACTTGAAGTAATGTACTTATTGAAAGGGTTAAAAAAACTTTAAGAAGAAGTGCGATTGATTGACACTGAAAGAAGTGTAGAGTTAAGGAGTGCTACCTGATGATAGTTGTAGCTCTTAGTTTATCGGTAGTTGTTTAAAGAGTGGTCGTTGTGGTGGCAGTAGATGGAGTAGTTGGAGTCTTTTGTGTGACTGTGTGTTTTGGTGTACTGGTGGTTGTTGGCGTAGTTGTAGTTGCTGGTTTAGTTGTTGTTTTAATGTCGTTATAGTGGTAGCAGTATTTGGAGTCTTTGGTGTAGTTGTAGTTGTTGATCTATTTGTATTTGTTGGCTTTAGGTAGTTTTTTGGTGGTAGTTGTTGATTTAGTGGTAGCTGTTGTTGTAGTTCTAGTTGTTCGTTTTATCGTTATTTTTGCTTTTGAGGTAGTTGTTGGTGTAGCTGTTGCTGATGTAGTGGTAGTTGTTGGTTTAGAGAAGCGGTTCTCAACCTGTGGGTCGCGAGCCCCAAAGGGGTCGCTTAAGATCATCGGAAAACACATATACTCTACAGTTATGAAGTAGCAACGAAAATAATTTTGTGTTTAGAGGGTCACCACAACATCAGGAACTGTATTAAAGGGTCACAGCATTATAAAGGTTGAGAACAACTGGTTTAAGAGCCAGGGTCACCAAACTTGTTTGGCGGCTTGCCGGATAACGGAAAAAAAGAGGAGCGCGGGCCGGATTCAGCACAATATTTGCAAGCCAGAACGAAAGCTCTGGGGAAAAAAAGACGAAAAACCACGTTTAGTATTCGATGTTAATCATGGGTGAGTGGCTTGCAAAAGATCAAAGACAACCAACATATTTATTTGCTATAAAGTTAGCAAAGAAGGCGACTTTAGCAAAAAGATAGTTACATCAGACCTAGTGCGCACATATTCGAATCTCACAAACCAAGCAGCAAAAAAGGTTAGTGAGATTTGTGAAACTGACGTTTTGTTTTTGAGAAATCATCAATGTTTGGTTTGGAATTGTTGCATCTAATCAAAAGCATTGTTTTCAAATGTTCATCACTTCCTCTCGCACTATGTGTTGACTTCACATACTTTAATTTATAAAATGTTTGCTCACAGACATAAGTTGTTCCATGCATGCTGCAAACGGTTGCCCACTCTTCCGTTATCCTAGCTTTCTCACGTATCCGTAGCACTACGTTCTCTCCGAATGAGTTAGTTCCGACCGTGGCGGCTATGAGTTTTGATGTCTCCGAATGACTCCAACACTCTTCTTTCTTTCACTCATTTACAGTTTGTGGTAGTTAACAGACTATAATAAATTACCAGGTGTGGGATTAGTTGAAATTGATTCTAATTTGATACATTTTGTTTAAAACTAATTTTTCCTTTAAAAAAAAAACCCAGCTCAAGTTAATTGGTTGTCTTAAAATGATGTCATCGCGTGTTAATTAAATCTTGTTTTACGCTGATCGGAGTTTCACCAGTGATTGACTGTGATAATATGATATGTACGTCCACTCAATGGAAAAATTAATATCAATAGCAAATACACGTCTACAAAGAAAAGCATACCGCAGATTGCAATATAAAAGTCGGTCACCTACTTTTAGGTAACTTTTTTGACACCAGTTTAACTCGATCCCACTATGCACTTCGATGTCATTAGTTATTGTATAATTTTACTTACTGTATGTTTATTTCGTTACTATTAAGATACCGTATTGTACGAATTTGAGACGATTTTCTACGATTTTGGGAGTTCGATGGTAAACCGGTCTGCAATAAAAAAGAAAATCTAGATAGAGAAATTGAAAATTGAAAATGTTAATTAAGGCGCATAGCAATCAGGAGGTCTCCGCACATGTGAAGATCTCCTAGTAGTCTAACACAATAGTGAAATTTAAATTGTATCACAACGTATCATACGTTTAATCAAGGAAGTACCATCGGCGGGCCGGATAAACTGGCCTCACGGGCCAGATCCAGCCCGCGGGCCATAGTTTGGTTACCACCGGTTTAGAGGTAGTTTTTGGTGTAGTGGTAGTTGTTGGTTTTGTTGTAGTTGTTGGTTTATTTTTAGTTGTTGGTGGTGTAGTGGTAGTTGTAGGTTTAGTTGTAGTTGTTGGTGGTGTAGTTGTAGGTTTAGTTGTAGTTGTTGGTGGTGTAGTGGTAGTTGTTTGTTTAGAGGTAGTTCTTGGTGTAGAAGTTGTCGATGGTTTGGTAGATGAGGTTGTTATTGGTGTGCCATAATTGCAGGCAGCGCAACAGATAGGCAAATTATAAGCATTTCTGCAGTAAGATGTGGTACATGTCAGATCTCGATCACCATACTCGCAACCTGAAAGGAAATTTAAAAATATTCTGACATCTCTTTTTTTTAATTCTGCATTGTGTCTTAAGATGGATATTTATATTTTAATATATTCTCTGTTTGTGTTGGGGACTTTTACTCATTCGTTCAAACTGACGAGTCTAGTCAACGTATGAAATACATTAGACATTATACCAGCATGCCCAGTCATTATATAGATTGTCTCATTGGACATAGGCAAATGTCTTTCACAAGTTTTCTATATGTAAACTGCAATGTATTTTTAAAAAAAAATATTGTAGCAATCTAAATTAGAAATGCATTGTTTGCTTAATGCTTTGTAGTTCCTTTACACGAAAATTTTTTTAAAAAATTCATTTTGTCACTTGGTGCTACACATGCTTTTAACTGCCCAGGCCCGGTAGCTGCCCAGGCCCGGTAGCTGCCCAGGCCCGGTAGCTGCCCAGGCCCGGTAGTTGCCCAGGCCCGGTAGCTGCCCAGGCCCGGTAGCCTATCTGAAATTTCCAATCAAATTGTTTCTAGCCTTAAAGACAACACAGGCTATAGCCTTATTTTGTTCACTGTAAGTCTTGCCACATTCAGTGTGTGTAGAACGGGGGATATCATGAAACATGCTCACGAGATAGATGCAAGACAAGATCGGCAGTCACTCGAGGGTCGGTCCACTGTTTGTTCAGTTAAGGAAAAAACCTTGCTATTTCAAGATGTCTCCCTGTCAGGCGATTTTGATTGGGCTTGACAAATCCAATCTGCCTCAATAAGTTGTACAGAACGTGATGAGTATCTTAGAACTTCATGTTATAGTTGAGTCAGTTTAATGTTTTCTTACAGCACATTGATCAACTACAGATCTTTCTACCATACACTTTGAGAGCCCGCAGGACCTCCATCCATGCAAAACTCAAATATATTTGCAAGTATCGAAGCATCGACACGTTCTACTTCTAAATCATGCCATATATCTCTAGACTTGACCTGCTGCACCGCCTGAATCAACTACACGCGGTTGACGAATCTACTCATGAGACATCTACATTAAAAGACTCTATATGGTGTGTGTGTGTGTGTGTGTGTGTGTGTGTGCTTCAAGACTTCATGATGGAGCTCAATGGTGTCCGAACTGTAAGCGTAATATTCAAGTGGTGGTCACAGTTCTTATAGTGGAACAAAGAGCCCCCATTGTTGTGCCCAGTCTGTAATAATCAGAAGACGTTTATGAAAATATTTAAAAGCTGCCAAAATGTAATATGGAACTGGCCCGTGAATTGATGGCGAGATCTTTCAGTGGATTCCCGCCAGCTGAGTGTCGCTTTACATTGGGGATTTCCATTCCTGAAAGTGGCCAAGGGAATGGTGGAGCGCGAATTAGTTGACTGTCATCTTAGGTGTACAGGACGATGTGGTGATGGATGTGCAGGACGATGTCATGTACAAGATGCAGTCATCATAGATTAGCAGCAAGATTACATCATAGACATGCAGGACGATGTAATCATATACGTTCTGGACGATTTCATCATAGATGAGCAGGACAATGTCATCATAGACATGCAGGATGCTGCCATTATAGAAGTGCAGGATGATGTCATCATTGACATGCAAGATGCTGTCATCATAGACATGCAGGATGCTGTCATCATAGACATGCAGGATGATGTCATCATAGACATGTATGATGGTGTCATCATTGGCGTGCAGGACGCTGTCTATCGCTTGGGCGCCACAAAAGGTTTACCACAACAGCATCATACCAGATCTCAATTTTCTCTATTTAAGAAGCCTTTATTGACATTCGAAGATCAACCGAGAGACAACCAAATATCTCTCAGATCATTTGCAACACAACAATCTACTGAAATTTCCAGTGTGTAACACCAAGTGTCAAGATATAGAAATGCCTTTACGTTTTAAAAATATGCACTATGTCATTTAAAATGTCACACACGTTCATAATGTTTTATGCTGTCATTTTATAACCCTAGTCCCTTTGTGCGTTATTTTATACTTTGTCCAAGATGTGAGAGCCATTCTACAGCACACCTAAAGTTTCTAGTCAAATTGTAAAATACACAAGGGTTATCCACCTTGCCTAGGAATTCTATAGAATGTCTGCATTATGGACTCTGCCCGTAACATATTTATCAATCAAATATATAGTAATTAAGATTAGATATAAATGTATGCAAGCTTAGTTTTTGTTGCACTGGTTAAATTACTAGCACATACGTCATAAATTAAAATGTTGTCTTTTAATTTCAGCCGATCTTTACCGTATATCATATAAACCGAGAAAACCAATAAAATGTTCTAATTAAAAAAAACTAATTACGACAAAGATATTCATAAACTCAATAGAGCTGATCAATTCCGTTTTAACACAAGTTGCATATAATTGCAATAACTAAAAAATTTCACTTGTTAGCACGCCTCTCTCTATCAAATAATCATCTAATTATTTCTAAAGCTACAGTATATATATATATGTCTAAAGCTACATAATATATATGATATGTCTAAAGCTATAGTATATTTATGAAAAGTCTAAAGCTACAGTATATGAACACACCTTTCACCGGCCTGTAGTAAGCCTTGCACGACTCACAGCACGTCTTGTTGTAAGTGTAGCACAGCCAGGGCTTCGTTGAAATGTTATCTGGACAATTCATGGAAGGATCGTCGCCGAACATACACGTCTCTTAAAGGAAATCATATTTCAAATGAAATTACAATTCATTTACATGGCATCAAACAAAGACTGGCATCAAACAAAGACGGGCAACAAAGATTATATCAAAGACATATGTAGCAGAAGAGCTTCATAAAAACATTTGGTTTTTAACACATTTACATTTCGAAGTGGCTATTCGTACCCGGGTACCAGAAGTGAGAGGTTGGGCTTAAAAAAAGAATTTAAAATATTATTGTTGGGTTTGTAAGACAAAATGAGGTATGAAGTGAAAGATAATTGAATGGACTATACGTTTGTAATCTTAATTCTTCAGTTTAACTAAAATGAACAAATATTTTAAATCGTTTTTTAATCCCAACCTCTGACTTAAGGTATCCTCGTGCTAATAATCGCAGACTCTACATTTATGTAAAATAAGGCCAAACGAAGATGCTCAGTCCTAAAAATAAACAGCCTGTTTAGAGGTACCTACGCTATGATCAAAGATAATCAGATCAAAACTATACAGTAAGTTTACAGAACCACAAACTAATCTTATATACACAGCACTCTCTCCCTTTGGAGGTCCCCATTTTATTATTCTGCCTTAATTATTTCATGAAAACCAATCTTTTCTCTCTCTCTCTCACTCTCTCTCTCTCTCTCCCTTTCTTTTCTCTCCCTCTATCTCATTATGTATATCTCTCTCCGACTCTCTCTCCCACACCCTCTCTCTCTCCCTCTTTCTTTCTCTCTCCATACTCTCTCTTCATATCTCTCCCTACCCTTTACCCTCTCTATCTCTCCCAACTCGTTTTCTCTTTCGCTCTCTCACACTCTCTCTCTCTCTCCCTTTCTTTTCTCTCCCTCTATCTCATTATGTATATCTCTCTCCGTCTCTCTCTCTCTCTCTCCCTACCCCTCTCCCCTTCTCTCTCTCTCCCTCCTTCTTTCTTTCTCTCTCCATACTCTCTCTCTCTATATCTCTCGCTAAACTTTACCCTCTCTCTCTCCCAACTCTCGCTCTTTTTCGCTCTCTCACTCTCTCTCTCTCTTCATCTCTATCCCCCTCTCTCTCTCTCGCGTTCTCTTTTCATCTCTCTTCTCTCTTCATCTCTTTCCTTATCTTTCTCTCTCTCTTTCGCTCTCTCCCTCTTCATCTCTCTCCCTCTCTCTCTCCCTCGCGTTCTCTCTTCCGCTCTCTCCTCTCTACATCTCTATACTCTCTTCATCCCTCTCCTTCTCTCTCTCTCCTCTCTTTATCTTGCTCCTTCTCCATCCCTCTCTCTTTTAATCTCTCTCCCCCTCTCTCTCCCTACCTCTCTCTCGCTTTCTCTCTTCATCTCTCTCTCTTTCTCTCCATCTCTTTCTTTTTCTCAGTTTTTAACGCCATTTAATCAGTGATTAGCACCCCTCCCCCAAACGTTCCTTTCTACAGACATCAACACCAGTCTAACTTAAATACGTTCTAGTTTGTATCTTAGATTCTCGTATCTTACCGTCAACGTGTGGAGCAGAAGGGTGGACAACGCACTCTCCAGACAAGCACAACTTTAAAAAAAAAAGGCGACCGATATAAAGATCTTAGTAATCAACCTTTAAAATGTACATTGCTAGAGCTAAACAAACAAAGGTTCATTACTAGAGCTACACAAACAAAGGGACATTACTAGAGCTAAACAAACAAAGTTACATTACTGGGTTTTTCTGTTTTTGTATATGTAATTTCATGATATAATTTTAATGAACACTCACCTTCCCGTCTCCACACACCGTGCCCCGAGCAGCGCTGTACAGGAGGCATTGAGTGGTGCCCGGGATACTACAGAACATCTGAGTGCAGATGAGTGAAGGGTCGGTGGAGAGACTTACAGCTTGAACAGCCTGGTTAAAGGGAACACATCAATACACTTAATTCACACATACGAAAACATTAAAAAAATATGAGCATATAAGCGGCAAATTCTTATTAAAAGTATTTTTAAACTTTAAGTTTTTTTTATTATATAAAATTTTAAAGAACAACATTTTGGGAATGAAAAATATGTGAAATTTATAAAAGGTTAAAAATACAAAGCTTTTATTATCTTTTTTTTTAAAGGAAAAAAAGAAACATTGTCAGATTTGTCACACATTGATTATTAACTCAATGACATTTAATGCTTTTGATTTTCGAGTTTAAATGAAGTTCTTATAAGATTATTCTAATTATTCTTTCCTTTGAGTTCAATCGACACTTTTTAATGGATATTAAACAGTATTTGGACATTTGGATGACAAAAATTTTAATTTACTTTTGAAAATTTAATAACGTGATGAAAAACGCCAACGTATGTTTGGGTTTTCCCGATAAATGTGATTAGGAATTAATACTCGTAATAATTAGACGAAAATTTATTGATAATAAATAGAATATCTTAAAATTTAAATTCCGAGAAAAATACTCAAAATATTTCTTTAATTGTTATTTTAAATGTATTTCTCATTTCTAACATTATTTATCTATATCTATAATTAAATAAAACCAGATATATTTTATTATTATTATATTAAAACTGATTCGTTTTTAGCGTTGTATGGATACGTTACATCATTCACAAATGTATATATCATATATATATATATTTAAATAAAAGAGCTTGCTAAGAGCGGAGAATAGGCTACACATTGTTGCACGTTCCAAGACATCTGTGTTAGGCACCTTGTACTGCCATCGAATGCTTAAAATGTGACGAAGACTTCTTTGATGGATGCTGAGTTTCCACTCATGACTGGCATATGTGGCTTACACTTCACAGCCATAATATGATCGTACTAAGTACACATGCCTGATAGACACTTAGTTTTCTTTACTATCAGTTAGAACGAGATTATTCCACACCCGCTTAATAAATTTAGCCATGGTTGCTGCAGCTTTTGTGATCCTGATGTTCAGCTCTTTGTCAACGGAGAGAGAACTGGAAATATTGGTTCCAAGGTATGTGAAACAACCGACAGAATGGGTTGATTATTCAGAATTGACAGATCATTCAGAATAGGCCGATTATTTGGAATTGGCCGATTATTCGGAATGGTCCAACAATTTGGAATTGGCTGATATTTCAAAATGGGCCAATTATATGGAATGGGCCGCTTATGCGAAGCTGATCAATCGGTATTCGGTAAACTGCCTATTCGCTTATAGGTTGCATCCTGATATTTGCCAGACATTGTCTTTAACAGGTTTGCTAACAATAATTTCATCCCACCCTGGTTAAGATTAACCTTGGAGACTTAAAGACACATACTGTACAGAGGAACGACGAACTGCTGCCCTGTAGCATCCTACACTGCTCGTTGGCTGAATACTTGAGACCAGGCAGACTTTCACCGACATCCGGGACACTGGGGTCAGAATCTAAAGTCCCAGTCAAACAGGACGTTCCTGAACTGTAGCAGTAATGAATTTAGTGAATTTACGACGAAAAAATAAATAATAAATTGCACCTATATCAAAGTTGAGAATCTATTTCATTAAAAAATTATTTTTATAACACTTTTAAAATCAATTTTCACCCAGCCCATTAATCAATAGGAGTGCTATCTCTTTTTATACTTGTATTTTATGTGCCACCTTAAAATGCTACATCGCACAACCTCGTCATTTCATCTTACAACCTAAAATGCTACATCGCACAACCTCGTCATTTCATCTTACAACCTAAAATGCTACATTGCACAACCTCGTCATTTCATCTTACAACCTAAAATGCTACATCGCACAACCTCGTCATTTCATCTTACAACCTAAAATGCTACATCGCACAACCTCGTCATTTCATCTTACAACCTAAAATGCTACATCGCACAACCTCGTCATTTCATCTTACAACCTAAAATGCTACATTGCACAACCTCGTCATTTCATCTTACAACCTAAAATGCTACATCGCACAACCTCGTCATTTCATCTTACAACCTAAAATGCTACATCGCACAACCTCGTCATTTCATCTTACAACCTAAAATGCTACATCGCACAACCTCGTCATTTCATCTTACAACCTAAAATGCTACATCGCACAACCTCGTCATTTCATCTTACAACCTAAAATGCTACATCGCACAACCTCGTCATTTCATCTTACAACCTAAAATGCTACATCGCACAACCTCGTCATTTCATCTTACAACCTAAAATGCTACATCGCACAACCTCGTCATTTCATCTTACAACCTAAAATGCTACATCGCACAACCTCGTCATTTCATCTTACAACCTAAAATGCTACATCGCACAACCTCGTCATTTCATCTTACAACCTAAAATGCTACATCGCACAACCTCGTCATTTCATCTTACAACCTAAAATGCTACATCGCACAACCAAATCATTTCATCTTTATCTTTTTAACCCAGCATCCTTTCATGCTCCAATAGTTTCAAAATGTACGTAATTTAACATAGAAAATAAAAAGAAATCGCTTTCTCCTTCCTTTGACTCAATATGATATATGCATTAAAACTTAAGATACCACCAATAACCGTAGGTTCATTTTCTGAGGAACATTTTTTTAGACATGAAAGCACACATCGATGACAGCATACAGCCATGACAGCACACATTAATGACGGTACACCTCGATGACAGCATACATGCATGACAGCAGACATTGATGACAGTAAAATCGATGACATGCATCCGTTTCAACATACATCCATGGCGGCACACACCCATGACAGAACACCTCCATGACAGAACACATCAATGACAGAGCACATCCGTGACGGCACACATTCACAACAGAACACATTTTTTTTTTTAAATTGATGTTTGTACTTTTGACTTACGGCGTTCTCAGCAGAGACGTTGTGAGGCTGGTGAAATACTGCACGCTGCAGCTGGAGAACTTCCACGGGTTCAACTTTGTAACCTCCGTCGTCGCTGAGGAAACGGCCGCCATTATAAAGCCGTCGTTTCCGTTGCACGTGTTTGAGACACCATCGTGCTGGGCTGAGATGCTGATGATGGTAGCATGAAAAGATATCAACACGTCAGCACCATCTCAGCTCGACAAGCTTTCTTTCACTTCCAATTAAGAGCGCATCTACTTTTTTAAATCCTTTATAGTAACTTCGCGTTTGTTCGTAAGCTTCTGTGCTTAAGGCCAAAATAAATTCTCGGAGTGCTAGTTTACCCACTTCACATTTTTCTATCGAACTGAAACTCGAGACATAGACTCGTAGCCGATGAAAACATTTACTATTTTATTTTTATCAATCAACCCCACCCACACCCCATATACAACCTCCAAAAATCAGTTTTTCCTGTCTTTTTTTCCAAGGTGAAGATGAAAGAAATGTGATTTGGTCCGTTTGGTACATTTTGTTCGCGTGCTTATGAAAAATCTTCGGAAAGGGTAATTGAGCTGGAACGTGGCACACAGCCTCGTTGCCAATAACAACACATCCGGTCAAATTTTTAACCGCAACCCCCACCTCAAATTCCAAAATTAGTTTTTTTCATGTTTTCACAAAAAAAAAAAAAAAAAAGGTGTGTATGTGTGTGTGTGTGGGGGGGGGGGGGTGTTAATCATTTGTTAAATGGGTGCATGTTTTGGTGTGGAGATCAGTTGTGTAGCTGTTGTAATTTGCTTTGTACTTGTGGCATATTTGGGTATGCAAAAATAAAAATAATACAATTTATTTTTGAAGGGGAAGTGAAGGAAACGTGATACGTGTTTTCGCCAGAAGTTTACCTCTTTACAAAACCGTTTTTATAAAATGATACATCACGTAAATAATTGTTTTTAGGAGTTGTTTAATTTTTAAAAAATGTAATACTTTTTTTTTATATCTCAATTAAGATTTTATTTGTGCTTGCTTCATAATAATCGTTTCAGGGGGTTTGCAGAGCGGAGCCAACCCCAACCAATGCAGTCACCGTTAAAAATAAACAAAAACAAATTAAATAGAAAATAAAAATTAAGTAATCAAATCGGCAATATTTTAATGTCAATTTAGATCCCACCAAGTTTTATGTGCAGCATCCCAAATACGTCATGGCACACTTGCTGGCCGTAGTGACCATATGTTTATTTGACCGCTGGAAATAATCTAAGGCTATTGTAGAGACGGTGAGGAAATGATCTAAGGCTATTGTAGAGACGGTGAGGAAATGATCTAAGGCTATTGTAGAGACGGCGAGCTTCAATTCAAGGAAACAAAGCGACCCACGTCAGAAAATCGACTCGGGTAGGCACTTTAATGAATACAAAATGTCCATAGTGTCAAATCAGATGCCATGAAACGATTGAAAACAAATCGTTCAGATTTTAAAAAAAATTAACACCAGACACAAAATGTTTCATCTTATTATCGGCATACCTGTGTCCAAGCTCATGGGCGGCCGTGGTGACGCAGGCGAACCCTCCAAGGTCCTCCACGATAGAAGTGCTGTAACCATCTTGAGTGCAAAGAGTCCCAACGTAGGCCAGACCTGCCATGATTTTCATGAATATAAAGTTTAGTGCCCTTAAAGTTGGCCTGTGTATTAACAGGACTTATTAAAATGCAGTGTTTATAAAAAGATTGTATCGTGACCTCTGTAACAGCGCATGGAAAAGAACTTTAAAACGTCACTCGTACGCCAAGAAGCAAGGTTGAATTACTAGCATTAGCCACCAATGTCTTATGCCAAGACTGCTTACCTTTTAAAGATTCATACTTATTTACTGCATAAAGATCCTAAAGATCCATACTTATTTACTGCATAAAGATCCTAAAGATCCATACTTATTTACTGCATAAAGATCCTAAAGATCCATACTTATTTACTGCATAAAGATCCTAAACTGTTTTGAGTGGCGACACCCTTGTATAGATGCAAACCCCCCCCCCAAAAAAAAAAAAAAAAAAAAAGAAAATACTTTAAGAGAGAATATCTTGAAAATAGATGAATTAAAGTTTGTACAAAATCTTCAAACTGAAAGAACACTTTGATTAAAAATGAAACTTTCTTTAAAACAACAATAACATCGTTGTTAGTCTACTGTTTCAGCCGGCGACCCCCAGACAGAAGACCACCTGCTGCACCCTTTTGGGGGTCACCGTCCATGGGTAAGGAGCAAAGGATTGAAAGCTTTAAAAAAAATTAAACTTACCCAGGATATTCTTTGAGTTAGCAGCCGTCAGGTCTAATCTGGTGGTGTTATAAATAATGGATTTGTGCATTTTGTTTTTTCAATGGCTTAAAGTATTTACAAAATAACTATTGGTAAGTGGTGAGACAGTTTTAAGGATATGTTCGCATTTTTACTGATATTTTTTTTTTGAAAATAAGAACCTGTAGATGATTATAGACTTTTCCACCGCGGAAATTAATCTTATTTTGTTTTGCCTCTGTTATATTTGTAAGATGATGTAAGTTAGTGGATGTTTGTGTGTGTTTGTGTGTGCGTGTGTTTGCAAGGGCTGGTATTTAGATGTATTTTTATTCTCCAACCGACAAGGGATATTCGTGCGAGAATAACATTAAATAGTACGTGAAATGTTATTATATAATTAAAACCATCAAATTTTCAAAATCATAATCGCGTAATCTATTTACTAGCTATAGTCCACCAAACAATGGCAGTCGCGATGCAAGAACTTCCCATCTGCTAAGATTACTTGACAAAATATGCATTTAAGTAACACCCTTTAAAGAATTTCAATTAGTTCTCGACACCCCCCCCCCTTTTTTTCCGCTCTTCCACTTCCCCCAAAGTTAGTAACGACAATTGTTTTTTTAAGCCCCTGAACTATATTAATATTCTAATGTTTGAACAACCTTTACACCGCATGTTTATAACATGGTATTTAAATTGAGACTATGTCCGTAAAACAAAAGAACATTTTACCCACCAAACGCAATGCGGTATATTTTAGAATCCCTTTTAGTGCAGTTATCGGGTATTTTTATTTTGTGAAATCAGAGTTATCTGGTAGCGTTAGTGACATTGTTACATATAGAATTATATATTTTGATTATGTAAACAACTGATGGCTCTCGTATTTAATTGTTTCCAAAACTCCGTGTACATAACAATTACATCTAACAGGTGCATCTGTTGAGGTCAGCCAGGAAAACACACATTTATAATACATTCACACCCCGACCCACCTTTATTTTGTCTTCGAAACCCAGGACAATTAAACTAGGAGCTAACGTCCAACTTACCCAGTAAACAACATGGCGTGGTCATAGGGTTTGACCGCACCACTTCCGGCTCCTGAGACAAATCCTTGAAAAGCGCCAAGTCCATCGTTGGCATCAATGGTGTCGTACGGAGTGCTGGCCTGGCGGAGATGTTCAGTGAAAATAGACAACGTGGCAGACTGTGGACAATGCCAGAGAAGAGTTTTGCTTTTTAATCATCTTTTTTTATCCTTCTTTATAACAGTGAGAGGATACTAATGAGTGGATGCTTATGACAGCAAATGAACACTTATGACGATGAGAGGGTATTTATAAAGGTGAGAGTATACTTATGGAGATTCATGCCAAGGTGATATCTTCCAAACTAAACAATGAATCGCCTGTATATCAATCCACGCAGATGGTATCGTCTAATGATGTATTCTTATATAGTTCAATGCAAGAGTTAACAGGAATGCCTCAGTAGTTCAATGCAAGAGTTAACAGGAACACCTCAGTAGGTCAATGCAAGAGTTAACAGGAATGCCTCAGTAGTTCAATGCAAGAGTTAACAGGAATGCCTCAGTAGTTCAATGCAAGAGTTAACAGGAATGCCTCAGTAGTTCAATGCAAGAGTTAACAGGAACACCTCAGTAGGTCAATGCAAGAGTTAACAGGAATGCCTCAGTAGTTCAATGCAAGAGTTAACAGGAATGCCTCAGTAGTTCAATGCAAGAGTTAACAGGAACACCTCAGTAGGTCAATGCAAGAGTTAACAGGAATGCCTCAGTAGGTCAATGCAAGAGTTAACAGGAATGCCTCAGTAGGTCAATGCAAGAGTTAACAGGAATGCCTCAGTAGGTCAATGCAAGAGTTAACAGAAATGCCTCAGTAGTTCAATGCAAGAGTTAACAGGAATGCCTCAGTAGGTCAATGCAAGAGTTAACAGGAATGCCTCAGTAGTTCAATGCAAGAGTTAACAGGAATGCCTCAGTAGGTCAATGCAAGAGTTAACAGGAATGCCTCAGTAGTTCAATGCAAGAGTTAACAGGAATGCCTCAGTAGGTCAATGCAAGAGTTAACAGGAATGCCTCAGTAGGTCAATGCAAGAGTTAACAGGAACACCTCAGTAGGTCAATGCAAGAGTTAACAGGAACACCTCAGTAGGTCAATGCAAGAGTTAACAGGAATGCCTCAGTAGTTCAATGCAAGAGTTAACAGGAATGCCTCAGTAGTTCAATGCAAGAGTTAACAGGAATGCCTCAGTAGTTCAATGCAAGAGTTAACAGGAATACCTCAGTAGGTCAATGCAAGAGTTAACAGGAATGCCTCAGTAGTTCAATGCAAGAGTTAACAGGAATACCTCAGTAGGTCAATGCAAGAGTTAACAGGAATACCTCAGTAGTTCAATGCAAGAGGTTATCAGGAATGCCTCAGTAGTTCAATGCAAGAGTTAACAGGAATGCCTCAGTAGTTCAATGCAAGAGTTAACCGGAATGCCTCAGTAGTTCAATGCAAGAGTTAACAGGAATGCCTCAGTAGTTCAATGCAAGAGTTAACAGGAATGCCTCAGTAGTTCAATGCAAGAGTTAACAGGAATACCTCAGTAGTTCAATGCAAGAGGTTATCAGGAATGCCTCAGTAGTTCAATGCAAGAGTTAACAGGAATGCCTCAGTAGTTCAATGCAAGAGGTTATCAGGAATGCCTCAGTAGTTCAATGCAAGAGTTAACAGGAATGCCTCAGTAGTTCAATGCAAGAGTTAACAGGAATGCCTCAGTAGTTCAACCAAGAATTAACAGGAAAGCCTCAGTAGTTCAATGCAAGAGTTAACAGGAATGCCTCAGTAGTTCAATGCAAGAGTTATCAGGAATGCCTCAGTAGTTCAATGCAAGAGTTAACAGGAATGCCTCAGTAGTTCAACCAAGAATTAACAGGAATGCCTCAGTAGTTCAATGCAAGAGTTAACAGGAATGCCTCAGTAGTTCAATGCAAGAGTTATCAGGAATGCCTCAGTAGTTCAATGCAAGAGTTAACAGGAATACCTCAGTAGTTCAACCAAGAATTAACCGGAATGCCTCAGTAGTTCAATGCAAGAGTTAACAGGACTACCTCAGAAGGTCAATGCAAGAGGTTAACAGGAATGCCTCAGTAGTTCAATGCAAGAGTTAACAGGAATGCCTCAGTAGTTCAATGCAAGAGTTATCAGGAATGCCTCAGTAGTTCAATGCAAGAGTTAACAGGAATGCCTCAGTAGTTCAACCAAGAAATAACAGGAATACCTCAGTAGGTCAATCCAAGAGTTAACAGGACTACCTCAGTAGGTCAATGCAAGAGGTTAACAGGAATGCCTCAGTAGTTCAATGCAAGAGTTAACAGGAATGCCTCAGTAGTTCAATGCAAGAGGTTAGCAGGAATGCCTCAGTAGTTCAATGTAAGAGTTAACAGGAATGCCTCAGTAGGTCAATGCAAGAGTTAACAGGAATGCCTCAGTAGTTCAATGCAAGAGGTTATCAGGAATGCCTCAGTAGTTCAATGCAAGAGTTAACAGGAATGCCTCAGTAGTTCAATGCAAGAGGTTATCAGGAATGCCTCAGTAGTTCAATGCAAGAGTTAACAGGAATGCCTCAGTAGTTCAACCAAAAATTAACAGGAATGCCTCAGTAGTTCAATGCAAGAGTTAACAGGAATGCCTCAGTAGTTCAATGCAAGAGTTATCAGGAATGCCTCAGTAGTTCAATGCAAGAGTTAACAGGAATGCCTCAGTAGTTCAACCAAGAATTAACAGGAATGCCTCAGTAGTTCAATGCAAGAGTTAACAGGAATGCCTCAGTAGTTCAATGCAAGAGGTTATCAGGAATGCCTCAGTAGTTCAATGCAAGAGTTAACAGGAATGCCTCAGTAGTTCAATGCAAGAGGTTATCAGGAATGCCTCAGTAGTTCAATGCAAGAGTTAACAGGAATACCTCAGTAGTTCAATTCAAAAGTTAACAGGAATGCCTCAGTAGTTCAATTCAAAAGTTAACAGGAATACCTCAGTAGTTCAATTCAAAAGTTAACAGGAATGCCTCAGTAGTTCAATACAAGAGTTAACAGGAATACCTCAGTAGTTCAATACAAGAGTTAACAGGAATACCTCAGTAGTTCAATGCAAGAGGTTATCAGGAATGCCTCAGTAGTTCAATGCAAGAGTTAACAGGAATGCCTCAGTAGTTCAATGCAAGAGGTTATCAGGAATGCCTCAGTAGTTCAATGCAAGAGTTAACAGGAATACCTCAGTAGTTCAATTCAAAAGTTAACAGGAATGCCTCAGTAGTTCAATTCAAAAGTTAACAGGAATACCTCAGTAGTTCAATTCAAAAGTTAACAGGAATGCCTCAGTAGTTCAATACAAGAGTTAACAGGAATGCCTCAGTAGTTCAATACAAGAGTTAACAGGAATACCTCAGTAGTTCAATACAAGAGTTAACAGGAATGCCTCAGTAGTTCAATGCAAGAGTTAACAGGAATGCCTCAGTAGTTCAATGCAAGAGTTATCAGGAATGCCTCAGTAGTTCAATGCAAGAGGTTAACAGGAATGCCTCAGTAGTTCAATGCAAGAGTTAACAGGAATGCCTCAGTAGTTCAATGCCAAAGGTTATCAGGAATGCCTCAGTAGTTCAATGCAAGAGTTAACAGGAGTACCTCAGTAGTTCAATTCAAAAGTTAACAGGAATGCGTCAGTAGTTCAATTCAAAAGTTAACAGGAATACCTCAGTAGTTCAATTCAAAAGTTAACAGGAATGCCTCAGTAGTTCAATACAAGAGTTAACAGGAATACCCCAGTAGTTCAATACAAGAGGTAACAGGAATACCTCAGTAGTTCAATTCAAAAGTTAACAGGAATACCTCAGTAGTTCAATACAAGAGTTAACAGGAATACCTCAGTAGTTCAATTCAAAAGTTAACAGGAATGCCTCAGTAGTTCAATACAAGAGTTAACAGGAATACCTCAGTAGTTCAATTCAAAAGTTAACAGGAATGCCTCAGTAGTTCAATACAAGAGTTAACAGGAATACCTCAGTAATTGAATGCAAGAGTTAACAGGAATGCCTCAGTAGTTCAACCAAGAATTAACAGGAATGCCTCAGTAGTTCAATGCAAGAGTTAACAGGAATGCCTCAGTAGTTCAACCAAGAATTAACAGGAATGCCTCAGTAGTTCAATGCAAGAGTTAACAGGAATGCCTCAGTAGTTCAACCAAGAATTATCAAGAATACCTCAGTAGTTCAATACAAGAGTTATCAAGAATACCTCAGTAGTTCAATACAAGAGTTATCAAGAATACCTCAGTAGTTCAATACAAGAGTTATCAAGAATACCTCAGTAGTTCAATACAAGAGTTATAAAGAATACCTCAGTAGTTCAATACAAGAGTTATCAAGAATACCTCAGTAGTTCAATACAAGAGTTATCAAGAATACCTCAGTAGTTCAATACAAGAGTTATCAAGAATACCTCAGTAGTTCAATACAAGAGTTATCAAGAATACCTCAGTAGTTCAATACAAGAGTTAACAGGAATACCTCAGCGACGACGACTTTAACAAGCCTGACACGTATTCTGTAGTTGGTTGTTGTGATCCCTTGGTACAGTAGGTCAGCCTGGACAATGACAGTTTGGAAAAGTGTAAGGCACAAAGCTGTTATACTTTTTACTAAGTTTAAGAATAAACACAAGCTGTGAATATTAAACACCAGCCTTTGGAGATAAAACACGAGCAGTTTAATATTAAACACATCATCGAAGTTTAAACACAAGCAGTTTAAGATTAAAATCAGTTGCTCTCAACCTTTCTAATTGCCGCGACCCTATAATACAGTTCCTCGTGTTGTGGCGACCCCCGGGCCATAAAATTGTTTTCGTTGCTGCTTCATAACTGTAGAGTTTATGTGTCTTAGGCATCCCCTGGGAAAGGGTCGTTTGACCCCCCCCCCCCCAAAGTGGTCGCGACCCAAAGGTTGAGAACCGCTGGATTAAACCAAAGCATTGAAGTGTCATGATAGATTCTTTATCAGTGGGCAGTTATTGAGTAAACAACAACAACAACAAAACAACGTCAGATTATTATAATCGCTTTGCAGCACTCTATGAACTGATTGGATTTGCAAGGGCGACATGTGTTGCCGGTTGTTTGTATTCCTAATGTATGTCGGTGCTGAGATGGTTGATCTACAGGTGTATGTTTTTTTGTGAAGCATTGCTAGTGTACGACAGTCAGTTGAGACAGTTGTCATTGAATGAAAACAAGCTCACCCCTGTGATGACAAAAGTGTAATACTCCAAGAGACTCTGTAAGGCCGCCGCCCTGTTTACGGAACTCGCCAGGAAGCGACTGTAGGCCCTGAAGTCAACGACAGCCACCACGTCGATGTAGTAAATATAGGGGCTAGTTTGGCGACGCATCCGTTGCAGCAATCGTAACGTTTCATTTCGTGCTTCTGACACCAGGGGCGCCTCATCTGCCTGACTTTGTGCGAATGGGAAGCCTGGGGCTAAACATTTTTAAAAAGGGAAAAACGTGTTTTTAATATTATTTTTTACTGCGCCTTTAAAAAGTACAGGCCAACACATTTTGACTCTTCATAATATCAGGCAAATAAATAGTTCTCTAAACGCAATGGATGATCCATTGATGAATAAAGGGAACAAGCAAGTGATTAGTTTTAAGCGCTGCAGTCATTAAAAAAAAAACAACAGGTATGAATGACTAAATTTATTAAAAAAGAATATTCGCACCTTTCTAAACACCCCCCCCCCCCCCCAAATCCTTATCAACTTCTAACTCTATTAGCCCTGCTAAAAATCAACTATAAAATATACTTACGCTGGATCCCGTCGTCAAAGACAGGAAGTGTTTCAGGTTGTATCTGCAGATCGTAAACGTCTCCCTCCTGAGCAACGTCCCTTTTGAATCGTGTCACGTAATTGACGGTGTGCAACGAGTCGTTGTGCCTGAACTGACCTTTCTGGTGATGATAGGAAACAAAATTGATGTGCCGACTGATCGAAATGATGGCGGGGGCTTCTAGGCAAGGGACCGTCAGTAAAGCTCGTCACGCTCCAGAGGGTGGTCCCCAACCATCTTCTGTTCCCACCCTGTTTCTGCCCCCAACCAACTTCTGTCTCCACCCTATTTCTTTCCCCCCCCCCCCAACTTCTGTTCCCACCCAACTTCTGTTTCCACCCAATTTCTGTTCACACCCAAATTCTGCCCCCACCAACTTCTGTCTCCACCCTATTTATTTTCCCACCCAACTTCTGTTCCCACCCAATTTCTGTTCACATCCAACCCACCCAACTTCTGTTCCCACCCAATTTCTGTTCACACCCAACTTCTGTTCCCACCCAACTTCTGTTCCCACCTAACTTCTGTTCCCACCCAACTTCTGTTCCCACCCAACTTCTGTTCCCACCCAACTTCTGTTCCCACCCAACTTCTGTTCCCACCCAACTTCTGTTCCCACCCAACTTCTGTTCCCACCCAGCTTCTGTTCCCACCCAACTTCTGTTCACATCCAACCCACCCAACTTCTGTTCCCACCCAATTTCTGTTCACACCCAACTTCTGTTCCCACCCAACTTCTGTTCCCACCTAACTTCTGTTCCCACCCAACTTCTGTTCCCACCCAACTTCTGTTCCCACCCAACTTCTGTTCCCACCCAACTTCTGTTCCCACCCAACTTCTGTTCCCACCCAACTTCTGTTCCCACCCAGCTTCTGTTCCCACCCAACTTCTGTTCCCACCCAACTTATGTTCCCACCCAACTTGTACTAAAGTTCGCTACAACAAGCAAGCAGTACTATTGCAGTAAAGTTAGAAAACAAAAGAAAGAAAAAAAAACACCTTAAAATATTAGTGATTAGTCGATACATTTTATTTCCTAGTGTTGTGTTTCCGACTCACACACTAACTTACTAAAACGCAATTCCCATCCTCACTTAGCAACACTGCCCATTATGGCGTCATTATTGTCTATGTAAATGCGGATGTAGTAAGAGTCATTATTGTCAAACAGTCAAACATTCTGTTAAAAATGTAAACTTGACACAAGTAAAATGGACATACAAAGTGTAAACGTGTCACATTATCTTCTCTGATTCTCTTGACTGTCATGACCGCGTCATTTTTCAGATCTTGATAGAAGGCTGTGTTCTGGTGAAGATAAATTTTTAAGTTAAACAACAAAAAAACAAAAAAAACCGTGGTAAAATACAGATTCTATAAATAGATTTCGAAAAGTGCGACTGACGTCACGTTATTTTCTTTAAGAGTTATTTTTAGAGGGAAAAAAACAATGCAATATTTCTTCCTTGATGTTAAAGCCCCTAATATGGTAACACGTTCAATCTGCGACCCGTTTAGATCTGAGCTCTGAACGGCTTTAGATATAAACGTAAGGGGCCCAGCCAAAGATTTTCGTTTGCTGTCATATTTCAAGTTATATTTCATTTTCACAACCGGCAGCCCCCTACTCAATATGTTTTAAATTAATAGTACAGAGTAAATTTAAAAAAAAAAAAAAAAAGCTTTCGCGCAGTGAGCGCCGTGCGTGGCGGTTGAACTCAGGTAAAATAGTTGAAATTGTTTTCGGGGGGTATTATATTATATATATATTCTAAGAATGAGCTAGGCTGAAGTAACGCCAAAGAACCGAAAATATTTAGATACGTTTGGATTATTAAAAACAATTTTACGGAAATCGAATACATTTAAATGCTCAAACAAATACTACATATCCGCTTTTATTTTAGTAAAAGTTTATTTATTATTATTATAAATTACAAATACATGTAAAGTAACAACTAAGTAACTATCTTAAACATTTTGTATGCGTTTGAAATTTATGACAAAAAAAATATTATGATCAAAGTATTACACCGTAAACAGATGCCAAGAAGGCATAACCGGTTGCTGTACCTGTCACGCCACTCTATGGCGAACACGATTCTAAATTAGCATACTGCATTGTGCAATAGGGTTTAGTCATTTCTAAGAATGGAAAACGTCACATCGCATTACGTAACCGTTACTATTTTTAGTCAATGTTTTAGTAAAAACATATTTTCTAACAATGTAGTTCCATTATATATATATATATATATATATATATATATAAAGTAGTGACAATTTGTTTGTAAAATGTTTCGTAAAATAAAGTTGAAAACACCGTTGTCATCTAGATTAAGGCTCACATTGACGTAGAAGTACCAAACAGCTGTTGATAGATTGGCCAAATGGAATACAAGGATGTTTTAATTACTATTTTTATGCAATTGGCCAGGCAGTACGCCCGGATGATCTTTTAATAGACTGCCGCCATTGAATGACAAATCCTAAGGTAAAAATATTTTGGAATTTATACATAAGTTGAGTCACGCATTATTATCTCCCCTTGTAGGGGGGGGGGGGGGGGGAATCATTTCACGCAACTTAAACACTACAGACGAATTCTTTTCAATGTTAATTGAAATGCTGAGCGACCCAACAGAGATGTCGACACGTTACGGTGATTTTCTTTAAAGCGGATTTCTGAGAAAACCTGATTTACAACTTCTTTATGTGTACGAGTGATGTTACTGACATCCTGAATGATATACTGGTGTGACGAAACGTTTAGACAAAGACATCTGTTACATCTGACAATGATACATTATAATCTCAAAACACCTCAGTTTAATCTGACCTCGATCTGACTCAGTTATCTAACATTCTCATGAATGCAGAACCGTCGCGTGGGCACCACAACCCCTTGGTCAAAGCCGGCTGTCGGCATAGGAGATTTAGGCAGCTGCATGGAGCGGTATTTTTCAATGGGTCGGCAAATTCCAGCAGATTGGGGAAAAATGAAGGAAAAAAAGCGTTTATATGACGAGCATGAAGAGAACGTTAGCAATGTGCTAAAGGAGAGATTATGTTTGTGTATTTGCAGGTTAATGATGCTACAAACTGTTGCTTGGTAGCAGTAACGTTTTTCTTGATACAATTCAAGAGATACCCATATACAGTTTTGTTTCCATCAAAAAAAGGGCTGGAATATATAGTTAGAGTATGTAAAGAAGCTGCTAGTTTCACTTTGTAAAAGGAGGGGGGGAGGGGGGTCGGAGGTCACGAGGGAGTCCTAACTAAGTGGCATTTTTTCTTTGCCTTTAAAAAAAAAGGGGGGGGGGGTATTTTCGGCCAACTGCATGGTTTCTTCTCCTTTTTTTTTTTTTTAAAGTAAGGGTGGCAAAAATCCTGGACGCCCCAGGCGGCACTAACTCTAGCTACGCCGCTGGAGTTAATTCGGTGATGCTGAACATTTAAAATGTAGATTGCACCCGTTTCAGTTACTGGCGACGCTCCACTAAATAGACAACCTGAAGGTCATTCACCCGCAGAAGATACTTCAACTGCAATAATATTTTTTTTTTAAATCCTCAAGTTCAAGTTCGTTTGTTTATTTGTGATTTGATGTTTTAATTGAGATCAAATTTACTCGCGAAACTCTTCAAGGAAAAGATCGTGACTTTAAAGCCATTGAACAGACGATTGTTATATGTGGGTGAAATAACATACAATTGTTATATGTGGGTGAAATAACATACAATTGTTATATGTGGGCGAAATAACATACTATTGTTATATGTGGGCGAAAGAAAATACAATTGTTGTATGTGAGCGAAAGAACACAAAATTGTTATACGTGGGCGAAAGAAATCGGGACAGGATCTATAAAAAAATGTTCAACAAATGGCGCACTATACCTACATTACCATGAATGTTACACTATTTTACACTGCACGCGTTTTGTGTTCTCTGTTTTTTATTTGTAAAAGAACACATTTACATACACAAATTGGCAGTACCAGAAATGTAAGGACATTCTTCCGCATTGTCAGGGAACAATTTAACGGCTTAGTCATAATATTCACACCAAGTCAAGCAAAGCGGACTTTTTTAAATTTCAAATGAATCATACCCGTGCCGTCAGGTTACTGCTTGTCCCTCGGGGGGGGGGGGGGGAATATGTGGATGTTCAAGGAATCCAGATTCAGGGGCCATTTCATCGTGACGATAAGGAAGCTATCCATGGCCTAAACCCGGGTTGTCTGTCAGAAATGGTTCCTAACTGCGAATTGGGATTTTCGGTCGATCCACCGAAAAGCCTAGGGTCATGTCGCTGCTTATATTTATATATTTAAAAACTATTATTATTATTATATTTTATTTGTAGATTATGTTGGATTAAAATAATACCATGCTATTCGTTCAAAGCGGGGTGATTCGAAATGATAATGATGAATTGAAATAAATGAATGAATTGAACAAGCCTGAGGCTCCTTAAGTTTTATTTTGAAACAAATAATAATAATGGAAAGTATGCTCCTATTCCCTAGGATTTTTTTTCTCTTAACAATCACTGTCA
Source organism: Omphiscola glabra (assembly GCA_964017045.1). Classification (NCBI taxonomy): domain Eukaryota; kingdom Metazoa; phylum Mollusca; class Gastropoda; family Lymnaeidae; genus Omphiscola; species Omphiscola glabra. The sequence continues at coordinate 15,893,366 of OZ024802.1, forward strand.
GCCGTCTGGCCGAAAGTCTCAATTCCTATCGCACGAAAACAAAAATAAACCGAAAGTTACTTTTTCTGTTTTGACCAAAACCAAAAAACAACAACACCGAAAGTGATGAAATGGCAACTTTCGGATCCGGAAACCGAAATTCGGTCGACCACTAACCGAAACAAATTTTGTATGATTTAATTATTTTCTTATGGCCATATTTGTTGTAAACATGATACAACAATGTTTCGTAAGGTCCCGAAGTTATGAAAAACAAACAGACAGAAAGAGTCAACTGAGTGCATTTTCCCGTTTATTTTTAACATATAACGTACAACATAAGGGTGTTGTTTGCACTAGGGAATGGAATAGACAACAAGATACAATAAAATTATATAACTTTGATTACGATCTAAAATTTAAATGTTTTATAGTCTGTGAAACTGGTATCATCCATCCATCCATTACTGTGACTCTACAGCCCATGAAGGGCTTCTGCCCTTCCTCACTACTTCCACCCAGACCTAATTGAGGCTTGGATTCTCAGCTGCTGTAAACCTTTCTCCACACCATCCATCCATCTAAGCCTAGGTTTGCCTTTGAGCCGTTTTCCTCTGGGGTTTTGGTGATGTATCCACTTCATTCCGCTGTCATTTGGCATTCTCCCTAAGCCTAAAATACTTAGTAATACTGGTACCGGGAAACATAATTTTTTCTTTTAAATCCTCAAAATGTATCCATGAGTGCAGTGGCCTAGGAGGACTTTTTTTCTTTTTCGGTCAATGAATATGCAAATAATATGTAGAAATAACCGTTGTAAAACATGGAAGCACAGTACCTCGGAGGGCTCCCCCTGTGCCCAGACCACTCCTTTACATTAGATTAGGGAGCCTTCAACACACATGCTGTCTTCTCCCTTACTCCCACCCATCACTCCACTCCCAATGAATGTCGACCCAAATCTTTTTCCGAATGTTGGCAACACTCAAAGTAAATCAAAGTTTTATAATCTCCGCTATAGAACCACAGACGCCCCCCCACCCCACTGCCCCGGCCCGGACACTAGTTAGAATTCTTATAATGAGCGTAACTGGAATACATGTTTTGTCAATTAACTGATTAGACGCATTTAGGCCGCCATACATTAATGCCTTGCCACAAAATTTGGTAACCAATGACACGATGTATGTTGACGATTTGGTTATCTGGAGCACGGTAAAGATGTTCACCGCCTGCAAACGCTATTACAACAATAGCTTTCATCTATCAACAGGTTCATGCAGCGGTGGCATCTGGAAATCAACACCGAGAAGAAGGTCTATTTGCTGTTTACAAACGGGCGGACCATTCTCAAACAGGAGATCGAGCTGAAGGTGGGGGATGTAGCGCTCAAATGGGACAAGCAACCGGTTTACCTGGGAACCAAATTGGATCAAAAGGTACAAATGCATAATTTTGTAAAAGACCTCTGCTCCCAGGCAACCGCCAAGCTCAATCTGGTGAAAAAGTTGGCTTGCACAAGTTGGGGCGCGGGCGCAAGTACGCTTAGAGCTCTATTCCTAAGCAGTGTAAGATCGGTAATGGATTACAGCATGCTGGTCCAATCATTTGCAAGCAAGACTGCATTGGAAAAGTTGGGTCGAATCCAGAATCAAGCTCTGAGATTTATCTGTGGCTCATTCAGGACCACACCCACAGCTGCTGTAGAAGTCTTGGTCAATGTAGAACCGCTCGAAATAAGCAGGGAGAAAGCAACGTTAAGTACTGTAGAGAGGTACCGACGGCTGACAGAAAGAGAACCGTCATTTCAGATCAGAATAACTGGGTTGCGGGCAGAAGACTAATAATGTCCTCATTCATGCACCAGGTCGTGGAGCTTGAAAGGACTGTTGATCTGCCCCAAAATAGAGAACGGCTGACCCAAATCCCAGTTAATCCGCAGTACGCGGAACCCTCACGCGTGTTCAGAGAGCGGCCGCCCTTGAAACCATGGATTTGTACTCCAAAGTACTTGTGAAAGTGTTCACGGACGGATCGGCCAACCTGAGAGAAAGTACTGCTGGGTATGGTGCGCTCATACTATACCCAGGGGGGGGGGGGGCACAACGTCAAGAAATCTCAGGACCCTGTGGGACTACGGCATCAAACTTCGATGCGGAGGTTGAGGCTATACATAGGGCCCTAGAGAGCGTGTATCACACACTGAGAGAAAATGAGCTTGCGGGGCTCGATGTGGTCGTGTTCTCAGACTCAAGATCTGCTCTCAAGATCTTGGGAAAGAGACAGGGTACCACTCACCTGGTTGACGTCATCATTGATGAAGTATGCAAAATCGGCGACCTAGGAGGCAAGGTAACGGTGCAATTGATCCCAGGCCACGTCATCATCAGTGGCAATGTGAAAGCAGACACTCTTGCGAAAACCGGGGCTGCCCAGCCTCAGCCAGAAATACCAATGACTGGATTGGGAATAAAGAACTGCCTGGCAGACCATTTTAGGAAAAAGTGGTACAGGCAGTGAGCAGACAATACGACCGTTAGAGGCGTCTATTCAAATTTGCAGACTCCTAGCAAACAAGACCCATGGTGGGGTTTAGGCCGCAAACAGCAAAGCTTAGTGACGCAAATGCGCACCGAGCATTGCCCCATAGGCACATACTTCTGGCGGCTCGACAACAACCGGGATCCTACCTGCCGGCATTGCGACCTGGCCCTGGAGACGCTGGCGCATCTGTTGACCGAATGTCCCCCACTAGAGCTTCCGGGGGAGGCCAGGGCGGAGGAGGAACCCTATGTGAGGAAAATGTTGTATGGCACAGCTCAGCAGATGGAGCTGGTTGCCAATTTACTAGCCGGGGTCTTAAGGGAGTAATCTCATTACCTTCACCAGAATATGTGTGTTAGGTAGGCCGCCATTGTTTGGTGGGCTATAACTAGTATTTATACATATATACAGATAGGATTCAATCTTTTCTTTTGCCATATGATTTAAAAAATAGTTTGGCTCTGCGGGTTGCCAGAAGGATACGCCTCTGCAAATAGGGAGAGCGTTAATGTTCAGAAAGACTTACCTCTCCTCTCCGATACGGCGCTGATAAGTTTATAGGAAATAGATTAAATACAACAGACAAACCTCTGTGTCTCCCACCGTCTCCTCTTGTGTCGTGAACAAACCATCGGGTCCTAAGACTAAAGTGTGTAGAGGGATGCTCGCGGACATGTGCCCCACTTTCTTCATGTTGAGGATGAGTGATTCGTTAGGCCCCGTCGTGAGTGTCACGTTGATGATGTCGGGCATGGAGGTCCCCGTGATGTTATTGGCCGAGTAGCTAAGCTGTACTGTGAATAGATGAAAAGTAGGAAATTAACAGACACGTTACAATCGTTTATACGCGGCCTTCACACAAACTATAGTTTATTTTATTTAAAATATCAATATTTTGGTCGACCAGAAGGGATTACACATAGCGGTGGCGCTTAAACTATTCCGAGTCTCAGTATTATCAAACTAAGATGAATGTCCACTTACGTATCTTTTTATAAGAAAATAATTTCTAAAGAGGAATATGCGAAATATAAAATTCAAGCATTTAACATTTTAAAGCTAAGTAAAAAAAAAATGTGAATCTTTGACCTTACATGTGATTGAGAGCATTTTTTGTCCTCATCTTATTCTATTTCAATAATAAGGGCTGACGCCTCTAAAACCTGTTGGACCCTTATGGGGTTGATGATTATTGCGATGATGATTTTACTAGTAAGTAAATTAATATTGAAACATGTCCCGCATATATACTTTGTATACTTTTTACACTTTTTTTATATCAATTATTAGCCTTGAAACCAAATTAGTTTATTGTGAGTACACGTAGCTTAAATCAGCATACGGCGATGGCTTATTTGAATAATTGTTACCGTGTTTCTTACCTGTCACACAAAGACCAGGCCATACCGTGTTTCTTACCTGTCACACAAAGACCAGGCCATACCGTGTTTCTTACCTGTCACACAAAGACCAGGCCATACCGTGTTTCTTACCTGTCACACAAAGACCAGGCCATGCTAGGAACAGTTGACCAAACAGGATGGTCAAGCCAAAAATCCCCGGACCGGATAACATGACTGCTTCTTTGAATGTCAACTGTTAGTCTACCATTAAGTTGCTGATGAACACTATACAATGTTACTTTATATTGGATAAAAACATGTTAATGTTAAACACTAAATAAGGTAAATTGTTTTTTTGTGATGGTTCAGATAATGGAAATTATAATACAAATAGAAATGAAACTTTGATTGGATATATTAGAATAAAATAGCAAAGTTTGATTTTAAAAAAAATCTTCACACAAAAATATTTAATAACCTCTATCACACATCTTCAAGAGCAAAGTGTTTTTGCTTTAAAAAACAAAAAAATTCTTAATATACCAATACCTAAACACAATAATTAAGTGTTATTTGCGTAACGCGTTCATTTGGATTACCAGGTGTTATGACGGTATCATGACCCGAACAAGTCTATGTATCCTGTTCTAAGATGTCACGTGATTAAAAACTAGTGGACTGGATCAAGAGGGTTAAGGCGCATGCGGCTTTTAATAAATCGAAACATGTAAAAAAAAAAAAAACAATGGCTTTAAGAGAGACAAACGTGTCTTCAAAACCTGTTTTCATGTTTGGAAACTTTAAGTGCTGGCAGACAGTGCATGACCTGTGGATATGCTCCTGTTACGTACCGTTATGCGGTTTCACAAAGTTAATGTGCTTTAGCATTTGGCTCGTTAGATGAATAATACGTAAAACAGGGCTGGAATCCAGTATAAATTTTAAAAAGAACTATACCAAAGCTAGTGATAGTAACAATAATCAATGTATTTATATTATAAGGCTTATAAAAATGCATACTCAAATATACAGAAATAAAAACTATATTAACTTACATCACAGCTAATGAAAAAGAATAGTACTGGAAAGTTACAAATAGTAAAAATCTAGTCATTCTTGTAGGGCTCCTGAAATGGGAAAGTCTTAAAAGTCTGCTGGTCACAGTCGACCGTCGTATTTACAGTGAGTGACTCAGAACCCTACATAACAGAAAGTCTAAAAATTCAATCGCCACAGAGTACTCTCTATCTATTTAGTAAAATGTAGACCATTATGGAAACGTATCATCAACAACAACAAAGACGTTCCCCAATAAAGGGTGGTGAGGGAAAGCATTGTCAGTGTTAATTGGTGACGTCAAAAACAAACGAAGAGTTAAGGTTGTCTACAACTTCTCGTGGTGAACAAATACGAATCGACACACATGCTGTAACAGTCCCACACTGACAAGGGCTCGCGATGAACATATACTGATCGACACAGGGGCTGTAACAGTCCCAAATTGGTTTTAATCGCAAAGTTTCAGCGTCTTCACACCAATAACAATAATAACATAACGTGAACCACGCACGGCATCGAGTAAAAAAAATTGACTTTAAATCCTTAGAAATTCTGCGCATTTTCATCTTTGACACACTGGACATAGTTCTATTCTCATGCTCTTTGGAATCGTCTTCAATTTGTAGAAGTTTGCATTTGTTATATTGTCAAAGCGCAGAACTATGCAACTTAGGTTCTAGATTCGATGTCATTGTGTACACGACATCAGGATGACATGTTTGATAGGCTTCATTTTTGCTAAAGGGTATTTGTTGACCTTACTTAAGTATTATTTTAACACTCATTTCTTGTCGACAGTCCTCAAATGTCGGTACTGCCAGTAAAAATTGCCCCAATTTACTGTTCCGTAAATGTCGATAGTAACCTTAAATGTCAGAAGGAACCTCAAATGTCCGTAGGAACATTAGAATGTCTGTAGGAACCTTAGAATGTCCGGAAGAACATTAGAATGTCCGGAAGAACATCAGAATGCCCGAAAGAAAATTAGAATGTCCGGAAGAACATTAGAATGTCCAAAAGAACATTAGAATGTCCGAAAGAACATTAGAATGTCCAAAAGAACATTAGAATGTCCAAAAGAACATTAGAATATCCGAAAGAACATTAGAATGTCCGGAAGAACATTAGAATGTCCGAAAGAACATTAGAATGTCCGGAAGAACATTAGAATGTCCGAAAGAACATTAGAATGTCCGAAAGAACATTAGAATGTCCGTAGATACCTTAGAATGTCCGTAATAAATGAGAAACTATTCAAAAGGATAACTCAAATATACTTTTTTTTCTTTTTTTCCCCCCTATTAATATCTATAGTGGCGTTTCCTATTCCCGAAGCCCATTTTGATGGTAAAAGTTCCCTAAGGGAAGCTAATGCTTTTTTGTTTCCTGTACATAGGGTTACGTCTTGCAACGGCTTCTTGAGCATGGCTTAGTCCCAACGTGAGAATGATGGGTTTGGATACGACTGTGAACCAGTATGTCACCTAGACTTGTGTTCCGTCTGAAGACAAGTGGAGAGTACGAGAAGACCCTGTTAGTACCTGGGACAGAGAGGAGTATGTGATGATTCTTAAACCCTTCTATTTTGGCCTTCACATTGTGGGGTGGAAGGAAGGATGAGTTTGGTTCTATTTTCCTTTCTATTTGCAGTAGTTTTGAAAGCACCGTATGACAGTGCTGATATGATTGAGTGCCGAGACAAGAATAGTGGCAGCATAAACTCTGGAGCTGAAGAAGTCCATTATTTTATTTTCCCCATTTAAAAAAGACTTCATCGAAATGACAGAGAATACGTAGTCTGAACATTTGAATGAAATGTAAAGAGTGTTTACATGACTGGAGACGGGAGGATGAATACAGTAAGTAACCGTTGCTGTCAGTTGATTTGTAGTAGTAATATGTGAATAATCCGTTTCATTTTAAAATTTGGGTAATATCCAGAAAGATAAAAAAAAATTACCGGACATTTGAGAAGTTAATTTAATGGATAGAATGAGTTTAGGAAATCAACAAAATGTGTTTTGGAGTTCATGTTCTTCTCCATGATAATAATTTAAATATCGTAATCAATGTATCGCTTATAAAATTTTGGAATGCGTACATTATACGCCTTCTCTACCATTGTAGACGAAATGACCCATACAAAAGCAAGTATAACTAGGGCGCATTTTTGAACCTATGGCCAAGCCACTAATTAGGTTAATAAACTTACATGGAATTAATGTAAGTAGGTGAAGAGGTTACAAAAGGCTGAAAGTCCCCCGTCTAGAATTATATGTGTTCAGTGGGGCAAAGGGGGATGAGACGATAGATCGTCCAGTGTTGCCCGCTTTGTCAATCTTAGGAAGAAATTGAAGGAAGGTTTTCTCAGGTGACTATCGCAAATTTGTAGAGTAAAATCCGTTTCTGTAAGTGTTATTCCTTTGCCCCGGTCACAATCTGCCCATCACTGCAGTCTGCGGCTGACATTGAATAGGTCCCTGGAGTCGACCAAGGAAACATGAAGGGGTCTACACATGCCTAAATCCGGCTCGCCTTACGGCAAATGGCGACACAAACCTAGTAAACGATGTTAGGGGCTATTGGGTTTAGTGCATATGATTATAGCCGCCACTAATGGATCGTGGATAAAAAAAAATGTTACAGATGATGAGATCTGCAACCCACGTTGAGGGTGGGATTCATAAGTAGCCGATTCGTCCTCGCCAGTAGCTAGTCTTTTTGTGACTCGGTGTTTCATATCGGGCTCTGGGGTGCCGGGTACCACTTTAGAATTCTGCGCGATCTGTCGTGGTTGACAGGCATGGGAGAATAGCACGTTATCTAGGAGTCGGGGTCCTTTCGTATGGCCACAGAAAACGATGCAAGAGACTAGATTTCTGTTGCTGTCTCCTAGCCCCTACAAGGCTGATGTGTAGAGTGAGTTCGTATAATCACGGGACGGTTCGGGGGGTTATATTTCTTTATTTATTAATAAACCGTGTGAAACACAGTCCACCAAATTCCTAACAAGCAATAACTGGCGTTCGCAATAGACACGTGTCCAAAAGTAATCTCCTATCATATTTACTAAATGCACTCTACTCCTAGCAAAAGTGCTGAGTGTCCCACTTTTCAAAAAATGCAATTCACTCTCGCTCACAAAACGTAACCGCCCTTGTTACCAAGGTTTGTAATCAACACCTCAGTTGCGGTCATAGTGGCTCAGATTAATTCATGATTATGTGTAAAAATATAAACGGGAAAAATTACCCCCAATCATTCACATAATAAGCCAAACATAACGACATGACACAGCTGAACTACATAACGGTATCTGACGGTGGCAGCAACTTTAAGAAAACCTTCGCTTGAAGGCACCAGTGAAGATCCCCCCCCCCCTGTCTGCGTCAGCCATAACAATAGGATGACGGTACGAACTCCAGGGGTGGCTGTGGCTGTCATAGTAATCCGAAGTGGGTTTTGTGGACTTGATTTAGGGGAGTGAATGTTTGATATGGAAATGATGTTTAGTGTAGAGAGTATATGTGTAGCTCTATCTATTATGTTGATATTCTTGTGACATAAATTTTAAATATTCACTCATTTCTACACTGGGGGCCCCAATAATCAGAATACAAAAGCCAACCCCCTTAGTATATTCAATCTCAGTTTTAAGGGATACATATTATGTACAAACGTAACTTCAATGAGAATAATTCTTAAAGAGCCCTCATGTCTTAATGATAACTAAAATGGCTTCCTTTGACTTTCCTTCTATCCGCAAATCGAAAAGTATTTATCATAATCTTTGTCGACACGCATGACTGGCTCGCTCTGTTTATCAGTCCGTCTCATGCTTACCTGAAAGGACGCCAGAGCTGTTGAAAGAGTATAAGCCCCGGTGGGATTTTGTAATCATTCGTTTAAAAAAAAAGTAAATAATTCTACTTTTGTAAATAATTTAAAGATTACAATTTTAATTATAAAGCTTATATAATAAAAAATGTAACAAACGAACGAATAAAAATGTAACAAACGAACGTTTTCTTTTCAAAACCAATAACAGGAGCCAAATATGTCGTAGTCCCACAGATGGTATACAAGAGTAAGGTGGGAATTTTATTTAAAATGTAAAAAAAATTAATATCACTATCAAAGTCACTTTTTGAATTTCCCATATTTCTTTGATAAACAATACATTATGAAGTGAACGCGTTTATGTATATTGTGGAGATCAAAACCATACAGCTGGCGATGACGTTGTACGTCTACACAAGCCAAAGCTCTACTTGTTAGAGGCATCTTAGTGTAAGAAAGGGGGTTTTGACTTATTACATAAATTTTGGTGTCCAAACTTTCGCTAAATATTAACCTGAATGAATCATTTCCGGAAAGGTTTACAGCTGCACCCTTGGACAGTTTTCCATCTAGCAATTTCCCGTCGAAAATTTTTTTTCAAACAAATGTCTTGTGATCGTTTACTTGGCATTCAATGGCACACCGGCACAAAGTCATAGCCATAATTTGTCCCCCTCACCCCAGCCTCTGTCTCTAGGCTCTAACGACCAAGTTGGGTTTCTGTACTCTGTTTGGCTCAGTTAGTGAGTGGGTCATTGGCTTCATGGTTACATAACCTAGTGGCATATCTTTAGAACATGCAAGTGAGCAAAGTCCCCCCCCCCCCCCAAATCCCCCACACTCTTTCGCTCCTTTTTTAAAAACTGAATTACATTTATTATGTATTTCAAAATTAGCAGACCGAAAAATTCTCTAAATAGAATATTTCCTTAAAATGTAATTTACCTAACGTTACTGCTCACATTGTGACAAAATAAACTTTGTGTAACAACACTTAACGTAAGGAACTAGACATGTAGTGCAGCTAGATAATATATTGTCTAACAAAACGTGGTTTTAGCTTGGCTTAATTTGGAGTGTTGCTTGAAAAAACGTTAAAAGAACGTTTAATAGCATTGCACTTTTAGAAATGTAGAGTTTAGGAGAGCTACATGATTAAATGGAAGTGAGACATCCTCTGCTAGGAATCTTGGTTATATTATTTCTAACAACATCTCTGGATAAGCATATTTCTCCCATTTTTCGCTTTGCATACACTGCTATCCGTCAGATCAGCTCCATCCGCCACAACCTCACAGTTAGCGAAACAAAAACACTAGTCTGTGCTCTTGTTCTCTCTCGCAGTGACTGTTGTAACTCTCTTCTGTCAGGTTCACCAAAACACTTCATAGAATAACTACAAAAGGTTCAAAACTCAGCTGCTAGGGTAGTTCTAAAGGCAAAAAAAATGTGATCACGCCATTCCAATGCTCCACGCACTTCTTTGGCTCCCCATTCAGGCACGCATTGATTACAAGCTGTCTGTTCTCTGTCACAAATTTTTCTTGGATTCCTCCCTTTCCTATCTAACTGAACTTCTTCTGTCTATTCACCCCTTCGACATCTTCGCTCCTCCGCAGACACGCGTATTCTGTCTGTTCCCAAGAAACGCACTAAAACATACGGTGAACGATCTTTCTCTCTCTGCGACCCCAAACAATGGAGTTCTCTTCCACTATACACCCGTAATATATCGACCATAAAGGCCCTCAAATCTGCACTCAAAACACATCTCTTTAAACTCTAATATCCCGACTGATTTCCCCCTTTGACCGATAAACGATGCTGCTGGCTGCAGTCCATGGTTTTACATGAAAAAATTGTGGGGTGGGCTGGGTGAGTATTGTGGAGGGTTCAGACCTTGGTAGTCGACCTGTTTCCTACATGGGTAGGTAGTCGACCTGTTTCCTACATGGGTAGGGGGGTCAAGGTAACGGACCAACGGTTAATGTCCATTTAAACGGAAGGTGGGCTTTACAACATTTTAGTGTCAGTCCCATTGCCCCGGGACGACTGTTGCGGAGTTGGGTTATGACAAGATCCACGGTGGGATAATGAAGGGGGTCACTGTAACTGTTAGTGTCAGTCCGGACCGGGCGAAAACTGACCAACGGTCAAGTGGGTCAGATTGGCGCGGTACAACCGCTAGGTGCTGGGTTATGACCAATTACACGTTGGGAAAATGTAAGTGCCTGAGATTTAGTAATAAGATTAAATCCCAGGGAAGAAATCTCTAGCCAGGCGGGACTTATAAAAAGGGACAGTGAACGGGACTGGGCAGAAGTCAGCCGGGGAGGCTAGTCGCCAGATAGGAGACTCCGACGGACAGGAGTAGTGAATAGACGTGAGAGAATCGAGATAGAGACGAACCGGGACAGTCGGAGTTTAGTACGACAGAGAGAGTGAGAGAAAGTGAAGTCAAGGATAAGACAAATAAAAGAGCAAAGACTATAACCATCTTGAGTTGTCGGATTTGTGCAGTACGAGAGACGGAGTGTACAAGGTTGCAAACTAAATAGAGAGAAGAGACGAGCAAGGTTCTCTACTAAATAGAATACCACTCCGAAGCTTCCACGAGTTCTTCAGGAAGCGTAGTACGTGCGGGGACATTAAGATTCATCATATGGCATGACATTCTTCTTTTATGCATAGATTTATAAGGAAGTCATGTTACATTTATCTGGAAACATTTGTGGTTAATGGATTAATTTATGAATAGATAATGATCTGATCATGTCGTGATTATTTTTATTATAAGTTAAAGATTGTAAAATTTATAAAATGTTTTCTTTGGTGACCATTTTTATGACCTTTAAGAATGAAAATTTTGAGTTAGTTGCGGGCGTTTTGTGCAACACTAAATTTTCTTGCATTGGAACTTTAGTCGGTTCTGACATTATACTTGACATGTTTTCATTATGATCTTTGATTAGATGGATAATTTTGTTTTCAACTTTATATCTTAATGTAGTACTTCCTGTTAATTGATTTTTCTAAATGTTTTACTTTTCGTTGATTTTCTACATTTTGTATAATTCCTTGTTCGACCATAATTGTCTGATTGTGTGAATGTAAAGATGCCCCGACTGTGACCAAGCTAACTCTGACCTTGACCAGAACCGTTTAGGAGACCGTAAATGGGATGACGTAGCGTGCATTACCTTGAACTGTTTTAAATGAGAGCTGAAGGTCCCAGTCACTTAAAGCCATTTAGAGATCAGTCATCAGTAATTGTAGTGAGGATGTTACGTAATGTCGGGACGACATTGTTTTGTTGGTTGGGGGTATTGTGGAGGGTTCAGACCTTGGTAGTCGACCTGTTTCCTACATGGGTAGGTAGTCGACCTGTTTCCTACATGGGTAGGGGGGCGCAAGGTAACGGACCAACGGTTAATGTCCATTTAAACGGAAGGTGGGCTTTACAACATTTTAGTGTCAGTCCCATTGCCCCGGGACGACTGTTGCGGAGTTGGGTTATGACAAGATCCACGGTGGGATAATGAAGGGGGTCACTGTAACTGTTAGTGTCAGTCCGGACCGGGCGAAAACTGACCAACGGTCAAGTGGGTCAGATTGCCGCGGTACAACCGCTAGGTGCTGGGTTATGACCAATTACACGTTGGGAAAATTTAAGTGCCTGAGATTTAGTAATAAGATTAAATCCCAGGGAAGAAATCTCTAGCCAGGCGGGACTTATAAAAAGGGACAGTGAACGGGACTGGACAGAACTCAGCCGGGGAGGCTAGTCGCCAGATAGGAGACTCCGACGGACAGGAGTAGTGAATAGACGTGAGAGAATCGAGATAGAGACGAACCGGGACAGTCGGAGTTTAGTACGACAGAGAGAGTGAGAGAAAGTGAAGTCAAGGATAAGACAAATAAAAGAGCAAAGACTATAACCATCTTGAGTTGTCGGATTTGTGCAGTACGAGGTTGCAAACTAAATAGAGAGAAGAGACGAGCAAGGTTCTCTACTAAATAGAATAGAGACGACATAAGGTTCTCTACAGTATACATTTGTTTTTGTTTTGTTGTTATACAAATGTTTTTTTTAATTAAATAGATGTATGTTATTTTTTAATATCACGATTATGTTTGTTAATGTTTGTATGTACATCGCTGTGAGCCCAGCCCTAGGCTGTGGTACCGCGCTATATAAGACCACTGTAATAATAATATTAAAAATAAGAGGAAAACAAATCACCTAGAGTTAAGTGTAGAAATGTAAATTTTTGATCATTAAAAGAAAACTATATGCATGTAAATAATTGACTAACGCTTATTTTATTTTTCAAAAAATTCGAACATCTTGAAAGACATGAAATTTGCTTTTAAAAATAACTTTTTAAATAAAATTAACAAAAGAAGAAACCCGTTTTTTATTGCAAATGAGTAATATATCAATACAGGAAAATATGTAGATAACAATATAGGATGCTAAACAAATACAAGTAGTAAAATAAATAACAAAGTATGATTTTAAAAAAAACATCAATGAATACATGCAAAATAGTAACATGCGTCAAGTATTTCTTTAAAGACAATGGTTCTCAAGTTATCTATATTAAATACCAAAGAAATAACCCTCTAACAAACCAGATCACCCAGTTATATAGGCGATCATTCATTGTTTGGTCTCTGATTAAAACTGACGAAATAAAACCTTTTGATCGAACTAATGTTAGAGAAACAACAAAAAATGTCTCCATGTTCTAGATATCCGTGGACTTTGTTTCCACCTTGTGGCGTGAACATGGAAATGTACGTACCGACAATTATTTGGGCGTAAAAAAAACTAGCGTGGTTTGTTCCAAATATCAATGGCCCGAAATGAAAATAATTCTGAAGAAATTATTGATTGACTCTCTGAACCGGATATAAATTAATCCCTCAACAGTCAATGTTGAACAGCAATTATATAAAAAAGCAATAAGGAAAATTATGATAGAAAATGAATATCGTGAAATCTTTTGGAAAAAATAATATAATTTTTTCAAACAAATTAATGTACATAGTAATTTACACAAAAATAGACAACAAACAATTGCACGTGCCTCTCAGAGCGAGATTTAGTTCCTAAACAATTAAATCAACAGTTGCTTTGTTGCCATCCCTTGATGACGCACATGTAATGTTTGAGGCTTCTTTTCAAAGGCTCACTACTCGCCACAGGGCCGGATTAACCATTAGGCAAATAAGGCACGTGCCTTGGGCACCAAGCGTTTTGGGGCACCACAAGTCCGCGCGTAATATTTTTTTTTGAACAAATTTAAGTCCAGAAACAACTGAAAATTGAACAAGTGCTATGAAAATGAAGAAATACATTATATTAAAAATTCACATTCACGTTTGGTACAATCTTGAATGCTTCAAAATTAAGCGCATACAAAATTTACCATTAATGGTTACTAACTGTTCAACTGAGATGATGACAAGACTGACGCAATTGTTTGTGGTTCAAACGCAAATCTGCGGAACGTTGCTATCACATCAATAAAAGTTGGTGAATCAGAGATCCCGTTATCCTCCACTGTCCGAGACCTTGGTTTTTATATTGATAGTAAACTCAGTATGATTCCACATTTCAGTTCTGTAGTCAGGGCATGCTTCTGTCATCTACGCGCCCTGGGTCAGCTGCGTCCTCAATTCAATAAGAGAACAGCAAATGCTGTAGCGGTAACTCTAATCCATTCAAGATTAGATTATTGTAACAGTTGTTTGTGGGGTTTGCCTCAGAACCAAAATCAGAGACTCCAGAAGGTGCAAAATTCTGCAGCACGCATTGTGTCGCTGATAAAGAAATCTGAACACATCACACCAGTTCTACGAGATCTCCATTGGGTTCCTATGTGTAAGCGCATAGACCACACGATTCTGTCCCTGGCGTATAGCTGCATAGAAGGCTCTGCACCGGAATATCTGAAAGAACTGCTTTATAAACATGTAACCTTAAAGAACCTGCGGTCCTCAACTCAGTCCTTACTGAAAATTCCCAGTGTGGATGAACACAGAAAAAAGTCGTACGGAGTGCACTCTTTTGAAGCGATAGCGCCAAAGTTATGGAATAGTTTACCTCCATCTTTGAGGAGTATTGAAAAGGACAGAAAATCATTTAGGAAACATTTAAAGACTTTTTTGTTTAATAGATTTGATGAAACCAGAGCGCATTGAGCATGCTAAAGTAGCATGGATACCAGTGCTATAGACGTATCCAATCAATCAAACGTACAAAAAATCCAAATAGATCAACAATGAAACAAGAACGGCTCGCTTCCTTATCTCTGCTTATCATCGAGGCAGATGTTTTGCGCAAAATTAACTTTGACGATATACTCCAAAACTTTGTTAGATGTAAATCTATAAAAAAAACAACAACTTTAAAATGTAAATGACAATATCTTTTTGATTTTTTCATCTAATAAGAAATAAAATATTTTTGTGTATTTTTATTTCAAAATTTAATAACTGTTAATTTTAATACATACATACTTTATTGTAGGTCTTATATAAGTGATAGTAGTACAAACTACAAACATATTTGTTAAAAACTGTTTTATTTGCATAATATTGAACATACCAGCGGTAACGGTCAGTGAAAGATCAGGGGCCCCGGGCAGAAGGGGGCACCCATGTGGGTTTGTGCCTTGGGAACTAAAATGGCTTAATCCGGCCCTGACTCGCCAGATAACCCGACTCTACAGCCTTGTCATTTTACACCCATCTACGCATTTAAAATGTAAGGAGATCCATTCTTAATTCATTACTGAAATATCTAAATTGCACACAATATGATACCACTTTGAAATGCGTTGAGAACTATGAATACTTACAATTCCCAGTGTGGATGAACACAGAAAAAAGTCGTACGGAGTGCGCTCTTTTGAAACGATAGCGCCAAAATTATGGAATAGTTTGCCTCAATCTTTGAGGGGTATTGAAAAGGATAAATAATCATTTAAGAAACATTTAAAAACGTTTTTGTTTAAATATATTTATGAAAACCAGAACGCAGTGAGCATGCTAAAGTACCATTGATACCAGCACTATATAAATATCCAATCAATCAATCAATCAATAACACTGCATTGCACTTAGTTACAGCAAAATATCACAAATAAAATGAAAAATCTCAAACATGTAAGTTTAAATCAAACGAGAAAGTCGATGTCGCAAAAGGTAAATTATGAGCGAGATGTTCTGAACATTAAAAAGTGATGTATGACAAGACTAAAATATAAAAACATGTTAGAAATGTTAATATTAAATTTTGGTCGTGTTGGGACAACTGTATGACCTTTAGTGGTCGCGCATCATACTTTGAACTGTCTGTATGGTGGGAAGTCACTCCATTGATTTGACCCTTTGCTGGCAAATATAATTGAGTTTTAAAAATGAATGATCATGAATTTGCAAACAATTAAAAAAAAGTGAATAAAAAAATTACATTCTCTTTAAATGTAAGGAGATTTACTGCGCCCTAGCATAAAATGGTGCTTTATATATTGTATATTGAGCTGTGGTGTATTAGTTGGCAGCAATGTGTTGTGAAGTTGTCGTTTCTATACAAAGTTGCATTCTATTGCATCATTGTGTGTCGTCGCGCCATAGGTTTATAATTTCTTTCTGCCACTCTGATAATATTTTTATTGTCCGAGGAATAAAAAGGACCTGGTTTTAAAGATGCGAGTTGGAGACCAATGAGTTAAATTAAAGTTGTATCGAGTCCCGTGCGCTTGAACACTATCTGACATTTCACCTCATACTTTTGATTGTCAGAAAACATGTGATGTAGAACAACTGAATAGAGTTTACGAATCAAGCTCTGACATCGGTACAGGACAAGAATTGAGAATCGAGTATCAGAAACAATGTTTTATGTTCAAATTAAATAAATTAGGTGTCACAGCACAACAGGGCGCAGCAGGGCGCATCAGGACACCAGAGTGTCAATTTTGTAATAACTAAATGTGAAGGTTACAGGACTTACTAGGAATCGAATCGTGTTGAAAAAGAAAAGGTTCCTCCTATAGTTGAAGGGAAAGAATGACCCCTTGGACTCCAAGTTGAATTGTCCCTGTTAAAATTCATGATAAAATGATATATCATACCAACCTACATACTCATAGTGTCAAAGCGTTTCATTTAAATGCTGAAATGACGTGTGTAATACATAAAATACTTGTTTGCCTATTTTCACAGGTTAATTCACAGCAATTTATAAACATGAAAATCTGAAATAACCTATCGTATTAGTTACTTTAAAAATAAACCCTCATTGTTTAAAAAAAATGAAATTTAGGAACAAAACAGATAAAGCTTTGGGAATTTTAAAAAATAAAATAAGTTAAAAAAAACATCTGCCATGTCTTATAGGCCAATGGCAACAAATGTCCTAACTAATACAAATCAACAAATCTAAAGAATATCAGTGAGTATATAATATACTTTCTTCTACTTATGTTTAAGAACCTCATTTATTTAATGCAGAGTTATTATAGTGAAACAACAATATATATATATAATGGAAAATATGGACATTTTCCTGTGAATGAATTTATTTACTTTAAAAAAATATCAATTAATAATAATAATTAAACCAAACGTATACTACTTTATAAATGTTTCATCTCTAATTTTAATGATGCCGTAGTTAATTATACATGATTTACTCCACGGAGGTGTTGCAAATAAAACTTGTTAATTTTACTATTGTACCACTGGGCTATTTCTTAATCATTATTAATTCTTAATTACTTTACCCCTCAAAAAATTTTTTTTTAAAATTACAAAAAAACAAAAAAAAAAACAAAAATAAATTACAAAACAAAAAAAAATAAAAAAAATAAACGAATAGCACAAAGCTTCTACTAATTGTGGAATGCAGAGTTAAAGATGAATAATTTAAGTCTAACCTTCTAGTGTCCCTTTTCATTTTATTATAGTACATGAAGTACACGATTAAGAAAACAACCAAAAGTAGAAGACCAAGGGAAGCTACCGCCACCGGTACTGCAACCACAGCTTTCTGAGGAGACGTCCAAACCCAAGGCTCTGTGCGAAAGAGAGACATTGGAAAATGAAAAGCTGAAACGAATTAAAATGTTTTTGTTGTCACTTAGGTATTATTTTTATTGTGTTGAAAAGTTACATTAGAAAATGTGTAAACTACTTTATGGGAAATGGAATTTAAATTAAGACTTTTTTTAAAAAATTGTTTAAAACAATTATATAAATAAAAAGAAAATAAGACTACAAATTTATTCGCATAGTGTAGTTGTTACCTACCATTGTCCAAAACATACGATGTGGTAGTTGCACTTTCTGGTGCGGTGGTAGTTGTTGATGCAGTCGTTGCTGTGGGTGTAGTCGGCGTAGTTGTTGTGGTAGTTTTTGATGTAGTTGTTGGTGTTGTGGTAGTTGTTGGTGTATTTGTGGGTGTATTGGTTGCTGTTGGTGTATTTGTGGGAGTACTGGTTGTTGTTGGTGTATTTGTTGGTGTACTGGTTGTTGTTGGTGTATTTGTGGGTGTACTGGTTGTTGTTGGTGTATTTGTGGGTGTACTGGTTGTTGTTGGTGTATTTGTTGGTGTACTGGTTGTTGTTGGTGTATTTGTTGGTGTACTGGTTGTTGTTGGTGTATTTGTTGGTGTACTGGTTGTTTTTGGTGTATTTGTTGGTGTACTGGTTGTTGTTGGTGTATTTGTTGGTGTACTGGTTGTTGTTGGTGTATTTGTTGGTGTACTGGTTGTTGTTGGTGTATTTGTTGGTGTTCTAGTTGTTGTTGGTGTATTTGTTGGTGTACTGGTTGTTGTTTTTAGTGTAGTTGTCGGTTTTGTGGTAGTTATTGGTGTAGATGATAGTGTAGTGGGAGTTTCTGATATGGTAGTTGTTGCAAGGGTTGAAGTAGTAGCAGTTGTAGTTGTTGGTGTAGTGGTAGTTGTTGTTGTAGGGGTTGTGATAGTCGTTGGTAATATTATAGATTTTGTTGTAGTAGTACTTGAAGTTGTTGGTGTAGTGGTAGTTGTTGTTGTTGGTGGTGTAGTGGTAGTAGTTGGTATTGTTGTAATGGTTGCTGTATTGATACTTGTAGTTGTTAATGAATTGGTAGTTGTTGTTGTGGGTGTTGTGGTAGTAGTTGGTATTGTTGTAGCTGTTGGTATAGTGGTACTTATAGTTGTAATTGTTGGTGTAGTCATACTTGTAGTTGTTGGTGGGGTGGTACTTGTTGTTGTGGGTGTTGTGGTAGTAGTTGGTATTGTTGTAGCTGTTGGTGTAGGGATACTTGTAGTTGTTGGTGTAGTGGTAGTTGTAGTTGTAAAGGTAGTGATAGTAGTTGGTGTTGTTGTAGTTGTTGGTGTAGTGATACTTGTAGTTGTTGGTATAGTGGTAGTTGTTGATGTAGTAGTACTTGTAGTTGTTTGTGAAGTGATAGTAGTTGTGGGGGTTGTGGTAGTAGTTGGTGTTGTTGTAGTTGGTGGTGTAGTGGTACTTGTAGTTGTTGGTGGATTGTTAGTTGTTGTCGTAGGGATTGTGGTAGTAGTTGGTGTTGTTGTAGTTGGTGGTGTAGTGGTACTTGTAGTTGTTGGTGGATTGTTAGTTGTTGTCGTAGGGATTGTGGTAGTAGTTGGTGTTGTTGTAGTTGGTGGTGTAGTGGTACTTGTAGTTGTTGGTGGATTGTTAGTTGTTGTCGTAGGGATTGTGGTAGTCGTTGGTGTTGTTGTAGTTGGTGGTGTAGTGGTACTTGTAGTTGTTGGTGGATTGTTAGTTGTTGTCGTAGGGATTGTGGTAGTAGTTGGTGTTGTTGTAGTTGGTGGTGTAGTGGTACTTGTAGTTGTTGGTGGATTGTTAGTTGTTGTCGTAGGGATTGTGGTAGTAGTTGGTGTTGTTGTAGTTGGTGGTGTAGTGGTACTTGTAGTTGTTGTTGTAGTTGTAGTGGTTGCTGAAGCTGTGGGTGTAGTCGTAGTTGGTTGTGTACTGGTAGTTGCTGTGATTGGTGTAATTATAGTTGTTGTTGTAGACGTAGTTATTGGTGTAATTGTTGATATGGTGGTGGTAGTGGTTGGCGATAGCGTTGTTATTGGTGTGCCGTAGTTGCAGGTAGCACAACATATTGGTAAATTGGCTGAATTACTACATGCGTCTTTGGTACAACCAGAATTGGAATCTCCGTATTGACAACCTGAAAGAAAAAAATATCCAGTAAGTGTTTGAAATGCTCTCCATGTCACTGTAGGTCCCAATATTTTTTTGTGTTTTGTATTGCAACCTTTAGGGCATCGTTTCTTAATCTGCGGGTCTTGAGCCCTTTTGGGATCGAAAGACCCTTTCACAGGGGTCGCCCAAGAAAACATACCATCTACAGTTATGAAGTAGCGTCGAAAATAATTTTGTTTTTGGGGGTCGCCACAACATGAAGAACTTTACTAAAGGGGTCGCTGCAATAGAAAGGTTGAGATCCACTGCTTTAGGGGAACCTCTGATGAACAAATTAGCTAAAGCTCTCTAACTGTCGGTATAATTGGAAAACAAAAATCCCCGTCTTGACCTGTACGGTTTAGATTTACTTTTGCGGCTAGCAAATTTGTTCCTATTTCAGATGTGGATATTTGACGTTTCTGAACTGAGTTTATTAAATTTGAATCAAACTTCACGCGTAAGATCAACTCATTTCCTCATGGAACAGCAATGCGCAGGACAACGCGTAGACACCCACTCCGAAACTGGTCGTTAATGGGGATGGCATAATGATCTAAAACGCTCTCTAAGGCATGAGAAGATCTGTGGATCTGTAGATGGTATGAGAAGAGCTGTGGATGTGCAAAAACTTTCCTTGTAAAAGTGGCTTCACATAATGCGAGCACGTAGATTTTTATTTATAAGGAGGGATGTTGTATAAAACAAAAAATTGGACGTCTGAAAAACAGAAAACCATTACGTTTAAGTAGAATTTAAGGATGATGCAGGTTTGTCAAATAAGAATTGTATTAATTTATGTGTTTTTTTTTTTGGCTCTTATCTGCAATTTGAAATCCACGCTAAACAGCACCGGATAAAGATAGTTATGAAGCAAATTTTCTTGGGTTAAAAAAATAATTCCCCTGTTACATGAACTTGCTAATCCAGTTAATATCCTGCTAATCCAGTTAATCGTCTTTGATGAACTCAATTGCCACTGCCAATAATCCTCTCTTAGCCCATCAATCCACTCATCCACTTATCAACCCACCCACACATTCATTCATTCCTCTCCCATTCCCTATCTCCCTCTTTTTCTCATCATTCATTCATTCATACTTTCATGCATCCATCGATTTAGATTATATTAGCGTACCTTGAACTGGCCTGTAGACGGCCTTACAAGAATTACAGCATTTCTTATTTACAGTTGAGTCATAACATAACCAATTGTTTGTTGAAACACTTTGCGGACAGCTCAAACCATTTATTATGGCTAATGGATCATCGCCAAACATACATGTCTCTGAGAAGGAAAAAAAAACAACCACTTCTAAAGTATTTTAAAAAAATATAAAACGCGTAAATTGATCACAGAAACAGATAGATACAAATGTCCTTACAAACCAGATATACCTTCAATTTAAACTTGCAAATTACAGACACCTTTCATAATGTAGCTACACATCATCTCATACGCCTTTCCAAAGATCCAGATGTGCACAACTACCTTTGCCACTGTTGCTACAGGATATTCTACTTTTCATATGGCTAACCTATACACGTACATGCTTATATATATAATTTTACAATCATTGTTCAAGTACATTACACACACACACATAAACTCTCTCTCTCTCTCTCTTTCGTTTTCTTTCTTTCTCTCTCTCTGTCTTCCTCTACTTATCTCTCTCCCCGAACATATTAAGCCAGGAACTTCCCGACCACCTGTCTTGTTGTGCATTTCTCAACTGGCTGCTACCCTCCCTCCCCTTACATCATTGCGCGTTGTTTAGCTCTTCCTTTTCATTTGCCATTTTCAATATCCTACCATCGACTTGTGGAGCAGAAGGATGGCTCACGCACTCTCCCGACAGACAAAGCTGAAAGAACATAAAGACGTCATTGCTTTCACCACTTAATAAAGTCTAAAGACATAGAGGTCAATTAATAGAATATATTTTTAGAGCTTTAAATTAAGATTTAACACCTGATTTCGGCTTTGTTCTGTGGTCTTTGTTCCCGGTGCCGTGAGTTGTATCCTTATTCTCGAATCTAATATAATAATATATATAACGGCCAAAGCCCGAAGTTCGGCCAGTTCCCGAATTGGCCGGCCATTTCGCACATTGGCCGAGGCGTGTGGCCAATGTCCGATGTACTGGAAATTGTTGTGTATATGCTACTTTGGCCGGCCACTTCTCGAAGTGCCGTGAAATCCTTGGCCAATATTCGATGTGCTGACGCAAGACTAATAACAATGCGAACATATTCTGTGTGGTGTGTGAAAAAGAGTGTAATTCTTGTGGATCCTGCGGCAACGATGTCCACGCAATTTGTGGAATAATTAATGACACAGAACGATGCAAAATTTCCACCAGCGAAAGTTGGAGATAATGTACGCATCCGTATAGCAGATGTTGATAGAGGTCGCAGTGATCCACGAAGCGTCCTTGCAGTTGTCATGAACATCGAGGGTGCTGTCTACATGCTACGAAAAGAACGCGGTGTTCTCACAACAGTATTCCAGAATGAAGATTCCCACTCTGAGCGAGAAACTGCTCACGTTGGCATCCGTAGGCACTAAAAAAAATCACTACGAATCGTCAATTCTTCACATTCACTGACCGGTCTAGGCAACACTCGATGCCATCGCACTACCAAGTGCTCAAAAAATCATTGCAAATGTAAAAATAACAAACTGCTGTGTAATTCGAAATTCATAAAAGCTCATCATGTTGTAACAAGTGATAATAGAGATTGGTCATTTATTATAACAAACTAATTTGACCGATTTTGGCAATTTAGTATAATAAAAATCAATGTAATGTGATTATCATGACGGTATAAACACCCAAAATCTGCTCATGGTCTTTTTCTCCCGACTTTGGCCGATCGCCCAAAGCCATTTCTCAAACTGGCTGGCCAAATCCCGAAATCAGGAAAAATTCGGATATTGGCCGGTCAATGTGAGGCGATATTGGCCATTTCTCGATTTGGTCGGCCAGTTCCCGATTTGGCCGATTTCGGGTTTTGGCCGTAACATATATATATATATATTTGAAAAATCAAAATAGGGCATTAAGAGCATTAATATTACAAGTCGAGAAAGGACATATTTAGAAACGCCGTTGTAGGTGAGATACTGAGATAGAGGTCTCTTTTAAATGTCGTATTCTGTAGGACGCCGGCTTCTAGAAAACCTTTGTTACTTTTGTTACATAAGTTGTTGTTTTTTTTGTGTGTTTTGTTTTTTTAACCAAGTGATAAAATAATGATTTTTCTTCAAAATTTCACTTGTTTTATTCTAAGATATTTTAAGGAAAAACTCACCTTCCCGTCTCCACAGACAGTGCCCCGAGCAGCGGTGTACATCGTGCATGAGTTAGAACCTGGGTCCCTACAGAACATCTGAGTGCAGATAAGTGAAGGGTCATCGTTGAGACTATAACTTTGAAGTTCCTGGGATAGGAAAGCATAATGGCGCTCACGTGTACAAGGAATATTTAAAATACGAGTTTTCCTTCTTGGTTATATACTCGAATTTGAACACTTACATTTCTGGCTCTAAGAAAGATTCCCCCCACCCCCTTTTTTTTTTTGGATTAAATAATGGTGTCTGTGGTTACAAAAGATGATGTTATCCCAAAGAGAATTAATGAAATGAGGACTTCTAGAAATGAAAATGCAATGAGCTGTGGAAAAAGTATAAGGGTAGCAATGTGGATAGCAATGAAACATTCACGGTTAACTAATTAGAAGCGGTAACAGACATGTTCAAAAGAAATAGATTTGTGACTATTGCGAAATTTTGATCCTACTTTTTATATAATGCGTGCGCTATTTATGACTTAAATGCACATACTGGACAAAGGACTGACGCGCTTTTCCCTTGAAGCATCTTACACTGTTCCTGGGCTGAATATTTGAGACCAGGCAAACTCTCACCGACATCCGGGATACTGGGGTCAGCTGCTACAGTCCCAGTCAAACAGGAAGTTCCCGAACTGCGGCAATAAAGGATTTAATGAACACGTGTTGTTGTTTTTTCATTATGGGATAAGGTTTTCTTTTATTTTTCATGTTTAGACCTGAATTCATAGTCAGCATGTATGTCATCACAGTTCTAAATTCTAATGTTACTACAGTACACTCCACGTAACTACTCATGTCTTGGCAATAACAAAGCATTGAAATGTACATTTGATCACATGCGTATTTCATGTTAATATAACTTTCACGACTGTACACATTCGCAAGGAAAAAAAAAAAAAAACACTAAACAAAAAATAACTGTAACATTACATAACGTGTTCATACTTTCTGTATGTTAATTAATTCTGTAAATAATGCATGACATGTATCTACTTATACTTATTGAAGAACTGAATACATCCAACTGAATAATCCACACGGTACTTTATTACATAATAGATAATAAAATGAAACCGTGGCAGTGGTACATCCTTGTAACTGACAAAGTTACTGTGTAAAGAATATAAAAACACGCTTTGAATATCATTCTACCCGAAAATTAACACCATAGTAAAACTCAACATGTCGTCCATCCTCTCGGATAAAGTCGTGCACACTCTCTACTCAGAAAATCATGAGTTCATCTTCCGCTCTGAAAAACTAGTTCTTGCTTTTTCTCGTGATATAATTCATTATTGCCGAATCCCTACGCCATCGTGCAGTGAGAATAAATAATATTGTCACGTGACAGATGAAGGTTGACTTGTTGTGTTACAATAGCATCATATTGTTAATAGAACTTTTTCATGACACTGCATCTGTGCTGCGTAAGCGGCAGCGTCCCCGAGGAGACTTGGGGGCGTCCACATGGGGTTTTGCCTCTTCGTGGCGTGGCAGACTAGTAGGGGGGACTTGTCCACCCGAAGCTAAAAAACCCCGGCCAAACGCATGACTCCCAACGCAACGGGAGCTGCCACTAACATGTTTACTAGTTGCTGTTAATGGATATGAGGCTTGGGTGGCCATTAAAACCCATGCCGATGATTTTAGCTACGCGGCCGCGAGAAAGCCGCTCCTAGGCAACCGTTTCGTCCTGCCACTACCAACGTCCCGACCGAAAGACTCCCTGGGCGGTGGAGAGTGGTAACGCAACACCAACCCCCCGGAATGGAAGCAAAGCCGTCCTGACCCACAGAGAGTGGACTGCGGACGCTTTAAACGCAGCGTCCTCGGTCGACCGGGCCTCCCTTAGGTCAAGGGGGAAGTTCCCGGCGCCCTTCGGGCTGGCGTCGGGTTAAGTCCTTCAGTGCGCTGGATTGTGTGGGGGGCGCCGGGGGGGGGGCATTAGGAGCTCGCGCTCGACGGCCCACCGACTCCATCTCTTATGCGACATGACACTGCATTAATCTTCAGTTCACGTCAGTGACTTTACAAACTCATGACGGTGAACATTTCATGACATTACCCGTTTCTCGGCAGCTTACATTCATTACAGTGTTCATGACATTGCATATCATTAGCTGTTTAACAGCAGTACACAATTTAAGATAAAAAAAAAATAATTCCAGACCAAACTTAATTTTATTTAAGTAAAAATGTGTGACAGTAAATAGTTTTTTTTTACATGACATTGTACATGGCCGTACACATTTCTCGGCAGCATACAATCATACAAGTCAGATTTGAAACAGTACGTACACATCACGGTACACATGACAGTAAGCATGACATTACACATGACAGTACACATGACAGTACACATGCCATTACACATGACAGTACACATGACAGTACTCGTGACAGTACACATGACCGCACACATTAATTGATGTAGTCATTGTTTCACCTACGTTGTTGCTAGCTGTAGTGTAATGTAGGCGGTGAAGTACTGGACGCTGCAGCTGGAGAACTTCCAAGGGTTCAGCTTCGTAGCCTCGGTTGGTGCTGAGTTGCTGGCCGCCATGATGTAGCGATCTCTGTAGCTGCAGCCGTTTCCATCACCATCGTGCTGGGCTGAGATGCTGGCGATGGTAGCGGTTAGCGAAATAATGGTATTAAAACTAACAGTGGAATGTAAATCGTACTATTGTTATACCATTGTAACACCATTGTTATACCATTATAACACCATTGTTATACCATTGTAACGCCATTGTTATACCATTGTAACACCATTGTTATACCATTGTTATACCATTGTAACACCAATGTTGTACCATGTGTTTCGTGAACGTTTCAACGGGTGTTTAGCAAGATATTGAGATGATGTCAAACTAACAAATATTACATTTTGTGAATATAATAGTAATAACTGCAGTGATAGAGTGAGTCTTGGTAGTGAATAGTTTTAGAAGTAGCAATAATACTAGAAGTAATAGGACGAATGGTAGTAGTAATTAACGCTCTCTCTCTCTCTCTCTCTCTCGGCGCTTTAGCTGGGCACTTTCTAGCTGGGCACTTTATAGATGGACACTTTATAGCTGGGCACTTTATAATCACAAATAATAATTCTCTAGTAGGTGTGTAAGTAAGGTTGTATAAATAGTCGTGAAAATAAGATTCCCCAAAGTTAGCGGGAATTGGGATTGTTATGAAGAGCGTTTCTTGGACGCATGTTTTGTCAAGTAACTTTAGCAGATGGGAAGTTCGCGCATTGCCGCCACCATAGTTTGAGTGGGTTATTTCTGGTTATATAATAATGGTATGATTTTATAATCTACCAGCGTCATATCAAAGAACCCGTAGCAGGTATAATCACCGCCAAGCTTCAGAGTCTAGCTCCCAAAAAAAAAGGTGTGAAATCGAAATGGTACAGATGATGCTACCATCAGGCTTAGCCTATCATAACAATTAAGTTTTCATCAACTACTTCTTTATATTTGTTCTCATAACGGAAAAATACAAATCATGTCGGCTGTAAGGTGAAGAAAAAAATGTCAACGGCACAGAACCACAACTTCAACATCAATGACACGCAAAAAAACAACAAAAAAACAACCCGTTAACTGGGTTTCTCAGATATTGACGGAAATCTATTAAAATTAAGCAGGGTGCGTACTGTCTGGCCAATCTCATTAAGATATTTATAAAATGTTATTACGTTTGGCCAAACTCTCAACAGCTGTTCGGTACTTCTACATTAATGAAGGCCAGCGTAATCTAGACGAAAACGTGTTTACAGCTTTATATGAAGAAATATTTTACAAACAAACTGTCACTGCTACGTAAATGCGGAAATACATGGTTAGAGGCTATGTTTCACGAAGACATGGTCTAAAAATAGTAAAATTTTCCGGTCTTAAAAATGACAATCCCTATTGTGTAAGTTCGCCCGTTTCGGGTGGGATTTTATTGTTTAACTGTAGGTATCTCACTGGTTTAATATATATATATATGTATGCAATGGACATATTCCTTGTCCGATGTCAGATGTAATGAGTCGCTCTATTAGATAAGAGCGTCACATTTAAATTATATTAAGTATACAACAGTCACTAGAAGAAATAATAAAATATCATTTTGTTATCGGCATACCTGTGGCCAAGCTCATGGGCGGCAGTATTTACGCAGGCGAACCCACCAAGGTCCTCCACGATGGAAGTGCTGTGACCATCTTGACTACACAGGGTCCCAGTGTAGGCCAGACCTGCGAGGTTATGCAGTGATGTATAGTTTATTGTAACTAATGATCTCAATATTTTTTACCAGCCAATATACCCAGCAATTCCCCGGATTGCTTTGTGAAAAACAGGAACTTCTAATACATCCTTTAATTAGCATTGAAATCCCAGTTAGATCGTGTTTCCCGATGGGATCCTGTTCCCAATTTGAACCCGATCCCGGTGGGATCCCTTTGGGATCCCGATCCCGATGGACACCGATCCCGGTAGGATCCAAATTCTCGATCCTGTCGGTATCACGATCCCGGGGGTATCCCGATCCCAGTGCGTTCTGGTTTCCCTGAAGGGAATCCTAGTGGGTTCCTGATATCATCGGTATCCCGATCCTTTTGTAGCCCAATTACGGTAGGATAACGTTTCTCGGTGGGATCATGATCTCGTTGATTTCCCGGTCACGTCGATATGCTGATCACGAAGGGATCCCGATCCCAGTGATATCCCGTAACAGGTGATTTAACGATACCGTTGGAATCTTCTTCCCTATTAGGATCCTAATGTCGGTGTGATCAAGTTCCCAGAGGGATTTTGTTCCCGGTAGTGTTATGAAAGTTACCTTTAGAGAAAATCCTAATGAATGTAGAACTTAAGTGGCACTTCAACGAACTTTTAGATCCCTTTATCGATCACTGCAGAACAGTAAATAACATTCTAGAACATTCTAAATTAAATAACCTCCCGGATGCGAGTAAAAAATAAATTCTTTACGTAATTATATATTTTTAATTAATACGAAAAATTATACAACTAAATGCACTCCTATAGCTATAAAACATTTACTTTTAAAGATGGGGGCCTCAGCGGGGGCCAATCCAATAATTGTACCGAATCAGCTTTGTTTGAGATGGGGGCCCTATAAAAATCAGTCACATAAATTTAAAATTTGTGCAATTAAAATATATTTCAAAATGTCATATATATATAGCTTTTTTAAGTTATCGAACTTTCTGGAAAATTCTAGTTGGGATATTATTAGTTTTACATCCCCCGATATTTCTATACGGACAATAAAGGGTATTGCTATCACGCTAGGCCTATTTCCATCAATTCACATAGAACCTATAGCCTTGTCTAAACCTATTGTTATTTATATGTGGAATCATGAATGTGAATAATGAAGTATACGTGTACTAAATTTTGTCAAGTTCCCTCTATTCATGTACGAGTATTTGTTGCCAATTTTATTTATAGAGCTCATATAAGAAGAAAAAAAACGAATTCGGCCCCTGGCCCGAAACGGAATCTTATAAAAAGTTTACCCCCCCCCCCCCCCAAAAAAGTCCATTCCGGATAAGGGTGGGTATATGTGCCAAGTTTGGTCAAGCTCTATCAATCTATGTAATAACGTATGTGGAACAAACAAACAAACTAACCCATATATGATACGATATATCTGAAGGGCTGGCTGAAGTGGAGTGGCCTACAAACTGTGTGTTTCGTGACCGATTTTACGGGTGTTTCGCAAGATATTGAGATGATGTCAAACTAATAAATGTTACACTTTGTGATAGCAATAATAATAATGATAGCTACAGTGATAGAGTGAGTCTGAGTGTTAAATAGCTTTAGAAGTAGCAATAATACTAGTAGTAATAGGACGAATGGTAGTAGTAATTAACGCTCTCTCTCTCAGCGTTTTAGCTGGACACTTTATAGCTGGGCACTTTATAGCTGGACACGTTATAGCTGGGAGCGTTGTAGTGGGGAATGTTATAGCTGGGCCCGTTGTAGCTGGGAGTGTTTTAGCTGGACACTTTATAGCTGGGCCCGCTGTAGCGGGATTCTCTATACATGTCACTAATTGAAAGTCTAGGGTAAATTAGTAGACAAATCCAAGATGAATGATAACCTATGATTTTTTAAAATTAAATAACAGTAAACTCTTTATAAGATTCCGTTTCGGGCCAGGGGCCGAATTCGTTTTTTTCTTCTTATATGAGCTCTATAAATAAAATTGGCAACAAATACTCGTACATGAATAAAGGGAACTTGATCAAACGTAGTACACATATACTTCATTATGAATGATAACCTATGATTTTTTTTTATTAAATAACAGTGTGCCTTCTTCCTTGCACAATTTCTCTGCAACTCACTGACTACTAAAATAAAAACAAACATGAAAAAGAACAGCATCATCTCCCATACCCGAATACGCCACAAATACAAAGCACATAGAAACAGCTACACACATAATCTCCACACCAAAACACGCACTCATTTACCAAATTATTAACAGTACGTTTTAATGACATGCTTTTCGAGACCTCAAGATGAGCAATATCTTTTACGCACACACACACACAACACCCTTTATAACAATCAGATGTATCACAATGTGTTTATAACAATCAGATGTATCACAATGTGTTTATAACAATCAGATGTATCACAATGTGTTTATAACAATCAGATGTATCACAATGTGTTTATAACAATCATATGTATCACAATGTGTCTATAACAATCAGATGTATCACAATGTGTTTATAACAATCAGATGTATCACAATGTGTCTATAACAATCAGATGTATCACAATGTGTTTATAACAATCAGATGTATCACAATGTGTTTAGCGCAGAATCTTCAAGACGCCTCCAACGTTCCAAGATCTAGGAACGCAACTTGCACGTAATTCCGGAGTTATATTAGCTTGTGGCAAATACCCCCCAGTACTGGATTCTGTGTTTGTTTTATGTATTCCCCAATGTGGCGAATAGATAAATCCTCTAGATTCTTGAATATATAAGTCCTCTAGATTATTGAATAGATAAGTCCTCTAGATTATTGATCTCCACTAGTTATTGCCATAGTAAAACAATCACGGAATAAAAAATAAAAGTGCGCTGCCCCTTAGCCCCTGCCAGGCTGATGTGTTGTGTGATTCAAATAACAAAATGTGTTGGAAAGCTTCAGATTTCTGATA
The DNA here is from genome assembly GCA_964017045.1 of Omphiscola glabra. Classification (NCBI taxonomy): domain Eukaryota; kingdom Metazoa; phylum Mollusca; class Gastropoda; family Lymnaeidae; genus Omphiscola; species Omphiscola glabra. The sequence continues at coordinate 15,923,924 of OZ024802.1, forward strand.
TTTACTGGCTTCGTGTGTACGACAGTCCAAAACGCATTATAACTACCGTATTTTACGGACTATTGACTCCAAAATTCAGGTGCGTCTTATACTCGAAATTAATATAAAATGGTGAAAATGTTATTATTTTTTTAAATTGCTTAAAAATCAAGGTGCTTCTTATAGTCCGTAAAATACGGTATCACTGCAATTCAGAATAAACTAGACATGGTATAAATCCTACACACATTATCACGGCGAAAATGCAAAGTGTCTCTTTCGCTCACAAAATGTACACAGCTTTTTATACACAGGTTTTAAACCTTCACTCGTACGCTGTCACACCTGGATTAGTTAAATTCATGATTTAATGAAAATATAAAAGGTAAAAATACCCTCGTACTCTCGCATAATAACACAAACATCAAGACATGCATGACACAGCAGAACTACATCACGTGATCTGACTTTAGCAGTAGCCTACTATACTAATGTTAGGATAGCTGAATATTTTGTTATTATTATGTTTCTAAGGCTTACAAAAAGAAATTCAATCTTACCTAAGTTATTCTTTGAAGCCGACAAACTCGTCAGGTCAAATCTAGGCGATTTAATATAAAAATAAATAATGTTACTTAAGTTGTTTTTCAAAATATATATTACAACATTTATGCAATGTAACATAATATAAAAAATTGTAATTAACGGATTATTTCAAAATTGGAAAGAATACTTTGAATGTTCACAAATAGTTTTATAACAAATTAAGATATCTTATAAATATACAAATGCTCCAAGTGCGTTTTTCTTCCTTTTCAAAACTGCCCCCTCCCCAACTCCAAATGTTTTATATAAAAAGTACTGAGTGGGGAAAAAAAAGGCTGTAATGCAGCGAGCTTCATGCGTGACGTCTGAACTCAGGTAAATATGTTGATTTTTGTTTGCTTTAGGGGGCGTCGACAATAATTCGGCATTGTTTGTTTGCATTCGGGGGCGGCGACTATTATTTGGTGTTGTTAGTGTTCGTGTTCCTCTGTCACATAGCGAGCTTCACGCGTAACGTCTGTGCTCCGGTAACTCCGTTGAATTTTTGACAAAATGTCCCTGTTTCTTTTCTACATCTTTGTTCTGGGGGCTGCTCACCACCCAGAACTGGGTCATGGGCCATCCTTTCAGTTCAGGCTTGTGTGGACTTGTGGATCATTCCTCGTAGCCTGATATAGGAAGGTACTACCTTATACTGCGACTGTGGCTTCGTATGTCTTTGTTATAAAATACACGACATTATCTTCTCTGTGGACGAATTTATGTACGAGGTCATCTCTATTCCGGGATCCGGCCACTGCCTGTTCCTTTCAGTGGGATATTTCTTGACACAAACGGTTGACGAAGGCAATCCACTCCCACTACGACATAGGGCAGTAGATTTCGTTGCATATTATAGAAGTTAAATATTTATTTTTTATTTTGGAACTCTTGGACCTACCGAGTATTTTCTCAGTATACCCGGACCCGATGTAAAAAAATATCTGCACCCGGTTTATCCCTAGTATTACATCTTATGCACTTTGCGTGCTTACTAAAGATATGGTTTGACATAATTGTATTGCTCTTAATTTATAGTCGTGTATCGCACATGCTGTAACCTATCAGGTGTGGGTGGATGCGGGTCATCGGGTTATTTAAATGTATATTTTTATGTCCAATTCTGAAATTCACCAAACACATTTCTGAACATCTTAATAAGCTATGCAACCTACAAACATAGTTTTTGAAGTCTTTGCTTGTTTTGATACAAGTCCAACACAATTCTCAGTATGTCTTCTGTATATTTAGGGCCCACGATCAATGTATTGACCATTCCTCACACATAAATATATGCTATGCATTGTAACCACGAGATGTTTCTCTTATGTGATTTTGTTGTTGTTGTCTTGAGTCCATATTATTGTCCCATACCATAAAGAGGTATCTACAATAGTTTAGACCATAATGATCATTTATGCTGTTCCCGTATCCCGGATGCTAACCCTGTAAACAACATGACGTGGTCATATGGTGTCACTGCACTACTTCCGGCTCCATTGACAAAGTAGCGGAAAGCGCCAAGTCCAGCGTTGGAGTCGACAGTATCGTACGGGGTGCTCGCCTGGCGGAACTGTTCAATAAAATTAGAAACTGTTGCATTCTGTGGAAAAAAAAGAAATTGATAGAGGAAAAAAAAAGAGCATAACATGCTTTATATTTGATCAAATTCTCCGAACAAACAGCTTCGAATAATTATCAATTTTTTAATTTTTTTTTTATAAGGGGGGGGGGGGGGTTGCGCTTATTTACTGTAATGTAAATAAATGACATGATGTTTACTCCCCCACCCCGACTCCACGTCGACTCCCCCACCCCGACTCCACGTCGACTCCCCCACCCCGACTCCACGTCGACTCCCCCACCCCGACTCCACGTCGACTCCCCCACCCCGACTCCACGTCGATTCCCCCACCCCGACTCCCCCACCCCGACTCCACGTCGACTCCCCCACTCCGACTCCACGTCGACTCTCCCACCCCGACTCCACGTCGACTCTCCCACCCCGACTCCACGTCGACTCCCCCACCCCGACTCCACGTCGACTCCCCCACACCGACTCCACGTCAACTCCCCCACCCCGACTCCACATCGACTCCACGTTGTTTGACGTCATGTGAAAGCTTAAAAATAAACTCTCTAACCGAGACATCAATTCAATTGGTTAAAAACCAATAAAATTTGATATTATTTCGTCCAGTGATGTATATTTGTTTCGACACATTCAATAAGAACAGTTCTTGCAAGGATGGACCCACCAAATTAATGAAAATCTTATCATTTTGTGAACAATGTGCGCATGACCATATTTAGTGTGTAATCTGAATGTTAATTATGTAGCAAGCTGGTGACACTTGGTCACTGAATCATCCAAGTAATTTGAACTCTAACCACATTATACACATTTTAACCACTTTAAACGTGAGATTCTCTATACATTTATACAGAAAATGATTTTTTTTTTCGAGACGGCAACTTCTCTTTTGTAAGTGAAGCAACTCTTCACAACTGTCCCCCCTGGATATTTAAGTCGTTATCTCCCTTTGAGACTTCCTGAAATGACACACTAGGGTTGCCATTTTATTATGTATATCCACGCAAACTAAGCAACATTTCGGATAAGCCACATAATTAAATAATGCTATATAAGACTTGGTTATCATGAATACCTCAGCAACCACGACTTTAACAAGCCTGACACGTATTCTATAGTTGGTTGTTGTGATCCCTCGGTACAGTAGATCAACCTGGACAAACGAATGGATCAAAAATTATATTTAAAAAAAACAAAAAAACAAAACTTTACACCACTACATAATCTTTGCTTAACAAAATAGTAATCTAGTCTAGATACAACAGGCATCTCACACCCGTGGCGTCTCACACTTGGGGCGTCTCACACCCGGGGTGTCTCACGCCCGTGTTATCTCATTCTAGTGGCATCTCATACCCGTGGCATCTCATTCCCGTGGCATCTCATACCCGTGGCATCTCATACCCATAGCATATCATTCCCTTGGCATATCATGCCCGTGGCATCTCATACTCATAGCATATCATTCCCTTGGCATCTCATGCCCGTGGCATCTCATGCCCGTGGCATCTCATTCCCGTGGCATCTCATGCCGTGGCATCTCATACCCGTGGCATCTCATTCCCGTGGCATCTCATGTCCGTGGCATCTCATACCCGTGGCATCTCATGCCCGTGGCATCTCATGCCCGTGGCATCTCATACCCATGGCATCTCAAACCCCCGTGGCATCTCATTTCCGTAGCATCTCATACCCGTGGCATCTCATGCCCGTTACATCTCATGCCCGTGGCATCTCAAACCGGTAGCATCTCATGCCTGTGGCATCTCATACCCGTGGCATCTCAAACCCCCGTGGCATCTCATACCCGTAGCATCTCATGCCCGTGGCATCTCATGCCCGTAGCATCTCATGCCCGTGGCATCTCATGCCCGTGGCATCTCATGCCCGTGGCATCTCATGCCCGTGGCATCTCATGCCCGTGGCATCTCATGCCCGTGGCATCTCATACCCGTAGCATCTCATGCCCGTGGCATCTCATGCCCGTGGCATCTCATACCCGTGGCATCTCAAACCCCCGTGGCATCTCATGCCCGTTACATCTCATGCCCGTGGCATCTCAAACCGGTAGCATCTCATGCCTGTGGCATCTCAGAAAAAAAAGGTGTTATTTGAAAGAATCAAGAGAAAGTGAATTAGATAGAGTCATTATATTCTGTATGAGTTGTATAAACATTAAAGTCATGATACAGATTTAACCACCGTCATGAAGACCATGATACAAATCTCATTCCTGTCATGACTAGCATGATACAAATCTCACCCCGGTCACTATGAACGTGTAATACTCCAACAGACTCTGCAACGCCGACGCTCTGTCTACAGAACTCGTCAGAAAACGGCCGTACGCCCTGAAGTCAACGACGGCCACCAGGTCGATGAAATAGATTGGGTCAGTCTGACGGCGTCTCCGCTGTAAGAAGTGTGCCGCGGCGCTACTCAGTCCTGGTAAATCTTTAACTTGACTTTGGGCTGATGGGACACCGGGGGCTAAAATTGTATGGACAAAAATAGCGTTTTAACTGTTGAGTTACTAGTCCGGCTTAGCCTTTAATAAATTACTTTCTAAAAGTAAAAACCATTGTAATATCTCCCTCCAGTTTGCTATTTTGTTAAAAATGTATATATATTTGAGTGACATAATTTTTAAAAAAACGACAAGTTGCCAATTCATAAATTCTTTTTTTTTTTAAATTAGTATTTCGCCTCTCACCCATTTTTCAACCATTTCTAAAAATTCTTTAAAAACATTTTTTTTAAAAAATTTAAAAATAATTGATAAAATATCCTCACGTCGTATCCCCTGGTCATACACCGGAAGTGTTTCAGGTTCGATCTGCAGATGATAAATATCTTCCTCCGTCGATTCCTTCCACGCTGCGCCCCTCTTCGCACGCGTGACGCGACTGATGGTGTGCAAACTGCCGTTGTACCTAAACTGACCTTTCTGTGGTGAGCGAAAATAACAACAACAATAAACAACAACAACGATTTGATATTTATCTTGATAGTGTATTCATTTAGTGTAGCGGTTCTCAACCTGTGGGTCGAGACCCCTTAGACCAGGGGTCACCAAACTATGGCCCGAGGGCCGGATCCGGCCCGTGAGGTTAGTTCATGCGGCCCAGCGAGGGTACTTGAAATTGCTTGATAAAACGTATGGAACACGAGACGTTGTGTACAATTTAAATTTCAATGTTATGTTTATAGCACTAGGAGATCTTCACACGTGCGGTGACCTCCTGGCTGCTAGCGCCTAAATTTAACATTTTAAATTATTGTATCTAGATTTTCTTGTTCATTACAGACCTGTTTACCATTAAACTCCGAAAATCGAACAATATCGTCTAAAAATATTACGATACGGTATCTTAATAGTAAATAAATAAAAATACAGTATGTAAAATGGATACAGTAACTACTAGCATCGAAGTGCCTAGTGGAATCTATTGTTGGAAAAATACGATGACATTATAAATAATAGTCGCCGTGGTTAGAACTAACAGCCCCTCGAGATGTTCATTTGTGCGGAGAACAGAAGAACTTGGAGAGAACATAGTGCTACAGATACGTGAGAAATTTAGGAACTTGATGTGGTATTCGGTGGCACTGTATGAATCTACTGATCTCTCACAACGTCTCGTGTTTATTTGTGGAGTTTCAGATAACGGAAGAGTTGGCATCCGTTTGCAACATGCATGGAACAACGTATGTCTATTGTCTGTGAGCGAACATTTTCAAAAATAAAGGATGTGAAATCAACACATTGAAGAATAGGTCTGATGTAACAATTTTTTTTTCTTTCGCCTCTTTCAATTCTAACTGTTTTTTAGTAAATAAATATGTTGGTTCTCTTTGCTTTTTTGCTTGCACTACACACACCCTTGATTAACATGGAATACTATACTTTATTTCGTATTTTTTCCCCAGAGCTTTCGATTTAGCGTGCAAGTATTGTACATAATGATTATTCGGCCCGCGCTCATCACTTTCCCCCGTTATCCGACCGTCGTGAAAAACGTTTGGTGACCCTTTTTCTTAGACGATAGGAAAACACAAATTTCTGAAGAAGCAACTAAACTAATTTCATGTTTGAGTGTCACCAAAACACGAGGACCTGTATTAAAGGGTCGCGGCATTAGGGAAGTTGAGAACCACTGCTCTATTTGGTGCTTCTATGTGATGAAAATATATTTTTGAACTTTATGACAGACAACAAAGATACTATTACAATAATATGTAAATCATGTGGTCTCAACATTAAAAAAAGTCTGAAATTTGTTTAAAGTATTGGAGCAGGATATTAGAATAGTTGACAAGAAGAAAAAATTTAAAAAATGAAGAATTTGTAAGATGTGTGTGTCATTTTCCAATAATTGCCTTTTGCATTCAGCTTTAAAGGCAAAAAATACCACTGCTCGAGGCACGCTTAAGAATACTATCAATTTATAGAAATATAATGCTAGAGAGAATCATAACTGTCAAAGCTATTACACATACACTGTGACAGGCTACATTTGGAAGACCATAACTACGTTGGCACTTACGAAGTATAAATTTGAGACATCATCCCCTCTTGTTTTTTTGACTTCCATGACAGCGTCATTGATCAGATCTTGATAGAAAGCTGTGTTCTGTTGAAGGCACGAATCAAATTTTCAATAAAATGTCAGTCTTAGATTTTACACAGTGTGACAGGTCAGATTATTTTTAAAAAAATTGTATCATTTTTTGCTAAACAAATTGTATTTCTCACTTTTTAAAAATGGCTCTCACGCTCCTAACACGTTCACATGCTGTACTCTGTGTTCACATGCTGCACTATTGGACACTACTTCTAAGATAAGAGCTACATTATATTTTTTGATACATTTTTTTATTTTATTCGTTTTTCTGTTTGTTGGCTGATGAAGGCTTCCTGCCGACACGTTCTTTGTTTTGTTGCGTCCCTTTTATCAGGTTTAATCTTACTGTGTTTTACTAATTTCCTGTTGTGTTAACCTGATTGCTGTCTCCCCCATTATTACCTGTATAGGGAGCCAATGAAGTGAGTGGAGTAGTGGAATGACATGATCACTGTCTTTTTGCCTTTAGAACTAGCCTAGCAGCTGAATTTTAAACTTTTTATAGTTTTTTCTATGGAGTATTTTGGTGAACCTGATAGAAGAGAGTTGCAATAGTCAAGACGGGAGAGAACAAGAGCACAGACTAGTGTTTTTGTTGTGCTAACTGTGAGGTAGTGGCGGATTGAGCTGATCTGATGGATAGCGGTGTATGCAGAACGACAAATGTGAGAGATAAGTTAAACAAGAGACATGTTATTAGAAAAAATATAACCAAGATTCCTAGCAGAGGATGTAAATTGTATGTCGGAGTTACCTACTTGAAATGAGTTGGGGAGAGTTGATGTAGAGGATGATATGTGATTGTGAATGAGGAGTGCATCCGATTTATCATCATTTATTTAAGCTTCAACTTGCTGTCATCCAAAACTTGACATCACCAATGCACTCCCGCAAAGTATGGAGAGCGGAATCCACAAGAGAGGGATGGGTATGCTTGTATAGCTGCATGTCATCTGCAAATGATTGGCTCTCAACAGCTTGCCTCCCAAGCAAGAGGAGCAGTGGCCTGGTATACAATGTGAATAGAACCGGGCCCAAAACTGACCCCTGTGGCTTTCCGTACACCAAATCAGCTGCCGGAGAGACAGTCATTGATAGAGGCCGCCTTCATTATATCGGAGAGGAACGACCTAAACCAAGACAAAACAGAACCAGAAATGCCAAAATAATTTTCAGGTGTTTTGTAAAGGGTTCCATGTTCAACAGTGTCAAACCCCGCACTGTGATCTAAGATGATCAGGATGGAGACATTACCGCTGTCCAATGCGAGGAAGAGGTCATTGGTGACTCTCAAGAGAGCTGTCTCTGTGCTGTGGAAAGGTCTATAGGCTGAATGATTAGGACTGAGAAGAGAGTGGTCGTTTAAGTAAGCAAAAAGTTGTTTTAGAACTAGTTTTTCGATGACTTTAGATAAAAATGAAAAGTTAGATACAGGTCTTTAGTTTTTGAAGTTTTTTTTGTCCAAACCAGGCTTGTGAGGCAATGGTTTGATGATAGCTGTCTTACAAATAGATGGAACATTGCCAGACGACAAGCTTTCATTGTTTATTTTGGTTATCGTTGGGAGCAAATGATCTAATGACTAAACCAACAGAGGGGTGGGAAAGGGGTCCAAAGAACATTACGTAGGTTTAGATTTTAGAATACAATTTTTAACCTCTAGTTCTGAAACAGGTATAAAAACATCGAAATGTGAGCTAACACAAGAAGAAGAAGGAAAGTCTAGGGGTGGTGCGTCAAGGCGATCAAGGTCAGCGCGAAAGTCAGCAACTTTGCTTGTAAAGAAATCACAGAAAATATCTGGTTGCTCGGGCAACGGAAACACGGAAGGAAGAGCAGTTACTTTTTTACCCCCACTGATGTGGCTACAAACATCAAACAACTGCCTGTTTGTTTTACCCATAATTATCTTTTGGCTAAAATACAAAGTCTTAGCACGACAAATGATCTGAGTGACATGCTTCTTGGCAGAGAATAGATCTGCTTAAAAACCAGAAGACCTGACCTCAACCACTTTTTTCCGCACTACAGCGCTTTTTCTTGGCACTGCGTAGTTCTTCCATTATGGTCGCATACTAGGAAGCTGACCATGCTAACCTAAAATTGCGGCGGGTGACAGTGGCGTGCCGATCAAGCACAGCGCGCAATGCACGGTCTAGCGTTTCCATAGTAGGGCAGAGGGCTGTGGACACTTTTAAACTTAGGTCATGCTTAGAGGCATTCCTTTTTATAGTTCGCAGACCTCCCTGAGCTGAGGGAGAGGATTGGGGGCCAAAACACTACTCTCAAAAACAACACAAAAGTGGTCAGAGGACAGCTCTTGAGTGATTGAAGTAGATCTAACTACACCATCCTGAGGCCTACGTATAACCCAATCAAGAACATGTCCACGATTATGAGTCGGTTGGTCGACTGATTGGTGAAGACTAAATAAGTCCATCATCCTGGCAAAGGAGGGGTGCTGTGGCTGGTCGAAGTAAAAGTTCATGTCGCCTATTACCATATAAGTGCCAGCCAATGTGTTGCAATAATCTATCAGATCCGGGAACTCCCGATAAAACACAGTATCAGTAAGTTTATTTTTCCTGCTAGGGCAGATGCGGTAAATGAACATAAATGAACGTTCTGTTGGGGCACTAACAGGGTAAGTTGAACTACTTCAAAAGATTTATGAGCGAATGGGAGGTATGTGACAAAAGCTGTATGATGGGACAAAGTGTCTCTATAATAATAGGCCTCCACCCCGAGTTGAACGAGGAAATGATCGGGCAGAATAGGAGCGAGATCGGCGCATTTCCCTTCATCGCCTGTCAGCCGAAAGCAGGTCTCCTGGATAAATAAAATGTCAATCTGCCTATCAGTGATAAATTCGGAGACTGCGATGCGTTTCTCATAAGAGCCATGGAGTACTCTATGTTCAAATGCTGTACTCTGCGACCCAATGAAGTATGGACCTTACATGTTTTTCTTTATATAAGAGGGCGGGTATTTAAAAAAATGTGCTTCCACTATGATGTTTGAAATTACTTTGAAAATATCCTGGAAATTTATTGTTTCTTAAAAAGCTTAACCAATGGATTTCCGTCCGTCAACTTGCTTGACGTGTTAAATTTGCATCTCCTCTTTTAGTCTAAACATAAAATATTCAGTTTTAAAAAAAAAACAATTATTTCTATCTTTGACGCTGAACACAGGTTCTCACAGTTGTCCCACAGAGGACGTCAAGATGCAGAAGAGTACATAAACTGAAATTGTGCTTAAATCAGAAATTCAAACGTTGTTAGAGTAATACGCAATGTCGTAAAGAATCGGACGTTCCTCGCCAGGTCTGACCCACCCCCCACCCCCACCAAAAAGGAAAGATGTTTTTTGTGTGTGTCTGCGTCGCCTCACTAAGGTCGTTATAAAAGAACATGTCTGCTACTCAGTTGGTAATATGGGTTGGGTGGGTAGAGAGAGAGAGAGAGAGAGAGAGAGAAAGAAAGAGAGAGAGAGAGAGAGAAAGAAAGAGAGCGAGAGAGAGAGAAAGAAAGAAAGACTGCAATCAGGTTACCAAAAAAAAAAAGAAATAAGTGTAACAAGTTATGTGAAAACCTGAACAGGAAACGCAACAAAACAACGAACGTGTCGGAAAGAAGACTTCTGTAAAAATCTGTATATTCAACAAAATAACTTTAAAAAAAAGTAATTTTTAAAATTACTAAATGCCTCCGAGGTCCGCATATTATCAATTGCCGGGCCGCATGCGTCCCGCACTTTCCCCACCGCAGCTTTAAAATGTATATTTAATGCTTTTAATGTTAACAGTTGTCTTACATATATTCTAAAGGCACCTCAATGTATTAAAACCATGTCTGTGTAGATTGAGAGCATACTGCGGCCAAAGTTTATCAAAGCTAAAAAACGATATACAATGAAGTTTAATGCTGTCACGATTATGTCAGTCCACGCTACGTCAGTCACGTCGTCATGCACGACGAGACTGAAACTATTACACATATAACCTTGAACCCCCCCCCCCCACACCACCCCACCCCCCAGCCGTGTGGAAAATCCCCACGAGATAATATTAATAAGACGAAATGTCAGCTCAAAGAAACCACACCCCCTCAGGGTTCAAGTGTAATACCGAATGGAAGTGTGTTGACGACACGCTGCGTTGGTTTTTGTGAAAAGGACTTCTGTGAAAACTTGCTCTACTACTCTCTTATTTGTTGGACGGAGTAACTGTATAACTTTAATGACTTTTCTCATTTAGAAATAACTGGAAAAAAAAATTCCGATACCGTCTCCGTCATGGGAAATAATGTTGAAGTTAATCTGGATTACAGTTCTTTCATTTCGCAGCATTTAGAGACGTAAATTGTATCCACCCCAGCCCAACGAAGTCCGGCCCGGTTGCTGTGTAGGCATCACCCCGGCTGGTCAGGCGTCCCTTCTCTGATGCGGCCTCACTCGCATAGTCAATCGAGTGGAAGGGTGGGTGGGGCCATCTCAGGGGCGGGGAGCCCTCGGCATGCCGCTTCGCGGCCTGACTGGAATAGAGACCACTGGGGGAGTGGTTGAATGCCAGTTGGGGGCGGTGGAGGTGTGCTGGGGAAGACCTTATGAGCCTTGGCTCGATGGTCTGCTGATTTTCTTAAGTAAGTTAGTTAGTTAGTTCCTACCACATTAAAAAAAAAAGTCTCAGACGCGCTGGCCTACCAATCAGTTAGACTTTATCCTAAGCCAGGGGTCGGCAAACACATTAGTCAAAAGAGCTAAAAATCAGCAGCAGGGCGATTAAAAAAAAATTTGAGTGCCAAATTTCTTTTAATGAACCTGTAAATAACCATGCGTTTCGGAGTCAAAACCGATTTGTGGTCGACTGGCCGATTATTAAAGAGCCGCATGCGATGCACGAGCCGCGATTTGCCGACAACTGTGCTAAGCTAACTTTTCTTCCTATTTTTTTTTACTTTCCTTTATTTTGTTTTTCATGCATATCATCTTTTTAAAGAAGCTAACGTCACAACTCGATGTAATTTTAAAATGATTAATTAATGCAAAGAAAGATATTGACATGAAATGAAGTAATATTCAATAGTTTTGAAAGGTCTTTCTATTTAGAGAGACATAATGTTCATATTAGTAAATTGCACAGGAGCGTTTGAGCATTAATGTAATCCGCCTGTCACAGGTGACTGTTATGCCATGGTACTATCCACAGGTTCAAACATCGTGAGAAAGTAAGGAGAGTAACAAGACTAGGTATGACGGTCCCTTGCGGCTGTTATCAAACTGGGAAGAAGATATGAATGACAGTGTGTACACAATTGTCTGGGACTTACATCAACATGCCTTGGGCCATTCATAATCGGTGCGTGATGACAGGACTTAATTACTACTGGGGTGGACATTGAGACATGGTGGCGTCGTAGCTAGAAGTTTGGGGAGGAACCAGGGTGTGTAAATAGTAACACCGAATCTTGTAGTTTCTCTGACCACTACAGCCCACACATGAGACTTCTCTCGTAAGTGTTTAGACACAGACCTACCTTGTACCAGTTTCAAAACAGTATCCACATAGAGAGGTAAGTGTATACACGGTGCCTGAATGGAGGAGCTATATGGTAGTTCGTGTGACTGATAGTTACGTTATGTAGACGGTTAGTATTTCGGATGACAACTGTGAGTAGTTAGCCAGGACCTAGTATAGATCACATGGTGTTTGGGGATTTCTTCATATATTTCAGGACTAGTCACCTTTTATTGTAATTGACACTAGTAATTTTGTGGCCGTGTGACGGTGTGTGTGTGTAGATTCCAATACAGAGCGACGACGAGACGCAGGAATGAGCCGATGACAATCATTTACCATAGGACAGATCCTAAGCAGTAGGGAGGCGACAGTTATACAAGACTCCGCTATATTGGGTTGTAGCGTCTCGCTTGAATAATTCAGAATTGCTTGTATTGTAAATTACTTGTCATTATGCATAATTTTCTTTGAATAATTACATTTATATGACAGCGATCCATATTATTATTTCATGCTATATTTTCTAGGATAGTTCTTGATCATCTCATGCACATCTCAAATGTGTATTCATTGCAAATCGCATATTATTTTACTTAGTATATGTAGATAATAAATTAACTTTAGTCACTTTCAGTTAAATTGAAGACGTCTTTAATTTATTGTATAGATTCCTTGGGCGCATCAAAACAATGTTGTGTCAGAGGGTATTGTATAATTTAAATAAAGTGTCATTGAGCATAAGGGAGCTCGTGACACCGCCCCTGTCTTATTCCTTTCTTGGTGCCCCATTTGTGACACCTTTGTTGAGCTTCGCGGTAAAGATGCCTCGCCTGTCTTGAAGTTTTGCTGTGTCGTGACGTTTTCAGTCCCTCGTCCATGATCTCATTTAACATCACCTCTCATATTTCATAAGTGTTTTTCCGTGTTAGCGTTCCGCATGATTGCACGCCACAGTTAAGGGTTGTATTAATCCGCGAGTTAACAAAACCGATAACCCTTTTAACTACTTTTCACTGACGGAAGGATATGTCCGGCTTTGTGTGAATTGTATGTCATTCCATTACAGCCGTCTTGACTGGCTGATTAGAGCACTCGGCTTTGCGGTTTTTGTCGGGAAGAAAATCGTGATAGTGAAATCAGGATAAGAAATACATTTATTTCAATAGATTCGGTAGGAGAGTTACTTTTCATTATGATTTTTGTACAAGATATAAAATATTTAACAGGTATGACACTTCCTGTTTGCAACTTTGGAAATGCAACTTTTCCACTAAGCATTCTAGACGGTGGGAACAGCCGGAATATGATATCGGGAATTTATTCGGCATCGAGCTGAGGGCGTTACAGAGGCGTCAACTCAAAGGCGTGGCGCAACCAGTTTGTTTCCCACAGCTGGCAAAGACAAAAAAAGTATAAATAAATTAATCAAAATTCCGCACTTATCCCACGACAAATCCCAACATTTGACCTAAAATGCACCTACCCACCCCCCCCCCCCCCTCCTTTTTTCTACACTTGCTCTCTTAGCGTAAACGGAATTTTTAAAACTACAATGAAAGGATAAAATCTGGTTTCAGCGTTGGGTGAAAAATGGGGAAATGGGTGGGGGGATGTTGACGGTTAGTATAATGGGAAAACTAAACATTTTCAAACAACTATTAACTCGTGAGATTAAAACAAAATATGTGTCTTTTAATAAATGGGGAAAGTAATAGGGGCGGGTAGGGTGGCTTGGTCGGGGTTTGGATAGCGTGACTTGGTCGAGGGTTGGGTAGGGTGCCTTGGTCGGGGATGGGTAGGGGGACTTAGTCGGGGGTTGGGTAGGGTGGCTTGGTCGGGGGTTGGGTAGGGTGCCTTGGTCGGGGATGGGTAGGGAGACTTGGTTGAAGATGGGTAGGGTGGCTTGGTCGGGGGTTGGATAGGGTGACTTGGTCGAGGGTTGGGTAGGGTGCCTTGGTCGGGGATGGGTAGGGTGACTTGGTCGGGGGGCTGGATAAGGTGACTTGGTCGAGGGTTGGGTAGGGTGCCTTGGTCGGGGATGGGTAGGGTGACTTGGTCAGGGGTTGGGTAGGGTGCCTTGGTCGAGGGATGGGTAGGGTGATTTGGTCGGGGGTTGGGTAGGGTGCCTTGGTCGAGGGATGGGTAGGGTGACTTGGTCGAGGGATGGGTAGGGTTACTTGGTCGAGGGATGGGTAGGGTGACTTGGTCGGGGTTGGGTATGGTGTCTTGGTCGAGGGATGAGTAGGGTGACTTGGTCGGGGGGCTAGATAGGGTGACTTGGTCGAGGGGTGGGTAGGGTGCCTTGATCGGGGATGGGTAGGGTGACTTGGACGGGGGGGGGCTGGATAGGGTGACTTGGTCGAGGGTTGTGTAGGGTGCCTTGTTTGAGGGATGGGTAGAGTGACTTGGTCGGGGGGCTGGATAGGGTGACTTGGTCGAGGGTTGGGTAGGGTGCCTTGGTCGGGGGATGGGTAGGGGGACTTGGTCGGGGATGGGTAGGGGGACTTGGTCGGGGATGGGTAGGGTGACTTGGTCGGGGATGGGTAGGGTGACTTGGTCGTGGATGGGTAGGGGTACTTGGTCGGGGATGGGTAGGGGGACTTGGTCGGGGATGGGTAGGGGGACCTGGTCGGGGATGGGTAGAGGGACTTGGTCGGGGGTTGGATAGGGTGACTTGGTTGGGGATGGGTAGGGGCACTTGGTCGGGTATGGGTAAGGGGACTTGGTCGGGGATGGGTAGGGTGATTTGGTCGGGGGTTTTATGCCTGTTTGAGGGTTGAATAGGGTGGCTTAGTCGGGGGCTGGATAGGGATGCCTGGTCGGGGGTTGGGTAGGGTTGCTTAGTAAACAACCACTATGGAAAGAATGAGGACCAGGCATAACAATAAAAGAAAATTTTTTAAATATTAAAAGTGGCCATGATAGATTTGCTAAGGTGCTGGGTGACCGAGTGGTCTAAATTGTGTAATTCCCAAGCTAAAAGACTCGAGTTCATCCCCCAGCATCCTGGGTGGAATGGACCAGCTAACCTTGAATGGCAGCTCATCTAATAAAGGCAAACTCTGAAATGACATGTACATGATAGAGACACCTCCTGCGAAGCAGTACGCACAAAGAGCACACCACTAATCTACTCCAGCCTGGTCCATGTCCACTCGTCTTGACTTGAGAGTGAGGCTGACGAATCGCGCAACTCTCCCTCACTGTTTATCAAAATTTCAGCTAAATTCGAGGCTACAACTCCAGGCGAAATTTGCCTTGGTCTTCTTCGCGTGCCACGTTTTTGTTAAACATGTTGGAAGAATGTCAAAAAATGTCACAGAGCTGGCAGACAATGTCAACATGTTTTTAACAAGTAGTGTCTCATTTTAAAATATTTGTTAAAAACCTATTTTAAATATTTCAGGCGCACGCACAATATATGTAGTTATGTTGACTGTAAGATAAAGGACGACACGCACAATATATGTAGTTATGTTGACTGTTAGATAAAGGACGACACGCACAATATATGTAGTTATGTTGACTGTAAGATAAAGGACGACACGCACAATATATGTAGTTATGTTGACTGTAAGATAAAGGACGACACGCACAATATATGTAGTTATGTTGACTGTAAGATAAAGGACGACACGCACAATATATGTAGTTATGTTGACTGTAAGATAAAGGACGACACGCACAATATATGTAGTTATGTTGACTGTAAGATAAAGGACGACACGCACAATATATGAAATTATGTTGACTGTAAGATAAAGGACGACACGCACAATATATGTAATTATGTTGACTGTAAGATAAAGGACGACACGCACAATATATGTAATTATGTTGACTGTAAGATAAAGGAAGCATCTAACATTTAAAATTGTGGTGCAAAAATTGTTTTTTAAAAAAAATCAACTATAGTGCTTTTAATGACGTCGTTTATGTTTCATTATTTTGTGTGTGTGTGTACAATTGCTTTGTCCTTTTTCAGAGCTGCTGCCATCTAACTGTTTCATTTACAATTTTATGTTAAGAAATAAATACACAACAGAGGTGATACATCTTTTCTGTTACAAGATTTTAAAACATAATTTTGCTTTTGCAGGTAGTTCAGAGAATTTGTCTCTCAAAATGGGGCGGGGTAAAATTGTCAGGAAAAATAAAAACACTTCTTTTGATTGGTCACTGAAATATCATTGGACAAACCTCCGGGTCTCCTACCATCTCCCGCTGTGTCCCAAACCTGCCACCGGACCCTAAGATTAGAGTGTGCAGAGGGATTCTCTCGGACATGTGTCCCACTTTCTGTAGATTGATAATCAGTGATTCGTCAGGCCCTATCGTGAGTGTTATATTGATGATATCTGCTATAGAGGTCCCCGTGTTCTCATTGGCCGTGTAGGTCAACTGCACTGCAATTAAAGAGACGTAGAGAATAACCCAAACGTTTCAAAGTTATATATGCGGTCTATAAAACAACTAATATACAAATAGAAATTCCAAAATTGGCCAAGTGGTTTAATGAAGTTATGACGTCACGACGCGGATTCAAGACTGATCTGAATTCTAGCATCGTTAAAAGCATTTGAAAGCATACTAATGCGCATGCGTATGAAGCTTTGTATTTTATTGTATTTAACAACTTTTTTGTATGATATGTTTTTTAAATATTGAATATGATAAAAGACTTGCATCATTTAACATTGACCAGGTACTCAAAATGCACAACTCTTCCTTTGAAAATCCTCTAAAATTTTCTTATCTCGTTAGTTATTGGATATGTAATTGTAATTTCAGAATTGCTGTAAGAATTCAATGACTTACTGCGTCTGACATTTGTGGCACTTGTGGCGATGATGATGAAATTATAAGATGGGGATTGCGGTAAGAGAGAGAGTGAGAGGGAGGGAGAGAAAGAGAGGGATAGAGAGCGAGATATAAAGAGAGAAAAAGAGAGAGTGTGAGAGAGAGAGAGAGAGAGAACGAGAAAGAGAGAGAAAGAGGGAGAGAGAGAGCGAGATATAAAGAGAGGGAGAGGGAGATAGAGAGTGAGAGAGACAGAGAAAGAGAGATAAGTAGAGACTGTGAGGCGTTCACAGTTCGAAATTAATTGGTAGTAAATTTGAAAACGCTAAAAATTATTATTATTATTTTTTTTTTTTTTTGTTGTAGTTAATTGGGTTTCTCAAATATTTTCAACCTTTTAATTTAAAAAAAAAAAAGAGTTTTAGTTTTCAAGTTTGGCGCCATAAACTCAACAGGAGGGTTTCATTTCAAAATGGCTGCTGGCTTGGGATTATAGTGACATAACATATATAAAGTGAGCCCATTATTTTCATAATCTCAAAATCCTGGATTTTATAATAATAATTTAATTAATAAATTAGTGTTTTAAAGAGTTCCTAATTTTTTTTTATTTTTAAACTCAAATTATCATTTTAAATAAATTTCAAATCAAAATAAATTTCAAATAATGGAAATCACGTAGTTAGGTCCCAGGTGGTCTCGTTTTAATAATAAAAAAAAAAACTATTTGAAAAGTTTCTTACCCGTGGTAGAAAGACCATTCCCCGCTAGGAAAAGCTGACCAATCAAGATGCTCAAACGAATAGCAACGGGAACAGATGGCATGACTGCTTCTATAAAATATAAGTTTTTCTCATATAAGTTACTTGTATACGGTATAAAATCTTGGTTTGTTTTATTACGTAAATCTTAAACAGTTTATATAGGATACATAAATTTCATGTTAAAATGAATTATCAACTAGTCGCGCACAGTGAGCGATGTAAAACACAGGTTGAGAATCACTGATCTAGTCGCACACAGTGAGCAATGTAAAACACAGGTTGAGAATCACTGATCTAGTCGCGCACAGTGAGCAATGTAAAACACTGGTTGAGAATCACTGATCTAGTCGCAAACAGTGAGCGATGTAAAACACTGGTTGAGAATCACTGATCTAGTCGCACACATTGAGCAATGTAAAACACTGGTTGAGAATCACTGATCTAGTCGCACACAGTGAGCAATGTAAAACACTGGTTGAGAATCACTGATCTAGTCGCACACAGTGAGCAATGTAAAACACTGGTTGAGAATCACTGATCTAGTCGCAAACAGTAAGCAATGTAAAACACTGGTTGAGAATCACTGATCTAGTCGCACACAGTGAGCAATGTAAAACACTGGTTGAGAATCACTGATCTAGTCTCACACAGCGAGCGATGTAAAACACAGGTTGAGAATCACTGATCTAGTCGCAAACAGTGAGCAATGTAAAACACTGGTTGAGAATCACTGATCTAGTCGCACACAGTGAGCGATGTAAAACACTGGTTGAGAATCACTGATCTAGTCGCACACATTGAGCAATGTAAAACACTGGTTGAGAATCACTGATCTAGTCGCACACAGTGAGCAATGTAAAACACTGGTTAAGAATCACTGATCTAGTCGCACACAGTGAGCAATGTAAAACACTGGTTGAGAATCACAGATCTAGTCGCAAACAGTAAGCAATGTAAAACACTCCCTTTGAGACTTCCTGAAATGACACACTAGGGTTGCCATTTTATTATGTATATCCACGCAAACTAAGCAACATTTCGGATAAGCCACATAATTAAATAATGCTATATAAGACTTGGTTATCATGAATACCTCAGCAACCACGACTTTAACAAGCCTGACACTTATTCTATAGTTGGTTGTTGTGATCCCTCGGTACAGTAGATCAACCTGGACAAACGAATGGATCAAAAATTATATTTAAAAAAACCAAAAAAAAAACTATACACCACTACATAATCTTTGCTTAACAAAATAGTAATCTAGTCTAGATACAACAGGCATCTCACACCCGTGGCGTCTCACACTTGGGGCGTCTCACACCCGGGGTGTCTCACGCCCGTGTTATCTCATTCTAGTGGCATCTCATACCCGTGGCATCTCATTCCCGTGGCATCTCATACCCGTGGCATCTCATACCCATAGCATATCATTCCCTTGGCATATCATGCCCGTGGCATCTCATACTCATAGCATATCATTCCCTTGGCATCTCATGCCCGTGGCATCTCATGCCCGTGGCATCTCATGCCCGTGGCATCTCATTCCCGTGGCATCTCATGCCGTGGCATCTCATACCCGTGGCATCTCATTCCCGAGGCATCTCATGTCCGTGGCATCTCATACCCGTGGCATCTCATGCCCGTGGCATCTCATGCCTGTGGCAACTCATACCCATGGCATCTCAAACCCCCGTGGCATCTCATTTCCGTAGCATCTCATACCCGTGGCATCTCATGCCCGTAACATCTCATGCCCGTGGCATCTCAAACCGGTAGCATCTCATGCCTGTGGCATCTCATACCCGTGGCATCTCAAACCCCCATGGCATCTCATACCCGTAGCATCTCATGCCCGTGGCATCTCATGCCCGTGGCATCTCATGCCCGTGGCATCTCATGCCCGTGGCATCTCATGCCCGTGGCATCTCATGCCCGTGGCGTCTCATACCCGTGGCATCTCAAACCCCCGTGGCATCTCATGCCCGTGGCATCTCATACCCGTAGCATCTCATGCCCGTGGCATCTCATGCCCGTGGCATCTCATGCCCGTGGCATCTCATGCCCGTGGCATCTCATGCCCGTGGCATCTCATACCCGTGGCATCTCAAACCCCCGTGGCATCTCATGCCCGTGGCATCTCATACCCGTAGCATCTCATGCCCGTGGCATCTCATGCCCGTGGCATCTCATGCCCGTGGCATCTCATGCCCGTGGCATCTCATACCCGTGGCATCTCAAACCCCCGTGGCATCTCATGCCCGTGGCATCTCATACCCGTAGCATCTCATGCCCGTGGCATCTCATGCCCGTGGCATCTCATGCCCGTGGCATCTCATGCCCGTGGCATCTCATGCCCGTGGCATCTCATACCCGTGGCATCTCATACCCGTGGCATCTCATACCCGTGGCATCTCATGCCCGTGGCATCTCATGCCCGTGGCATCTCATGCCCGTGGCATCTCATACCCGTGGCATCTCATGCCCGTGGCATCTCAGAAAAAAAAGGTGTTATTTGAAAGAATCAAGAGAAAGTGAATTAGATGGAGTCATTATATTCTGTATGAGTTGTATAAACATTAAAGTCATGATACAGATTTAACCCCCGTCATGAAGACCATGATACAAATCTCATTCCTGTCATGACTAGCATGATACAAATCTCACCCCGGTCACTATGAACGTGTAATACTCCAACAGACTCTGCAACGCCGACGCTCTGTCTACAGAACTCGTCAGAAAACGGCCGTACGCCCTGAAGTCAACGACGGCCACCAGGTCGATGAAATAGATTGGGTCAGTCTGACGGCGTCTCCGCTGTAAGAAGTGTGCCGCGGCGCTACTCAGTCCTGGTAAATCTTTAACTTGACTTTGGGCTGATGGGACACCGGGGGCTAAAATTGTATGGACAAAAATAGCGTTTTAACTGTTGAGTTACTAGTCCGGCTTAGCCTTTAATAAATTACTTTCTAAAAGTAAAAACCATTGTAATATCTCCCTCCAGTTTGCTATTTTGTTAAAAATGTATATATATTTGAGTGACATAATTTTTAAAAAAACGACAAGTTGCCAATTCATAAATTCTTTTTTTTTTTAAATTAGTATTTCGCCTCTCACCCATTTTTCAACCATTTCTAAAAATTCTTTAAAAACATTTTTTTAAAAAAATTTAAAAATAATTGATAAAATATCCTCACGTCGTATCCCCTGGTCATACACCGGAAGTGTTTCAGGTTCGATCTGCAGATGATAAATATCTTCCTCCGTCGATTCCTTCCACGCTGCGCCCCTCTTCGCACGCGTGACGCGACTGATGGTGTGCAAACTGCCGTTGTACCTAAACTGACCTTTCTGTGGTGAGCGAAAATAACAACAACATACAGTAGTTGTAGTTAATTGGGTTTCTCAAATATTTTCAACCTTTTAATTTAAAAAAAAAAAGAGTTTTAGTTTTCAAGTTTGGCGCCATAAACTCAACAGGAGGGTTTCATTTCAAAATGGCTGCTGGCTTGGGATTATAGTGACATAACATATATAAAGTGAGCCCATTATTTTCATAATCTCAAAATCCTGGATTTTATAATAATAATTTAATTAATAAATTAGTGTTTTAAAGAGTTCCTAATTTTTTTTTTTTTTTAAACTCAAATTATCATTTTAAATAAATTTCAAATCAAAATAAATTTCAAATAATGGAAATCACGTAGTTAGGTCCCAGGTGGTCTCGTTTTAATAATTAAAAAAAAAACTATTTGAAAAGTTTCTTACCCGTGGTAGAAAGACCATTCCCCGCTAGGAAAAGCTGACCAATCAAGATGCTCAAACGAATAGCAACGGGAACAGATGGCATGACTGCTTCTATAAAATATAAGTTTTTCTCATATAAGTTACTTGTATACGGTATAAAATCTTGGTTTGTTTTATTACGTAAATCTTAAACAGTTTATATAGGATACATAAATTTCATGTTAAAATGAATTATCAACTAGTCGCGCACAGTGAGCGATGTAAAACACAGGTTGAGAATCACTGATCTAGTCGCACACAGTGAGCAATGTAAAACACAGGTTGAGAATCACTGATCTAGTCGCGCACAGTGAGCAATGTAAAACACTGGTTGAGAATCACTGATCTAGTCGCAAACAGTGAGCGATGTAAAACACTGGTTGAGAATCACTGATCTAGTCGCACACATTGAGCAATGTAAAACACTGGTTGAGAATCACTGATCTAGTCGCACACAGTGAGCAATGTAAAACACTGGTTGAGAATCACTGATCTAGTCGCACACAGTAAGCAATGTAAAACACTGGTTGAGAATCACTGATCTAGTCGCAAACAGTAAGCAATGTAAAACACTGGTTGAGAATCACTGATCTAGTCGCACACAGTGAGCAATGTAAAACACTGGTTGAGAATCACTGATCTAGTCTCACACAGCGAGCAATGTAAAACACTGGTTGAGAATCACTGATCTAGTCGCACACAGTGAGCAATGTAAAACACTGGTTAAGAATCACTGATCTAGTTGCACACAGTGAGCAATGTAAAACACTGGTTGAGAATCACAGATCTAGTCGCAAACAGTAAGCAATGTAAAACACTGGTTGAGAATCACTGATCTAGTCTCACACAGCGAGCGATGTAAAACACTGGTTGAGAATCACTGATCTAGTCGCAAACAGTGAGCAATGTAAAACACTGGTTGAGAAGACACGCATGTATTTGAATCTGTACACTGCACACAATGGGGCGCATTGGAATAGTTGATTGGCAATTAATATTTCCGAACGTGGACATTCGATCAAAATAAAAAAAATTCTACAATCTATATGTTGACGGCAACTTCAACTAAAGACAGCTAACACCGTCTATTAAACAGTGTTTTCGAATCAACATTATCCTGTATGTCGCAATACCCCCACACACCACGGTGTCGCAAGATATATATATACATACACACAAGCTATTGCTGTAACATTTCCTTGTGATTAAGCATGTTGTTATGAAGTAGTTATGACATGAAATGTAATGTCACGCAGACCTGTTTACCCCCGAACTCTTAAAACCGTGCAACATCATCGCAAAATCATTCAATATATTATTTTAATAGAAAAATTAAACATACCGTATATATATAATGTATAAACCTGAATATCGTACGTTGTACGCCAAAATCGTAAGAGTAAACAGGTCTGTGTCACGTTTTTTTAGTTCAAGAAATGACACATGTTAAAAAGACCAGGTCACGGAATAGAATGTTCTACCTTAACACCTTTCTACAAATCGAAATTTAAAATAGCAAACAAGAGAGTGTGGTTTTTTTGTTGGTTTTTTTGGGGGGGTGGGGGGGGGGGGCGCGGACAGCATGTCTTTACATCACGTTTTTTTTTTTTTTTTTACTTTTTCAAGTTCATGTACTGACCAACAGTGCATGACATAAGGATGTGTCCCTAACTGGTTTAATCGCGTCGGTTCAAGTGCTCTTCACAATGAAAGAATTTAATAAAGCAAGGCCCGTACTGCACAGACACACACAAAAAAAAAAAAAAGAGAGAGAGAGAGCTTTTCAATTTGTAGAAATGTGCTGCATCTGTGTGTGTGTGTGTCGGTTGCGTGCTAAAATTCTTTATTAATGCTGTTTGGCATTTCTTTGAAATTGCGTGACCTTGTAATTTGCGCATGTTATCAAGGCGCTTAATTATATACATTATTTTCTAGTTTCATTTTGTACATCTGAGATACCAAACCAATGTGGCGCGACACAATAGGGGCTGCCGGGGGATTTTGCTAAGTGTGCCGCCACAATAAAGGCTGCCGGGGGATTTTGCTAAGTGTGCCGCCACAATAAAGGCTGCCGAGGGATTTTGCTAAGTGTGCCGCCACAATAAGGGCTGCCGGTGGATTTTGCTAAGTGTGCCGCCACAATAAAGGCTGCCGGGGGATTTTGCTAAGTGTGCCGCCACAATAAGGGCTGCCGGGGGATTTTGCTAAGTGTGTCGTGGGCTTCTAAGACAGCAAGTATTTTAAAAATAAATATTCTTAAAGCAATTCATTTCAAAGCATCTTTGCTTGATCTTAGCGTGTACCAGGTAATGGATAGGTGTTCTTAGCGTGTACCAGGTAATGGATAGGTGTTCTTAGCGTGTACCAGGTAATGGATAGGTGTTCTTAGCGTGTACCAGGTAATGGATAGGTGTTCTTAGCGTGTACCAGGTAATGGATAGGTGTTCTTAGCGTGTACCAAGTAATGGATAGGTGTTCTTAGCGTGTACCAGGTAATAGATAGATGATCATAGCGTGTACCAGGTAATGGATAGATGATCTTAGCGTGTACCAGGTAATGGCTGCATGATCTTAGCATGTACCAGGTAATGGATAGATGATCTTAGCGTGTACCAGGTAATGGATAGATGATCTTAGCGTGTATCAGGTAATGGATAGATGATCTGAGTGTGTACCAGGTAATGGATAGATGATCTTAGCGTGTACCAGGTAATGGATAGATGATCTTAGCGTGTACCAGGTAATGGATAGATGATCTTAGCGTGTACCAGGTAATGGATAGATGATCTTAGCGTGTACCAGGTAATGGATAGATGATCTGAGTGTGTACCAGGTAATGGATAGATGTGGCGTCAGACGACTTAGTCAGGCATTGGGCCAAATTAAGAATAAGGTTTTGTAAAGTCTTTATCGATTCTATTGAAAACTATTTGTATATGAAAGAACTACTAATGAAATGTCTATGTGTAGAAGTAGAGGTAACCATTTAATCCATAAAGGGTTTTAAAACTTGAAAAGGGCCGACGTGCAACTTATTTCAAGTGTTATCATGATTCAGATCTTTACGGGCATTATGTGGACGAAATTCGTGTAGATCTAATACTTGACAAAATGAATTTTCGTTTTGTAATAGATTGACATCAATCAGAATGCCATAGTAATTAGAAGATCAAATTGGAGCATTTAAAAAAAATAATTTTGTCTGTATAAAGTTTTGAATTTAGGCGTGTGTCTAAAGATGGAAACAATAGGGGTGGTGGGGGTAATGTGTAATATTAGCCTGTACCCTTCTTATAGTTTATCGAAAACTTAAATTTTTTTTTTAAAGTTCTTTTGTTATTATCCAAACACGCATACATTTTGAACTTTGGCAAAACCGCAGTTGAACAGATTGATTTATTGACTGCTTGGTATTTATATAGCGCTGGTATCCATGCTACTTGAGCATGCTCACTGCGCTCTGGTTTTCATAAATCTGTTTAAACAAAAAAGTTTTAAAAATGTTTCTTAAATTATGTTTTATTCTTTTCAATACCCCTCAAAGATTGAGGCAAACTATTCCATAATTTTGGCGCTATCGCTTCAAAAGAGCGCCCTCCGTAAGACGTTTCTCTGTGTCCATACACATTGGGAATTGTAAGTAAGGACCGTGTAGATGAACTCAGTTTCTTTAAGGATGCGTGTTTATGAATCAATTCTTTCAGATATTCCGGTGTCGAGCCTTCTATGCAGATGTACGCCAGGGACAGAATTTTGTGGTTAATGCGCTCACCCACAGGAACCCAAATGGAGATCTCGTAGAACTCGTCGTCAGATCGTTAAGGTATTGAAATTGTATCGACAAGAGGTTGACCAATCAATGGGGAGGTTTGAGAGAAAGGTTTTTTCCTTTGTTTTCTAGTATTCCAATCATGCAATTGCAGCTTTTCATCCATCCCTGTAGCGCTACAGCCCATGTAGGGCTTTGGCCTGCCTCACTACTTCCACTCAGACCTTCTTCTTCTTCTATATATTAAGGGCTCACGATCAATTTATTGATCATTATGGCTCCTATGAATGTTTATGGGATTTGCAATGTTTCCGTGCCTGGTGTTGATGAGGATATTTCACTGGTTACAAGAGTAACTGTGTTAGGGTATCATGCACTGGGGGTTGGAAGGCCTGAGGCAATAGACGCAAATGAGTCAAGTGTTGTCGCCTCAACTGTTCCTTTTGAAAGATTGTTCCAGTCCCTGATTGTCTTTGGTAGGAATGAGCAGTTCCTATACTGGCTTCTCGCTGGGATGAGCCGGAACTGCCTGTCATGGCCTCGTCGCTGTCTATGGGGGAGAGGGACGAGTTTCTGTTTAATGCCAGAGCAGTGGACTAGCCTATTATTTATCTTGTAACTCATGGAGAGCCTGGATAGTCGTCGTCGTTCCTCCAATAGTGACCAGCCCAGTGTTTCCAGCATGCTGCCAACACTAGAGGTATTCCTGTAGCGGTTCAGGACAAAGCTTGCTGCCCGTCGCTGTACTGCCTCTAACCTGTTGATGCTCTTCTGAGTGAATGGGTCCCAGACCGAAGATGCATAATCTAAAAGCGGCCGGACAAAGGCTTTATAGGCTCTTTCTTTCACACCGGAGTTGCTGATCTTTAGATTACGCCTTAAGAACCACAGGGTCTTGTTTGCCTGGTTGCACACATTGTTAATATGCTCGTCCCAGCGGATCTCTCTCTGAAAGGTAACACCCAGATACCTTACGGAGGAAACTGACTCAACTAGTGCTTTTCTTTTCCATGCTTTGGTTCCCAGTTGTTGCAGATCTTTGTCCACATCATCCATCCATCTAAGCCTATGTCTGCCTTTGAGTCGTTTTCTTCTGGGGTTTTTATGGTGCACCATCGTCACTCCTGTCATTTGGCATACCCCCCCCCCCAAAGCGTAGTCTGCTCTTCTTTATTTCTGCTACTATCGTGGGATCCTAAAATAGACTGTACAATTCCTGGTTGGTTCGTATTCTCCATCCATATTCATCCTTTGTTGGTTCATATATTTTCCTGATAACTTTTTCTCCCATGTGTTTTATAGGTTTTCTGCAATTTTCGTTAGGATCCAAGTTTCACTTGCATATGTTACAACTGGTCTGATTACAGTTTTATATTTTAAAAAAAATATTTGTTTCTCTTGTAATGTTTTCACATTTTGAATATTTTCTGACTACTGAAGTTTGCCCTGTTTCCGGCCGATGTTCTTTCTTTTATTACTGTTACTTACTAACTTATTTCTTTTATTTAATAAAGATCTCAGGTATTTGAATTGATTTACTTTTTCAAAAGTCTGATTTCTAAAGAAAATGCTTTCAGGTGTAGCTTTTATTCGTGCAACATATTAATTTAATCTACATTTTATTTTTTGCAGCACACGCAAATTATATCCGCGGCTTGGCTGGAGAAAAACACAACAGCCTTAAGGCTGAAGTCAAATCCAAATAATAATAATAATAATAGGTTAGTGTTAACTTTATTTCGTCGGTCATTATTGAATGACGTCATATTCTGGAATCAAGAGCAAATATTCTTTACCACCATTGGGAAATAAATGGACGCCTTTTTTGTTTTTGTTTTTATTGAACTGAGTATGAGAAACAATCATTTAGCATTCGTGTTCATTGTTGGGGAAAAATATTTGAGCCGTCTACAAGGATAAAAATGCATTGATGATAAGCCTTAACTCTGACTTGATATGATAACAATGTACATTCACAGCATTCCGTACTTAATTTAAGTTGTAAGGGTCATTCAACTCTTCCGTTGATAAGACGGATGAGTACTTACAGTGGTGCTTAACTATAAATAAATCGGTGAAATATTTGATTTTATCAAGTAAATAAGAGAAGAAGAAAACAACATCTACTATATTTTCAATTAAATGCTAGCAAAAACAAAGGGAAACTCATGGAAATCCTGAGCTTTTTCGGGTTGGAGATACCAACCCGACCTTTGGTTGGCGATACCAACCCGACCTCTGGTTGGAGATACCAACCCGACCTCCGACATAACACAAACACTCCGAGTGTAGGAAACAAGCTGACGAGCTTTATTTAGGAGACGTGTACGTGTACGTCTTAACTTAATTCGGCTGAGAAAAAGATTTTAACTCTGCAAAATTTTGACTGTTATATCTCGATCTCGTTTGAGTGAGAAGCGGCAACATCGAGATACGACCCTCCCCTGGGGGCGGGGCGATACAAACGCTAGAAAAGATTGACTATAAGGTGTGTTTATGCTGGACACATGCTTTTATTCTAGATCAGGGGTCACCAAACCACGGCCCGCGACCAGTCCATCCGCCCTCCCCTCCTCCACGACGGTATTTGAACTTGCTTGGCAAAACGTATGGAACACGAGACATTGTGACAGTTTAAATTTCAATATTATGTTAAGAATACTGGGAGATATTCAGACATGCGGAGATCTCCTAGCTGCTATTCGCCTTAATTTACACTTTTCATTTTTAAATTATTGTATCTACATTTTCTTGTTTATTACAGACAAGTTCGCCCTCGAACTCCTAAAATCGTACAATTTCGTCTGAAAATCATACCATACGGTATCTTAATAGTAAATAAATACACATACAGTATGTAAAATGAATGCAATTACTACTCGCATCGCAGTGCCTAGTGGAATCGAGTTAAGCCCTTGTCAAAAAAGTTAACAACTAAAAGTAGATGACAGAGTTTATGATACAATCTGCGGTCACTTTGTTTTGCACACGTGTATTTGCATCCATCCATCCCTGTGGCGCTACTGCAAATGTAGAATCGATTTCCATTAAGCCTATGATCGATAATGTATTATAGTATAATAACCACCACAATCTGTAAATGGCGGAAAGAAAGAGAAGTGTTGGAAACATATCAGGACATAAAAAATAGTAATGGTTGCGGTTGGAACTAGCGGCCCTTCTGCAAGGTCAGTTGTGGGGGAAACAGAAGAACTTGGAGAGAACATCGTGCTACAGATACGTGAGAAAGCTAGGAACTTGATGTGGTATTCTCTGGCACTGGTTGAGTCTACTGATCTCTCACAACTTCTCGTGTTTATTTTTGGATTTAGTTTGGACTTTCAAGTAACGGAAGAGTTGGCATCCTTTTGCAGCATGCATGGAACAACTTATGTCTGTGAGCAAATATTTTATAAATTAAATTATGTGAAGTCAACAGATCGAACGAGAGGGATTGATGAACATTTAAAAACAATTTTTTTTATTTGATGTAGCAATTCCTTAGCAAACAATGATGATATCTTGAAAGCCAAACGTCACTTTCACAAATCTCACTGACCTTGCTGCTTAGTTTGTGAGATTCGAATATTTGCGCACTAGGTCTGATGTAACTATCTTTTTGCTAACGTCGACTTCTTTTCTAGCTTTTTTTAAGTAAACAAATATGTTGGTTGTCTTTGCTTTTTTGCATTGCACGCCACTCACCCATGATTAAATGAAATACTGAAATTAGTTTTTCGACTTTTTTTCCTGCCAAGATTTCGTTCTGGTTTGCAAGTATTGTACAAAAGGATTATTCGGTCCGCCCTCGTCATTTTTTTCCGTTATCCTGCCCGACGTGATGAAAGTTTGGTGACTCCTGTTCTACACATATTTCAGAAGAAGACTTCACAAAAATGAAAGAAAACATTAACGCATCTCATCAATGTTTTCATTTAATGCAATCACCCTGTGTTTATTATTATTGAAAGCAAGCATCATTTATGACCGCCTTTCAGCACTGTGCGTAGATTTCTTATGCGATCATTAAAATGGTATGAAATTTAACACATGTGTCTGAATACGCGGCAAATATAATATTTTGTGTATAGACAAGGAAGATGACACATTTGTAAAAATGTACACGCTCTTCTGAAAGCAAGGCAGTACAAATCTCACACAGCAAAGGAGCTCAACAATTACATTATACAATTAAAAAAGAATCTTGGGAATTAATTTGCCCATAAATATTGACGTGATAAATATTTATTATATACATTTTCACATTTAAAAAGAAATAAATCATGAAATAGAGATTTACAAGTGAGACATCGGTTTTTCAAAAAATCAATGAATAAATGTAGGACCAGGTTTCGACGTTAATTAAAAGTTAAAGTTGTCTTGTACGATGAAGGTTAAGTAAATTCATTATTTTTGCAGAATCAATTAATGAACATGTTTTTTTTTTTTTTTTTTTTTTTTTTTTTTTTTTTTTTTTTTTTTTTTGGTGAAGCTGATGGTCTTCAAGTATTTGCGGAACGCAACTGAAGGCTTTTCGTTAATGGGGTACGTCTTAATGTTTGTAAAACAAACAGTATCTTTCCCGTAGACGCAGCCTATTTTTTAAAAAAAAATCAATTTAGGTTATATCCATTATCATGTTTGTTTTAATAAACTTGATTCAAGTAAGTTGAGCGATTATAGAGAACAGAAATTTAATTATTTTTTTAAAAAAATATATTCTTTTAATTTGAATCTCTTTATTTTTATTTGGTATCATCCAATCCATGTTTTCTTTGCCAACCCATGACTCAAACACAAAAATTATATGAAGTCATGTATGATATGCACAAACACATGTTTGTTTTAAACT
This sequence comes from Omphiscola glabra, assembly GCA_964017045.1. Lineage (NCBI taxonomy): Eukaryota > Metazoa > Mollusca > Gastropoda > Lymnaeidae > Omphiscola > Omphiscola glabra. The sequence continues at coordinate 15,954,199 of OZ024802.1, forward strand.
CCACGTGTTCTTACCCTATATGAGTACAAGCAACGACACATGTTAATTTCATACCTGTTAAAATATAAGTTCAAGTAAAAAATACATCACTACATGGCATACTTGTAAGAAACATTACTGTACATATTGCACTTGAAATATGATTCTATTTCTCATATTAAATTTTCACATGTGTAAAAATGATCGGGTCTGGTATATTTTTATCCATACAAATATGTTCACATTCTAATTCTTTCGCACTTGTAATGTATTTTCACGAAATATTTTCAATATATATTTTTAATATCAACATATTGTTCTTCCCATAAATATGTTCCCACCCTTTATGCTCGCCTCTGAACCGTATCTTTGGAAATTTAGGAAAATCTCGACATCCTAAGTTGCAAAGAAAATTGCATTCTCTATTTTCCCTTTCCAACTTTTTTGAAGCATGCATAAACTTATGTAAATGTTTGTGCACGCCCTTGGACTGTATTTTCTTAAATTGGTATGTCACATATTTATTTTATTTAACAGAAAATCAGACCATCTCTTCTGCGCGACTGTTATACCAAAAGGGTTTAAAGATAGTCATCCACATATAAATGTACACATCATTTTTGACTGCGCTTGAAATGCGTTGTTTCGTGTGTTGTTGTTTTTTTTTAGAAAAAGTTTAAGGACATGATTTCATCAGATTTGAAACTATCTATCTACCAATTCACGACGTGTAGCATAGTTTTGCACGTCCCTAAACTGAATAAGCATTACAATGTTTATACCACTCCAATTATACCACGCAATGTTTTGCATATAAAATGAAATATTTTAATGCTTATTTGCTTATGTTTAAAAAAAAGGGATGCTTATTTATTTTTCAGTTTGAGAAAATAGATTTTACATGTGCGCCCCCATCGATCCATCCATACATCCATTCATCCCTGTGGCGCTACAGCCCATGTAGGGCTTTGGCCTGCCTCACCACTTCCTTCCACTCAAGACCTAACTAATGCTTTTTTCCATGCTTGGATTAAACAATTGTTGTAGATCTTTTTCCACATCATCAACCCATCTAAGCCTAGGTCTGCCTTTGAGCCATTTTCTTCTGGGGTTTGGCGATGCCCCCTCTTCACTCCTCTGTTATTTGCTAAGTGCGCCCCCCCACCCCCACACACAAAAACATAAATCATTTGTTATTGAAAAGTGAAAGAAACAGAAAATAATTAAAATAAATATTTCACAATTTAAATAAAACGATTTTCTATACACCAACATTCAAGAATGTATTATTTTTGTGTTTTGACGTATTGCTGGATTTGATGTCCTTCCACTGTAATATTCCTTCACTGAAATGTAAACAATTTTATGACATCAGACATAATAATATTTGTTTAAGACACTGGTGAGTTGCTGTACAAGGTGCACGGGGCTTATTTATTTTATTTAAACCACCTACAAATGTTTTTTTTAACTATGTCAGGCACAATAGCCCCAAATGGTCTCTCGAAATATGCAAAGATACGCTTATTTGAAAATGGGTACGTCGTAAAGGTTGTGGGGGGGGGGGCGGGGGAGGACTTTAACTTAATACTTAGAATGATCGCCCGTCTCAGCAAATATGTGTCAATGAAATGTGTGTCAATGAAATGTGTGTCAATGAAATGTGTGTCAATGAAATGTGTGTCAATGAAATGTGTGTCAATGAAATGTGTGTCAATGAAATGTGTGTCAATGAAATGTGTGTCAATGAAATGTGTGTCAATGAAATGTGTGTCAATGAAATGTGTGTCAATGAAATGTGTGTCAATGAAATGTGTGTCAATGAAATGTGTGTCAATGAAATGTGTACACTGTAGAATCATAGTTACAATTGAAAACAAACGATCTATTATGAATAGCAACAATAAAGGAAACACACAATGATAATTACTACCTCGCTAGAAATATTTACAGTAAGTTTGTGTATGTCATTGTGGTGTACTTTGTTGATTCATAATCCCTGGGATGTTATCCTTACGACCCGTGATCCTAAAGCTGATCACAAGAACACTTGTTACGAAGGTCTCCGGGTGCACCTTGATATAATTAATCATCCTTTTGACATCAGCTTTATTAGACCACCAGTTACCTCGATCTATCAAGGGAAAGCTGTTTCTTATTTAAACAGGAGAAGCTGTATCTTTTTTAAACAGGAGAAGCTGTTTCTTATTTAAACAGGAGAAGTTGTTTCTTATTTAAACAGGAGAAGCTGTTTCTTTTTTAAACAGGAGAAGCTGTTTCTTATTTAAACAGGAGAAGCTGTTTCTTTTTTAAACAGGAGAAGCTGTTTCTTTTTTAAACAGGAGAAGCTGTTTCTTTTTTAAACAGGAGAAGCTGTTTCTTTTTTAAACAGGAGAAGCTGTTTCTTTTTTAAACAGGAGAAGCTGTTTCTTTTTTAAACAGGAGAAGCTGTTTCTTTTTTAAACAGGAGAAGCTGTTTCTTTTTTAAACAGGAGAAGCTGTTTCTTTTTTAAACAGGAGAAGCTGTTTCTTTTTTAAACAGGAGAAGCTGTTTCTTTTTTAAACAGGAGAAGCTGTTTCTTTTTTAAACAGGAGAAGCTGTTTCTTGTCTTAACAAGAGACTCTCATCACATGATATTCCGCTTTAATATATAAGTAATTTGCTTGAAAGGGGAAACTATAATAACACCGATGAGCCGCTGAGTTTTGAGGCTATTTTTAATTAGAAAATGATAAAACACTGGGCTTTCTTTTGTTGAAACAAATACAAATACTAATACAAATACAGATACAAATAGGAATACAAATACGAATACAATACAAAAACGAATACAGATACAAATATGAATATAAATACAAATACGAATACGATACAAATACGAATAAAAATGCAATACAAATACGAATACGAATACAAATACGAATACAAATACGAATACAAATACAAATGCGAATACGAATATAAATACAAATACGAATACAAAGACGAATACAAAGACAAGTAAAAATACAAATACAAATATGAATACAAATACGAATACGAATCCAAATCCAAATCCAAATACAAATACAAATACAAATACTAATACGAATACAAATACATATACAAATACGAATACAAATACGAATGCAAATATAAATACAAATACGAATACAAATAAAAATACAAATACACATACAAATACAAATACGAATACAAATACACATACGAATACAAATGGTACATGCGCAATATGAGCCTCACCTGGAGGTGGTTCGGGAAACGAAACGGAAGTTATTTGCTTTCTGCCGCTCAGGCGCACTGCGGTTAGAATCAAAGCTGTTTCTGTGGAATGAAAGGTTTTATCAAATAAAGTGCTACGAGTTTGTTTTTTAAAGTGAATTAAACAATGTTTATAAAATATTATTTAGCTAAAGAAATGTGTCATACAGGTCTACCTGCCTTTGTGTGAAACATACCGAGACAAGCTCTACATTGAGTAATCCATTCATAATCACTTAGATAACATCAATTCAACGCACACACACGCACGCACGCACACACGCACACACACACACACACACACTACACACACACACACAAACACACGCAGACAAAATCTCTTACCTGAACTTAAAGAAGTTCCCATTTTTGTTGAACTTGGCGTAGTAGATCAGGTATCCTGCTATGAGTACTATAACAAGGGAGCCGACTCCCACGGGCACTCCGACAAAAAGCTTTTGAAGAGTTGTCATGGGCGCTGGTGTTAGACAAACAGAAACATAGAATTAGGCGTGAAACATCTATTGCAAAATACAAAGCTGTTGTTTTCTTTAATGACTATTTCTGTTTTACTATACACAAATATTATTTGAGACTTAGAGTTTCGGGCATTCGTAGTTTCTAAAACGAATAAACTCTGTCTTGTACGGGAGTGCAGAAATAATCCGTGAAACAACTACAATTAAAAGCAACTGTGATGCACTATTTTAAACAGAAAAAAAACAGTGGCTGTTATTAAATCCTTTATAATAAATTCGCTCATTCATGTGTTGTTGTTGTTGTTTTTTGTCTGCGGCAAGTATCTTCGGAAGGCTAATTGAACCATTTCCCGTCATTCTATCGTGCTGAAACTTGGCACACGGACTCGTTGCTGATGACAACACATTCTGTCAAATTTGCGGCACCGTCCCCCACCCTCAAGTCAACCCCCCAAAAAATCAGTTTGGACAGATTTTTCGTACAAGGGAAACTACCACATAAATAATACGTCACGTACAATATTTGTAGCAAAATCTTCGGAAGGCCAAATGACCCCCAAACCCCAAAAAATCAGTTTGTCAAATGGAAGATGAAGACACTATTGTGCAATGATTCTTTAAGAGCTGCAGCCATTAATAATACACAATAATGCCAAAAACAGTTTTTTGGAAGAAAAAAAAACAACAACAGTATTTTGGCTAAATCCACAAGTGTTTACGGAAGAAAAAAAACACACACAATAAAATGTATTTTTGAGAGGGGAAAATGAACGAAATAGGAAAAGTGTTTTCGCCAGAAGTTGACCCATTTTCATAGTCGCTTCTTAATGTATGTTGAACCGGTTCTAAAGGTAATCCTTTCATTTGAAATATTTAATGAATATAACTTATATTTACTTCTTCGACTGAACATTTGTGCAAGTTCTTTGTAATAAAATGCTTCATACTGAAAATCAGTTCCTACAATTACATATATGATATATCGCGTACAATCACATATATGATACATCGCGTACAATCCCATATATGATATATCGCGTACAATCACATATATGATATATCGCGTACAATCACATATATGATACATCGCGTACAATCACATATATGATGCATCGCGTACAATTACATATATGATACATCGCGTACAATCACATATATGATACATCGCGTACAATCACATATATGATATATCGCGTACAATCACATATATGATACATCGCGTACAATCACATATATGATACATCGCGTACAATCACATACATGATACATCGCGTACAATCACATATATGATATATCGCGTACAATCACATATATGATACATCGCGTACAATCACATATATGATATATCGCGTACAATCACATATATGATACATCGCGTACAATCACATATATGATATATCGCGTACAATCACATATATGATATATCGCGTACAATCACATATATGATACATCGCGTACAATCACATATATGATATATCGCGTACAATCACATATATGATATATCGCGTACAATCACATATATGATATATCGCGTACAATCACATATATGATACATCGTGTACAATCACATATATGATATATCGCGTACAATCACATATATGATACATCGCGTACAATCACATATATGATATATCGCGTACAATCACATATATGATATATCGCGTACAATCACATATATGATACATCGCGTACAATTACATATATGATATATCGCGTACAATTACATATATGATATATCGCGTACAATCACATATATGATATATCGCGTACAATCACATATATGATACATCGCGTACAATTACATATATGATATATCGCGTACAATCACATATATGATACATCGCGTACAATCACATATATGATATATCGCGTACAATTACATATATGATACATCGCGTACAATCACATATATGATATATCGCGTACAATCACATATATGATATATCGCGTACAATCACATATATGATACATCGCGTACAATTACATATATGATATATCGCGTACAATTACATATATGATATATCGCGTACAATCACATATATGATATATCGCGTACAATCACATATATGATACATCGCGTACAATTACATATATGATATATCGCGTACAATTACATATATGATATATCGCGTACAATCACATATATGATGCATCGCGTACAATTACATTAATGTAAACAAAAAAATAAAATAAAATAAAAGTTTTATACGAAAATTATTTTTTTTGTGCGACTAAAACTCTGATGATGTACCAAATACAAGAACTTCTGGTATGAATGGTTGGGAACGTGTGCCGAGATGACTTCAACTATTTTGACAGACAAAAAATGACAGAGTGACCGGCAGAAATGCGGACAGATCGAACGACAGACGGACAGAAAGATAGACAGACAAGAAACCAATAACAGATAAATATTTGTGAAGACAGACGACATAAAGATAGACAGACAGATAATTAGACAAGACACCGATCACAAATAAATATGTGTGAAGACGTGCAGATAGCCAGACAGATAATTAGACAAGAAACAGATCATAAATAAATATGGGTGAAGACATGCAGATAGACAGACAGATAATTAGACAAGAAACCGATCACAAATAATTAATATGTGAGAAGACGGATGTTCATATTTACCTGAGGACTGACTTGTTATAGTGGTCGTAGTTGGTGCAGTGGGGGTTGTTGGAGTAAAGATAGTCGTTGGTGTTGTAGTAGTCGTTGGTGTTGTAATAGTCGTTGGTGTTGTAGTAGTCGTTTGTGTAGTTGTGGTTGCTGGTTTAGTGGCAGTTTTTTGTGCAGCTGTTGGTGCAGTTGTGTGTGTTTGTTGTGTTGAAGCAGTCGCTGGTCTTGTAGTAGTCGTTGGTGTAGTTGTGGTAGTTGGTTTAATCGTGGTTGTTGGTGTAGTAGTAGTAGTTGTTGCTGATGTTGCAGTTGGTATATTTTTTGTCGTTGGTTTAGTTGTGATAGTTGGAATTGTTGGTTTAGTTGTTGTTGGTGGTGTAGTTGTCGTTGTCGTTGATGGGGATATCGTCGTTGTAGTTGAAGTTGATGAGCCGTAACCACAGGTACCACAACACGTTTTGGGATTTAGCTCACAAAATCTAGGTTCTGTTGTACAGTTCTTGGCAGTGTCTCCATATTCACAACCTACAAATATATAGCGATGAATTGGATAAAAAACTAGACACTTTTGTACAGTTCTTAGGTCTGTGCGGCCTACAAATATATAGAGATGCATTAGGTCAAAAACTAGAAACTTTTGTACAGTTCTTCGGTCTATCTCCTTATTCACAGCCTAGAAATATGAAATTTTAAGTTTGTAGCTTGAAACCGGTTGTTTTTTAAAAGATTATTTAACAAAGCTAAATTCCAAATTTTCTCACATTTGTTTGTATACTATAAATTAAATAATATTCTCTTTAGATTAAACGAAAAATTTAGAACGATTTTGTTAGTTCAAAACCTTTTGATCAAATAATAATACTCATTTTCGTTTAAATAATTCTAAGACGATGTATATTATCCACATTTTAAGTAGTAAAAAATCGCTGTTTAACATAATGTTAAATTTTTTTTTAAAGATATATGTAACCGCTGAATAGGGCCTAGTCATCTATGTATTGTTGGAAAGAAATTTGCTCGAACGGAAATTTGGTCGAGCGGAAATTTGGTCGAATAGACTTGTTTTTGTGCGTGTGAATTCATAAGGGTGCGTGCTAGAAATTGGGAGATCCGTTGTAAATTTATTATTATTTTTTAAAAATTTTGAAATGTTGTCACGGTTAAGCGGTGCTAGTGACAAACTGGAAGAATTGTATGAATGAATTTTTTTCGGAAGTTTGTTCGAATTTAATGAAATTAAAATGAAACGACTTTCCCACCAATCAATACACTTGTTGATTGAAATGACTGATCGAAGTCGTGCAGTTATAAATTACCAGATAATAATACAATTTTTTGCCCATACGAAAATAATAAATGGAGTCTCAAAAAAATAATTTTCATTGATATTATATTATTTGAAATATTTTAAGCTTATTTTGGTTTCCTCTAATTCCTTCTTTTTTTAAAAAAAAAAACAACAAAAAAACTCACTTCCCAGAAATAAACTGCTCGTTAAATAGGTTTAATCACTTGAGTCTTACCTGGCCATTTGTAGAAAATCTCGCAGGACTCGCAGCATGATTGGGCGTTATTGTAACATATAAAGGGTTTCTCTTTCACTGCTGCAGCACAACTCAAATTGTCTATTATAAATAATGGGTCGTCGCCAAAAACACAGGTTTCTGAAAAAAAAAATTATTGTCTTCATTTAATTTTAAAGTGCCGTGTAGCGCGGCTTTGACCTTGAGATTATTAGAAAAAAAAATTTGTTTGCGTCATTTTTTTTTCATACAATGATCCATCCCATCCCACCTCCTATATCCCTCCCATCCCACCTCCTATATCCCTCCCATCCTACCTCCTATATCCCTCCCATCCCACCTCCTATATCCCTCCCATCCCTTCTCCTATATCCCTCCCATCCCACCTCCTATATTATTTTTCGACACAGGCTGACATGACCCAAAGGTAAACTTTGTGGTGAGTTATTTAATTAGAACATTCCCTTCTCGACCAATCAAGAAAGCTGCATATATTTCTAGAGCCTGATCTTTAACTTAGTTATGAAAAAAATAATTATGGAAAGTTGTCTTACAAGGGCTATATAAGATAGAGACAAATAGATGAAGAGTCAACGACAGACAGAGAAAGACAGAGAGGCATATATAATTATATATATATAGAGAGAGAGACAAAGAGTGTGTGGGTTAACTGAGGGCGCACTACAAGACACAGTAAACATACTACTGCTTGCTGCTACAAGTCGATCACAAGTGTTTGTGTTGTAATATATGTCTTGCAATTGTAATCTATTAGATTTTTTAATAAATCTTTTTTGCATTATAAAGTTTTATTTTTTTCAGTTTACTATATTTGGTAACTATTTTTTAAAACTAAAATCTTGTTTTGTTGTGTTTTTTTTTGTGTTTTTTTGTGTGTGTTTTTTTGCATCTCTTTGGAATGCACTATTTTATAAACGAGCCAATGATAAAAACCAATTCAATTATTTGATACTTTCCACAGAATCTAACATAGGACTAAGAAAACAAGCTTAAGTTTTATTTTTTATTATATTTCTATATATATATAAATTAAAAATAATATTCTAAAGTATACAATGTCGTATAAACGAAAAAAAATGCAGTGTGATAATGTGGAAATTTAGAATTTTGTAATGGATGTTTAAGAATGGATATATCTCAATATTTAAAATCCATTCGTTAAAAAAGAAATAAAACGTTTTATTAAATATTTTAAACATTAACAAATTTTAAATGAGCTAAAATCAAAAAAACTTTTGTTAAACTCATCCATTCTGTTGGAACGGAAGTCGAAATATGTATTTTATATTAATTTTTAAAAATCTAAAAATTTTGCATAAAAAAAAATTGTACAGCATTTTAATATTTTAGCACTGATAAGAAATGCATTTGTGAGCGTATGTGGAATGGTCGTTGCCAAGTGAACTTGTACGTTCAGTTACTATGTAGTTACTGTATAGTTAATGAGTACTTACTGTGTAGTTACTTTGTGGTTACTGTGTACTTACTGTGTGTTTACTGTGTGGATACTGAATAGTTACTGTGTAATTAGTATGTAGTTACTGTGTAGTTAGTGTGTCGTTACTGTGTAGTTACCGTGATGCTGATAGGATCGTGATAATACAGAAACCCCATTATGTCTAACTGGTGTTCATTGGCTTATTGGTTGTACCAAATACTGCAGCACATATCGTACCGCCTACAAAGAAATCTGACCACATCACCCCAGTTCTTAAAGATCTCCACTGGCTTCCTGTGATTGCATCGACCTCCAAATTCCGTTCCTGGCATACAGCTGAATAGAAGACTCTGCACCTGAATATCTTAAAAACTGATTTCTAAACATGTATCCATACAGAACCTGCGCTCTTCAACACAGTCCTTACTGAGAGTTCCCGGTGTGTATGGACACAGAAAGAGGTCATACGGAGTGCGCACTTTTGAAGCTTATCAAGCGCCACAACTGTCGAACAGTTTGCCTCAATTTTTAAGCAATTGAAAATGAAAAAAAAAATCATTTAAGAAACATTTAAAGACTTTTTTTCTTTATAAACATTCTAGCACATGAAAGCGTCGTAAGCACACTAAAATAGCGTGGACACAACTCATGATCATCAACATCGTCGATATCAATTGTGGACGAACGCAGATAGCACGCAATAAACAGTTGTGTAGTTCCTGGGTGTCTGGCGCTAATCAATATTCACCGTTCAGTACATGTACCCACTATGGCGATTCGGGGCTCCTCAAATCATGTTTCATTTGTGTGATGACCCTAATCTTTATATCAAATTTCGAAGTGATATTTATTGTAAACATACCTTTTTTCTGTGGGGCAGACGTATGGGCGACACACTCTCCAGAAATGCAAAGCTGCAAGTTAATAAATAGTTACCTAAATCATTTCGTTTTTAAACTTAATAAACAAAATGGCGAAAGATAAGATATCTCTCACACCGTGTGATAGTTTTACAACATGTTTTAATTTAACTTAAATGAAAATATATTTACTCTAAAGAAATGGCATAAATTGTTTACCTCTCAGGTATACGATAATTAAATGAATGGTTTAAGTGAGTGTATGCAAACAACTTTTTAAAAATACACAAGACACACGAAAAGTAAGATCTAAAGTAATCAAAACAGTAACTGTTCAGAGTAAGCAAAGTATTTCAAATTGACATGATTATGTTCGGACCATTTGTTTGATTGGATGACGTGAAGGAAAAATGTGTTTTATTTAAAGTAAATTGCAAAATTAGCATCATAGTTTAAAAAAGATTTTTGAACAAGCAAAACAAAGAAACTAATCCATGAGTCTCAGCAATTGATAATGACTGAACAAAAACGGATTTAAAACTGGCTCAATAATTTGTGTAACTTTAACGCCCTTGCGTTAGTCCCAATTCTATCAGCCTGGAAGATCCTCGGAACACTCTCAAACGGGATTTCCCTTTTTAAAAGAATTGACATGACAAACTGTAAGGCCCGGTTCACACGATCAAATTTTCCTTCGAGCATTTGATGCAATTCGTGTATGAAGCCTCGTCACAACTTTCAAATTACTATTTGATCAAATTCCTCAAAAAAAAAAAAAAAGTAACCATGCAAAAAAATAGCGCGTTCATACAACAATTGGACGCGAAATTTGATCGTGTGAACTTAATAGTCGAAAAAATATTTTGGAATTCACTTTACGTTTTAAAAAAGTTTCATTTTTATCTTAAACTATTAACTTCGAATTTTCTTGCTTTCGTTCTGAAACTTTTTTTGCTCTTCACTTCGCTTGCTCCCCTCCTCCCAACCCTCCTACCCCCACCCTCCTATCCACCCCACCCCCACACACACTCCCGAATACAAGCTAGATTTTTAAAATGTTCAAACTTAGAACATCCAACTTTCATTCTAGATGAGGGCATCGCACAATCAGAGGCGTAACTGGGTTTTTGGCGCCCTTTGCTAATTTATTTTTTAAATAATAAAAGTTTAAAAATTAGTGATTCAGCGGAGCCCTTTTGAACTGGCGCAGGTCGGCGCCCTTGGCAACTGCCCCAATGCCAAGCCGTTGTTACGCCACTGCACACAATTAAAAAAAAAAACACTCACCTTTCCATTTCCACACACGGTGCCCCTGAGTGCTGAGAACAGTTCACAAGAGCTGGTGTCGGGTACTTTGCAGTACATGGCCGTGCATATCAGCGAGGGGTTTTCAAAAAGATTGTAACTGGGAAGCGGATGTAAGTCCAACATCTGCATACAAAAACAAAACGGAAATTAAAAAAAATTGAAATATTGAGAACGAGAGACGATGACTTTCAAATAAACAAAAATCTGCAGATGCCCGAAAATGTCAATAACAACGCTGAGTCCATAACCAATTCTTGAGTCCATAACCAGCTCTTGAGTCCATATCCAACTCTTGAGTCCATAACCAACTCTTGAGTCCATATCCAACTCTTGAGTCCATAACCAACTCTTGAGTCCATAACCAACTCTTGAGTCCATAATCAAATCTTGAGTCCATAACCAACTCTTGAGTCCATAACCAACTCTTGAGTCCATAACCAACTCTTGAGTCCATAATCAACTCTTGAGGCCATAACCAACTCTTGAGTTCATATCCAACTCTTGAGTCCATAACCAACTTTTGAGTCCATAACCAACTCTTCAGTCCATAACCAACTCTTGAGTTCATAACACACTCTTCAGTCCATAACCAACTCTTGAGTTCATAACCAACTCTTGAGTCCATATCCAACTCTTGAGTCCATAACCAACTCTTGAGTCCATAACCAGCTCTTGAGTCCATAACCAACTCTGAGAGTACAAATCTAAGACAATGAGTTTAAATTTGGAGAGGTGAAATACATATTTTTTTAAAATTCTCACCGGACAAAGCGAGGATTCGTTGTTACCCACGAACATCCCGCACTGCTCATTGGCTGTGAGATTTAAACCAGGCAGACTATCACCAACATCCGGTATGTTTGGGTCGGCTGTCAACTTGTTGTTCAAGCACTCTGCGCCGGACCTGTGGGGGGAAGGACTCGATTCACTAATAAAACTTGTTTTAACAAAGAAACCATAACAGCCTCATTCAGCTTGTTGGCTTCATAGAAATTTTTAACACGTTAAAAAGTGTGCAGCCCGCTAGTTGCTCTATTACAATGACAGGTGGGTTTTTTCGTTAAAAATTAATTGTATTTTTCCCTTCAATCTTCAAACACCCTTTTTGGCTTTTCCAGGTGAATTGTTTATGCCCCAAGGATGACTTTTCTAAAGAAAAAGAATTTGCCGTTTTCAAAATATGATGTTTTATTGATTTATATATTTTGTTTCTTTATATTTTCTTTTTCAACGGATGAGTTAGATTAGACAGACAGACAGACAGATAGACGGACAGACAGACAGACAGACAGACAGATAGACGGACAGACAGACAGACAGACAGACAGACAGACAGACGGATAGACGGACAGACAGACAGACAGACAGATAGACGGACAGACAGATAGACGGACAGACAGACAGACAGACAGACAGATAGACGGACAGACAGACAGACAGACAGATAGACGGACAGACAGATAGACGGACAGACAGACAGACAGATAGACGGACAGACAGATAGACGGACAGACAGACAGATAGACGGACAGACAGACAGACAGACAGACAGATAGACGGACAGACAGACAGACAGACAGACAGATAGACGGACAGACAGACAGACAGACAGATAGACGGACAGACAGATAGACGGACAGACAGACAGACAGACAGACAGATAGACGGACAGACAGACAGACAGACAGATAGACGGACAGACAGACAGACAGACAGACAGATAGACGGACAGACAGACAGACAGATAGACAGATAGACAGATAGACGGACAGACAGATAGACGGACAGACAGACAGACAGACAGATAGACGGACAGACAGATAGACGGACAGACAGACAGACAGATAGACAGATAGACAGATAGACAGATAGACGGACAGACAGATAGACGGACAGACAGACAGGCAGGCGGGCAGACAGACAGACAAACAGACAGACAGATAGAAGGACAGACAGACAGACAGATAGACGGACAGGCAGACAGACAGACAGGCAGCCAGGCAGACAGACAGACAAACAGACAAACAGACAGATAGATAGATAGATAGATAGATAGATAGATAGATAGATAGATAGATAGATAGATAGATAGATAGATAGATAGATAGATAGATAGATAGATAGATATATAGATAGATAGATAGATAGATAGATAGATAGATAGATAGATAGATAGATAGATAGATAGATAGATAGATAGATAGATAGATAGATAGATAGATAGATAGATAGATAGATAGATAGATGGATGGGTTGATGGATGGATGGATGGATGGATAGATAGATAGATCAATAGATAGATAGATAGATAGATAGATAGATAGATAGATAGATAGATAGATAGATAGATAGATAGATAGATAGATAGATAGATAGATAGATAGATAGATAGATAGATAGATAGATAGATAGATAGATAGATAGATAGATAGATAGATAGATAGATAGATAGATAGATAGATAGATAGATAGATAGATAGATAGATAGATAGATAGATAGATAGATAGATAGATAGATAGATAGATAGATAGATAGATAGATAGATAGATAGATAGATAGATAGATAGATAGATAGATAGATAGATAGATAGATAGATAGATAGATAGATAGTCTGAGGGAGATAGGAAGATGGGAGAGAGAGAGAAGGAGACAGAGCGAGGGTGAGAGAGAGCAAGAGAAAGAGACAGAGGCAGATTATTTTTTGGACAAAAGTTCAACTTATTTCTCTCTTTCAGATACTACTGAAATGTTGTGCCCCATCTGATATCTCTCGATGCAATCCCTTGTAATATATTTCTCCCAACTCCTCACTCCCCAGCCATTGAAAAGTCAGGTGACAGTTAGGTGCAATGAAAAGTAACCTACTCTGTAGCTTCTAGTTTTCCAATGAACTCTGTGAAGTACTCCAAACTGCAATTGGAGAATTTCCACGGGTGGAGCCTGGTCGAGATATCAGTCTCAGGCAGCGTGACAGAGGCCATAATGTAGCGGTCGGTAATTTCACACCGGTTGCCGTCACCATCATGATTGGCGGAGATGCTGTTGATGGTAAAATTAGACATGTTGATGAAATATTGGAGAAAAGCAAAGTTCCAGTGGCATGTTATTGCGGTGAGTGGAATGTTTTAAGATAATTTAGATTTATAAATAGGAAACACACAATATATGTTAACAAAAACTACTGTAGAATCAACAACGGAATAGTGAAACATGTAGTTTGTACACCCGACATGTAACTACCTTGCACCACTTTGCCGCCATTTTACCTACCTACGGAATTCACACAAACCTGTATCATCCTGAAAACCCGGAGATGGGGAGATGGAGTTCACGTGCGCCTAACAGGCAGCAGTGAGGCCTCTCGAACATATAACATCGGAGCGTTACCAGATTCAGCAGTGGCACTGGACTAATTTAACATTTTCCGTGCACCACTTTGCCGCCATTTTACCTACCTACGGAATTCACACAAACCTGTATCATCCTGAAAACCCGGAGATGGGGAGATGGAGTTCACGTGCGCCTAACAGGCAGCAGTGAGGCCTCTCGAACATATAACATCGGAGCGTTACCAGATTCAGCAGTGGCACTGGACTAATTTAACATTTTCCGTGCACCACTTTGCCGCCATTTTACCTACCTACGGAATTCACACAAACCTGTATCATCCTGAAAACCCGGAGATGGGGAGATGGAGTTCACGTGCTCCTAACAGGCAGCAGTGAGGCCTCTCGAACATCTAACATCGGATTTATTTTACGCGCTTCGAGCCTTTGGGGATGAAGCGTGATTTTTAAATAAACTTTATTATTATTATTATTATTAAATATTGGTGCAGAGCCCCTCCAGATCTTATATAAAAGAAATGTTATAAACATTAAATTTTGCTTCACTGATTAAGTTAAAACTATTTCGGATATGATTTTATACTTTAAAAAAAAAATTTCACAGAGTATGCAGTAAAGGTATGCCTTTACCTGTGTCCCAGCTCGTGTGCCGCTGTGGTTATACACCTGTATCCCCCCAGGTCCTCTATGATAGAGCTGCTACCACCGTCTGTGTCACACAGTGTGCTAGTGAAGGCTTGGCCTGGGACGACACCATTGACAGTTTAGATATTGTTCGAATCAAAACATAGGCACAGTGTGTGGAATTGAAGACCAAGAAATATTTTCAAAATATTATTTAAATGTTTTACAATACACATTTTTTTTTTTTAAAAGCTATCAAAACGAATATTAATTATGGTGGTGTAACATAATGATACGCTATGTTAATTTATAGTTGAGCAAAACGCTCAGAGTAGTAATACGGTATCTAAATATAGATTCAAGACGGAAATAGAAAGAAAGACATGTTGTAATGAATTTCAAGGTGAAAGTTTATCGAATGTTATTATTCTAAAGGAATTGAATGTATTGTGACTGTACTTCAAGGAATTGAATGTATTGTGACTGTACTTCAATCATTCATAATTATATCATTCATCAATGTGAAACGTATTCTATATAGTATAATTTGTTAATACATAAATGATATGTTGAAATTGGAACTCTGCTGATATTTAAAGTGTGAGTGAGACGTGGGTTATAGAGTACATAGAATATTACTACAATAACGGTCATATTTTATATGGATGTCAGGACTGCAAATTTGCCTAATAATTTAATATAACATATGGTACAATCAGGAAATTTGCAATATGTTACATTGGCGGCAGCGGTGTTTTAATTACATCGCAATTACTTTAGTGTCGGGAATATGTATTGCCTCAACAAAATTTTAAAATTATAAGAAGAATATGACGTTGAAGATGAATCTCAATGGAGTAGCCGAGCTTGATTTCTCATAAGCCTAAAAAGAACAAGTTAAAAGATATTTACGATCATGGTGAATATTAATAAATTGAAGTAGCCGAGATTTATTTCTCACGAGCCTACATTTATCAGACATTACTCTGAGTCAAGATATACTGACAGGAGAAATGGACGAGTTCACAGACATACTACAAGCCTTCCTGGGAGGTGATGATTGATATGAAGTGTGCGCTGTGTTTACAAGTCACCGATACAGTACACTATTCCCCAGCATATTGTGTTACTATATTTGGGGCAAATGCTTGACTTAGAGTCCATAAGCAGTACACCAAATGCATTACCAAGGTGTACTCATGCATTTGTACCATTAGTATACTGCATATGATGGTTTAATAGCAGTCTCATTTTCAGGAAGAGTCACCACCATTATTACAAAGCACAGTCTTATTTGGAGTGACTATAAATTGGAAGGCACACAGTAGAACTAACTATTGGAAGCAGTTGATTACGTTTACTAAGGAACTCAAGGAGACCAGTGACTATTAATTATAATTAATTGGACTCCTTGTTCTTTGCTTGTATATATTTCAGGTGATGTTGATTCTAGGGTTTGATGGTCCGGATAGGATATTAAAAAGGGAATAGGACAATGTTTCGATTCCGAAAATACATAGGAATGAGGCCAATTGCATAGCGTACTGTTTTTATCATTTCAAGAGGCAAAATCTTTTGCGCTCCGTTTTAGCGTTCATTTAAAACTTGGCACAGCTCTAGAGATTTTTCGTTGGAATGTTGTTTTGTGTGGTGTCTGAGACTGCAATTTTTCGCTACATTTTGTGTGTATTTAGCAATTTTCGCGACATGTTTTTTTTACTTCAGAAATGTATTGCTAAATGTTGCTTAAATAAACACATTTTTTTTGCTGCGGCTGTATTTCTGCTATTAACACTAATTGCTTTGTTATCGTGATTTTACTCAATAATGCTGTGTTGAAAAAGTTTTAACAATTATGAAATATACAACTTGGACTAGGGTAATTAACTTGTACAATGCCATGGATGATAACGATGTGTGAACAAGCCAGTCCTTGTTAAGTTTGCTTGCGTCAACGATTCATTTATGAACAAGATTTTAAAGCCGAAGCCAAAAGTGTCTTCATCGTGTTTAGTGGGTTTTTTTCCCTATACTTATGCACTTTTTTAAGTGGTTTTTTTAGAGAAAAAAAAACAACAATACTAATCAATTGAAATGTGTACTTTTCTATCTACTGGGCTTAAAAAAATTGTTAGTGAAATGATTTGCTAGGTAATTTATGTAATAAGATACAAAGGGTCGGCTACATCAACATATTGCTTAAATCTACTCACCCGCAATCTCTTTGGAGACATTGCCGTAACTATCGCTTGTTATCAGGTCATTTCTAGGAAAATATTTAAGGCTTTGTTCAAATTAAATTGTGAGATTGATATTACTTTTTATTTCAATACAACAACAAAACAACAATGAAAGAAAGAAAGAAAGAAAGAAAGAAAGAAAAAAAGAAAGAAAGAAAGAAGGAAGGAAAGAACGAAAGAAAGAAAGACAATGGCTAATGAAAAAAAGCTAATATAAATAGACCGAGTTGTCTTAACGCATATGGCGGCCATGAAGCATGGTTTATCAATAAAATAGTATTTCCTTTAATAGTTTCTTTTTTTTCCTAAATAAATGCGTCTTTACTGTATTAACGAAATGGTCTCCACAAAGCTTAAAGAGCACAGTGAGACACAAGAGACACTGCTGGTCATCTACTGATTCCTGGTCTATTTCCAGTCGTCTTATGTCTTGTCATTGGATCAAAGGGCAAAGACGAGAGAGTGAGGCTGACGAATCGAACATATCTCTCTCTCTCTTTCTCTCTCTCTCTCTCTCTTACTTTAAACAAATGACGACTCAGGTCAGGGTTACTACTTAAACCAAAGCCTTGGTCGCCATGGCATGCGAAGGCCAAACCATGTACAACGCACTCTGACTGCTGTCATCGGTCAACAGGAGTGCAGATGTTTAAAACACGCAGATCAGCTCGCTAACAATAAACTACCATGCATGCCTAACCATGTCTCGCATCATGGGTCTAAACACCGAAATTGAACAGAGCCCTCAGATCAGCTCGCTAACAATAAACTGCCATGCATGCCTAACCATGTCTCGCATCATGGGTTTAAACACCGAAACTGAACAGAGCCCACAGAAGTCAATCAAGCAAAGTTTCTTCTTACTTTTTTTTTTCTTCTTTTTTTTTGGGGGGTTGAAAAACAACAACAACAACAACAACAAATAAATACATTACCCGTTAAAAGGAACAGAAAAAAAAGTAGGAACCGATGACCAGCGCTTTGGGGTGACTGCCCAGGATCCCGCGTTTGTGGGTGCCGCGAACGTATCTCTTAAAAATTTCACATTACCTATGAAGCCAGGGTATGCTTAATCCTAGTTTTTAATTTTCAGCCAACAGAGTTTTATGAGGTGCAACAGAATCAAATGTCCGAGGTCTAGTCCGTTATTTTTTCCAAGCCAACTATAGGGAAGAGGGAATTGCATGAGCGATGGCGTCTGCAAAGGAAACCAGAAATGAATATCGAACGGGTGAAGAAAGAGGCGGTCGGTTTGAACAGAAATCTGGAGGCGAGACAGTGTAAATATCTTAAGAATGTTTCAAAACAAGTTTCAAAATGGGATCATTGAAGAAAAGTTTCCAGATGGGATCCTTGAAGACTAGTTTCAGATGGGATCCTTTAAGACAAGTTTCAGATAGGATCCTTGAAGACAAGTTTCAGATGGGATCTTTGAAGACAAGTTTCAGATAGGATCATTGAAGACAAGTTTCAGATGGGATCATTGAAGAAAAGTTTCCAGATGGGATCCTTGAAGACAAGTTTCAGATAGGATCCTTGAAGACAAGTTTCAGATGGGATCTTCGAAGACAAGTTTCCAGATGGGATCCTTGAAGACTAGTTTCAGATGGGATCCTTGAAGACAAGTTTCAGATAGGATCCTTGAAGACAAGTTTCAGATGGCATCTTTGAAGACAAGTTTCAGATGGGATCCTTGAAGACAAGTTTCAGATGGGATCCTTGAAGACAAGTTTCAGATAGGATCCTTGAAGACAAGTTTCAGATGGGATCATTGAAGAAACGTTTCCAGATGGGATCAGTAGTGTATTTTTCGCTTGTGTACTAGGCCTGAGGGTTACAATCCTGTACCACTGAAATAACTTATAGAGTTTCTCTCAAAAAATGGTATGCCATTCTGTAAATGAGATTGTTGATCTATTGGGTTTTTTTTTTTTGGGGGGGGGGGGGGGTGGAAATTGCCAAACTCTAATACAAATGTATATCTTTTGTTGGTCTAGAGTAACAGATATAAAGACCGAACTCTCTTTGTTAACCAGTCTCAGTAACACGGTTTTACTTAACACGGATACGATAAGAACTTTAATTTGGTTCTATTTAATTAGCTGCCCCCCAAAAAAACAACATTATCCAGTCTTTTTAAGAGTTTGTAGATATTATGCAGCTTTGTGTTTTTGCGTAATTCGGATTAGGGCAATTTAAATATCACACTAATATAATATACGGTATATATATATATATATATATATATATATATATATATATATTTATATCAATTTCGGAAAATAAGCGAGTGAAAAAATTCCTGGTTTGCCATCGCCTATCATTGTGAACAGTAAAAACCATCATGGCTATTACTTGTCTTAATATCCCATCGACCCGGATATGTAACGTTACCGGCCACACGCAATTTTATTTGCCCATGGCCCCCGCATCCTCCTGCCCCCCCCCCCCTTTTTTTTTTTCGTCTGAAGGTGATCGACTTTTGCCATGCGTCTCCTGTGGGTCATGAATAGTAAAGGGAATATTATTTTGACGAAATTAAATTCCTGGAGAAGTCTGACTTACCCGGTAAACAACATCACGTGGTCATACGGGCCGACCGCGTCACGACCTGTTCCGTTAACAAAGTCACGGAAGGCGTTCAGCGAGCTGTTGGAGTAAACGGTGGCGTACGGTGTGCTTTCATTCCGGTATTGTTCTGTGAATTTGGAGTCTGTCGAGTTCTGAGTTGAGGCAAGAAGATGAACAACAGCAAATTAGTTCAATACTTTAAAATTGAGATGTAGTGGATGGAAGCGTTGATATAATCTGGATATCATTTGGAGACTAGGAGCATGAGCTTATGATATGGGAAGTCCAAGTTACGTAAAGTCAGTTCTGAATAAAACTCTACAAAAAAAAAAAAGGAAATCTGTTTTAACAATATAATTTTACATGGTCTATTTTAATACTGTATCTAAATCATTCATTTAGATTATTTTAATGACTGTCTTGCTGTACCTTGCAAATCGATCCAATCATAATTTTATTTTTTATTTTTTTATTTTTTATAAAAGTAGAATTATTATTAAAGACATGTTGAATAATTGGCAAAATCGCTAAAGTGAGATCTTACTAAACCTCTCTCTCTCTCTCTTTCTCTCTCTCTCTCTCTAACGCTAATTTCTCTATTTTTCTGTCTGTTTTCTCTTCTCCACTATCTTTCTTTCTCTCTTTCTCTCTCTCTCTCTCTCTCTCTCTCTAACGCTAATTTCTCTATTTTTCTGTCTGTTTTCTCTTCTCCACTATCTTTCTTTCTCTCTTTCTCTCTCTCTCTCTCTCTCTCTCTCTAACGCTAATTTCTCTATTTTTCTGTCTGTTTTCTCTTCTCCACTATCTTTCTTTCTCTCTCTCTCTCTCTCTCTCTCTCTCTCTCTAACGCTAATTTCTCTATTTTTCTGTCTGTTTTCTCTTCTCCACTCTTTCTCTCTCTCTCTCTCTCTCTCTCTTGGGTCATCCATAGGACTTATCATAACCTAGATGGTTTTGTGCGCATTGACAAAGATTGATCTGCTCAACATAAGCAAAGTGACCTCTAAGTGCACGGTGCTCACCTCTGCCACGACGACCTTGATGAGATTGACCCTCAGTCTGAAGCTCGTGGTGGTGATGCCCTGGTACAGAAGATCTGCCTGTGGGGCGGTAAACAAGGTAAACACCAACAAGGTAAACAGCAACAAGGTAAACAGCAACACTGTAAAAAGCAACAAGGTAAACAGCAACAAGACAATCAGCAAAAAGGTAAACAGCATCAAGGTAAACAGCAACAAGGTAAACGGAAACAAAGTAAACGGCAGTAAGGTAAACAGCAACAAGGTAAACGGCAACAAGGTAAACAGCATCAAGGTAAACAGCAACAAGGTAAACGGAAACAAAGTAAACGGCAGTAAGGTAAACAGCAGCAAGGTAAAGGGCAACAAGGTAAACGGCAACAAGGTAAACGGCAACAAGGTAAAGACAACAAGGTAAACGGCAACAAGGTAAACGGCAACAAGATAAACGGCAACAAGGTAAAGAGCAACAAGGTAAACGGCAACAAGGTAAACGGCAACAAGGTAAACGGCAATAAGGTAAAGACAACAAGGTAAACGGCAACAAGGTAAACGGCAACAAGGTAAACGGCAACAAGGTAAACGGCAACAAGGTAAACGGCAACACCGTAAACAACTGTCATGAAATTATTATTATTTTAATTGACCAATGGCCACACAAGGACCACACAAGGGCCACACAAGGGCCACACAAGGACCACACAAGGGCCACACAAGGGCCACACAAGGACCACACAAGGGCCACACAAGGACCACACAAGGGCCACACAAGGACCACACAAGGGCCACACGGATAATTTTATATTTTACAAAATATCCAAATTTCTTACAAAGGGGGTATTTCACATTTACTTATGGATATAAAATAATGTTGGAATAAATGAACAATCTCAAAATGTATTGTTATTGAATCTCGTTACGCCACAATTGATTCACATACGCCTGTGATGATGTACGTGTAATACTCCAGCACACTGCGCAGGACCTCCTCTTTACTCTTCCCGCTCGTCATAAAACGACTGTATGCCCGAAAGTCGACGAATGCGACGATGTCGATGTAATAGGTGGGGTTGTTCTCACGACGGACACGCCGCTGTAGATGTGGCTGGGGTCGCAGAATCGACTTCAACGTGGGATTTTCTTGACTGTTGTCGCCGCCTGAAGTTTTGACTTTGGAATCTGAAGAAAAAAATACTTATCACATATGGGTAATCTTACCTTTTTGTTTAAACTTTTGAATAGAAAAAAAAAAAAAATTGCGTCACCTAACTTTCATGTGACCCAGCACACGTTTTCTTTGTCTTTCAATCAGGGCAGTGGTTCTCAACCTTCCTAATTCCGCGACCCATTAATACAGATCCTCATGTTGTGGCGACCCCCCCCCCCAACCACAAAATCATTTTCGTTGCTACTACATAACTGTAGAATATATGTGTTTTCCGATGGTCTTAGGCGACCCTTGCGAAAGGGGTTGACAACTGCTGAATAAGGGGATCGGAGATTTAAATATAGGGTTTGTCATTTCTAAGACCGGAAAACATTACGTAATGTTACTATTTTTAGACAATGTTTTCGTAAAACATAGCTTTTAACAATGTATATCCGCTTATATATATATATATTAGTAACAATTTGTTTGAAAAATCGTTCGTAAAATAACGTTGTAAACACGTTTTCGTCGAGTTAAGGCCCATAACTCTGGCCCACATTAACTTAGCTGTACCGAACAGCTGTTGAGATATTGGCCAAACCGAATACCATTATTTTAAAATTTATAAGTTAATGAGATTTACCTATCCGTATGCCCAGATGTCCTATTAATAGATTTCCGCCATTAAATGATAAACCCTATTTACAGATTTCATAAACAACATGTCGCTCATATCGCTACAACTGTTGAAAGCAATACACCGGAAAGAACCATCGAACTATTTATTTCCGTATAGATATAGTGGCAGTTCACACGATCAAATTTCGCGTCAAATTGCTGTATGAACGTATTATTTTGTGCGTGGTTTCTTTTTGGGGGGAATTAGATCAAATAGTAATTTGAAAGTTGTGACAAGACTTCATACACGAATTGCATCAAATGCTTGAAGGAAAATTTGATCGTGTGAACCGGCCCTTAGAGTCAATTTGATCAGATAGTAATTGAAAGTTGTGACAAGACTTCATACACGAATTGCATCAAATGCTTGAAGGAAAATTTGATCGTGTGAACCGGCCCTTAGAGTCAATTTGATCAGATAGTAATTGAAAGTTGTGACAAGACTTCATACACGAATTGCATCAAATGCTCGAAGGAAAATTTGATCGTGTGAACCGGCCCTTAGAGTCAATTTGATCAGATAGTAATTGAAAGTTGTGACAAGACTTCATACACGAATTGCATCAAATGCTTGAAGGAAAATTTGATCGTGTGAACCGGCCCTTAGAGTCAATTTGATCAGATAGTAATTGAAAGTTGTGACAAGACTTCATACACGAATTGCATCAAATGCTTGAAGGAAAATTTGATCGTGTGAACCGACCCTAAATTACAAATTATTTTATTATTCTATGTTTGTGTTCTGAAATGAAAACCTCTTGATGGTGCTTTACGCAGGCAAGCGAATTTTGAATGTTCAACGATGACCAGGAGTAGTTGTTCTTGCTTTGACTCTTCTGTGTCAATTAAGGACAAGATGGTTGCGATTTAACACACTAAGTTTCACTTTATCAGGAGAACACTTTTTAAAAAAAATATTTATTTTTTTTCTTCCGAATATGACTTACTGGTTATTCCAGCATCAAAAGCATGCATCATTTCTGGCTGTTCTTGCAGTGTGTAAACATTTTCGTCGCGTGACACCGATGACGTCACATCCCGCTTTGCACGTGGCTCTCGATGGACGAAGTAAAGAGATCCGTTGTATCTGAATTGTCCTTTCTGGTGAGAAAAAAAAAAAAAGGAAGACAAAAAAAGAGAGAGTTTATCTTCTTTGCCGAGTTAAATTTTATGAATGGTCAAATGAAGTAATCTATTTTTGGTTTACTTACAACGGTCGTTTACCATGTCGGGATCTGGAATATTAACGTAGTGTGCAGACAAATGATACAAAGACGCATATATTTTATAAGTAGACATTTTCTGGCGGACAAACTAATTCAGGCAACCGAACACAAATATAAGTCAATTAGTTTTTGGCAGAAAGTTTTTATAATATCTAGTGTTAAGTTCTGGAAATTAGTTTAGGTATAGCACGAACAATTAATCTCAGACACTGAAAAAAATACAAAACTGAAATATACTTAGAATATATATTTATTTGACTTTAAACTCGGATTGATCAAAAAAAAAAACCGGTGAAAACAAATAATAAAAAAAATGTATAATTTATGTAATGTCCAACTTACAAATTGTAACAATGGCGACAACGCATCACTCGCTTCATCAGTTTTCTTGACCTGTATCACGGCTTCGCTGTTCAAATCTTGGTAGTATGCTGTGTTCTATGTGAGGTAAGAATTCATAATTTTATATCAAATGTAGCCATGTATTGTACATAATCATCGGAGAACGACAAAAAAAAAAAGGGTTACTGTTTTTCTTCTTCCTTTTGAAAAAAAAATTCTTGCTGCAATTACTCAGTAAGTCTCATCATGCGAAGTCAGAATCATTTTAAAAGCTATTTTAAATTTGTCACATTTTGCATTCCAGGCATTTCACAACGTTTGTGTTAAATTAAATTGGTGGAACTGAAAAAAAAAAAATTATTTTTGCCGCAAACACAAATTTTTGGTTAACGTTACTTTAACTTTTTATTTTGTTTGGAGAAACCTCTCATTATTTGATAAGCGACAGGATCCTCGAATTTCTTTATCTTATCCTTTCCTTCACGACACAGCGCTGGTTGCGGAAGTTAGTTGTTTACTTTACACCACGCCCCCCCCCCCCCCCCCCCATTTTTTTGTTTTGTTCTTTTGTTGCAGCAGACAAACTTTGGTCTGAAGGTCAACAAAAAATTCTTTTCAACGTGCCGGTGCAGTGGTCCTGTACGATGTCATATCTTGTGAGAAGATCGGGCTCCGACGCTTGGTTGACGCCACGGTTGAATGATTGAGGTCGAAACACGGGACGTTACTTGGTAATGTCTTGCTTAACAAAGGGGGCACTGGGATTTCTTGATATTTCACTCAGTGGTGCAGGGTTAAAGTTAAGATAGTGTAATGAGATTTTTTTTTTCTACAAAATTCAAAAAAGTAGTTTTGAAAGTTGCGATTTGGGGGTCAAACAATTTAGATCTCTACGTCCATGGAGAAAATACTTTTTTTTTAGGATCCAGATTTAGAAACAGCTACCCGTGCTGTCATACGGCGGAGTCAACGTCCTATCACAGCAGGAGTCGCAATCAAGTTGAAATGATCCGAGACAGGAGTCTTTCGTTCACTTTGTATAGGGCTTGTAAATTAATGGCGGAAATCTATAAATGTAACTGCTGTAATCATCCGGGTAATTATGCGGACAAAATACCAACACTGTTCAGTACTGCTATGTTAGCGAAATGACTCTTAACCTAAATCAAAACATTGTTTTCAACTATATTTAATGAAATATTTACACCACATTAAAAAAATCCACAATCTCAATAATAAAATGACATAATACTTTTTGAGAGAGATCGAGAGAAACACACTAATTAGTGGTGTTAGGGGATTGGGATCATCCGAACGCAGGTCCTAAATTCATAACACTAGTAGTAGTAGGCCTAATTCATAACACTAGTAGTAGTAGGCCTAAATGGAATGTCAGTTTAATAATGTTTTACCATTAGTAAATGGTCAAATGTGATAAAAGTCACTTAACAACTGGCGGAAACATGTTCAAGGTGTGTGTGTGTCTCTCTCATTCTTACTCCTTCTCTCTCTCTCTCTCTCTCTCTCTCTCTCTCTCTCTGTGTGTTGGGGTGTGTGTGGGTGGGTGAGTTTGTTGGTTGGTTGGTTGGTCTGTGTGTTTGTGTATGTGTGTTTGTTTGTATGTGTGTTTGTTTGTTAGTGTGTGTATGTTTGTGTTTTTTGTGTGTGTGTTTGTGTGTGTAAGTGAAAGCGCCACTGGAAAGCACACAATGAAGTAGTTTGGAAACAGGCCAATTTACGCTTGACCTGCACCCAAAGTCCATCAATAGTATTTGTGTGGATTCCTGGGTGAAAGGGCGTATGAAATCTTGGGTATCTTTTAACATATAGCACGAACACTTACAAAAATTGATATTTTAAAAACAAAAATTAAGAATTTAACGGGTTCTTACAAATAGGGCACTTTTCATGGATTATTATTGTGTTATTTGTGTTTTCTTCAAATTTGCTACTTGTGTAACACAGTTTCCTAAATAACATAGTTAAAAAAAATCTTAGCCTATAGTTATTAAATTGCCGACTGTTTTTTTATCCTTTTTATTTTCAGAATAATAAACAATCTGCCCCGCCCATTTCCATTCATTTTTATTTTAATGATTTCTTTTTAGATGGGAATCTAGTAGAAAGCTAAAAGAAAGCCAAAAAAAGTTTGTGAACTAACATTTTGATTATCATTCCAATTTCAATGTTTGTTTATCGTTGGGGACTAGTTGTAGAAAAAATTCTTCGTTGTATACCGTGTTTTCAGATTTATTTGTCCGCCGTTCTAAAAATAGTAACATTACGTAGTGCGCTATCACGTTTTCCGGTCTGAGAAATGACAAGCCCTATTGGGCGTGATCATTTTTTTTTTGTTGCTAAGAACAATGAACTCGGTGAATGATCGTTTTCGATTTTTGTATAGCATGTTCAACATTGCTAATCTCTTAAGTTACCTTGACCGTGTCAGAGAACGTTAAACAGCATTAGAAACTCACACACAATAAAATCGCTTGCAATTTTTCTAATAAATGTTTGGAGGTGCGTTAACTACGTCAGGAATATTTTGCATGTGCTACTCTAGGCGTTAGTTGAATGCACGTTTAAGTCAAGTAGCTTGAGTGGATGGGAAGTTCACGCATTGTCGACGCTATTGTTTGGCGAGTTATTTCCAGTATATATATATATATATATATATAGATAGATACGTAGAGCTGATTTCAAAATGCTGTATATCCATTTTGGGGGTTTAGAGATTATTCAACTTTTTACAAAAAAATAATAACGCGTTTTGAGAATTAAATTATTTTTAGACAATAATTTTTTAAAAATATTTTGAATCCAGATTTAGAAACAACTACCCGAGCTGTCATATGGCCGAGTCAACGTCATATACTGTGTTTTTATATAAAATTTTCCATGTCCTAAAGGAACCTGGTTTACTCTACAAAAAAGGTAAGGTTTTTTTTATTTTTTTAAAAGTGGTGTATACCACGTTTTGAAAATAAGCTCTTCATATATATATATGGGTCCTTTCTTCTTTTAATTATTAAAAGTCCCGTGAATTCACTGCAGGGCCAATAATTGTTTCCTTTTCACCCCTGCATGTTTACATCCATACCCACCAACCTGACATTTAATCATTGTTTCAAGGACTTCACTTTGCATTTTCCTGGCAGCCACGGCAACTTCGACAACAGAATCAATCCATTCGTTTTAAAAAACAGTTCATTTGTTCATGTGTCAAAATAAGTTATTCAAAAATTTTTACAAAAATGTTTACGACATGAAATCCATGACATGTTTCATGCAAGGCGACCCCGTGTCGGTCTTTCAAGGAAATCCCCTCCACGGTTAGTCGACACGCGTAAACAAAAGTTTCAGGTGTCGAATATTTTTGGAGAGGAAGGGGGGGGGGGGGAGGGGATCAGGGATCTGCTGGGCCAAATTGAGGACACGACATTTGAATGGATTTTGTTTTTAGTAAGTCGCGGGAATGACAAGCTCAGCGCGAACAGAAAGAACATAGATCACATGGTCATTTTAAAAGCACAGATACGCTAAATCTATCGCAGAAATTAAATGAATGGATTCGGTCTGACACATGTTGTAATCAAATAGAATTCTAAAGGAGTATGATACAATGTGTGATATGAAAGGGCTCCCTGAGCTTAAGACTTTTGACGGCTGATCTTATGCCACCGTCTGATCTTTGGTCCGTTTCTCAAACTCCACGTAGGCTTATTTCAAAATTTTATCTGTATCTATTTATGACCATAGACATAGGGTCATGCATTCTTTTCAAAATAATATAGTTGTTTAAGACCAAGACTTGTTCAAGTCCTATCCCCGATCTTATCATTGCCCACGCTAAAAAAAAATATTTCGTTTTATTGGTGGCAGAGACGTAGACAATTCTCGGCAGACGGCTAATGGTAAAATTGAGGAAGATTATCAATGTCCTTTCATAATCTCATCCCTATCAACACATTAATGTGATATTTTCTCTCCAGATGCTATAAACAAATCAGAATTAATTTCATACGAAGAGTTTTCGAGTATGGGTTCAGCCCGGTGTTTTGTAATTCGACTTGTTTCGTTTTTTAAAAATGTGCATTTCTTATTCGCGGAAACCTACTAAACTGAAAGCTGAAACACTTGGTTTGAATCAAGATAAAAATAACTGTTACAAATTTAGTTATAGAAATTGTATGCTATCAAAAAAAAAAGTTTTTATTTGCGGCAAGCAATAATTTGAGTTTGTTTATACGTGAAATAATGGATGGTCCCCTCACTGGGTGAGTTTACACGTGATATAATGGATGGTCCCCTCATAGGGTGAGTTTACACGTGATATAATGGATGGTCCCCTCATTGGGTGTAAACGTAGAGCTTTCAGTCATCCCTATGTGGCGGAAAACATTTCTCGTTTGTTTAATATTATTCCTGAAAATAAAATACCCGGACCCAGATTGGGACTCCCGGGTACTGTCTCAAAATACCCGGACCCAGATTGGGACTCCCGGGTACTGTCTCAAAATACCCGGACCCAGATTGGGACTCCCAGGTACTGTCTCAAAATACCCGGACCCAGATTGGGACTCCCGGGTACTGTTTCAAAATACCCGGACCTAGATTGGGACTCCCGGGTACTGTCTCAAAATACCCTAAACAAGGAAAAAAATAACAACAAAAAACATTAACTCCACCCTTGCTCAGCGTTACTAAAAAACTATTATTCAGTTACATGTTACACTCTGAGGCCTGTGACAATACTTGGGCACATCATGACGAACATGATAATGTTCAGGAACAGTACAGTCGTTGGTAAAAATGATCTAAACACTTTTCTTCTTCGTTAGTACAAAACATATTTCTGATGATGATGGTGATGAGGTTTCTAACGATCCTGATAAGGTTATTAATGATTACGATGGCGATGATAGTAATGATGATGGTGATGATGTTTCTAACGATCCTGATAAGATTATTAATGATTACGATGGCGATGATAGTAATGATGATGGTGATGATGTTTCTAACGATCCTGATAAGATTATTAATGATTACGATGGCAATGACAGTAATGATGATGTTGACGATGAGGGTGTTCGCTACTGATAACGTTGAATACAATGATGGGTATACGCCGTAGATGAGTGCACAAACCTCTGAGGCTCCGAGCATCTCATGCCTGGTGGCGTACGTCCCGTCTGACGTCTGTACCAAAGTGTGTACAGGGATGTGGGAAGACATGTGTACGACCTTGCGTAAACTGAGACTGAAGGATTGGTTGTCCTCCGTCGTCATGGTTACGTTCATAAAATCGGCCATGGAGTTATCTCCTACTTTGGTCGGTGAATAGCTGAGTTGTACTGTGGCATAACAGACACAAAAGCATCAGTTATGAAAACGTTATTTAAAAACAAATGTACAATGCAACCATAACACATTTCCATTTGTTTGGATCAATAAAAGAATCTTATCTTATATTAAATAATTAGAAACTTTCTATGAGATATATTTAGATAATGGAGTATTTTCTAAAAAATAAATTAATTGCAAATAACAAAGGTACAAAAAAATTTAATCAATTAATGCGTTATCTTGTGATACTTTAAAAAAAAATTATTCTCAAATATAAGGGTTTGTTTTTAACTGCCGTTAAAATCTTCTTAATTATGAATTCGGAAATGCAAGAAAAGTTTAACGCATTACAGCTTTACCCTTGATTCCATTCGGAAAAAGATAAAATTTCCAGAATGTAAAAAATAATTTGGGAATGCATCCCATTTTCTAGGATATAA
Organism: Omphiscola glabra; assembly: GCA_964017045.1. NCBI lineage: Eukaryota > Metazoa > Mollusca > Gastropoda > Lymnaeidae > Omphiscola > Omphiscola glabra. The sequence goes on from OZ024802.1 coordinate 15,984,679, forward strand.
CTGATCCAATTAGTGATATATCTTTTGCATTATATTCCCCTCTGCAATATTGGCCAGACATAACCATTGCTTCAAGAGATTATCACGAAGACAGATCTGACGTCGCTCGCACCAGCACCACTCAACAATTACACGCCAATCGCACCAGGCCCCCCTCAACAATTACACGCCCTTCACACCAGCCTCACTCAGCAATTACACGCCCTTCACATCAGCCCCACTCAACAAGTACATGCCCTTCACACTAGCCCCACTCAACAATTACACGCCCTTCGCACCTGTCCCACTAAACAATTACACGCCCTTCACACCAGCCCCACTCAACAATTACACGCCCTTCGCACCTGCCCCACTAAACAATTACACGCCCTTCACACCAGCCCCACTCAACAATTAAACGCCCTTCGCACCTGCCCCACTAAACAATTACACGCCCTTCACACCACCCTCACTCAGCAATTACACACCCTTCGCACCAGCCCCACTCAACAATTACACGCCCTTCGCACCTGCCCCACTAAACAATTACACACCCTTCACACCACCCTCACTCAACAATTACACACCCTTCAAACCACCCTCATGCAACAATTACACGCCCTTCGCATCACCTCACTAAACAATTACACACCCTTCGCACCTGCCCCACTAAACAATTACACGCCCTTCAGACCACCCTCACTCAACAATTACACGATGAATGGAAGTGTAGATATTATGAACTAATTCTCAACGATTTCAACTTATTGTGGAATTACATACACGCCCTTCGCACCAGCCTCTCTCAACAATTACACGCCCTTCACACCAGCTCCACTCAACAATTACACGCCCTTCAGACCAGCCTCACTCAACAATTACACGCCCTTCGCACCAGCCTCTCTCAACAATTACACGCCCTTCACACCAGCCCCACTCAAGAATTACACGATGAATGGAAGTGTAGATATTATGAACTAATTCTCAACGATTTCAACTTATTGTGGAATTACATAGACAGTTTTAACTGATTGGTTTATATTCAATTATCTATATCAATTGGTTTCTGAGCTAATGGTATGAACAAAAGACTTGCATCTTACCTGTCCAACAAAGACCTGGCACAGCAAAAAACAGTATGGCTAAGTAAGTGGAGTACCAAACATGCGACATTTTAGTTCGAACGAAATTTCCAATACTTTTCTCTTAACCTGGAAAAAATAATTATATACACATTTTTAATTTAACATTGTAAATATGTGAATCCACGATTGGACTTTGTGCGGGAGAGTACTTAAACAAATAAAGGATAAAAAACGTGGGCTGAACTTATAGATATGTCACAATATGACAAGTGCGTTCCTATGCAAGTGTTCGTATTTGGCAGCAGAAGGTGTCAGTATATTCACATGAAATTGTTATCTAAACAATCTCTTGTTATGTGTACATTTTACTACCAAATAATGTGTTTTTTTCCCCTTTAGAAATTTACCAACTCTGAAAGGGGGATATATATATTGTGGAGAGTCATGAGTAGTCCACCCGGGTGTTAAATGATTTGGGGGCAACCCACAGTACGAAGACCGACCAAATATCACGCGTATCAGATTGCAGACGGACCCTGTAAGCACGAGTTTAACAGTGACAGAAGTATTTAATGCTATATATTATGCGCCTACCCTACCCATTTTGGGGCCCCTAAATTCCAAAAATATTTTTTTCTATGCACCTAACTTAAATTACCAAATTGTCAGCAAGGGAGTTCATTGAATGCTGATTTCTATGCTAGATAAATACTTCAGATGCAATTGTCATGTGTTTTTAAAATGTTTATTGTTGGGCATACACTACCACTTTTCGTGCTCCTAAAATAAAAATAAATTGCTCTAAAAATTGTGAAAACTTAATCTTAAATTTACAACAAAAACTCTATGTACCATTTAAAATATATTTTATATTAACAGAATTTGATATACTGATATCTTCATTAAAAAAATTAACCAAACTTTTGCCTTTGTTTTCTACTATATTATCGGAAAATCGTAAAATAAATAATTCTTTTATCTAAAGAAGATTCTCTTAACCGTTTTTCACGCCAGTAACAGACTTGAGTGTCTTTTTTTAATACAGAAATGCTATTAATTTCATAACAATATACACCCATTTTACTTTTCGTAAAGTGAAAACAAAAATAATAATATAATTGTTTAAAAGAAAATCTGATTTTGAAAATTAAATTTTCACTTGTGTAAAATGATTGGGTTTTGATATTCATGGGTAAATGTACCTACGTTTTGTTAACGTCATTGATTTTCTGAATTAGTAAACATGTGTTTAATTGTTAAATGAGAATATAGTATCTATTTTACACAACTGTAATGTCATTGGATTTAAAGATATCGTCATTCACCATTTATTTCGCAATATTAACAACGCAATAAAAACAACACATGTTTTGTTTTTTCATTTAAATGTGATCACGATGTAATTCTTAGATCATACTTATTTTATTAAATTTGTTTCCATAACTTTTTAATTCTTATTAAATGCTTAAAATAGTTCCTTAGATGTTAAATAAAGGAATTCGTAATTTATAAAAACAATACTTAAATTTGTACTAAAATTAAAGCGGATATATAATATCTTTTGCGCATATAAATTCATTCGATTTCCGTTAAATAATAAGAAATAACTATGATTATTTTTAAGAATCCGAACCTATTTAATCTTTTCGTTTATTTTGCGGTCAGCCTAGCTCATTCTTTTGCATATATATATATATATTGCTGGCATCCGTCCGTCACAAGGTGACGATGGTGTGGAATTCACAGGACGAAATCCACAAGGCCTGGGATTATTCTTCTAGGATTATAAGCTGGTTCCCAATAGTAAATCGCCTCTCTCCACGCCGCTGGATAACCCCAGGGAACATCGTGTGGATGATACAGCTTGGCACCAGTGGCGTCGCAGAAGTTGCCGGAATGTTTCATTGTATCAACGTTATCCGCCTGTCGGGACTCCATCTCGGGTTTGAATTCGGAGTTTCCTTCTCTTAGATGGGTTGCCGTCCAAGGTTAGCGAGTCCCATCCACCCGGGGTATATATATATATATACATATATATATATATATATATATATATATATATATATATATACATACAATTGAACGATCGGACATAGACCAAGAATTAATTGAATATTTTTTTAGACTGAGTTTGACTAAAAAATAATTAAATAAAAAGAAACAACTTTTTTTTCTATTTTGTTGTAATTTTTTTAAATGATTTGTTGAGTTGTTAAGAAAAAATGGCAGACGCTTCGAATTTATACAAAGGCAGCCTTATTTTAAATCTTTTTTTTTCTGAAACATTGGTGTATTCAGTCAACTAAGCCGCAATTTGTTCGCTGTTGCAAAATTAATTTTGATAAGCATGTATACATGAGTTGATCGGATATATATATATATATATATATATAAATATATTAATGATAATAACTGTTACACTCACCTGATATGATTTAACCTCTAGTGTTTCTGATCTTTATAATCCAATCATGTCGAGAATTTCAAACTTAAAATTTAAAGTACCCGTCTACTATATTAGATGCTTTACCCTTCTTTTCTAAACAAGAATTCAAAATAATAATGTATTATACATTGAGAAAGACGTCAATTTAAAGTATTTAATTTTCATTTATTTTCGACATTTTAAAAGAACTATGACAGCACATTGCTTCAAACCCTTCAGAAACTTTTCCTGCAGTGTCGCTATTGTCTCGGCTATTGTGATCGCTATATTAATTCACTTAGCTGTCGTGATCATGAACATTCGACTCGGGTGTTATTATCAATATTTTGTAACGCCCTAGACAAGACACTGTCATGCATCCACTTTCAAATATCTGCAGGACCTTAATCGATTGTCACAGAACATTATCTCGAAACGAAGTCACAGCAAGCTGTCCCGCCAGCACATTATGACCTAATCTCCCTTAATAAAAATCCAACGGCCCGGTGTTAAACATATGCAGGCACGACACCAGCGCATGACTACTTGGAGATTCAACGTGCGAAATAAAGCGTTCACGGATCACTAAATAACCGCACAAAGAAAAAAAAAACTCGTTGGATATTCTATCAAAGTCAAGAAAAGCTCTGGGGAATTTGTTTCAACATTGCTGGAGATAGTCCTTTTATTATTCCTTTTATTATTCTCTCTTGTACGAGTATTTGATGTTTCGTTTCAATGACGTGTGGACTAAGGGGTTGCTTATCTCAAAAGCCATCAAACGTATTATGACTATCTAATGGTGCTGACACTTCCTAGTCAGTCAGTGCTTTAGTGTCATAATGAAAAAAGATTATACTAATAGATTTAATACATCTTAACGACCGGGTCACCGCCCGCTCCGGTTTAGTATTAAAAAACTTTTAAAATTATAAACGCTGAATCATATGAAACGTAGGCGTCACTATAGACAAGGGCTTTGTTGTGTCCTTCAAATTATTATTATGTTTAATCTATGATGTTGACATTTCTTTTCAAAACATTTAAATGAACAGCCCCGGAGACTCAGACTAAGTAGGCCAGCCTGGCAACATGGGGGTATGTTAGGCCGCCGTGATATGCTGCAAACCAGACTTTGTATGTTCATCCGGCATAACATATGACGACTCGTATCACTTCTTGTAAGCTATCATGACATATGGTTACTCAGACTACGAATGTCCAGCCGTAGTGACTTATGGCGATCCAGACTTGGTGTGTTTAGCCGGCATGACATATGGTAACATAAATTTAGTATGTTAAACCTGTATGATATGTGGTGACTAAAAAACGCTTGTTCAGCCGACGTGACAGTTTCTGACCATGGCAACGTCTATCAAGCCGGTATAACAATATGGGACTAGGACTACGTGTTAAGCTATCATAACTCTAAATGCATGTGTTAAGCTGGGATGACATTTGGTGAACCAGATTACTTGTGTTAAGCTGGGATGACATTTGGTGAACCAGATTACTTGTGTTAAGCTGGGATGACATTTGGTGAACCAGATTACTTGTGTTAAGCTGTGATGACATTTGGTGAACCGATTACTTGTGTTAAGCTGGGATGACATTTGGTGAACAAGATTACTTGTGTTAAGCTGGGATGACATTTGGTGAACCAGATTACTTGTGTTAAGCTGGAATGACATTTGGTGAACCAGATTACATGTGTTAAGCTAGGATGACATGTAGGATTACTTGTGTTAAGATAGCAAGACATTGGGTGACTGAGAATTCGCGTGTAAGCTAGGATGACACTTTGCGAATCAGACTGTCGGCATGACATAGGGCGCCTAAGAATACCTGAGCTTAGCAGATATGACAAATGGCGACTCAGACTACGTTTATTACGCACGAGTGGCGTATGGCGACCCCGACTACGTCTTTTAAGCATGTATATGCATTGACATTGTGCAAATATAGCTTAAATATATAACGTTTTTTCTTTTAAATACTTAGTAAATATATGAGACGTCATAAATATTGTGACACGCCATTATGTTACGGAAATATGAGACTAACAATTATTGTAACACGCCAGTGAGTTACGGAAATATGAGACTAATAAATATTGTAACATGCCATTATGTTACGGAAATATGAGAGTATTAAGTATCGTAACACGCCATTATGTTACGGAAATTTGAGACTATATTGTCACACGCCCCTATGTTACGGAAATGTGAGACTAATAAGTATTGTGAGACATCATAAGCACTGTAACACGGCAATATGTTACGGAAATATGAGTCTGATAAGCTTTGTAACACGCCAAGTAACAAGTGAAACAAAACTGACAATAAAGTTGTTGTTTCCTTCAAAGTAGACAGGCCTACTTGTTGCCCCCCCCCCCCCCCCCATTTCTCCAACTTTTCCTAATGATACATTACAATTTCTTCGCCACTTAATATACATCTCTATATGTTAATCATAATTTTGATTTTATCGTTAGCCTATCAATCATGATCGCCCTCTCCATACAACCCCCGACCGCCATCGTCAAACAATCGCAACACGTATCATACCATCTCGTCCAGATCCGGTGCCTTGCTATCTGTCAGGCGTGTAACACTCGGCTGGTCTCACGTATCCCGGGAAGATATTGCCAGACACAAACGTTCAAGTGGTTGTGTTTCTATCAAATGGTTTCTTGAACTTTTAGTTCTTTTTTTTTCCTTTTTGTTTGAAAGTCTACGTCTTTGTGATTATTATTTTTATTTGTGCATGTGTCCTCTGTTAGGGCATGCGACGTCCCCTCTTCCTGCTTGCTTTGATTTGTGAACTATTGTGTGTACAGTAACGTTCCATAATTTGCCTTTAAAATTACATGATTATATTACAATTGCCTATGCTGTTATTGATCGCCAAAAACTTTTTGTTGAGTTTTGTGTTTGTATTCACTATAGATTCAACATAATGATACAATATGGGCAGGAAAAAATCAAATCAGAAGTTAAGTTAAACGTTTTTTCTGCTGGGATTCTAATGCACAAAATCCACATAAGAATTAGCGACTAATTTTTTTTAATTAATCCTTTATATTTTAACCTCGCCTTCCTTCGTGGCTGGCTTGCTGGAAAAATCTTCGGACTGCTAGTTGACCCACTTACCGTCAACCAATCAAGCCGAAAATTGGCACATAGCCTCATTGTCGATGACAACACATTCTCAAATTTGCCAAATTTTCAGCAAAACCCACCTCCAAAAAATAAGTTTTTCCCGTTTTCCAATTTATGAAAATACGATGAAACTGATTTCGCAAAATGAAATTCCCGATAATTGTGTTAAATGAGATTCTTTTTTTTTTTTTTAAATTTCGCAAGTGCGTTTGGTGCATAATATTTTCTTTTTGTTTTTCTGAAATGGTGAAGTAAATCTACGGTGTAAAAGTGGGTGGGCCATTAGAATATGAATGTATTTTAGGGGTATGAAAAAAAAGTGCGGTTGCGATCCTTGTGGGAAAAGGGGGGGGGGGCACTAAATTGGGATTGTTATAAAGTGCGTTACTTGTATGCATGTCCTGTCAAATTTTTAGCCCCACCCCTCACTCATCGATATTACATTTTATAAATGATTTATTTGAAAACTTTGTTTTTAGGGGTTGTTCAAGTAATCTATACTATATATATATATATATATATATATATATATATATTATAAGTCCCCTTATGTAAACTAGTTCCTCACTGTCTCTCGCTATTCCAGGTATTTCAGGTGTTACTATTTTAAAAAATAGACCATACACGTATATTTTTTAATCTTTCCTTTAGATCCGCCACTGACAACACAATTGGGGAGATGAAAATAATAAACTGGATGTCACGTCACGTAAACCAACCCAGATCTCGGTGACTGTCAAATCTAATCGCTCCTATCGACCTGTCTCCGTAAGATTTGTCGAGCTCACGTTAGAGAGTTTTCTGGCTGTATCCCGTGAGTTTTGTCATACACGTATTTGAATCTAAATTTGTGGTTAGAGCTACTATTTGAACTGTGTGCATTTGTTTTGTTTTTCAATAACTTCAACTAAGGAATGAGCGCAACAAAGTATGGGAAAATCCGAAAAAAAAGACGGGGGAAACCCAACAAAAAAACATGTTGGCAAGAAGCCTTCTTCTGCGAACAAACAAAAGCAAATTAGATAAAAATAAACACTTGAACAATAAATAAGTATATTTTAACCTTCTTTAACTTGAGAAATGTCCATCTTTCAACAATATAGTAAAGCAACAAAAGTATATGAACTAAATAGTATAGCAACTACGTAGTATATCAACTAAATAGTATATCCTCCTGAGTCCCGAGAGGCAAGCTAGAGTGAAATCAACTTGACACCTATTTTATTGTGCTAATAGTGATACTAAAACACTAAAAAATCATTCAAACAAAAAATTTTGATTTTGATATTTGATTTATTTGATGTGCAGTCTACTGGACATCAGGACCCAAATCATTTTTCGCTATACGTAATAAAAAACCAACAACTTGATTTGGAAACTCATGAAATGTTGAACCTTTTGATTATTTCCATCAATATTTTGATGAACAATTCTACACAGACACATAATTTTTCACCAATCTGCGTACCGGTATAATTCAGACTTCCGTTACAGCCGAAGAAATAACAAGTTTTTTAGAATTAGCTTGTTGATGTCTTGCCTGATGTATCCCTCAATACGAATGTATGGGGCAACTTCGACTAGGGTGCCATGTATTGCAGAATCGATGGCTCCAACTAACCAGTGTTTAGTATAGTCAAAAAAAGGAAAAAAAAGTATATTGTGGAACAGTATCCATTTCTAAAAAAACAATAAAGTCACAACGTGAGGTGTCGACTTGTGTGACAGACTTCTGGGCTATTATCCTACCTGAGCCAGAAATTCCAAATGGTCTATCAGAGTAATATTCCATATGTTGGACCTAGCTCTTGTAAATGCATGCTTTCAATACCGGTACCAAGAAGACATGGAGCAACTAAGCGTGGAAAATGCACTCCTCCATTTGATGAGGTCATCTTTGAAAAAGATAGAGGGGAAAAAAGAGCCCCTGTACCCAATCCAGGTGTTTATTATCAACAAGCTGCCCATCTCCCTGAAATTCAAAATATTGATTCAAATTCTTTTCAAGATGTAGCAGTAGCAGAGAAGGATGTTCCGCTAAATGCAGGGTGCGCTGTTCAACTTGCAAAGTATTTTGTGTTTGGTTGCCAACAAGAACTGCTTCAAACGCCTTCATACCAAATCCAACTAAATGAACCTTTTGTAAGCCTAATTCATTAATTTTGAGATTAACATCTGGCAAATCGAAACAAACTGGTTGGTTTACGCCACAGGGAGCGGCCTTTCACTTTCTCGCTTTTTGTTGTCTTTGGACAAAGGTTCTTCGTCTTCAAATGATTAATTTTCAGAGATTGATTCATTTTAATCAATGTCATCATCTGTATCGATTTCATCAGAGGACGAGGATATTTCTCCGATATCTGACGATTGTTCAAACATCACTCATAACTGTTGTTCTGTGCAGTAGTTTCTCAGTGCATTGCTTACAACAGTAAAAAAACAACAACATCAGTTCAGTTTGCATGAAAATAAGACATTTTAATTTTATTCATTTTCATAATTATCAAAATCGGTGATTTTCTTAAAATTAAAAAAAAAAAAACAGAGGCCTAAATATTTTAGAATGTCTAAATTAAATATTTAAATATATTAAATTTAAATGTTCCGACTTGAGATACACTTGTGACTAGATTTAGATACAGTACTAAGTCCTAGTCCTAAGTTTAGTGAACAGTAAACCTAGGTACTAGGTATTTTTCATTATTTTGTAATTTAAAAATTGATTAATAAATTTAAAGAATAAATAAGATATAAGTATCTAAATGCATAATGACTTTGATAACAAGGATACCATTTAAACAGCTAAAAATGACATCGATTGCACAGAACTATGACTACGACATTTATTCATTTGTGTGTCACTGATCACCGCCGGTATGTGTTGTTGTTTTGATTAGAGTCCTGTGTCCAGTAGACTGGACACGTTTTAAAATGATGAAATAAACTACGATATAATGAAATATTAATAAAAATCCTTATAAATTCATATTCTGTGACATATAATTGTCTTAAAACAACATTGAAATCTTTAGATTGGATTAAATCTAATAAATAATAGCAAAAAACTTACCAGCACCCCCAGAGCGCCTAGTTACAGCACATCAGTCGGCCATTTTAAAATTATTTATTGTCTATCTCGGCGTAAAAGTAGGTCAGACTAGTGTAAAAATATGTCCAGCAGACGGTACAAGAGGATCCAAACGAAAATTAGCTACTTAGTGAGAATAAGTGATAGAAAACTATTGTCCAGTAGGCTGCACGCCTGGACTCAGGAGGATATCAACAAAATAGTATATCAACAAAGTAGTATAGCAACTAAGTAGTATATAAACTAAATAGTATATCAACTAAATAATATATCAGGTAAATAATATATCACCTGCATTGATTGATTGAGATTCAAATCTTCAACATTAAGTCAAAATCAGCAGCCATAGAAAAAAAAAATTATTTCATAACTTAAGCTGGGTTAAAAGAGGTAAGTCCTTAGAGCGATGAGGAATAGCGAATCCCTTGAAAATTACTTTTTTTTTTCAATTAAGTAAACTGTAATCTCCTTATCGTCTTGGCCTTAGGGAGAATTAGAGCATTGCTTCTCTTTGAAAAATCTAGAACCGCCCAGCTGCTTTCTTTACGTCCAACTCAGCATGTTGCATACAAATCGTCCAGCTGCTTTCTTTACGTCCAACTCAGCATGTTGCATACAAACGTCCAACTCAGCATGTTGCATACAAACGTCCAACTCAGCATGTTGCATACAAACGTCCAACTCAGCATGTTGCATACAAACGTCCAACTCAGCATGTTGCATACAAACGTCCAACTCAGCATGTTGCATACAAACGTCCAACTCAGCATGTTGCATACAAACGTCCAACTCAGCATGTTGCATACAAACGTCCAACTCAGCATGTTGCATACAAATCGTCAATTTAAACAAACAGCAACCTGCTTTCACGTCATACAGCTCCCCCCCCCCCCCCAAACCCCTCGCCGGTAAACGCTGTCTGTCAATGAGAACTGCGCAACACGAAGTTTATTTAGACCCCCTCCCCCCACCCCACCCCGTCACTCATGGCGCCATTGTAAACTGAAATCCGGCTGGTCCCTTTCAAGAGATTTACTCGTGTTAAACATAATTCTGGGAACACATTTTTTTTGTGTGTGTGTTTTTAATCCTATAAGCCACACGGCAAAAAGGATAATTTTTATAGCAATGGAATTCAAATTGTGTACCGCACTTTCCGTTGTTAACGGTAGGAATGTTTCTGCCCCCCCCCCCCTTTTTTTTTCCACACTCCCTTCCCCCTGGATCAATTGTAGGATGTAGAATAGACCTTTTGTAGAGTCTACCTGGCTGGCTTGGAACATGAAATGAGTCATGCAAAACATTTTAAAAAAAAGTTAGGACAGATTTCTTTGTCCGAGAACCAGCAGATTATGTTCTTAAAGTGTTTGTTCTAAAATTAAACCCGGAAGGTCTCTCACAAGCTTTTCAGAGGGAATCTTTCATTCTGGCGTAGATAACGTGTTTCACGAAGTCTCACGACTTTCCTGATATCAAGTCATTTCTTTTGGAGCATACGATGTAAATTTACCAAGTAAACGGCTGTTAGTTTTCTGCCTTACACTAGAATCATAACAGAATATATCAAGGGAGATAATATAATGTGATCGTTAACTATGTAATTTAACTTGATATAGTCCGGGCAGTACTATCCCTATACGTGTGGCGAGTGGACATGTGTACGTATAGCAGCAAAATTAGTTTTGTCGAGAGCAATTAAAAAAAACAAAAATATTCAGTGAAAACGTAATAAGCACCAAAAGAACAAGAACAAAAAATTCCAGTAAAAAAAAATTAATTTATAGATAATAAGAAATGTAGCCTCGACATAGAAAATTAAAGCCAATGTGTCTTTATACTTTCAGTGGAGCCAACGCGCTTTGTTAACAGTGTAGTGGCACTTCACACTCTCATATGTTTGACGAGCGCCCCCAACTCATCTTCAGTAACAGCATTGTGGAAACCACTCTGGCTGGTACAGACATAGAAACATTGAAATATTAAACGTTCAAAATGTGTGTTCAATGCTTTAGTCAAAGTGGCTTTGTGAAATTGACGTTTGCTTCCCTAAGAATTATCGAAACATAAACTGTTCCCGAGATTCCCTAGGAGCAGTCGAAATAATGACTGTTCCCCAAGTTCCCTAGGAACTATCGAGACAAAGACTTTTCACCAAGTTCCCTAGGAGAAATCGAGACAAATACGGTTCCCCGAGTTTTCTTGAAACTATCGAGACAAATACTGTTCCCCGAGTTTTCTTGAAACTATCGAGACAAATACCGTTCCCCCAGTTCCCTAGGAGCTATCGAGACACATACCGTGTTCCCCGCAATCCCCAGGAACTATCGAGACAAAGACTGTTCCCCGAGTTCCCTAACAACTATCGAGACAAATACCGTTCCCCGAGTTCCCTAGGAACTATCGAGACAAAGACTGTTCCCCAAAGTTCAAGTTCAAATTTTAAGGGATGAGACTGTCGTTGTGTTCTAAACTGAGCTAAACCATTTACCACTGATTGAACTAAAGACATTTAGAAATTCACATTAAATGCTATTGTCATTACGCGATTCAAGTCAGCATTTGTTGAGTTAATTCCCTTTTATTTGCATCACGTGGTCTTATTTTTTATTTTTATCTATTTTCATTTAATTTTTTTTTTTTTAATTATTTTTTTTAGCGAATTTAACTCTTCATTGGCCACATCTGTGGCTACTTTGGGACGGTGGCTACTTCGAGATCGTGGCTACTTTAGGATATTTGTTGCCCATTGCTAGTCTAAATAACACACTAGGGGTTGACATCAATCTCGTAGAAGAAATAACAACCAATAAGGAGTTTGTTTGCATAAAAATGATTGAGTACACCGTGAAAATTACGGCATTTTGTATCCAACCAATTGGCTGTCCATTAAATCTCATTAGTTGTGCACGGACTCGTACATTTTTTTGTTTTTTGAGTTTGCGTGTGACATGTGACAATCCTTCACACTGATGGTGGTGGTATCGCCATTGAACAAGCAGAAGTAATCTCGAAGCCATTTTCTTACCTTTTCTATAAAGCACTTGCTTTATATACATTGAAATTTGGCGAATATACCCTAAATATATATAGTTTTTTAAATACTTGGTAAATATATGAGACGTCATACATATTGTAACACGGCGTTATGTTACGGAAATATGAGAATAATCAGTATTGTAAGACGCCATTATGTTACGTAAATATGAGACATCATAAGTACTGTAACACAATTATACAACATCTCACCCCTTATGACACTCAATAATACATCTCACCACAGATGACACACAACATCTCATGAACTTATGACACACAACAATACAACATCTAACCACATATGACACACAACAATACAACATCTCACCACATATGACACACAACATACAACATCTCATCACTTATGACACACAACAATACAACATCTCATCACTTATGACACACAACAATACAACATCTAACCTCTTATGACACACAACAATATAACATCTCACCACATATGACACACAACAATACAACATATCACCACATATGACACACATTAATACAACATCTCATCACTTATGACACACAGTAATACAACATCTCACCACTTATGACATACATTGCTATAACTTCTCACCACTACATCCAATTACTACAATAACCTTTTCTTTTTAAATGAAAAACCCACTAAGCCCAAGGACACGAAGGGTAATTCAAATTATGTAATTCCTTTTTGGTTGGTAACGGATGGTTCAATCGCCACCCCACCAACCCCCCTCCTTCTGCCGTCCATTGTAAGATGTTGAATGATAAATACATGCATGGCTTGTTTTGAAAAAGAAAAAAAAAAGGGGGGGGGGGGAGAAACGAGATGCAGTGTTGCAATACCAAACTTGAAAAGTTAGGAGAGATTTTTTTGTCCGAGAACCGACAGATTAAATTTTCAAGAGGTTTGCTCTAAAGTACTGTTGCGTGTTGTCATGAATGTTTGACAAATGTGACTTCCTTGTCTGTGAAAAGCCATAATTATGGTTTAGAAACCACTTTTGTCTACGTATAAAGACTGATCAAACCACATTTCTATATGTATAACAACTGATCAAACCACATTTTTATATGTATAACAACTGATCAAACCACATTTCTATATGTATAACAACTGATCAAACCACATTTCAATATGTATAACAACTGATCAAACCACATTTCTATATGCATAACAACTGATCAAACCACATTTCACTACATATAAAGATAGTTCAAAACACATTTCTCTGTCCAACAACTGCCCAAGCCATATTTATCTATGTTTAACGACTGTTCAAACCACATTTCTCTCTATATAACAACTGTTCAAACGACATTTCTCTCTATATAAAAACTGTTCAAACGACATTTCTCTACGCACACAAATGTTCAAATCACATTTCTCTATGTATGACAAGTAAATATAATTTCGTCTGTTTATGAACTGTTTTGTTCGTGAAATTGCTGCTAAGTTTTGGCCTTCCATTATAATTATAATATAAGCAGTGGCATAGTAAGGGTTAGTGGCCCCCCCCCCCCCACTCCCAACGTATCGGACCAATATTTTTCCTGCTCTCTTTCAACAGTTGTCCGATAATGATGCCCCTCTAGATCGGGGGCCTTATTCCAACTTGACACGGTTTAAATCTAGGCCACCGTTTTTTTTTTTTTAAAACCCCGACCAGTCCGCCTCGGTTAGGGCAAATGTGTGTGAATGTGTTGCAACAAAGGACTTAGTGGGAATGATCTCAGCCTAGTAGTTCAACCGCCAATGACGTTTCCATTGAATGCAGTGCAGACACTTAAGTCAAACAGAGTAGGCTACTTCGTGGTTTTATGTGGCGTAATAATAACCCAGCGAGACTGGTAACTGAAAAAAAAGATATCAAAGGGTTTCCACTAAAACAAAATGCTCATACTGTAACGTGACACCAGGGGTGTAGTGAGAGGGTGGGCAATGGGGGGGTATCATGCCCCGGGCGCTACTCACAATGGGGCGCCAAATGGTATATTTTACGATAATATTGTATGGTTTTCGAATAGAGGGGGGCGCTAAAAAGGTATTAGGGGGCGCTAAAAAGGTATTGTGCCCCGGGCGCGAGTTAAGCTCGCTACGCCACTGCGTGACACACGTAGTTTGAAACTTCGCTTTTCCACGTTACATGGGTAGCTTAGCTCAATCGTATATATCTCTCTCATATATATTACGCTTCCATTTTCTGGCCGCTGACTAACAAGTTGGCTGCTTCCATTTTCTGGCCGCTGACTAACAAGTTGGCTTCTTCCTAGTCAGCGTATTTGGTACTGAGATTATTTTCGTAAATTTTGCTTTTCTATTTTGTGACTCATTTAGGATATAGGAAATGGCGTTGTAAATGTTGCTATGTTTTAGCAGCAGAAGCAGTGATGGTGTATAAGTAATGGCGTTCTTTATTTAATAAAGAGACGTTTGCTAAGTGAATCATTGGTTTGTAAAATAATTTTAAAAAATGACACATTATTTTCTATGTTTGAACGAAGGTGTGGCTCAATAGTGAGTTCAATAGTGAGTCCAATAGTGAGTCCAATAGTGAGTCCAATAGTGAGTCCAATAGTGAGTACAATAGTGAGTCCAATAGTGAGTCCAATAGTGAGTCCAATAGTGAGTCCAATAGTGAGTCCAATAGTGAGTCCAATAGTGAGTCCAATAGTGAGTCCAATAGTGAGTCCAATAGTGAGTCCAATAGAGCTCAAAGTATAATTCACGCAGTGGCGTAGTGAAGGGGGGCAATGGGGGGCATCATGCCCCGGACGCTACTCACAAAGGGGCGCCAAATTGTATATTTTACTATAATATTGTATGGTTTTCGAATCGGGGGGGGGGCGCTAAAAAGGTATTGAGAGGGCGCTAAAAATGTATTGTGCCCCGGGCGCAAGTTTAGCTCGCTACGCCACTGAATTCACGATAACTACGCTAAAGATTTTGTTTAAAAAAATAACGCAACTGCGTTTGCTGGATAATATTTTCTCTTCGGAAAATGAAATCGTAATAAATAGTCGTTTTAAAAGTGGTTGCGACATCAGAATATTAATATAGTTCATGGGTTTCAAATAAAAAAAATGTTCCGTGACGTATCATGGGGGAAAGGGGTGTAGTAAAATTTTGGATTTAACCTAAGAAAATGGCAAATTCACGCAATGCCGTCGCCAACGTTTGGCGAACTATAACTAGTATATATGTATTATATATATATATATATATATATATATATATATATATATATATAATTGTCTGCGACGCACTTTCCGAAGCTCAATATCTGCTCTCTGCAAGAGGCGCCTTCGCTGGTTAGGCCATGTAAGTAGAATGGACAAAAGGCCTTTTTCCAAAGAATCTGCTGCAGTTGTTCTCAACCTGGCAGAAGGGACAAAACTTATTTGAAGGCCACGCTGCGAATTATGGACGTTTGAGAAAGGAGCATGAGGGAAGCCAACATAGAAATCAACGAGTGGGAGATCATCGCTGAGCAATTTTCCAGATGATGCACAGTAGTGTATGAAGGAGTCAAAAAGGGCAGACGATGCGCGAAAGAAAGCTTTTTGCAACAAAAAGAACAACGCGGAAGGTCAAATCTAACCTGGAGTCAAGTTTCTCCTGGACGAAATCCAGGCCAAGACTGTCCTTCCAGGTCCGGCGTGGTCGGCCACTTGTTGAAGTGTACATAGCTACTTCATCGTCTCGCGAAGACGGATGGATGATATATATATATATATATATATATATATACACTACTGCAGTTGTTCTCAACCTTCCTAATGACGCGACCTTTAATACGGTTCCCTTGTGTTGTGGTGATCACCAAACACAAAATTATTTACAACTGAAGAGTGTATATGTTTTCCGATGGTCTTTGGTGACCCCTGGGAATGGGTTGAGAACCGGTGGCATAGAGGTACATGTGAAAAGCTTTTTTATATTTAAATAATTTATTTTCACTGGTATCTCATCGTATCATCATTATCCTGTTTTAAAAGAAAAATGAGACCAAATTCTTAGACATTTTTTTAATTACAAAGGTGTCATCTTTTTCTCGGACAATGGTGCTCTTCATCGATACCCTTGTTAGAGATTGAAATCATTAAACAAAATGTCGAATTGTATAACGCACAGATGAATTCTATTTGCTTGTAACAGTTATCTTTGTTAAACACTAGTGCATGGTTAGTGATGGCGAGTAGACATGCTTTAATAATGAGGGCTACCTGTATATCTATCTATTTAATCATCGATCTGTCTGATGGGGGTTGGGGGTGGAGTTAAATTTTTTTGGTCATAACCGACGAGTCTGTTTGCCAAGTTTCAGTTGAAGGAAGTGGGTCAAGTAGACGTCCAGAAATTTGGCCACACACCAGACAAAAAGAAAGTAGTAACACACGAACGAAAGCGAAGCTAATATGAATGATTTTAAAATGTTAATAAATGATATGAATAGGAACATATATTATGTTCTTTAGAGCGCACCCTATTTAGTGGTATGCCTTCACATAGTGCAGTGGTTCTCAACCTTCCTAATGCCGCTTCCATTTTAATACAGTTCCTCATGTTATGGTGACCCCCCAACCTTAAAATTATGTTCGTTGCTGCTTCATAAAAATGTTATTTTCCTATGGTCTTAGGCGACCCCTGTGTAAGGGGATTTTTTAAAAGTATTTTAAGAGGCGCTCCCTTTCCGTAAAATAACAAGTATTTCTTTGGCTCTGTTTGATTCAGGGATTCAGGTATACTTGTTGTGCCGGGAGAATTTGTAAAACTATTTTAAATCTTTAAAAACAAATTAAGTCGGGCACATAATGTGCGCAATTTCGATCGATTTCGTAGATTGAATTTGATTACTTACATGTTGGCTAGAATACTAAAGATTTTGCAGTATCACTCAGCTCACAAGTGTAGTCACAAGTTTAAGGAATGCTGCGAGCAACCGACGTGTGAGCCTTTATAGCTGACAGATGATTAAAAACTGGCGAGCATATCATTTGTTTGAAAAATACAGAGGCGGACTCGAAAATGGAAGAAAAAGTATGTATATATATAATAAACGTATCCATCCAAATCATGGATATAGAGATTCTTTAAATAAAACCATATTCCGCTGTCTTTTCCCAACTTGTTCTTCGGGACATTTTCTTCTTCTCCGTTCTTTCTCCCTACATTCCCAATCTGTCTCTAAATCACCGTCTCCCTAACTCACTCTCTCTTTCTCAACCTCTTTCAATATCTCTCTCTCCTTCTCTGAATCTATCACTCTCTCACTCTCTCTCAATCTATTCCACTCTCACCCTTTCTCTCACTCATTCTTTTACTCTTTATCTCTTTTTCTCTCAATCTCTCGCACACCGTCTCTCTCTCTCTTTTACTCTTTCACTTTCTTTATCCATCTCACTTTTCAATCTGTCTCATTCTCTCTCTCCCTCACTTTCTTTTCCTTTTAACCTCTATACTTTTCTCTCATTCTCTTACTTTCTGTCTCACTCTCTCAATCTCTCTCTCATATTTATCTCAATATCGCTCTCACCATCTCTCAAGGTCTCTCACACTCTCTCTCGCACACTCTCTTTCGTAATCTCTATCTCTCGCTCTCTCTTAAAACACATTTTGGTCCAAAGCCGCACTAATCACATTATCGGTTCGTCAATCACCACCCCTGTATCTTGTACAAACACACCAAGCCAGGAAAATTTGGTCAAACAAACTGATTCAGACGTATGGCACCTTGACAAAACCAGGCATGAATGTCATGTTCTCATTCACCTGCTAAACCTTTTCTCCGCCCCTCCTCGGTGCGATCAATCGTAGTGGACTTAATTTTCCTCTCTTCCGTCCCATTTTGACTGCATTAATCTCTCACCTACTTATGTTCTGTCACATTCCTCCAGCTTTCCTCTTGGATACTACATTGCAGCTAAATGTATTATTATATTATAAATATTTTATACTATTTCATGTATCTTTAATGTTGTTCGTTCGCTTAAGAAGGCTTTTTTGCGGATACGTTCGTTGCTTTGTTTGCTTCCTTTTTTTTGTCCGGTTTTCCCATATTTTGTCTCGCTTATTTCATTTGACCTAACCTGATTGCATTCTCTTCCCCCTTATTACCATGCTTCGTCTGAATAGTGTTATCATTAAACCTGTGCCACAGCGCAATGCGCCTCGCTTTTTTTGTATCCCTTTACTATGTGAAACATGTCGGTGAGATCAGAGGCGTATTCTTCTGAATAACAATCACAACCATGCACACCAGAGCGGGAATCCCAATTCACGACGACCCCCCCCCCTGGACGAAAGCTTACGCCCATTTGTGGTTGCTGAATTTTTTAATGTAAGTGTTTGTGATTAAGGGTTTCGTGCATGCCAACACAACTAAGTATGAATATAGCATATAATTAAAAATGCAAAATATAAAATTTATACCTTAAACAAATATAAATAAAATAGTAGCAACATTTAAACATAGCGGGAATCGAACCACGATCATACTGAGACATAGCTTACTTCCATTCACCGTTCTTCTGTCTATATTAAACATTTATTTGGACGATTATGGAAAGAAAAAGTTTATACATAGTAAAACACATACACACTGACACGTAAGACTTTATCATCAAACTAAACTATAAATATGTTTTGTGAATTTCTTTTCTGTGACTTTTTGGTGACTTATTTCCTGTGACTTTTTTGGTGACATATTTCCTGTGATTTGTTGGTGACTTATTTCCCGTGGCTTGTTGGTGGCTTATTTCCTGTGACTTTTTGGTGACTTATTTCCTGTGACTTGTTGGTGACTTATTTCCTGTGACTTGTTGGTGACCTATTTCCTGTGACTTGTTGGTGACTTATTTCCTGTGACTTGTTGGTGACATATTTCCTGTGACTATTTTTCTTAAAATCCTGTTTACAGTTCTCCAACGTAGTCTTTATACTGTTAGTGTTGCTATAACCAATACTTCTGAGCAGGGCCGGCCTTAGGCCACTGCAATCTATGCGGCCGCAGTGGGCCCGCACTTTATTTTCTAATACAAAATCTTAATTTTCACTTATTATCCTTATCCCTACTCAGACTGGGCCCCGCGCAATCCGTTTCGCATAGGGCCAGCAATTGTTAGGACCGGCCCTGCTTCTGAGAAACACTGGTGCATATTTTCCAAATATTCTGGACTGAACAATGCTATACAATGAATAAACCTAATGCAATTTTCCGTATTATTTTTCAAATGTTTGAAACTGAAATAATGTATGCACAACATTTCCCAGCCAAGTGACAGGGTAGTACATTTTACCACGTGCATCTATTTCAGCAGGGTTCTACGCGGATATCAACACAATCTCAGCCACCACGTCTGCCTTCATTTCCCACTTTTCAGTTCACTAACCTTGTAAAATCATGAGAGCGTAAAAAGTTCGTCTAGAGTTCGGCTAATAGGTCAGGCAAAGATGGCTTGTAACGGTTATAGAAACGTTGCTGATGGGCACGCTGTACAAGTGCAAACTAGACACAGTGTTGTTGATGTGGTAAGCTGTACGAGAGCAAAATAGAGACAATACTGTTGACATGGTTAGCTGTACCAGAGAATCCTAGACATTGATGTTGATATGGTAAGCTGTACAAGAGCATCATAGACATTACTGTTGATGTGATAAGCTGTACAAGAGCATCCTAGACAGTGATGTTGATACGGTAAGCTGTACGAGAGCAACCTAGAGACCGTGCTTTTGATATGGTTATCTGTACAAGAGAATCCTAGACAGTGCTGTTGATATGATAAGCTGTAGGAGAGCTACCTATTAAAAGAGGTGGCGGGCTCGATATGTCCAGCGGGCCGTAGTTTGCCGATCCTTGTATCACAAGAAAAGCCACGTGTAATTGAAACAACTAGCCGTGTTTCATAGCATTAACTGTGTGTAAAATGGTTTATCGTTCATCTGAAACGACATCACGCTTTGGATAATCAGCTTGGCAGTGGCCACGTTGGATAGTTTCACAATGTTAACTTTTGAACCCTGTTGTCAAGAACATGGAATCAAAAGTGACATTAATATTGTGTTATATAATAAAAAATTTAAGTGAGCGACTGAGGAACCCTGTAATAACTCAAGGACGTGCGTTTATTGGATTAAAAAAGATGAAGCGATGCTTAATAATCAGGTTGAGTGATCTGTTTAAAACTGCATGCAGTGAAAGGCCATGTCCCAAGGTTGAAATCTGTGTGAGTGTTTTAGAATGAGTGAGTATAAATATTGTGAGTATTTTAGAATGAGTGAGTATAAATATTGTGAGTGTTTTAGAATGAGTGAGTATAAATATTGTGAATGTTTTAGAATGAGTGAGTATAAATATTGTGAATGTTTTAGAATGAGTGAGATTAAATATTGTGAGTATTTTAGAATGAGTGAGTATAAATATTGTGAATGTTTTAGAATAAGTGAGTATAAATATTGTGAGTGTTTTAGAATGAGTGAGTATAAATATTGTGAATGTTTTAGAATGAGTGAGTATAAATATTGTGAGTATTTTAGAATGAGTGAGTATAAATATTGTGAATGTTTTAGAATGAGTGAGTATAAATATTGTGAATGTTTTAGAATAAGTGAGTATAAATATTGTGAGTGTTTTAGAATGAGTGAGTATAAATATTGTGAGTGTTTTAGAATGAGTGAGTATAAATATTGTGAATGTTTTAGAATGAGTGAGTATAAATATTGTGAATGTTTTAGAATGAGTGAGTATAAATATTGTGAGTGTTTTAGAATGAGTGAGTATAAATATTGTGAATGTTTTAGAATGAGTGAGTATAAATACTGTGAGTGTTTTACAATGACTGAGTAAATATACCGTGAGTGTTTTAGAGTGAGTGAATAAATATACTGTGAGTTATCGAAAGATCAAAAGAGAACGATTTGAAGGATGTCGAGAGCTTGAGTTTTCTGGTCCTTGTGGTATGTTTGGATAGAGTGACCTCGCTAGAGGAGGAGTTAGTCCTCTGAGGAAACCATGACTAATAACGCGTAGTCAAGCCTAAGCCTATGACTGTAAATACACGTCCACTGCACACCAACTCTTCACTATTGTTAACCTGGTGTCGGAGTTTGTACTTCGTATCCGTCAACACAACCACGCTGCATCTGTCACTCAAACACTCTAGTATCTACCAGACATCCAATATCATGACATGCTGCGAACCATAGCACCCTAGTCAACACAACCACGCTGCATCTGTCACTCAAACACTCTAGTATCTACCAGACATCCAATATCATGACATGCTGCGAACCATAGCACCCTAGTCAACACAACCACGCTGCATCTGTCACTCAAACACTTTAGTGCCAACCAGACATCCAATATCATGACATGCTGCGAACCATAGCACCCTAGTCAACACAACCACGCTGCATCTGTCACTCAAACACTCTAGTATCTACCAGACATCCAATATCATGACATGCTGCGAACCATAGCACCCTAGTCAACACAACCACGCTGCATCTGTCACTCAAACACTCTAGTATCTACCAGACATCCAATATCATGACATGCTGCGAACCATAGCACCCTAGTCAACACAACCACGCTGCATCTGTCACTCAAACACTCTAGTATCTACCAGACATCCAATATCATGACATGCTGCGAACCATAGCACCCTAGTCAACACAACCACGCTGCATCTGTCACTCAAACACTTTAGTGCCAACCAGACATCCAATATCATGACATGCTGCGAACCATAGCACCCTAGTCAACACAACCACGCTGCATCTGTCACTCAAACACTTTAGTGCCAACCAGACATCCAATATCATGACATGCTGCGAACCATAGCACCCTAGTCAACACAACCACGCTGCATCTGTCACTCAAACACTTTAGTGCCAACCAGACATCCAATATCATGACATGCTGCGAACCATAGCACCCTAGTCAACACAACCACGCTGCATCTGTCACTCAAACACTTTAGTGCCAACCAGACATCCAATATCGTGACATGCTGCGAACCATAGCACCCTAGTCAACACAACCAAGTATTAGACACTAGCCAAGACAATATTTTGACATTAGGTCAAACAAGTGGTCGGCAAACTCGGTTAAATTTTTTTTAGAGCCAAATTTCTTTTCAAGGACATGTCAGGAACCATGTTTTTTTCGAAGTCAAAACCGATTTGTAGCCGACTGGCCGATCCAAACTCAAGACGCCAAAGAGCTGACAGTAGATCGCGAGCCGCGGATTAGCTGAGCACTGGGTCAAACAACGAATACTTGACACCTGTTACATTGGGAATTTTTTACTTTATTGAAATCTTTTCGTTTGTACATCTTACTTATGATTGAATCTTTTGTCCCTATTCTCTCGGTACTATGTCTAGATATGATATCTTGGTATAATGCACAATGATTGGATCTTTTGTTCCTATTGTTTCTGAGCAATGTCTAGCTATACGGTGAAGCCTAATGATTCAGCCATTAAGTGTCTGGCGTGGTTCAACATTAAATCAGTTGCAGGGAATGATGATAGAACGATTGAAATTTGTTAAAACCTTTGGATCACATAAAGTGGAAATTGAGGAAATCAAATAACAAAAGCATTTACAATTATATGATCTAATCTGGTCTGGACATGTGCGTCTGTAAAGCTGGGAAGGGAGGCTAGTCTTGATCGACAGCGTAACTGGCACATCCTTAATAAAGTCGTACCTGGCACCACGGGTATAATCTTAAACTGTGGTGTACCAGGCAGAACAGGTAGGGTGGTCTTCAGCGGGGGCGTCCCTTTGCGGGATAAGTAGGGCGGTCTTCAGCAGGGGCGTGCCTTTGCGAAAGATATAGGGAAGTCTTTAGCAGGGGCGTGATGCGAAATATGTAGGGTACCCTTTAGCAGGGACGTGCCTATGAGAAAAATAAAGGGTAGACTTTGCAGGGGCGTGTCTTGCGAAATATGTATGGTGGTCTTTAGCAAGGCCTACGTTGTACGCAGGTTAGTGTAGTCTCTAAAAGGGGTGTACAGCAGGCAGAGTAATCTGTAACAGGGTTGTACCTTTTAAAACTGCGAGTGGGTTAGCCTCTAACATCGGCGTACCTGATACGACATTAGGGTAGTCCGTGACAGTGGTGTATCAGACACAACAGGTAGGGCAGTCTCTAGCAGCTTTTTCTAAATGGTGGTCCACGAACCGGCACTGGTATTTGAGACTTAGGTGACCGGTTCGCACAGCACGAATGTTTACCGTAATAAAAATATTAGTTGCTAAGTTTTAATAGCGACGTACCTGTCACCACAGTAGAGTAGTCTTTAACAGCGGCGTATTGGTAGATTATTTTTTAGGAGTCGTGTCCCTTGCATAACAAATATGTTTGTCTTTAGCAGTCGTGTCCCTGGCATAGCAAATATTTCTGTCTTTAGCAGTCGTGTCCCTTGCATAACAAATATGTTTGTCTTTAGCAGTCGTGTCCCTGGCATAGCAAATATTTCTGTCTTTAGCAGTCGTGTCCCTGGCATAGCAAATATTTCTGTCTTTAGCAGTCGTGTCCCTTGCATAACAAATATGTTTGTCTTTAGCAGTCGTGTCCCTGGCATAGCAAATATTTCTGTCTTTAGCAGTCGTGTCCCTGGCATAGCAAATATTTCTGTCTTTAGCAGTCGTGTCCCTTGCATAACAAATATGTTTGTCTTTAGCAGTCGTGTCCCTGGCATAGCAAATATTTCTGTCTTTAGCAGTCGTGTCCCTGGCATAGCAAATATTTCTGTCTTTAGCAGTCGTGTCCCTTGCATAACAAATATGTTTGTCTTTAGCAGTCGTGTCCCTGGCATAGCAAATATTTCTGTCTTTAGCAGTCGTGTCCCTGGCATAGCAAATATTTCTGTCTTTAGCAGTCGTGTCCCTTGCATAACAAATATGTTTGTCTTTAGCAGTCGTGTCCCTGGCATAGCAAATATTTCTGTCTTTAGCAGTCGTGTCCCTTGCATAACAAATATGTTTGTCTTTAGCAGTCGTGTCCCTGGCATAGCAAATATTTCTGTCTTTAGCAGTCGTGTCCCTGGCATAGCAAATATTTCTGTCTTTAGCAGTCGTGTCCCTTGCATAACAAATATGTTTGTCTTTAGCAGTCGTGTCCCTGGCATAGCAAATATTTCTGTCTTTAGCAGTCGTGTCCCTGGCATAGCAAATATTTCTGTCTTTAGCAGTCGTGTCCCTTGCATAACAAATATGTTTGTCTTTAGCAGTCGTGTCCCTGGCATAGCAAATATTTCTGTCTTTAGCAGTCGTGTCCCTGGCATAGCAAATATTTCTGTCTTTAGCAGTCGTGTCCCTTGCATAACAAATATGTTTGTCTTTAGCAGACGTGTCCCTTGCATTACAAACATCGTAGTCTTCAGCACGGGTGTGCCAAGCCATCCATGGAGAGTCGACTTTTGCGACATTGTTTTAATTTAATGAGGCATATTTTGTGAGTTAGAAATCTAGATATTAAGCTGATTAATAAGGATGAGCGTCACAGAACGGGCGAATGTGATCAGTATGGTAGTATGTGATTAGTATGGGAGTGTGTGATCGGGCATTTTGTGCTATATGAACCTCCTCTAGCCAAGGGCCATAAAGTGTCCTGCTCCAGACTATGAATAAGCATAAATTTTAAGATTTTTATATTAGCCGTTAAGTAAATATTGCGAGAATTTTGAAACTTGAATGGCGCATAATGATTTGTCAGTGGTTCTCAATCTTCCTAATGCCGCGACCCTTTAATACAGTTTATCTTGTTGTGGCCATCCCCAACCACAAATTATTTTCTTTGCTACTTCATAACTGTAGACTATATGTGTTGTCCGATGGTCTTGGGCGACCCCTTTGAAAGGGTCATTTGACCCCCAAAGGTGGTTGCGACCTACAGGTTGAGAACCACTGATTTAAGTGAATATCTTTAAGTATTATTACGGCATATAATGCAGGTGTATGTGGGAGAACATTAACAGATTTTGAATCAGTGATAAAATAATACAAACATACACTTTTCGTGACTGTTAAATAAAACACAATGATATAATATATTAAAGATTGTTAACATAAGTTAAGAAATATGGAAACTCAACTTCCTCTCCCCGAGCCCTTAGAGTCCATTAATTGATGTTTGGCTAAATTTAAATATTTTTTTAATGGGGTTGCAAGTGATCAATCATCGTGTCGATACTGCGTCCATTTAGGCAAGTGCCTATCTGTCTTAGACCGCGGTGAAACTTGGATACACTTTAATTATATTGTCTTGTTTGTCTAAGGCTATTGGTGTAGTCCGGTATAATTTGTATGTAGTTTAAGCGTTAATGATTGAGTTCTGGATAGTGGAAGAGGTTATATTCATCTGTCTCATTTGGATGTCTGCAGAGGGGAGGGGGTGGGACACATTTTTTTAAAAGCGTTTACCAAGTGACATGCGGTTAATGTAATAATTAAGCTGTATGCGTCTCATGCCCCAACAACAGCTTCCTACCTGTTCTTACTTTGTGTTACAAATTATTGGAATGTTAGTGTCTCGCCTGTGCGTGTGTGAGAAAACACATCTTCCTGTTGAGCCCTTGTCCCATTCATTTAACCACTCTTCTTTTCTAAGACTTTTTATCTCCTCGCATTTCCATCTTTTGCGTGAATGAAGCTGAAGTTATTAATTTTTGTTTACACACGTGGCATTTTAAGATTTCTCATACAGTGTTCATCTGGTGAACGGCTGTAAAACCGTGTCGACGGAAGCGGGTTGAAACTGTTTTTCAAGTTATTATGGTTTTTCCAATGGTTGGCCACGTCTGCTTCGTAACGAGGGGGGGGGGGGGGCGGAAATTCGACCTCATATCTACTTTTACGTTGTATGACTAGGTAAATAGTTAAATCACTTGAATCGGGATTTTGTAAGCATTCGAAGTTTAAAAATTAAATCATATGGTTTTGTCTGTAATATTAAAATTTTAATACTAAACGGTAGATTTAAAAAAAATACCTTTAAAAAAATTAAAATGAATCATATTTAAGTTCGTCTACGTTCATTTCCATTACCTTCACTTCATGGAGTGCTCAAGTACACTACTGAACATTATTCCTTTGCGTTAATTATTTAAAGTAATTGTAAATTATTGTCTACTTTATATTGCGTTTTAACGCTTTTACCATAAAAAATTGTGTTTAAAGTTGATTTAAATATACCGGTGTATATAAATATTGCTCTGATAATCTGCTTTCTAGAATTGAACTACGTCGGTATGTCTGAAAGTGTTGAACGATGTCGGTATGTTTGACAGTGTTGAGCGATGTCGGTATGTCTGAAAGTGTTGAACGATGTCGGTATGTCTGACAGTGTTGAGCGATGTCGGTATGTCTGAAAGTGTTGAACGATGTCGGTATGTCTGAAAGTGTTGAGCGATGTCGGTATGTCTGAAAGTGTTGATCGATGTCGGTATGTCTGAAAGTGTTGAACGATGTCGGTATGTTTGACAGTGTTGAACGATGTCGGTATGTCTGACAGTTCATTTCATGCTCCCTGTTTTCATATCGTGTCTCGTCCATCATTTCGCTATTTGTAATATTGACCTGATAATGAGTTAAATGTTGATTTTGTACGAAATTTATACTCGTCTGCCTCAAGTATTTATTTGCAATTAATGGTGATAAAGAAATTACTGGGTAAAAAGTTAAATTGCTGACGGTTGATGCAGCGCTCCTGCAATAGCAGTCACTTCTGTTTCATAAATGGTGCAGAGTCCATCATTACTTTATAGCATGATCAGTCCGTGTGTCAACGATGCCCTTCCGGTCAGCCTCTTTCAGAAGCCCTTCCGGTCAGCCTCTTTCAGGAGCCTTTCCGTTCAACCTCTTTCAGAATCGCTTCCTTCCAGCCTCTTTCAGGAGCCTTTCCGTTCAACCTCTTTCAGAATCGCTTCCTTCCAGCCTCTTTCAGGAGCCTTTCCGTTCAACCTCTTTCAGAATCGCTTCCTTCCAGCCTCTTTCAGAAGCCTTTCCGTTCAACCTCTTTCAGAATCGCTTCCTTCCAGCCTCTTTCAGGAGCCTTTCCGTTCAACCTCTTTCAGAATCGCTTCCTTCCAGCCTCTTTCAGAAGCCTTTCCGTTCAACCTCTTTCAGAATCGCTTCCTTCCAGCCTCTTTCAGAAGCCTTTCCGTTCAACCTCTTTCAGAATCGCTTCCTTCCAGCCTCTTTCAGGAGCCTTTCCGTTCAACCTCTTTCAGAATCGCTTCCTTCCAGCCTCTTTCAGGAGCCTTTCCGTTCAACCTCTTTCAGAATCGCTTCCTTCCAGCCTCTTTCATGAGCCTTTCCGTTCAACCTCTTTCAGAATCGCTTCCTTCCAGCCTCTTTCAGGAGCCTTTCCGTTCAACCTCTTTCAGAATCGCTTCCTTCCAGCCTCTTTCAGGAGCCTTTCCATTCAACCTCTTTCAGAATCGCTTCCTTCCAGCCTCTTTCAGAAGCCCTTCCGGTCAGCCTCTTTCAGGAGCCTTTCCATTCAACCTCTTTCAGAATCGCTTCCTTCCAGCCTCTTTCAGAAGCCCTTCCGGTCAGCCTCTTTCAGAAGCCTTTCCGTTCAAACTCTTTCAGAATCGCTTCCTTCCAGCCTCTTTCAGAAGCCGTTCTGGTCAGCTTCTTTCAGAAGACCTTCCTTTCTGCCTCTTTCAGAGTTCCTTCTGGTTAGCCCATAGAGATATAATATATAGAGTGCGAGCTGATCATGCGCAAAGAAGGAAAGTGTGAAGCTAGCACGCAGAGTGAATGCCCTTGAGCACGCACCCCCTCATCTTTGTTTCCCGTCTGCAGAAGTAGAAGAAAATACCTTGCTGTGCTGCATATAATTAATAATTGTGCTACAAACGACACAAAACAATCAAGAGAGCAAGGAAACACTGGTAAGTTGATAGTTTGTGTTTCATTTAATAAAATTTACCTTGAATAGGATTTAATTTTTAACATGCAGCTGAATTAAACAATCTACAGAAATTCACGGACTGGTACTGATAAAAAGCAGCTCTCAATTCAAGTTCAAACCTAAGCCTAGTATTTATTTATTTATGTCAGGCTAACATACTAACAAAACACCAGTGATAAATAATGGAGTAGTTCCAAATAATAGTATTATTACTATTAGCCTAATTCATATATTTTATCAGCATACCGGTACAATATTAATAATAGTAATAGCCAAATTACTTTTATGATATAATTATAATTATGGCTATCATTATCATTTTCTTATTTGTAAAATCATTTTTTAGACTAATAATAGTAATAATAAAATAAATATTTAGTTAAACAATCCTACTCATCAAAATAAGACTAACAGGCTAATTGATATCAATTTCCAATAACTTATTTGCTAATTAATGTTTATTTCATTTTTTAAATTCCATTCCAGCCCTGAAATAGTTCGACCGAGCAGAGCAAAAGTTAATTCTTCAGTGACAAGAATTCAACAGAGTGACCACTAAAAAAATGAATTGGATATGATCATAATACAGAGCATTTACCAATTTTCTTCTGTCTGCAAGGGGATGGGCAAGTTGCAGAAACCATAACTTACAGCTGATCGCAAAATAAAATAGTAAATTCTATCAATATAAAAATTCTTTGACTAGATTGTGAGTGGTTAGATTGTTGATATCCACAACTGGATAACCAATTCATTATCAATCAAAGCCTGGAAGGACAATGGCGTGAGCTATGAAAAGTTGTAATCTATGATTTCCATTATAACAATGGCGTTAGCTATGAAAAGTTGCAATCTATGATTTCCATTATAAACTTAAAAACCCAGCAGCACCTCAACATTTATGACCAGCATAAAGTATAAAAAAAACTGCGCTATGCCGAAAACATGAAACAGTTATGAGCAAGTGTTATCTGCCCAATTATTACATTTCTAAAAGACACATAACTTTGTCATCTCTGGTATGAGGGACATCTTTGCTGAAAGAGGTACACAGACTAGTTACAAAAGTTTCAACATAGCATTGCTGCCATGGGTACTTATTTATGCTTCAATTTCAGTGATGGTGACAGCAACATGACCTTGTCATTTAGATATGGTTAAAAAGGATCATGGACATAATAGGGGGCTTTGGATAATCTGTGTTATACTAGAATGCTGAGCAACAAATAAGCTTTATTCAAGTGGAAATTGAAAGTTCGTTAAAAAATTGTGACTTTGACGTAAGCACCGGAGTGAAGTTCTAGAAGGTGCAACTGTGAAACCTATGTTCCTGATGCATTCAACAGATAAATAATATTATAAATCCTGATGTCCATGTTGCTGAACAAAAAAAACTAATTAAAAGAACTTCATTTTCATAATAAACTTACAATTTTCACTTTTTAAGTTTAAAATTGATTTTTTTCTGTTGTTTTGTAAGGTAGAATCCTAAAATTGCAGCTAATATACAAGCGATAGTGATAAAATTTGGTGTGTATCTTCCTTTAACTCTTTTGTGGGCAATGAGCTATACAAAAATCAATTTGGTTTATTACTTTTTTAGAAATAAATTTTTACTTTCCTAGGATGATACATTTTAAGCGTTTTCTACCGAGGCAAATTTAAAAAATTAAAAAAAAAAAAGTTTTGAAAAGTTTGAAGGAAATTAAACCAGCTCAGTACCTCTAAATAAACTTGAAGTTTATGAATCAATGTTTTAAGCAATATTTAAGTTTGTTTGTAAAATTGCGCGACAGAGTAGATACTAACATTAATAATAATAATATTAACACTTCTTACTGGTAAGACATTTTTACATTTAAATACATAACTTTTAAACTAATAAAGCTACTGCTATAAAATTTCAAGTAATAATAGTTTGTGAAAATCAAAATGTAACAGAATATTCAAATATTGCAAAAGCAATTAAAATCATGCTATACAAAATTCAAAAATAGTCAACGTGAATAGTATTGTATAGCCTAGGTCTACGTTAAAATCTTAGCCTTTAGTTTGTCACAATTGACAATGAGTCACAATAGTCAACGTGAATAGCCTAGTTTAAAAACTTAGTATATAATTATAAAATAGTAATATAAATAAATAATTTTAAAAAATAATATACAGGCGATATCGGTATTATTAATTTTATATATTATAATTTATATACCGGTACTAGATAATAATGCTCTGTTCATCATAGCCATTTGAGAATCCCTTTGTGTGGGACTAACACTAAAAACAAAAGCTATGCCATGCAAATCATTTATTCGTGTATAGTTATCATAATGTTAATGGTTAATCACTCTGAAATAATGGAAATCTACTGAGGACGCTCTGTTGGCGAGACCGTCGATGGGGTGCATGGTGAGGGGAAATTACTCTCTCCGGCACGGCTTCAAGAATTACTGCCGATAGTCAGTCTATATATCTCTATGTCTATGGGGTAGCCTCATTCAGAAGCTCTTCCTTTTAGCATATTTGAGAAGCTCTTCCGGTCAGCCTCTTTGAGAGTCCTTTCAAAGTGATCAATTTTCTTGAAAACATATTTTAAAATGTTATTGTAACTATCGTTTATGGGAGGGAAATATAAAGTATTGTTAGCCCCAACCTGTTTTCTGGACGTTGTACATACTCAGCCTTGCTTGCGTCATTCTGGTAAGCCATGCTAAGTCCTACACCATTAGGTTGAAAAGGGAAAATGACAATGTTATCAGATAAATGCGCAAAAAGGCTGAAAGGAGAACGAATACACAGCCATGCAAAAATGTCAAAGTATACATTGACTGGGTAAAATGATATAAAAACAGTTACTGTGTAAAATAACATGTTATGCAGTGGGGGGTAAAATGACGGAGGACATAGTAACAAGGTAGTCATTGACTACAGTAACTGGTTAAATGACCTGTGATATTGTGACAAGGTAAAATGACATGTGGCACAGTGACAAGGTAAAATGACATTTGACACAGTGACAAGGTAAAATGACATGTGACACAGTGACAAGGTAAAATGACATGTGACACAGTGACAAGGTAAAATGACCTGTGACGTTGTGACAAGGTAAAATGACCTGTGACATTGTGACAAGGTAAAATGACAAAGGATACCGTGATTTGATTTCAGGTGGAATAATAACAGGGTAAAAATGACATGGAACAGGGGCTGTAAAATGACAATTTACACAATGACAAAGTTAAATAACTGGGTAACATGGCGTGGGAAAGAGTGAAAAGGTACACGATAGCGGCGAGTAGGGATCTACCCTTAATTTCAGATGACCATTTGTTAAATACTGTCTCAAACTTCATCACAACCCATTCAATAGTTCTAATCACGTTCTAAGTTTCGTTCCACCTCAGTACAGCCTGGAGTAGGCATGAACACCGTACCCGGCATTCACTTGCTGCTCAAACGGAATTGCGACTTAAAAATAAGTCCAGCCGAACCAAGCAACACACGTAAAGCTTCACCGTGAACATGGCCAACACAGCCTTTCTCTCTGCTCACACACCAATTACATGCACCTCTCGACCATCATCGCCAATCTCACGCCTCGTTCACTCATACTTGCACTCGTTTGGATGAACATAATTTACTAAAACCTCAAACCCGTTGTTTTAACAGTGATTCTCATTCTCTTGACACACAGGGAACCCGGGTACGAATAGTAGCATGCCTTTAATCAAAATTATAGTATTTACCAGTGTCAAATTCATTCTTTCCAATGGGATATATGAATGACACGTCATGTCAAAGTGACAGATCTCATTTGCAACGCTGCTTGCGGAAAGGACAGTTCCTACAAAGTGACAGATCTTATTCGCAACGGTGCTTGCGAAAATGACAGTTCATGTCAGTGTGACAGATCTCATTGGCAACGGTGCTTGCGAAAAGGACAGTTACAGTCAGAGTGACAGTTCACGTTTGTAAAAATACCTGTTAAAATGATAGTCCCCAAGATCAGCCAGCACAAGAGATTCTTCATGTTGGCTTGTTTGTTTTTATTTCCTTTATGACGAGATCAGACCTCCACGAGCAGATACCGTCGTTATGCAACAGCGTGCTTTGTGATTGACTTATTTAATTATTATTTTTAATTGATTTTTTTCAGAGGGAATTCTTGAGACTTGTTTTAATTAAAGCAGCCGAGAAGTGTAGACACCGTAAGGAGAGAAATTAATCCAAAAGGCAACACTGTGACGTTAACTCCAAGAGGTGAACGGCCAAATGAACATAGAACAAGTGAGCCCACGACCGCTGACCACAAGACACCCCAAAACATGGCAACAAGTGAACACACCGAGAAGTAACCACGCCTACTATTATTGGCTACAAGGAAAAGGTAACACTTGTACAACTAAAAAACAACTGAACAGACGAAAAATATATAATATGTCATGGACCTAGCATGTTATGGACCTAGCATGTCATGGACCTAGCATGTCATGGACCTAGCATGTCATGGACTTAGCATGTCATGGACCTAGCATATCATAGGCCACACTCACTTCCACCAATTTTAAGGGGCGGGGGGCCGCGACAAAATTTGTTACACTGGGTTTCCCAAAGATGTCGGATCGAAATCCGGCTTGACCGGCTGAATCGGTTGGCTTGTGAGTCTACCAGTCAACAGGACTTCTTTTATGACTGAGAGGAAGAGAGTGATTGAGAAAATGTGTGAGTTAGTGTGAGTGATAAATATGTGAGTGAGTGTGAGACAGAATGACGGATGGTGAGAGAGTGAGTAAAAGAGAGAGGGATTAAAAGAGAGTGAGAGAGAGAGAGAGAAAGGGGGATAAAGAGAGAGAAAGAGAGTGAAAGAGAGTGAGGGAGAGTGACAGAGAGTGTCAGAGAAAGGGAGAGTGAGAGAGATTAAGAGGGAGTGAGAAAGAGTGAAGGTGATAGATTGAGAAGAAGTTAGAGAGACAGACCGTGGGTGAGATTGAGAGATTGATAAAGAGAGAGAAAGTAAGAAAGAGATGTTTAAAAAAGAGAGGGACAGAGACATTGAGTGAGATATTGAGAGAGAGAGAGTGAACGAGAGAAGGTGAGATGGAGAGAAAGAAAGTGAGAGTGTGAGAGTGACGTTACGAGGACACATTGACGAACAGGTCGATGTTTTAAGTTAGGACACATTGACGAACAGGTCGATGTTTTAAGTTAGGACACATTGACGAACAGGTCGATGTTTTAAGTTAGGACACATTGACGAACAGGTCGATGTTTTAAGTTAGGACACACTGAAGAATAGGTCGATGTTTTAAGTTAGGACACAGGTACACTTACATACAGGGAGATGTTTCAAGTCAGGACACACGTATATACAATTAAATACAGGGAGATATTTCAAGTCAGGACACACGTACACTTACATAAAGGTTGATTTGCTAAGCCATATAAATTTACCAGCACCACAATTAAGCCGCATTGCACAATGTTATGGTGGTCAATTCAATGAGCTGAGATAACACACACACACACATATAAACGATTAAATTTAATGTTCACATCTTATCCAACAAACAGTACAACATGTACGCGTACGCTCTGTTGTGCTCAAGTATGTCTTTGAGCTGAATTATTTTATTAAATTTAATGACCAACATCTGGCGCCGAACTAGCCGAGATAATTGCTTTGGTATTGGACTATTTTATTAATTGAACAAAAATAATGTCCATTGTCTTTATCCTACCAATATAATGATAATAGATATTTAAAAAAAAAAAGAATCAATTGATCCTTTTTTGTGTAAGTATCACTTCAAGGCAGTGATACTGACACAAAAATGATCCTTTGAGGACGGGTTCAAATGATAAGCCGACCTAATGATAAGCTACAGATTTAGGTCTCAACCCCAGTATATTCCCTACCCACGTAATGGTCACTACCGAAAGTAAGATCCTTACACTTATATGGTCCATACCTGAATGAGATCTTTACACTTATATAGTCCATACCTGAATGAGATCCTTACACTTATATGGTCCATACCTGAATGAGATCCTTACACTTATATGGTCCATACCTGAATGAGATCCTTACACTTATATGGTCCATACCTGAATGAGATCCTCACACTTATATGGTCCATACCTGAATAAGATCCTTACACTTATATGGTCCATACCTGAATGAGATCCTTACACTTATATGGTCCATACCTGAATGAGATCCTTACACTTATATGGTCCATACCTGAATAAGATCCTTACACTTATATGGTCCATAACTGAATGAGATCCTTACACTTATATGGTCCATACCTGAATGAGATCTTTACCACCGTGAGAGCCTTACCCCTCCCACGTTCTCGACCCTAGTGATCCCTACCTCCATGACGTATCTACGCTTACCACCCATGAGGTCCCTGCCCCCACCCTTTCAGTCTTTACCCCAGTGGTCCCCGACAACTATGATGTCTCTACCCCCCCCCCCCCGTGAGGTAAGTTTTAAGTTTCCTAACCCAGTAAAGTACCCTCTCTCTATGAGGTATCTACATCTACCCCCTTCCCCATCACCGCGAAGCTTATCCTATTAGTCAGCTAAATATCTAGGAAGCTTCAGATTTTGAATTCAAAAGTAAGAGACCATAAAGTAGTACGATGTTCTAAGAGTCGACTCTCCCTGATCTGCCAGGTTAACTCTCCCTGATCTGCCAGGTTAACTCTCCCCGATGTACCAGGTAAACTCTCCCCAATGTGCCAGGTAAGCTTTCCCCGATGTTCCAAGTAAACTCTCCCCAATGTGCCAGGTAAACTCTCCCCGATGTTCCAGGTAAACTCTCCCCGATGTTCCAGTTAAACTCTCCCCAATGTTCCAGGTAAACTCTCCCCGATGTTCCAGGTAAACTCTCCCCGATGTTCCATGTAAACTATCCCCGATGTTCCAGGTAAACTCTCCCCAATGTTCCAGGTAAACTCTCCCCGATGTTCCAGGTAAACTGTCCCAGATGTTCCAGGTAAACTCTCCCCGGTGTGCCAGGTAAACTCTCCCCGATGTTCCAGGTAAACTCTCCCTGATGTTCCGGTAAACTCTCCCCAGTGTGCCAGGTAAACTCTCCCTGATGTTCCGGTAAACTCTCCCCACTGTGCCAGGTAAACCACTGCTAAAGACTACCCTATTTTTTATGCAAGGGACACGACGGTTAAAAACTACCCCACCAATACGCCGCTGTTAAAGACTGATCTACTGTGGTCATGGGTACGCCGCTGTTAAAGACTGTTCTACTGTGGTCATGGGTACGCCGCTGTTAGAGACTGATCTACTGTGGTCATGGGTACGCCGCTGTTAAAGACTGTTCTACTGTGGTCATGGGTACGCCGCTGTTAAAGACTGTTCTACTGTGGTCATGGGTACGCCGCTGTTAAAGACTGTTCTACTGTGGTCATGGGTACGCCGCTGTTAAAGACTGTTCTACTGTGGTCATGGGTACGCCGCTGTTAAAGACTGTTCTACTGTGGTCATGGGTACGCCGCTGTTAAAGACTGTTCTACTGTGGTCATGGGTACGCCGCTGTTAAAGACTGATCTACTGTGGTCATGGGTACGCCGCTGTTAAAGACTGATCTACTGTGGTCATGGGTACGCCGCTGTTAAAGACTGTTCTACTGTGGTCATGGGTACGCCGCTGTTAAAGACTGTTCTACTGTGGTCATGGGTACGCCGCTGTTAAAGACTGTTCTACTGTGGTCATGGGTACGCCGCTGTTAAAGACTGATCTACTGTGGTCATGGGTACGCCGCTGTTAAAGACTGATCTACTGTGGTCATGGGTACGCCGCTGTTAAAGACTGATCTACTGTGGTCATGGGTACGCCGCTGTTAAAGACTGATCTACTGTGGTCATGGGTACGCCGCTGTTAAAGACTGATCTACTGTGGTCATGGGTACGCCGCTGTTAAAGACTGTTCTACTGTGGTCATGGGTACGCGCTGTTAAAGACTGATCTACTGTGGTCATGGGTACGCCGCTGTTAAAGACTGTTCTACTGTGGTCATGGGTACGCCGCTGTTAAAGACTGTTCTACTGTGGTCATGGGTACGCCGCTGTTAAAGACTGATCTACTGTGGTCATGGGTACGCCGCTGTTAAAGACTGTTCTACTGTGGTCATGGGTACGCCGCTGTTAAAGACTGTTCTACTGTGGTCATGGGTACGCCGCTGTTAAAGACTGTTCTACTGTGGTCATGGGTACGCCGCTGTTAAAGACTGATCTACTGTGGTCATGGGTACGCCGCTGTTAAAGACTGATCTACTGTGGTCATGGGTACGCCGCTGTTAAAGACTGTTCTACTGTGGTCATGGGTACGCCGCTGTTAAAGACTGTTCTACTGTGGTCATGGGTACGCCGCTGTTAAAGACTGTTCTACTGTGGTCATGGGTACGCCGCTGTTAAAGACTGATCTACTGTGGTCATGGGTACGCCGCTGTTAAAGACTGATCTACTGTGGTCATGGGTACGCCGCTGTTAAAGACTGATCTACTGTGGTCATGGGTACGCCGCTGTTAAAGACTGATCTACTGTGGTCATGGGTACGCCGCTGTTAAAGACTGATCTACTGTGGTCATGGGTACGCCGCTGTTAAAGACTGATCTACTGTGGTCATGGGTACGCCGCTGTTAAAGACTGATCTACTGTGGTCATGGGTACGCCGCTGTTAAAGACTGATCTACTGTGGTCATGGGTACGCCGCTGTTAAAGACTGTTCTACTGTGGTCATGGGTACGCGCTGTTAAAGACTGATCTACTGTGGTCATGGGTACGCCGCTGTTAAAGACTGTTCTACTGTGGTCATGGGTACGCCGCTTTTAAAGACTGTTCTACTGTGGTCATGGGTACGCCGCTGTTAAAGACTGATCTACTGTGGTCATGGGTACGCCGCTGTTAAAGACTGTTCTACTGTGGTCATGGGTACGCCGCTGTTAAAGACTGATCTACTGTGGTCATGGGTACGCCGCTGTTAAAGACTGATCTACTGTGGTCATGGGTACGCCGCTGTTAAAGACTGATCTACTGTGGTCATGGGTACGCCGCTGTTAAAGACTGATCTACTGTGGTCATGGGTACGCCGCTGTTAAAGACTGATCTACTGTGGTCATGGGTACGCCGCTGTTAAAGACTGATCTACTGTGGTCATGGGTACGCCGCTGTTAAAGACTGATCTACTGTGGTCATGGGTACGCCGCTGTTAAAGACTGATCTACTGTGGTCATGGGTACGCCGCTGTTAAAGACTGATCTACTGTGGTCATGGGTACGCCGCTGTTAAAGACTGTTCTACTGTGGTCATGGGTACGCCGCTGTTAAAGACTGTTCTACTGTGGTCATGGGTACGCCGCTGTTAAAGACTGATCTACTGTGGTCATGGGTACGCCGCTGTTAAAGACTGTTCTACTGTGGTCATGGGTACGCCGCTGTTAAAGACTGTTCTACTGTGGTCATGGGTACGCCGCTGTTAAAGACTGTTCTACTGTGGTCATGGGTACGCCGCTGTTAAAGACTGTTCTACTGTGGTCATGGGTACGCCGCTGTTAAAGACTGTTCTACTGTGGTCATGGGTACGCCGCTGTTAAAGACTGTTCTACTGTGGTCATGGGTACGCCGCTGTTAAAGACTGTTCTACTGTGGTCATGGGTACGCCGCTGTTAAAGACTGTTCTACTGTGGTCATGGGTACGCCGCTGTTAAAGACTGTTCTACTGTGGTCATGGGTACGCCGCTGTTAAAAACTGTTCTACTGTGGTCATGGGTACGCCGCTGTTAAAGACTGTTCTACTGTGGTCATGGGTACGCCGCTGTTAAAGACTGTTCTACTGTGGTCATGGGTACGCCGCTGTTAAAGACTGTTCTACTGTGATCATGGGTACGCCGCTGTTAAAGACTGTTCTACTGTGGTCATGGGTACGCCGCTGTTAAAGACTGTTCTACTGTGGTCATGGGTACGCCGCTGTTAAAGACTGTTCTACTGTGGTCATGGGTACGCCGCTGTTAAAGACTGTTCTACTGTGGTCATGGGTACGCCGCTGTTAAAGACTGTTCTACTGTGGTCATGGGTACGCCGCTGTTAAAGACTGATCTACTGTGGTCATGGGTACGCCGCTGTTAAAGACTGATCTACTGTGGTCATGGGTACGCCGCTGTTAAAGACTGATCTACTGTGGTCATGGGTACGCCGCTGTTAAAGACTGATCTACTGTGGTCATGGGTACGCCGCTGTTAAAGACTGATCTACTGTGGTCATGGGTACGCCGCTGTTAAAGACTGATCTACTGTGGTCATGGGTACGCCGCTGTTAAAGACTGTTCTACTGTGGCCATGGGTACGCCGCTGTTAAAGACTGATCTACTGTGGTCATGGGTACGCCGCTGTTAAAGACTGTTCTACTGTGGTCATGGGTACGCCGCTGCTAAAGACTGATCTACTGTGGTCATGGGTACGCCGCTGTTAAAGACTGATCTACTGTGGTCATGGGTACGCCGCTGTTAAAGACTGATCTACTGTGGTCATGGGTACGCCGCTGTTAAAGACTGTTCTACTGTGGTCATGGGTACGCCGCTGTTAAAGACTGTTCTACTGTGGTCATGGGTACGCCGCTGTTAAAAACTGATCTACTGTGGTCATGGGTACGCCGCTGTTAAAGACTGATCTACTGTGGTCATGGGTACGCCGCTGTTAAAGACTAATCTACTGTGGTCATGGGTACGCCGCTGTTAAAGACTGATCTACTGTGGTCATGGGTACGCCGCTGTTAAAGACTGATCTACTGTGGTCATGGGTACGCCGCTGTTAAAGACTGATCTACTGTGGTCATGGGTACGCCGCTGTTAAAGACTGATCTACTGTGGTCATGGGTACGCCGCTGTTAAAGACTGATCTACTGTGGTCATGGGTACGCCGCTGTTAAAGACTGATCTACTGTGGTCATGGGTACGCCGCTGTTAAAGACTGATCTACTGTGGTCATGGGTACGCCGCTGTTAAAGACTGTTCTACTGTGGTCATGGGTAAGCCGCTGTTAAAGACTGATCTACTGTGGTCATGGGTACGCCGCTGTTAAAGACTGATCTACTGTGGTCATGGGTACACCGCTGTTAAAGACTGTTCTACTGTGGTCATGGGTACGCCGCTGTTAAAGACTGTTCTACTGTGGTCATGGGTACGCCGCTGTTAAAGACTGTTCTACTGTGGTCATGGGTACGCCGCTGTTAAAGACTGTTCTACTGTGGTCATGGGTATGCCGCTGTTAAAGACTGTTCTACTGTGGTCATGGGTACGCCGCTGTTAAAGACTGTTCTACTGTGGTCATGGGTACGCCGCTGTTAAAGACTGTTCTACTGTGGTCATGGGTACGCCGCTGTTAAAGACTGTTCTACTGTGGTCATGGGTATGCCGCTGTTAAAGACTGTTCTACTGTGGTCATGGGTACGCCGCTGTTAAAGACTGATCTACTGTGGTCATGGGTACGCCGCTGTTAAAGACTGATCTACTGTGGTCATGGGTACGCCGCTGTTAAAGACTGATCTACTGTGGTCATGGGTACGCCGCTGTTAAAGACTGATCTACTGTGGTCATGGGTACGCCGCTGTTAAAGACTGATCTACTGTGGTCATGGGTACGCCGCTGTTAAAGACTGATCTACTGTGGTCATGGGTACGCCGCTGTTAAAGACTGATCTACTGTGGTCATGGGTACGCCGCTGTTAAAGACTGATCTACTGTGGTCATGGGTACGCCGCTGTTAAAGACTGATCTACTGTGGTCATGGGTACGCCGCTGTTAAAGACTGATCTACTGTGGTCATGGGTACGCCGCTGTTAAAGACTGATCTACTGTGGTCATGGGTACGCCGCTGTTAAAGACTGATCTACTGTGGTCATGGGTACGCCGCTGTTAAAGACTGATCTACTGTGGTCATGGGTACGCCGCTGTTAAAGACTGTTCTACTGTGGTCATGGGTACGCCGCTGTTAAAGACTGATCTACTGTGGTCATGGGTACGCCGCTGTTAAAGACTGATCTACTGTGGTCATGGGTACACCGCGGTTAAAGACTGTTCTACTGTGGTCATGGGTACGCCGCTGTTAAAGACTGATCTACTGTGGTCATGGGTACGCCGCTGTTAAAGACTGTTCTACTGTGGTCATGGGTACGCCGCTGTTAAAGACTGTTCTACTGTGGTCATGGGTACGCCGCTGTTAAAGACTGTTCTACTGTGGCCATGGGTACGCCGCTGTTAAAGACTGATCTACTGTGGTCATGGGTACGCCGCTGTTAGACTGTTCTACTGTGGTCATGGGTACGCCGCTGTTAAAGACTGATCTACTGTGGTCATGGGTACGCCGCTGTTAAAGACTGTTCTACTGTGGTCATGGGTACGCGCTGTTAAAGACTGATCTACTGTGGTCATGGGTACGCCGCTGTTAAAGACTGTTCTACTGTGGTCATGGGTACGCCGCTGTTAAAGACTGTTCTACTGTGGTCATGGGTACGCCGCTGTTAAAGACTGTTCTACTGTGGTCATGGGTACGCCGCTGTTAAAGACTGTTCTACTGTGGTCATGGGTACGCCGCTGTTAAAGACTGATCTACTGTGGTCATGGGTACGCCGCTGTTAAAGACTGATCTACTGTGGTCATGGGTACGCCGCTGTTAAAGACTGATCTACTGTGGTCATGGGTACGCCGCTGTTAAAGACTGATCTACTGTGGTCATGGGTACGCCGCTGTTAAAGACTGATCTACTGTGGTCATGGGTACGCCGCTGTTAAAGACTGATCTACTGTGGTCATGGGTACGCCGCTGTTAAAGACTGATCTACTGTGGTCATGGGTACGCCGCTGTTAAAGACTGATCTACTGTGGTCATGGGTACGCC
Source organism: Omphiscola glabra (assembly GCA_964017045.1). NCBI lineage: Eukaryota > Metazoa > Mollusca > Gastropoda > Lymnaeidae > Omphiscola > Omphiscola glabra. The sequence goes on from OZ024802.1 coordinate 16,026,280, forward strand.
GCTGTTAAAGACTGATCTACTGTGGTCATGGGTACGCCGCTGTTAAAGACTGATCTACTGTGGTCATGGGTACGCCGCTGTTAAAGACTGATCTACTGTGGTCATGGGTACGCCGCTGTTAAAGACTGTTCTACTGTGGTCATGGGTACGCCGCTGTTAAAGACTGATCTACTGTGGTCATGGGTACGCCGCTGTTAAAGACTGATCTACTGTGGTCATGGGTACGCTGCTGTTAAAGACTGTTCTACTGTGGTCATGGGTACGCCGCTGTTAAAGACTGTTCTACTGTGGTCATGGGTACGCCGCTGTTAAAGACTGATCTACTGTGGTCATGGTTACGCCGCTGTTAAAGACTGATCTACTGTGGTCATGGGTACGCCGCTGTTAAAGACTGATCTACTGTGGTCATGGGTACGCCGCTGTTAAAGACTGATCTACTGTGGTCATGGGTACGCCGCTGTTAAAGACTGATCTACTGTGGTCATGGGTACGCCGCTGTTAAAGACTGATCTACTGTGGTCATGGGTACGCCGCTGTTAAAGACTGATCTACTGTGGTCATGGGTACGCCGCTGTTAAAGACTGTTCTACTGTGGTCATGGGTACGCCGCTGTTAAAGACTGATCTACTGTGGTCATGGGTACGCCGCTGTTAAAGACTGATCTACTGTGGTCATGGGTACGCCGCTGTTAAAGACTGATCTACTGTGGTCATGGGTACGCCGCTGTTAAAGACTGATCTACTGTGGTCATGGGTACGCCGCTGTTAAAGACTGTTCTACTGTGGTCATGGGTACGCCGCTGTTAAAGACTGATCTACTGTGGTCATGGGTACGCCGCTGTTAAAGACTGTTCTACTGTGGTCATGGGTACGCCGCTGTTAAAGACTGTTCTACTGTGGTCATGGGTACGCCGCTGTTAAAGACTGTTCTACTGTGGTCATGGGTACGCCGCTGTTAAAGACTGTTCTACTGTGGTCATGGGTACGCCGCTGTTAAAGACTGTTCTACTGTGGTCATGGGTACGCCGCTGTTAAAGACTGTTCGACTGTGGTCATGGGTACGCCGCTGTTAAAGACTGTTCTACTGTGTTCATGGGTACGCCGCTGTTAAAGACTGTTCTACTGTGGTCATGGGTACGCCGCTGTTAAAGACTGTTCTACTGTGGTCATGGGTACGCCGCTGTTAAAGACTGATCTACTGTGGTCATGGGTACGCCGCTGTTAAAGACTGTTCTACTGTGGTCATGGGTACGCCGCTGTTAAAGACTGATCTACTGTGGTCATGGGTACGCCGCTGTTAAAGACTGTTCTACTGTGGTCATGGGTACGCCGCTGTTAAAGACTGTTCTACTGTGGTCATGGGTACGCCGCTGTTAAAGACTGTTCTACTGTGGTCATGGGTACGCCGCTGTTAAAGACTGTTCTACTGTGGTCATGGGTACGCCGCTGTTAAAGACTGTTCTACTGTGGTCATGGGTACGCCGCTGTTAAAGACTGTTCTACTGTGGTCATGGGTACGCCGCTGTTAAAGACTGTTCTACTGTGGTCATGGGTACGCCGCTGTTAAAGACTGTTCTACTGTGGTCATGGGTACGCCGCTGTTAAAGACTGTTCTACTGTGGTCATGGGTACGCCGCTGTTAAAGACTGATCTACTGTGGTCATGGGTACGCCGCTGTTAAAGACTGTTCTACTGTGGTCATGGGTACGCCGCTGTTAAAGACTGATCTACTGTGGTCATGGGTACGCCGCTGTTAAAGACTGATCTACTGTGGTCATGGGTACGCCGCTGTTAAAGACTGATCTACTGTGGTCATGGGTACGCCGCTGTTAAAGACTGTTCTACTGTGGTCATGGGTACGCCGCTGTTAAAGACTGATCTACTGTGGTCATGGGTACGCCGCTGTTAAAGACTGTTCTACTGTGGTCATGGGTACGCCGCTGTTAAAGACTGTTCTACTGTGGTCATGGGTACGCCGCTGTTAAAGACTGATCTACTGTGGTCATGGGTACGCCGCTGTTAAAGACTGATCTACTGTGGTCATGGGTACGCCGCTGTTAAAGACTGTTCTACTGTGGTCATGGGTACGCCGCTGTTAAAGACTGTTCTACTGTGGTCATGGGTACGCCGCTGTTAAAGACTGTTCTACTGTGGTCATGGGTACGCCGCTGTTAAAGACTGATCTACTGTGGTCATGGGTACGCCGCTGTTAAAGACTGTTCTACTGTGGTCATGGGTACGCCGCTGTTAAAGACTGATCTACTGTGGTCATGGGTACGCCGCTGTTAAAGACTGTTCTACTGTGGTCATGGGTACGCCGCTGTTAAAGACTGTTCTACTGTGGTCATGGGTACGCCGCTGTTAAAGACTGTTCTACTGTGGTCATGGGTACGCCGCTGTTAAAGACTGTTCTACTGTGGTCATGGGTACGCCGCTGTTAAAGACTGTTCTACTGTGGTCATGGGTACGCCGCTGTTAAAGACTGTTCTACTGTGGTCATGGGTACGCCGCTGTTAAAGACTGTTCTACTGTGGTCATGGGTACGCCGCTGTTAAAGACTGTTCTACTGTGGTCATGGGTACGCCGCTGTTAAAGACTGATCTACTGTGGTCATGGGTACGCCGCTGTTAAAGACTGTTCTACTGTGGTCATGGGTACGTCGCTGTTAAAGACTGTTCTACTGTGGTCATGGGTACGCCGCTGTTAAAGACTGATCTACTGTGGTCATGGGTACGTCGCTGTTAAAGACTGTTCTACTGTGGTCATGGGTACGTCGCTGTTAAAGACTGTTCTACTGTGGTCATGGGTACGTCGCTGTTAAAGACTGTTCTACTGTGGTCATGGGTACGTCGCTGTTAAAGACTGTTCTACTGTGGTCATGGGTACGCCGCTGTTAAAGACTGTTCTACTGTGGTCATGGGTACGCCGCTGTTAAAGACTGTTCTACTGTGGTCATGGGTACGCCGCTGTTAAAGACTGATCTACTGTGGTCATGGGTACGTCGCTGTTAAAGACTGATCTACTGTGGTCATGGGTACGCCGCTGTTAAAGACTGATCTACTGTGGTCATGGGTACGCCGCTGTTAAAGACTGATCTACTGTGGTCATGGGTACGCCGCTGTTAAAGACTGATCTACTGTGGTCATGGGTACGCCGCTGTTAAAGACTGATCTACTGTGGTCATGGGTACGTCGCTGCTCATAATATATTGATTCATTTTTTTTTTCGTCTCCTCAGGGTGTAGTGTTCATAAAATAATGCCCAACAGCAGAACTTTTAAAGACCGATGATTGTTTAGAAGAGCAACCAAACTTGAACAAGTCAACACTATCAATAATGATTTATTTAGATCAGGCCACTGAATTCATGATTGCGTCGATGAAGACGCTGTCATTTGAAGCGAACTTTTAGAATTGAGCAACAAGTTTGTCTATTCAGACCGCGCCGTCATGCAACCCAACTGTTTCCCTTTCAAGAGATTTCCTAGCGTTAAAGATAATACGGAGAACAGGTGGGTTTTTTTATGACCTATCAGGTCATGTGACCCATAGGATACTTTTTTTTTTACATCAGCTACATATTATGGTATATATTATGGACATGATTTTGGATAGTAAATAAACAGGGAAAGTAACACAAATAACAGTGGGATAGGGTAAATAAAAGCTATGAAAAGATCAGCAGAAAAAGTAGCAGGATTTTAGCAAACTAAAAATAGGTTAAATATGGAGGAAGAGAGCTACACACTCAGATATTAAATATGGAGGAAGAGAGCTACACACTGAGATATTAAATATGGAGGAAGAGAGCTACACAGATATTAAATATGGAGGAAGAGAGCTACACACTCAGATATTAAATATGGAGGAAGAGAGCTACACACTCAGATATTAAATATGGAGGAAGAGAGCTACACACTCAGATATTAAATATCGAGGAAGAGAGCTACACACTCAGATATTAAATATGGAGGAAGAGAGCTACACACTCAGATATTAAATATGGAGGAAGAGAGCTACACACTGAGATATTAAATATGGAGGAAGAGAGCTACACACTCAGATATTAAATATGGAGGAAGAGAGCTACACACTGAGATATTAAATATGGAGGAAGAGAGCTACACACTCAGATATTAAATATGGAGGAAGAGAGCTACACACTCAGATATTAAATATGGAGGAAGAGATCTACACACTCAGATACATAAACGTTTAACTAAAATTTGGGATGAAGAGAACAATCCACCAGAAAGGGAATCAGCACTAATAACCCCAATTCATAAGAAATTTTTCCAAACTTCATTGTACAAACTATAAAGAAATTTTCTTATTTAAATGTTACATAAAAAATACTGTTTAAGAATGAGCTCACTTTAACCGGGATATTGTAAGCAATCATTGTTTTTTTAAAATTAGCAGCAAAACCAAGAAGACAAAAAGTCCTGTCACTTACTGTACCGAGGACTTGGGCGAAAAGCCAATGATACAGATTGAATTGGTGAGTAGACTGCCTGTGTGGGGGGTGCATTAACAGCTCACGTTCGAAGGCCCGCCGACGCCATTTTTCAATGTAACACATTAGACTGCCTGAGGTTACGACATGTGGTCATTACAGATATAGATCACATATATATAGGATTGCAGTGCAAACCGTTGATGATTGCCTATTTCAAGGACTGCAGTGCAAACAGTTGATGATTGCCTATTTCAAGGACTGCAAGGACAATATGAAAGCCTGGAAGGCTGGTGTGTTGTAAAATACTGAAAAAGGGTTCCGGCTAAAAGTTCATTATTTTATCATTAACTTTCAGCCATTTTGTGCTGGGGCATAATACAGTAATTACGCCAATCTAGTGGGTAGTGAATGGAGCGAATCGACCATGGTGGCCCTTTTGGAGTTGTATATACTGTTAAAAGGTGTGTGATGGGTGGTGTAACAGCTAAAATGTGGACATAGTAATTTATCTCGAACAATGTATTTTTTTTGGTAATTGAAGGTGTACAGGAAGTGAATTAGATGATTGAGAGCATGCGCAGACGAGGTATAGAAGGAGGAATGGCGATCAAGGAATGCAACAATACAACGAACGTGTCGGCAGGAAGTCTTCGTCAGCGAACAAACAACAGAGAAAACATAATTTTTAATTTTTTTTAATAGTACTTAGCTGAGAAATAGTACTCTAGAGGGCAGCAAATCAATAAATTCGTTACTTTATTTTTACTCATTTCATATCTTCATATAATATAAAAATTTGGGACCTAAATAATCATTAAAGAAAATAAATAGAGCAACTAATAACAATTTTTAAATCGTCTACAATATTTTTTTTTTATTCCTTAAACAAGTAATCATTTTTTTTTTTTAACTTGCAGCACTGCTTTAGCATAATAGTTATTAACTTGTTGCACAATCCACATGAAAACAGATTTAAAGCTCAACTTTTATAACAATGTACCAAATAGTAACAAAATTATTCCAATTGTATTTGCTGGTAATGATCTTGATATGTAGGCTACTTGAAATTATAATCAACTGAGAATTAAAAATGGCCGCCTCAGAGACAGTTTCCCTAAAACTGCTGCAACACTGCCTTTATACTAAGAGGAAATGTGTGTGGGCCTTAATACCAAGAGAAAAAGATTTTAGTCCTTAATACTAAAAGGTAAAGCATAAGAAGCTAACAGAACTTAATCTTGACATTAAAACAGTCTCAGTATATGTCTTGTAGAAATTTAAGCATCTTATGGCTTATCGGGAGTCCCAGAACTATTGATAATTTTTAACTGCTTTACACAAGTTGGGGGCATGCAAACAAATGCGCGGTGTGACTGAGCGGTCTAAACTGAATAACCGATGGTCTGGAGTTTAATCCCCACTAAAAAGCCAACAGTCCAGGCACCCCGGGTGGATGGGACAGAAGTATCAATAAATTGATCGTTGGCCTTCAAATACAAGAAGAAAAGAAGAACAAAAGAATATAAAAAAAAATACCGAATTGTGAAGCCCATGAAATTAATTTTTAAAAATTTGCATACACGATAAATAATTCTGATAAAATCAATGAGCAAACGAAAGCGTGAAAACAGTAACTGGCAAATGTTAAATATGAAAAGTGTAGCAATACAAAGTTTGAAATATGTGAGGAAAAAATCACACAAAATCGAAAAAAGACACACAAAAAACCTAAAACATAGTCTCAAAATTTGTCTGTCAGCTAAAACATAGTCTCAAAATTTGTCTGTCAACTAAAACATAGTCTCAAAATTTGTCTGTCAGCTAAAACATAGTCTCAAAATTTGTCTGTCAACTAAAACATAGTCTCAAAATTTGTCTGTCAACTAAAACATAGTCTCAAAATGTGTCTGTCAACTAAAACATAGTCTCAAAATTTGTCTGTCAACTAAAACATAGTCTCAAAATTTGTCTGTCAGCTAAAACATAGTCTCAAAATGGATGACATCATATTGAAATTGTCGGCGAGTCCAACAATGTTGAGAGCTACTGCACTGTAAAATTACACTTCACTAAACCAATTTATAAAGAAATGAGAAATAGAGATACGAGAAAGGAAAGCAGACATTTTATGTCAAGGAATGGGGATGGAACATTGGAGTTCGAACGTGCGTTTACAATCTTGTTAACCGTTGTCGTAAATTCCTTCGCCGATGTTGTTTCGAAAATCGTCAGTGTTGCACTTGGTGAAGACGTCGTCAATGTCTTTGCTGTTGTCGTTGCCAGTGATGCTGTTGATTTTGTCGTGGCCGTCAACGAAGTGGTGCTTCTCGCCGGCGTTGTTGTTTCCGACGTTGTGATTGTTGTTTCCGTAGTTGTGATTGGTGTTCCGTAGTTGCAGGTGGCACAGCAAATCTCTTGGTTTCTTGTGCTAACATTACAATGGGCAGCTACGCATGCGTTATATCTATCTCCATACTCACAGCCTGAGAAAATCAGATAATCATGAACATTGTGTTATCACGGTACCCTTATCGATTATTGAGGTTGATTCTGTCGGTGCTACAGCCAAGAAAGTGAAAAATATATTTCAGTATTTTTATGATTGGGTAGTTAGGAAATTTGAGTCATGGGACTTAAGAAAAATGAGAACATATCCCGACGTTGTCGGAAAGTCGTAACTCGAATTGTGATGTGCAGTAGTAAAAAAGAATGGTGTACACAACACGAGAACATGTACTCATCTTATGTAGTCACATATGCATGTTTGAAATAAAATGAAATTTTATATCTATGAGATATTCCCATTATCTTACATTTTGTACTGGAAAAACAACCCTGAATTCAAATCAATTTCCTATTTATTTTATATATGAACCCACCGTTTTACATCATTGCTGAACTGTTTGTTCGGTTGATGGTGAAAAAACATAAACGAAGTGGCTATAGGTACACGGGTACCAGAATTGAGAGGTTGGGATTAAAAACCGATTTAAAATATTATTGTTGGGTTTGTAAGACAGAATGAGATATCAAATGAAAGATAATTGAATATACTATACGTTTGTAAACTAAATTCTTCAGTTTTACTAAAATAAACTACCACAAATGACATCCGAATAGCATTGAGCTTAATGGTACTCGGGTGCGAATGGCGGCGCTGCGTGTCCGGGTCCATTTTGATAAATATACCTTGTACTAGTCTGTAGTAGGTCTTACAACATAGCACTTAATGATAGATATACCTTGTACTAGTCTGTAATAGGCCTTACAACATAGCACTTAATGATAAATATACCTTGTACTAGTCTGTAATAGGTCTTACAACTGCTGCAGCATCGCTCTGCACTGTCGTAACATATCCAGGGCTGGGCTTTTACAGCGTCGGCACACGACAAGTTGCCGTATGAAAACAATCGATCATCACCATACAAGCATGTTTCTGTAAAACAAATATTATTTTTTATTAACTTTAATGTACAAATTAACCGTTTGACTGTTTTGTTTTATTTATTAATGATGTAGGTTATTGACACACGAAAAATTAAGTCACTTTTTTAAAAAAAATAATAGTTTACAATTTCGTCAATAAAAACTCAAATTTCTCTAAAAACTAAGAATAAACTATAATAATGAGTTGTCTTAAATGATGCAGGATTAATAAATTGAATGTTTTAGATTTTAGCCAACGAAATGTAAAAATTATCTTTAAAAATCTCTTTCGTACAGAAAGGAAATAGTTTTGTGAAAAAATATATTTTTAAAAGAGATACGAAAATTTGAATAATATCTAGCGTGACGCATTGAGCCAGACATCTGCCTATGGCCGCAGACTGGTGAGTCCAAGAGATTCATACATGGTCAAACAATAGGCCTTGAGAGGTGTGTCAGTAATGTGAAGTTGCGTTAGAAAGGCCACCACATATATGAAAATGCCTTGTATTTGGCAGAATGGTGTATCTTTTAGCGTTAGTTAGATACATCCGTCGAATGGAAGAATATTATTTGATAATTCATTAATTGGTTCAGTAGTTATAACTATCTTTTTTTTTAAACTCTAAGACAAATACTTACCATCACTTGGTGGGGCTAATTCGTTTGCAACGCATTCTCCATACAAACACAGCTGTTTGAAATAAAAGAGAGACCATTCAATACATTACATTAAAATATACACACAATATTCATACCCCGCTTTTAATACCTGTAACCTTTCTCTGTTCTGATATTCTAACGTAACTACAACACTTCTGATACGATTGTTACTGCTACTACGATTATTTGTCAGAATGATCATGACCTGAACAGATATCTTAGTTGATATCAGATTTGGATTAACTAGTCATTTCTCACACATTTGAATACTTTAGCGAGAGTATTGGAAGAGATTCTAGGAAGTCCCATTCAGCTATGAATTTTAAAACATCAAATACCAGTCCATGGCTTTGTGAAATTCAATATCAGCTGCCTTTAGGTGTCTTCTAATCTTGATATTTCTTTGTAAAAGCTCATATGCTGATAACTCATCATAACAAGGAATCACTTTTGGAACGGAACTTATAACTCTTCTTCATTTGCTGATAAAAGACTCATGGGTTGAATAGTGACAGCGCTTCTCGTGCAGAATCTTAAGACATCTACGTTGGTCACCACTTTGTGAAGAGTAAAGCCTTTAATCTTCAGATATTGCTGTGTAAGTTTAACTTCCTCAAGTCAGTAAATGTGAAATCGAAGACAGCATGTAAAAGACTTTGTGCTGTATGACAATTGTGTTCAAATGTTGAGGGGCGGTTCTATTGATGAATCGGTGAAATTATTTATTTTTAATATTTATGTGGTTTTTTTTTTATATATTTAGTTTTAAAATTAAAGAAATTGAAATAAATTATTTAAAGATATTAAAATATTTTGCAAAATATTATTTTGTTAACCTTATAAATGGGTAAAAGGTCATTTTGTAATGTTTTTAATATTTACCGAGTCGATTCATGGGCGTACTAAAAATTACCCAACCAAATCGAATTTGGTATCAATGGAAAGCTTTATTTATCAGAATTTAGAAAAAAAAAAGCTTTCTACCAGTTACGAAAGGTACCAAACACTTCAATCAGCGCTGACTCATGATCAAAACGATGTTATTCTGACCTAATTAAAGGGTCAGGTCATTTCTGACACATCAACCTTGAACTTTTAATAAAGCACGCGTTAGGATTGGTTACACGTGTGGACAATTTACGTGTGATCGGGTAATCATTTTATGAACTTCGGTTGGATCGAGCAGAGTGTAGTTTGTTAATATGCAATTTGTCATTTGGTCTCACCCCCCAGGATGTCACCCCCGCACCCAAATAGCTACGCCACTGCTTCAGGGAGAGTACTGTGTCAACAGAAGGGAAAATCTAGACAACCAGTAAATGTTTAGATTAAAAAAAGGGAGAAACCAAAAGGTGTCAGCATTCGGCCCTAAAAAGTTAACGAAGAGCCTCCTTAGAGGTGTACTACAAAGTCAACGAAGAGCCTCCTTAGAGATGTACTACAAAGTCAACGAAGAGCCTCCTTAGAGATGTACTACAAAGTCAACGAAGAGCTTCCTTAGAGGTGTATTTTGTTTGTTTCTTTTTTAAGTGGGGGGGGGGGGGGTAAGGTAAACAGATGTCCCCGGGCTTTCTTTGCAAAAATGAGTATCTTCTTCTTTCTTCTATATATTAATGGCCCACGATCAATTTATTGATCATTATGACTCCTATGAAAGTAGATGCGATTTGCTATGTCTCTGTGCCTGGTGTTAATGAGGATATTTTACTGGTTACAAGAGTAACTGAGTGAGGGTATCATGCACTGGGGGTGGTAGGCCTGAGGCAATAGACGCAAATGAGTCAAGTGTTGTCGCCTCAACTGTTCCTTTTGAAAGCTTGTTCCAGTCCCTGATTGTCTTTGGCAGGAATGAGCAGCACCTATACTGGCTTCTCGCTGGTATGAGCCGGAACTGCCTGTCATGGCCTGATTGTTCGTTTTGAAACCACTTAATGTTCTCTAACCCGTAGTTTCATCTTTTAATCTTATTTATTTCAATAACATTTCATACTATCGCAACCGATTTTTTTTTAAAAAATAACTTTAAAAAAAAAACATTTTGAAACACAATTTTAAACAACTTTCACGTGTCCTAAAAAAAGCTTCATTTCGATCAACTATTCACAATCGACAATTTACAATGAGCAAAGTATATGAACAAGACTTCGATGAAAATGGAATTCATATAGGTTTCAAGATGCTAGATCGTTCCCCTATATCAGTAAACAACCACATATCATTCTCAGAAGGTGGGAAAAAAATGGCACAGGATTTTAAAAAAAAAATTATATGACTTTATTGATAAATAAATAGAAGCTGTATATTTATTTAAAAAATCCATTCACTTAATTCCGATGTCAGGTTACTGAAACTATTACTTCATAACGACATCCTCACCTTTCCATCACCACAAACGGTTCCATCAGCAGCCAGGTATGGTCTACATCCGTCAACGTTAGCGACCTTACAATACATTCTCCTGCAGATGGCTGAGGGGTCAGCGTTGAGGCTGTAGTTGCTGAGTGACTGAAATTATATGTTTGTAAACTTAATAATAGTTAAACGTCTCGGCTTTACCAAGTCAGGTAAAGCTTAAATTTCTCTTTAATTTTGAAATATGGTTCGTTGTTTAAGTGTATGTTGATGCAAAGCTAAATTTAAATATGTAAAAAAAAAAAAAGGCATTCTTGCATTCTAAATTGTTCTCCAAAAAAAAAAAATCGGGACTATAAATATTTAAGGGGCGAGACAAGTTAGGCAGTATCTATCGGTAAAAAAGCATACACCTAAGGACCCCAACTTGATTGAATATAGTACATGTTGGGCTAGTGGAAGAGTTAGAGATATCCCTGTTATTATCGCTATTGTTAGCGCTTCTCATTCAAAAGTCTGAAGTGTCTTCATCAAGTACACTACATCTTATGTAGGGCCCCAGCCGGCTCTAGCACGTCCTTCAGTTCAAATCGATCATTTTTTTCCGCCTGTATGCGCGTACCCCCCAACTGGTGTATGTCCTTCTCTATATCGTCGATCCATCTTAGGCTTGGTCGACCGGTGAGCCGTCTGCCCCTAGGTTTCTGCATGTATATCGTTTGTTTTTACAGCTCAAGCCGGCATTATTTCAGTGTGTTCTGTCTAGGGCAGTCGACTTTTTTATGGTTGGGACTATGGGCGTGTCTTTGTACTATTGATAGCTCTTGATTCGTACGGATTCCCCAAACACAATTATCTGTCAGCGGGCCATACATTTTCCTGAGAATTTCCCCCTCGCATGTATTGAGCAGGGTCTCTGCTTTTCTAGTAGGGACAAAGTCTCACTTGCGTAAGTTACTACTGGTCTATGATAATGGGGTATGGTGTCTTCTTTGTTCCCCTTGAGAGGATTTTGCTTCCCAGTAGCTTTTGTAGGCTGAAATAGGAACGGTAGCAACACTCTCAAAGGTTTGGTTTCTTACATTGATGTTGTCATCAGTGGGTGTGTTTCGTGACATCAACATATATTTTGTCTTCGCTTCATTTACCTCAAGACCAGCTTCGACCGAGACATCTTCAAGTTCCCTGACTGAAGGCGTCAACAATCGCCTTATAGGACCACGATAAAGTTTATTTACCACCCGATTATAAGGTGGTGTCTTTGAACTCTACCTGGAGTGGGCTTGAGAGGGGGGTGTATATCGCCAGCCTTGGGCAAATAAGCTGATGTATTGACACATTATACAAGTAATGCGGGTATTCTTGGTAAACAAGATAAAATCAAGCACAACAATCACCACAACCAAAATAGTCAGAATGCGATGTCAAATATGCAACGAGTATGAAGAAATGCAGTTAAATTCGAAAAGAAAAAACAAAAATTTTAAGTTGCATAAATTGTCTAGTAAATAATTGAATATCCACTCCCACACAAAATAAAAAAAAATGCAACCGAAATGACCTTATAATTTTACATATATGGTTAGTACAGATGTCAAGGATAAAGGATAGATCTCATAAGCCATTCGATGAAGTGTCAATATCGCCTCGCGATGACGAAGGATGCCATATATATGTAAAAATAGTAATTAATAAGCATCATGAATCTAGTCATTCATCTGAAATCAGCTACTTACCGGACAAACGTGTCATTCATCTGAAATCAGCTACTTACCGGAAAAACGTGTCATTCATCTGAAATCAGCTACTTACCGGACAAACGTGTCATTCATCTGAAATCAGCTACTTACCGGACAAACTTGTCATTCATCTGAAATCAGCTACTTACCGGACACACTTGTCATTCATCTGAAATCAGCTACTTACCGAACAAACGTGTCATTCATCTGAAATCAGCTACTTACCGGACAAACGTGTCATTCATCTGAAATCAGCTACTTACCGGACAAATAAAAGATCCATTATTATTCTCCAACATCTTGCACTGTTCATCGGCTGGATATTTGAGACCGGGCAGACGACCAGACACATCCGGGATGTTTGCATCAGCTTGTACTTTTTCCGTCAAGCAGGATGTGCCAGTTCTTCAATGTGAAAATAAATCATTTTATAAATGGGGGAAAAAAAGTAGAAATTACATTGCGGAATTTTGTCTTTTTAAATACAGTGTTACTGTGGATACTGCTAGGCACCAACTATGTTGGCACAATTTTAAAGTGTATTAGAAGGGACGTTTTATTTGATTTTCAATGTAAAGTTCAATGTAAAGTTATCTAAATCACTTAAATTTTTTCAAAAGGTAAATAAAAAAGTAAATAGCAAGATAAAAGATCTTTACGGATTACGTCAAATTCTTTAATTTAATTATATTATAATCGCTTGCCTTACATTGTATTTAGTTGCTTTGATAAGTATTCTGTAAAGTACTGGACACTACAAGATGAGAATTTCCATGGATTCTGGTCCCGTGAGGATGGTGCAGTGGCGGCCATGATGTAGTGATCGTTAAAGCTGCAAGTGTTCTTTTCCCCATCGTGCTGGGCGGACATGCTATGAAGTTATTTTTAAAAATTGACGTAACAGGACATCTACATATTCCATTTGAAAAGTAAATTGAAATAAAAGTGATTAGAATTGTTGATATGTATTTGTTTTCGATGGGAATACACTAAAACACTCGTATTAATTAGTGGAATGTTGATTTGTTCAGTTTAATTTTTTTTTTAAATATCTTAAAAATAAAAATTTATAAATTTAAATAACGGGAATAAAAAAAATAATTTGAAAAATGTTTTATAATAAATAGCAAACGTTTTAACTGCCTTGAATGTCCACAAGACTCGCAAAAAGACATACGGTGAACGATCTTTCTCTTACAGTACCCCCAAACAATGGAATTCTCTTCCACTACACATCAGAAATATATCAATCATCACAGCCATCAAAACTGCACTCAAAACACATATCTTTAAACTCTACTATCCTGACTGATTCCCCCTCTGACCGTTAAACGATGCTGCTGAGTGCCGTCCATGGCTTCACATGTAAATTGTTATGGAATGGTTGGGCGAATACACATTTGTTTTGTTTTTGTTTTGTTTTTTGTTTTTTAATTAATGTAATTTAATTTTTAAGTTCATGATTATGTTTGTTAAATCGTATGTACAGCGTGGTGAGCCCAGCCCTAGGCTGGGGTACCACGCTATAGAAAACTACCAATAATAATAATAATAAATAAAAACGATGGTATTTCAACAATAACATTTAAGAAAGAGGCTTTACTTCATCAAACCTTGGAAGTGCACACACAAACAAACAAAAAATGTAGATAAATAATTTTGAAGATTGTTTTTTTTTCCTTCTAAAAATCTATTAGAAACTGTCACATTTTAGACCAATTTGTGATAAGTTTTTCTTTTACTTATGTCTTCTTTTGAAAACGTAAAATAATAAAGAGAATAATACAGCTCCCTTTACGCTAATATATTTATAATTTGTTAGAATTATATCTGCAGTACTACCAAAAAATGTACCGGTAATCCATATTTACAGGCCTAATAGGTGTCATTCGTGTTTTTAATGCTGATACAGCTTCACGAATTAGTTCAACCACAAGAATATCGAATATCTTATCTACCTGTGACCGAGTTCGTGTGAAGCTGGTGAGACATTGGAAAGTCCTTGTAAATCCTCAACGATAGAAGTGCTTAGACCACCGGCTGTGCAGAGAGTTCCAACGTATGCCAAGCCTATGAAGAAGATGTCCAAGACTATGAGTTATTTTCATATGCCCAATAAAGAAAACATTAGCGAGGTTTTCGGGTGGCTTGTACTCAATCACATGTGAATCTCTGGACCGTTGTTGTGCACACAATTGGAAAACATTTTCTATAAAATTATTTTGTTATTTTGTTTTTTTTGGAAGTGTTTTATTAAATAAAAAATTACAAAAGAGCTGTGTAAAATTGTAGCTCCGGAAATGCATGGGTCATATAATTGTTAATTTTAATTACGTTTCACATATCAAGCGTTGCGCTGTGTGTGTGTGTGTGTGTGTGTGTGTGTGTGTGTGTGTGTGTGTGTGTGTGTGTGTGTGTGTGTGTGTGTGTGTGTGTGTGGAACATACAATTGAGAGTTGTAGACGTCCTTGCACTCCAACACAAAGCGATCGTTTTTAAAATAATTGTTTAAAATTGGTAGGGGTTATTTATCAGCAATGGTGTCTAATTTGAATGGCCTTAAAATTAACCATTAAAACCGTGTTTAAAAAAAAAAAGAGATTCGGTGAAACCACGAGGTTAGGCAATATTATGTTTTGAGAAAAAAATACCTGGGTTTTGGCAACAGGGGTAACTGCTTCACTCCCCTCCAATTTGCATGGCCCTTCAATCCGAGAACAGTTATTTTACCTAACAACAATCACCTTTAGTTACACGCGAGTGCTGCTCTTACGTCTATTTTTTATGGAATCTTTGTGCAAAGAGCGTTTGTATTTATCTTAAGTTTGTTTTTCTTTTCAACATACTTTTTAACTTACATACATTCTGGCTTATGTACCACCCCTTTTTAAAAAGACTTTGTGTGGGATAAATTAAATATGAAAGTTTGAAAATACATGTAAAAACGTTACTTTTATTTTCCTGCTTGGATTGTATAAAGTTGAAGTTTGAACAGAAGACTGCCTTATACAACGCTAAAGGGGTATCAATTGTTTAAAAATAACTCACATGCTACAGGAACGAAACTGAATTTTTATGCTGTTTTCTGTACCAATGTTTAAATGATCTTACTCACCCAAGTGATCTTTGACTGGAACGCCGTTTTGAATTTCAGTCATGTTAAATCTTTGGAATTGAATGATATATTTGAGTTACGCGGTTAAAATACAATACAACCGCTTAATATTTTTTTAATCAATCTGAAAGTATTTATTGATTTTTTGCTCCTTTAATTTGTCAGTGATGCGCAATTGGAAAATGCCGGAAGTTTCCGAAAATGCCTATTTTTTATTTGCCACACCATTTTAATTTAGTAGAATTAATTTGAACCTTAGACAAATAAATAAAAGTAGGATGTTAAGTAAAGTAAAATATTACTTAAAAATATTCTATGTGCGTTTTATAAAATTATATTTTATCCGTCATTTTTACTTTAACATATTGGTATGGTGTAAATACATGATAGTTTTAGAATATTGTTTTTAATTAATAAAAGAAACAAAATGAAAACAATAAATAAGTAACATGATATAGCTTGCCAAACAGTGGCGACAGCAATGCGTGAACTCTCCATCTACCAGATATAGCTTGCCAAACATTGGCGATAGCAATGCGTGAACTCTCCATCTACCAGATATAGCTTGCCAAACATTGGCGATAGCAATGCGTGAACTCTCCATCTACTAGACATAGCCCGCCAAACATTGGCGATAGCAATGCGTGAACTCTCCATCTACTAGACATAGCTTGCCAAACATTGGCGATAGCAATGCGTGAACTCTCCATCTACCAGATATAGCTTGCCAAACATTGGCGATAGCAATGCGTGAACTCTCCATCTACCAGATATAGCTTGCCAAACATTGGCGATAGCAATGCGTGAACTCTCCATCTACCAGATATAGCTTGCCAAACATTGGCGATAGCAATGCGTGAACTCTCCATCTACTAGACATAGCCCGCCAAACATTGGCGATAGCAATGCGTGAACTCTCCATCTACTAGACATAGCCCGCCAAACATTGGCGATAGCAATGCGTGAACTCTCCATCTACTAGACATAGCCCGCCAAACATTGGCGATAGCAATGCGTGAACTCTCCATCTACTAGACATAGCCCGCCAAACATTGGCGATAGCAATGCGTGAACTCTCCATCTACTAGATATAGCTTGCCAAACATTGGCGATAGCAATGCGTGAACTCTCCATCTACTAGACATAGCCCGCCAAACATTGGCGATAGCAATGCGTGAACTCTCCATCTACCAGATATAGCTTGCCAAACATTGGCGATAGCAATGCGTGAACTCTCCATCTACTAGACATAGCCCGCCAAACATTGGCGATAGCAGTGTGTGAACTTCCGATCTACCAGATATATCCAGCCAAACATTGGCGCCAGCAATGCGTGAGCTTATATCTAGTCTCATATGTAATTGGTTTTGTTTTATTAATTCAAAATGTTTCCACTGTTCACACCTATCCGTTGTATCTCCTTTTTCTTCTGTTCCATATTTCCATCCACATTTAACCATCAAACTTTTTTATCTCATTTAATATGATTGATTGAATAGTTATATAGCGCTTGTATCCATGCCATTTTAGCATACTGAATGCGATGTGATGTTCTTAAATCTATTTTTGTGTAAAGTCTTTAAATGTTTCTTTAATGATTTTTTATCATTTCAATTTCCTTCAAAGATTGAGGCAAACTGTTGCATAATTTTGGAGGTATCGCTTCAAAAGAGCGCACTCCGTATGACTTTTTTCTGTGTCCATCCACACTGGGAACTCTCAGTTAAGACTGTGTTGAAGACCGCAGGTTCTTTAAGGATATGTGTTTATAAATCAGTTCTTTAAGATATGCTGTTGCAGAGCCTTCTATACAGCTGTACGCCAGGTAAAGAATTTTAAATCTCTTTTACCCCACCCTCCCCATTAACCAATGAGCTATGATATGACCCAAAGCTCCCTCCACAGACAACCCTTATTGTAGAGCGCACAACCATCTTAAATATCTATAGAACATTAACCATAGCCCTATATCTCTATATTCTCATGGTCGTGCGATGGAGGGGGTTTAATCAATGAATTAAAGGTCGTCCCCTCCCCCCTCAGACCTTACATTGGGAAGCACGGATATATTTTCGCTTGTAGTAAATAATGGCGTGCTGTGGAGGAATACGGTCAGAAGACATTCCATTTTTTAAAAGTGGTTTTTATCAGATTTAGCAGATGCCATAAAGTATGGTGTTCATGTAAAAATCAATCACGCTATCAAAATGTATGTATATCATATAAAACTACTACATAGGAAACACGTTTATCTACGCCAATCATAGATGTGTTATAGTTACCGCGTGAAAAGCATGGCGTGATCATATGGTCCAATGACGTCTTGACTCGATTTTGACACAAATCGACTGAAAGCGTACAAACTTTGACTAGAGTCAATGATGTCGTTGGGAGTAGCGGAAATACGGAACTCTTCAGTGAATGCCGAGTCTTTGGCGGTCTGAAAAATAAAAACACCTGTTATCAAGAACATTTAAATATAAGGAGCCGATTATCAGCGTTCAACGCTGTTCTTCTCATGATAAATGAGCAATGACTCTTGCGTTTTTCAACCGAACATTCGGGATTATGGTACCAAAAAAATAGTTCGGAAAGTTGCATGCCCTGTGTAAAAAAATTAAAATTGAATTTTAAAGTTTTTAAAACAATGGGAATGTGTATTGGGAGTGGAAGCTTGGACTATTAATAAACTGGCCCCCCATCTTCTGCACAAAGGGTATTAATTTTTGAAGTGTTCATCTTTTTCTATCAGTAGTTTAAAAACATATGGACGGCATCTAGCTAAACTCTATGAAAGAAACTCTTCATGTAATGTGAAACTGTGTTTCTTATACACCAGATATCAGTATACCAACAGGAGGCTGAATTCAGGGTTGCTGTTTCAAGCAAAGAATGGTGCGTGTTGTGCTTATTTCATATCGTCAACCTCCCAGATCTGGAAAGGACTTACATAATTTAAAAAATAATAATAAAACATACGATTGCCATGTCTTTTGTCAAAATAAATTACAGATAAGAAATTTTCAATGCGTCAAAAAATGAATTGTTACATACCTCAGCTACGATCGCCTTGATAAGTCTGACACGAATTTTGTAACTAGCTGTAATACCTTGATAGAGGAGATCGACCTGAACACAGACCATTCAGATTCGTTTCAAAACAAGTTTTTATAGACAAATCTACGACAATATATATACATCATCATTTCTTTATGTTTTGTACAAATTGATCACGGTACGAAAGCTTTCAAAAAAAATATATAAGTATACCAGACCTTATAGTAAGTAAAAATAAATAAAACACTTTTAAAAGATTTAATGGCAAGTATCTTTGAGGCATCATCGGGGCTGCAGTCAGCTTATTTATTGTAGGTCTTCATCTTCTGGACAGTAAGCAGTTTTACCAAAAGTCATCACCATTTTTTCGTCATCCCTTAGCCATGGGTCTCACTGACCAGCACCACAAATCTCAGCAGCCATGGCAACAATTTAGTGGCATCCTGTTCTGGTTGCATCCTGTTCTGGTTGCGTCCTGTTCTGGTTGCATCCTGTTCTAGTGGCAACATGTTTTAGGCATCCTGTTCTGGTTGCATCCTGTTCTAGTGGCAACATGTTTTTGGCATCCTGTTCTGGTTGCATGCTGTTCTAGTGGCAACATGTTTTTGGCATCCTGCTCTGTTTGCATCCTGTTCTAGTGGCAACATGTTTTTGGCATCCTGTTCTAGTGTCAAAATGGTTTTGGCATCCTGTTCTGGTTGCATCCTGTTCTGATTGCAACATGTTTTTGGCATCCTGTTCTGGTTGCATCCTGTTCTATGGTAACTTGTTCTGGTTTTATGGCAACTTGTTCTGGCGGCACCCTGATAGTCTTTTAAACTATAATCTCTAATAAAAACCGACTTAAAATAGTTCTATCCAATTTGATGTTCTTTTTTTTTTTTGGTTTCTTGCTCTAGGGAGGAAGCGATCACCCCACCTTCCCTGTGTTAGTAAGCTAGTAAGTAACTCTAATTTAGAGAAAGTTTGAAGTTCTATGAAAAAAAAAAAGAGACATACATTTTATTTTAACTAAATATCATTCCCGAATAAAATTTACATTTTCATATGGCTCATCAACTTACTCCAGTAATGACAAGTGTATAATAATCCAATACGTTCTGTAAAGCTGCTAATCTGGTCGCAGAGCTCTCAAGAAATCGACTGTAAGCCCTGTAGTCAATGACAGCGACAATGTCGACATAATATGTGGAAGTAGTCTGACGACGTTTGCGACCAAGTAAAGAAGACATTAAGGGGTTAAGCGGTTCCGACGTACTTTTAGATTCATTGTCTTGACTTTGTGGACCTGCACATTTGAAACGTTTGAATAGGGATCGGAAAAGAATTAATTCATAACACGACTGTGAGGATATCAGATGCAGATGAATTCTTGGGGAACTTACGTATGATCATCTCGTACTTGAAAGAGCAATTGAATAAAATTGAACACCCCATAGATATATAAATATTGATAGGATGTTTCTGACTTATATATATACATCGGTGTTAAGAATCGCAATGATCTCAATTGTCTTATCTAAGGGATCTAAAAAATATATGTCAGTTCACCCTGTTCGTGGTTTTTTTTGTGTGTGCAAATACTATCTACAAAAATCTTCAAATTCTTCAATTTTTGTTGCAATGTAACATAATATAAGCTTGAATGAGCATTTTTCTTATTTAATTGTATTGTTTCTCTTCTTCTGCTGCTAAATTTTGAGGGCCCACGATCAATTTATTTCATCACACTGGCTCAAGTAATAACATAATTGTAGAGATTTATTTTCTCTCGAAATTGTGTTTTCCAAAGATTTAAGATTTTTAAAGTAAATGTATTGAAATTGAAATAAGCGTGTTTTATGACTAATTTTAGTCCCTGCAGAACTTACTTAAGTAAATGTATTGAAATTGAAATAAACGTGTTTTATGACTAATTTTAGTCCCTACAGAACTTACTTGGTAAGATGTAATCATAAATCTGTAACTCCTCTGGTATTTCTTGAAGAACATACATATAATCTAGTGAATTATCGTCTCTCTTGGACCGGTTCTCGCGGCTGATGGTGTACAATGTGCCGTTGTGCCTGAACTGACCTTTCTATGGAATAAGAACTGTTCGGCTTATTGATAACATTGACAGCGGTGAAACCTTAGAGCCAAATATATCATCAGCATTTAATTATTTTTCTTGATGGCAGGTAGATGCTTTTGGTTTTTCGAAAGTGGATTATATTCGTATTTAAATGAGAAAACTTATTTTTTGGAACACAAGAAAGACAACACAAGAAAAAGAAGTTTCGTTTAAGTAAGTTCCCCTTTAATGTTACTTCTTTTCCGTTGTTCTTTCACTCATCCATCATTGTGCGTCATTAACGGCATCCCTGTGTAGAAATTATCTCTATATGAAATAAAGTTTTTTATATATTTAGGATAAAAAAGGACTCTTGAAATAATTGAAACTTCCACCCTATTGCTCCACTTCCACCCTACTGCTCCACTTCCACCTTAATGCTCCACTGCCACCTTACTGCTCCACTTCCACCCTACTTCTCCACGTCCACACTACTGCTGCTCCACTTCAACATTACTGCTCAACTTCCACCCTACTGCTCCACTTCCACCTTACTGCTCCACTTCCACCCTACTGCTCCACGTCCACACTACTGCTCCACTTCCACCCTACTGCTCCACTTCCACCCTACTGCTCCACTTGCACCCTACTGCTCCACTTCCACCCTACTGCTGCACTTAAACCATAATTGAAAACAAACAGTTTCCTATTCGTAAAGAAAAACGAATACTTGAATAGGAAGTAAAATTCAAATTTAATTTTAAAAAATAATTAACAGTTAATTTACGAACATGATGATAGGTTTCAAACAAGTAAATCCAATTACTGTTGACCCGACGCTAAGGATAAATATTTGAGAACTTATAAACTAAAGCTCAAGATTTTGCCTCGACTTGAGGGAATCATGTTTGCATTTATAGTTTCAAAATCACTCGTGTTTAGATTGCTACCATTACACCAGTTTTTAATTATTGGTTTTAGATAAACTAAATTTTAACGATTTTGGCATCCATGAGATTGTGATGATGCTAATATGTATAGCGATTCTAAGCGTGACCCAAACATACAAACAGTAAAGATGATGAGTATTGTCCTAATGCCAGGCGGTTGGTCCTCTTGATCTCCATGACAGCTTCATTAGTCACATCCTGGTAGAAAGCTGTGTTCTATTAGAGTAAGACAGGCGTTTCTTAGTGTTATAGGTATTATCAGGGTGGATTATACAAAGTAACTTATTCGAAATCTTACAATATTTTAAGAAAGTCATTGATTGTTTAGTTTTATGAGTTTTCCTTTTTTTAAAGTGGATTCTAAAACAGGCGCTGCACAGAACTGACAAGCATTGACAAATGATGGCAACTTTTGTTCTGTTTAGCAATTCAAAGTTCTCGGTTTTAAAAAAACTGACAAAAAAAAACGAGCAACAATCGGCTATGATAGTAAAATAAGTCTCAAAGATTCCCAGTGTCAAGGGTATGAAATCACTGTAGTTATGTTTGTACGTATAACATGTTTAGTTAGAGAGTATATGTGTAGCGTTGTATATTGTGCGAGAATGTTATGACGTATTTGGTATGGGGGAAGTGACGTATTAGTTTTGGTAGTTGAGTTGTTGTTATAGTGGAATGTAGATGGCGGTTGGACAAGAGGATGTTGAATAGTTATTGTGTGGAACATTGTAGAAGACAGATGTGTTGCTTGTATTGATAATTAAAGTTATAGTTACTAAAAGGACTTGAGTTATTCACTAATGATTGGAATAGTGAGAGAACTTGATGAATGATCCAATCCAGGAGTATAGGAGTTGACACCCAGGTCGATATTAAACGGTCATATCAGATTTGATAATAAGATAGCTAGAAAAATAAAAATAAAGCTAATCTAATTTTAATCTTCCTGAAAATTTGTTCATATAATACACTGCTCACATCCACCAAAAAATGCAGACACCTAATTCTAATTTGGGAGGTTTTACAGTAAACCCCGCAGGTTTTAGTTTTGAAAAATATTTCTTGTACACATTTCACACATGTGACGCGGTTATCCGTAAATTTAAATCAACAAGTTTTTTTCCTTAGTGAAATATTTAAAAATGTGTTAAACCCGAGTAACATTGAGGCAGGGGTTCTCAACCTTCCTATTGATGCGACCCTTTAATACAGTTCCAAAAGTTGTGGTGACCCTCCCCCCCCCCCCCACAAAATTATTTTAGTTGCTACTTCATGACTGTAGCGAATACGTGTCTCCTAATTGTCTTAGGTGACCTACGTGAAAGGGTCACGACCCACATGCTGAGTACCGCTGCATTAAGGAGTCCCATTCTTGTCTCTTAATTCGCAACAGTTAACTAATATGGTTTAAGCGCTAATAACAGTCATAGAATCCCATAGGAAATTATTTATGGACCAAATAATTTGACAACTTATTTTCACCACCCCTGACCTCATTGTCTCCTAGCATCTCTCGTCTTGTTGTGTAGAGTCCATCCGGTTCGCGGGTCAATGTATGTAGCGGAATATTGGGGGCCATGTGTGTATATTTCTTCAACGTGAAATTAAAGGTATCGTTGTCCCCTGAGGTTAGGGATACGTTGATTAACTCGGCCATGGAGGTACCTCTGGTCTCCGGTTGAAAGTATCGCAGACTGACTGTTATAAAATATATAAATATATAATTAGCATTTTTAAAATAATTTCTTTTTAAGTTATGGATTTTTCAGAACAATGTATCTCATATGAAATCTTGTTTTGCATCTATAGATATTATTAAGAGAAATCCACAATGCTATTAATACATTAATTATTTTATGGTCTTGCAGTTGTTCAGAAACTATGTTGAGAAAAAAATAAAATATTTAAAAAAATGTTAAGTGACATTTATTTTCTTTTATAATTATTAACGCGTGCATGTTCAACTTTTTAATAAAAAGAAGTACAATATAAAATCGCAAAGTGAATGATTTTGGTACTTCTGATTTGTAAAAGTGAAAATGTCACTGTTACAAAAACATGTAAATAATTTCAAAAAGAGATTGGCTTTTTTTATGAAACAATTGTACATAGCATTTAGCTTTGTTGAAATCTTAATCGTCACTACAAGCTTAAGTAAGAAATATAAAGTCATTCCTGAAATATAATGTCATACCTGAAATATAAAGTCTTACCTGAAATATAAAGTCATACCTGAAATATAAAGTTATACCTGAAATATAATGTCATACCTGAAATATAAAGTCATACCTGAAATGTAATGTCATACCTGAAATATAATTTCATACCTGAAATATAAAGTAATACCTGAAATATAATGTCATACCTGAAATATAATGTCATACTTAAATATAAAGTCATACCTGAAATACAATGTCATACCTGAAATATAAAGTCATACCTGAAAAATAAAGTCATACCTGAAATACAATGTCATACCTGAAATATAAAGTCATACCTGAAAAATAAAGTCATACCTGAAATATAAAGTCATACCTGACATGGAATCGCATTGTCCCAACCAGAAAATTTGAACATTTAGAATTTTCACGTGAATAGCAGCTAAAATGATTAACACTTTAGCCATCTTGTATAAAAGGTATGAGCTTAAAATCAGAATTCCTTATTTAGTTAGTGAGGCCAAAAATGGTGGGAAAGCCCCTAGTGGGAATTTAAACACGAATACGTGAATAGGAAGTGAAATTCAATTTTTTTTTTTTTTAAAGTAACAGTTAATTCACGAACATGATGATCGATTTCAAACGAGTAAATCCAATTACTGTTGGCCCGACGCTAAGGATAAATAGCCCACTTGTGGTCACCATGACGTTGGCGTCTCGAGTTGTACCTCGGGTTTGTGGGTGACATAACAAAGATTTTACGACCCAGGGCACACCTGTGTGCCACTTTTTAAAGTTCAGTGGGCGGGAACATTTCTCAGATTAACAGTCACGACAGTGATACTCTGGCCTTGTTTCTTTTTCCCATTGTTAGAATACTGCCACACAAAAGAGAATTCCAAAGGGATCCGGTTTCCAGTTTGGATACCGATGTCTAGTGGGATCACTTCCCTGTTGGAATACCATTCATCGTATGGAATCTCAGTCCCGATGGGATTCCGATCCTAATGGTATCACAAACCCGGTAGGATCCCTTTCCCAGTGGGATCCGGATTCCAGTGGCGTACCGGTGGGATCCTTTTTCCAGTGGGTTCCCGATCGAGGTGGGTTACCCATCCAGATGAGTTCCCGATTCCGTGGGATCCCGTTCACCGATGGATCCCAATAGGATCCCGTTTCCAAATTAGATCTCATTTCCCGATTGGATCCTAATCCGGTGGGATCCCCGGGAAAGTATTGAAGTGAATTGAAATAAACTAATATTTTATTAAACTTTTAGATCAAACCATGGATCGAACCATATACATACACACGTGGAACAATATAGAACTTTCTGGAACATCCTAGATTAAATTTAAAAACCTCCTCGAAATGTGCAAAGAATTACTTTTGTAAGTAATTATTTTTCGGATACGAAAACTTTTATAACTTGCTTTTGATATCTTTTTAGCTATGCCTGTAATTAGGGGGGGGGGGGGTATAAAAAATTACTCCTATAAATAATTGAGTTAAAATTTAAAAGTTGTCCCATCAAAGTCGGTCTTAAAATGCTATAGATATACTTTTGTTTTTAAATTTTCGAACTTTCCGGACCATTGTAGAACGACTATGAAGTTTATGGCTACCAAGCTAGGCTTATATCCATTCACATAGAACCTATAGTGTTATCACAGCCTAGTGGTGTTTATACAACTTATAGAAGGATGATGCATATGTACTAAATTTGGTCAAGATCCATCCATTCATGTAGGAGTATTTGATGGTAATTTTATTTATATATCTCATATAAGAAAAAAAAGATTTTAGGGCCTCTGGCCCCAAACTGAAATTTATAAAAAGTCCCCACTACCCCAGTATTTTTTTATGGATGACGGATATATGTGCACATTTTAAAGACGTTTCTTTGGCTAACCGCCAGCTTAAATTTAAAAATTGCAAATATTCACGGTTCAACACAATGAATGTTTAAGCTAGAGCTGCACATGGATTTCCCAGAAAATTCTGGAATAGCTCTTGGGTATTATTTTCTATCTTTCTTCGAAGACCTCATTCATTCACTTTACACGTGTATACATTTGCCTTCTAGGGGTGACACTCCATAAAGTATCCCATTATTAATGCATGGCTGATTTCAGGTCAGCAAACACAATGACATTTGCTGTTTTATTTGTAGAGATGTGTGAATACACTGCTCTAACTTACTTCCGCTATATCCCCACCCCCACCCATCTCCCCGCTCCGCCCCACCCGAGCCTCAAGAAGATATACCTTTGAAAAGTTGCATTGCTGAATTTATTTCTGTTTCCAAAATGTTTATGATGCGTCTGGATAAACCATTGGTAATTAGAATGAAACCAGCCTTTTTTAACCTAAACTTATCCTTACTGAGGCATGCGCGAGTTTTGACATTTGTCTCGTGCTAGATACTTTGGTCTTTGGAAGTTTAGAATTATAGTTAAATACATGAATGTCGGAGCATTTTGAAATAGTTCAAATGTAAACAGAAAAAAAGCAAAACAAAAATATTTAAAAAATATTTGTGTGACTACACTGATAGTACTTTCGTTCTTTTTTTACAAACTTGTCAGGTCATGACATGTCAGTTAAGACTTTTTTTTTTTTAAAAAAGCTTCATTTTTTAACACCTTAGAATGCAAGCGATTTTAATACATGCAATTAAGATACAACGCGAAGATAAAATTTAAAAAACAACCATATTGTCATTTTTATAACATTTAAAAAGAGTTGCAAATTTACCTTTAACCAATGGAATGGTTGGAAATAGTGGGACCAATGAAAAATCGCCATGCTTTATTATAGTTGATGTTGTTACAGTCTGTCAATCAGTTAGTCCGTCAACCATTCAGTCTGTCAAATCAGTTTGTCAATCAGTCAGCCTGTCAATGGGCCAGTCAGTAAACCCATGGTAATTGGCTTTTATATATGTATTTAATTTTGGAACAATAAATTATTATTAATGTCATTTTTGCTAAAGTTAAAGGTTTCTATGCGTATGAGATGCAGGAACCTCTTCCATATTGACGTCCATAAAGTCTGCCGGCTATTAAAAATTGATATGATCCTAGATTGTCATTGTTGTCGGTGGGGTGACTGTGGTGATCTGACTTATGTTTGAATTGTGAGAGGTATCTCTCGTGTGAGATATCCTCTTGGCACAATGTTCAGGGGATTAATTTAATTAAGCCAAATTAACACATCAACATAATAACCTTATATCTATATACATATAGACTGAAACGAAGTCTTTGTAAGAAAGCATAGAGGCTTAATAATATCGTGTGACATAGATGGCATGTAGCTTAATAAGATCTTATGACATAGATGGCATGTAGCTTAACAATATGTTTTGACATAAATGGCATGTAGCTTAATAATATGGTGTGACATATAGCATATAGCATAATAATATGTTGTGACATAGATGTTATGTAGCTTAATAATATGTTGTGACATAGATGGCCGGTAGCTTAATAATATAATATTACATTATTATTTTTTATAGTGAGTTTTTTTAACCACTGCTTCAGCTGTATTTCGTCGTCTGCAGCTACGGCCCTGCCGGGAACTACGTCTGCCAAAAGCCATACAAGAATGAGGCCGCTTGCTCGGAGTGTCCAAGCGACGCCAAAAAAATGCATCGACCGCCTGTGCTCCACGACCCAGGGCACCGACTCAAGAGGTTGTATTATCAGCATCAGCACCTACCTGTTATGTGGTTACATGGCATTCTCAGCTGTCATTCGTCAAGTCATTGTTTAATTTGTTTTTGTCAGGTGATAAAGGGCACATCATTACTGAGGCCCTAAAACATGTTACAGTGTGATAAAGTCTTAACCTTGAACAACTTTAGACCATTTCCTTGGAAAAACTTTGGACCATTTCTTGAAACAACTTTAAACAATTACTTTACAAACTTTATTCCTTACAACAACTTTTGACCATTTCCTTAAACAAAATTTAGGCTATTTCTGTATAGCAACTTTGTTTCTTGGAACAATTGTAAACCATTTCCTTAAAACAAATTTAGACCATTTCCTTAAAAAACTTTGTTCCTTAGAACAATTTTATACTTTTTCTTAGAATAACTTTAGACCATTTCCTAAAACAACTTTAGGCCATTTCCTTAGAACAATTTTAGGCCATTTCCTTAGAACAACTTTAGTCCATTTCCTTAGAACAACTTTAGGCCATTTCCTTAGAACAACTTTAGGCAATTTCCTTAGAACAACTTTAGGCCATTTCCTTAGAACAACTTTAGACAATTGATCTGCTGATTTAAATCTGTTATTTTAAAAATATGACTACATGATTAAAATTTTATTGTATTAAGTTGTCGATGCTTTTGAAAGTAATGAGAGTGAAAAGGTGTCCTTTCAACGAAAAGTAACAATGATTTTATGAAAGGAAAAACTCTCAGTTCGGTAGATGGAGGTACTTTAATCACGACGGCACTCAATGTGTGATCATATCAACTTTCAACATAAAGATTCACAGTCTCGACATGTGGATATCGTCTTGCTCTGAACTAATAGTTTACTTTTAATTTTTGAATATATCATAAGTGTGAGTTTTGCCAATTCTCATACAATTATGTTATAGTTCAAATTAAAGATTATACCTACAAAACTATACGTTTTAATGACATGCTGCAGATCTCATACAACACATTTCGATTTTTTGGTTTTTTTTTAGTTGGCACTTTCTACCATGGACAATGGCGTAAGCCACCTGGGAAACATCTTGCATTAGTTTATAGAATACATTTCTTAATCAATTTCAAGATAGTTTGAATGATAATAAAAATTGTGGTTTGAGCCGAACCAGGGAGAGGGTGATAAGAATAAGGATTTTTTTTTCTTTCTAGGGGCAGTACTCAACATGTCAATATTATTTCTTGGGTTCACACCATTTCAGTATTAAACTGCATAATATCATAGAATGCTGGGAATCTTGTTTTCCCATAATTTCTTGGTATGATATTCTGTTTTTTTTCAAATGGACAATTTGAGTCATTCTTCAGAAGATGTATCTATTGCATCAATGTATCTTCTTATCCATACGATAAAATTCAACTTTCAGAATAATATGTCAGCAAATCCTTGTTGTAATGTTTGAAGTATTCATTGAGTGTGGTAACTCCTTATTGCTGTAATGTTTGAAATATTCATTGAGTGTGGTAACTCCTTATTGCTGTAATGTTTGAAGTATTCATTGAGTGTGGTAACTCCTTATTGCTGTAATGTTTGAAGTATTCATTGAGTGTGCTAACTCCTTATTGTTGTAATAATTTGAAATATTCATTGAGTGTGCTAACTCCTTGATGTTGTAATTTATGAAGTATTCATTGAGTGTGGTAACTCCTTGTTGTAATTTATGAAGTATTCATTGAGTGTGCTAACTCCTTATTGTTGTACTGTTTGAAATATTCATTGAGTGTGTTAACTCCTTGTTTTTGTAATGTATGAATTATTCATTGAGTGGGGTAACTCTTTGTTGTTGTAATTTATGAAGTATTCATTAAGTGTGCTAACTCCTTATTGTTGTAATGTTTGAAGTATTCATTGAGTGTGTTAACTCCTTGTTGTTGTAATTTATGAAGAATTCATTGAGTGTGCTAACTCCTTGTTGTTGTAATTTATGAAGTATTCATTGAGTGTGGTAACTCCTTGTTGTAATTTATGAAGTATTCATTGAGTGTGCTAACTCCTTATTGTTGTAATGTTTGAAATATTCATTGAGTGTGCTAACTCCTTGTTGTTGTAATGTATGAAGTATTCATTGAGTGTGGTAACTCCTTATTGTTGTAATGTTTAAAATATTCATTGAGTGTGCTAACTCCTTGTTGTAATTTATGAAGTATTCATTGAGTGTGCTAACTCCTTGATGTTGTAATGTTTGAAATATTCATTGAGTGTGCTAACTCCTTGATGTTGTAATTTATGAAGTATTCATTGAGTGTGCTAACTCCTTATTGTTGTAATGTTTGAAGTATTCATTGAGTGTGCTAACTCCTTGTTGTTGTAATTTATGAAGTATTCATTGAGTGTGCTAACTCCTTGTTGTTGTAATGTTTGAAGTATTCATTGAGTGTGCTAACTCCTTGTTGTTGTAATTTATGAAGTATTCATTGAGTGTGTTAACTCCTTGTTGTTGTAATTTATGAAGTATTCATTGAGTGTGCTAACTCCTTATTGTTGTAATGTTTGAAATATTCATTGAGTGTGCTAACTCCTTGTTGTTGTAATTAATGAAGTATTCATTGAGTGTGGTAACTCCTTGTTGTTGTAATTTATGAAGTATTCATTGAGTGTGGTAACTCCTTGTTGTAATTTATGAAGTATTCATTGAGTGTGCTAACTCCTTATTGTTGTAATGTTTGAAATATTCATTGAGTGTGCTAACTCCTTGTTGTTGTAATTTATGAAGTATTCATTGAGTGTGGTAACTCCTTGTTGTAATTTATGAAGTATTCATTGAGTGTGCTAACTCCTTGTTGTTGTAATTTATGAAGTATTCATTGAGTGTGCTAACTCCTTGTTGTTGTAATTTATGAAGTATTCATTGAGTGTGCTAACTCCTTGTTGTTGTAATTTATGATGTATTCATTGAGTGTGGTAACTCCTTGTTGTAATTTATGAAGTATTCATTGAGTGTGCTAACGCCCTATTGTTGTAATGTTTGAAATATTCATTGAGTTTACTAACTCCTTGTTGTTGTAATGTTTGAAATATTCATTGAGTGTGGTAACTCCTTATTGCTGTAATGTTTGAAGTATTCATTGAGTGTGGTAACTCCTTATTGCTGTAATGTTTGAAATATTCATTGAGTGTGGTAACTCCTTATTGCTGTAATGTTTGAAGTATTCATTGAGTGTGGTAACTCCTTATTGCTGTAATGTTTGAAGTATTCATTGAGTGTGGTAACTCCTTGTTGTTGTAATTTATGAAGTATTCATTGAGTGTGCTAACTCCTTATTGTTGTAATAATTTGAAATATTCATTGAGTGTGCTAACTCCTTGATGTTGTAATTTATGAAGTATTCATTGAGTGTGGTAACTCCTTGTTGTTGTAATTTATGAAGTATTCATTGAGTGTGGTAACTCCTTGTTGTAATTTATGAAGTATTCATTGAGTGTGCTAACTCCTTATTGTTGTAATAATTTGAAATATTCATTGAGTGTGCTAACTCCTTGATGTTGTAATTTATGAAGTATTCATTGAGTGTGGTAACTCCTTGTTGTAATTTATGAAGTATTCATTGAGTGTGCTAACTCCTTATTGTTGTAATGTTTGAATTATTCTTTGAGTGTGTTAACTCCTTGTTGTTGTAATGTATGAATTATTCCTTGAGTGGGGTAACTCTTTGTTGTTGTAATTTATGAAGTATTCATTAAGTGTGCTAACTCCTTATTGTTGTAATGTTTGAAGTATTCATTGAGTGTGTTAACTCCTTGTTGTTGTAATTTATGAAGAATTCATTGAGTGTGCTAACTCCTTGTTGTTGTAATTTATGAAGTATTCATTGAGTGTGGTAACTCCTTGTTGTAATTTATGAAGTATTCATTGAGTGTGCTAACTCCTTATTGTTAAAATGTTTGAAATATTCATTGAGTGTGCTAACTCCTTGTTGTTGTAATGTATGAAGTATTCATTGAGTGTGGTAACTCCTTATTGTTGTAATGTTTGAAATATTCATTGAGTGTGCTAACTCCTTGTTGTAATTTATGAAGTATTCATTGAGTGTGCTAACTCCTTATTGTTGTAATGTTTGAAATATTCATTGAGTGTGCTAACTCCTTTTTGTTGTAATTTATGAAGTATTCATTGAGTGTGCTAACTCCTTGTTGTTGTAATTTATGAAGTATTCATTGAGTGTGCTAACTCCTTATTGTTGTAATGTTTGAAATATTCATTGAGTGTGCTAACTCCTTGTTGTTGTAATTTATGAAGTATTCATTGAGTGTGGTAACTCCTTGTTGTTGTAATTTATAAAGTATTCATTGAGTGTGCTAACTCCTTATTGTTGTAATTTATGAAGTATTCATTGAGTGTGCTAACTCCTTATTGTTTTAATGTTTGAATTATTCATTGAGTGTGGTAACTCCTTGTTGTTGTAATTTATGAAGTATTCATTGAGTGTGGTAACTCCTTCTTGCTGTAAGCTTCTTCTAGAGTGGCGTGTAAAACTGATCCAAAGCGCTCTGGTTTCATAAAAGCTATTTAAAGAAAAAAATATTTGAATATCTCTTAAAGTTTTTTTTTTTAATTTTTTTTTTTAATTTCTCTCAAAGATTGAAATGACATCACGATATGGCTAATCAGCATGGTTTATCGTTCAGTTGAAATGACATCACGATATGGCTAATCAGCATGGTTTATCGTTCAGTTGAAATGACATCACGATATGGCTAATCAGCATGGTTTATCGTTCAGTTGAAATGACATCACGATATGGCTAATCAGCATGGCAGTTGTCTCGTTGGATATTTTTACCCATAGTTTCACAATGTTAACTTTTGAACCCTGTTGTAACGAACAGTTAATCAAAAGTGATATTAATATTGTGTTCTTTAATAAAAATGTTAAGTGAGCGACTGAGGACCCCTGTAATAACTCAAAGACGTGCGTTTATTGTATTAAAAACGATGAAGCGATGCTTAATAATTAGGTTAAGTGAGCTGTTTAGCTGCATGAGGCGAAAGGCAAAGTTCCATGGTTCAAATCTGCGTGAGTGTTTTAGAATGCGTGAGTATAAATACTGTCAGTGTTTTAGAATGCGTGAGTAAATATACCGTCAGTTATCGAAAGATCAAAAGAGAACGATTTGAAGGATGTCGAGAGCTTGAGTTTTCTGGTCCTTGTGGTATATTTGGATAGAGTGACCTCGCTAGAGGAGGAGTTAGTCCTCTGAGGAAACCATGACTAATAACGCGTAGTCAAGCCAAAGCCTATTGCTGTAAATATATGTCCACTGCACACCAACTCTTCAATATTGTTAACTTGGCGTCGGAGTTTGTACTTCGTGTCTGTCAACACAACCACGCTGCATCTGTTACTTAAACACTTTAGTGCCAACCAGACATCCAATATCATGACATGCTGCGAACCATAGCACCCTAGTCAACACAACCACGCTGCATCTGTCACTCAAACACTTTAGTGCCAACCAGACATCCAATATCGTGACTTGCTGCGAACCATAGCACCCTAGTCAACACAACCACGCTGCATCTGTCACTCAAACACTTTAGTGCCAACCAGACATCCAATATCGTGACTTGCTGCGAACCATAGCACCCTAGTCAACACAACCACGCTGCATCTGTCACTCAAACACTTTAGTGCCAACCAGACATCCAATATCGTGACTTGCTGCGAACCATAGCACCCTAGTCAACACAACCACGCTGCATCTGTCACTCAAACACTTTAGTGCCAACCAGACATCCAATATCATGACATGCTGCGAACCATAGCACCCTAGTCAACACAACCACGCTGCATCTGTCACTCAAACACTTTAGTGCCAACCAGACATCCAATATCGTGACATGCTGCGAACCATAGCACCCTAGTCAACACAACCAAGTATCAGACAATAGCCAAGACAATATTTTGACATTAGATCAAACCAGTGGTCGGAACGGCAAACCCCATTAAATTTTTTGAGAGCCAAATTTCTTTTCAAGGACCTGCCAAGGACCATGTTTTTCGAAGTCAAAACCGATTTGTAGCCGACTGGCCGATCCAAGTCGCCAAAGAGCCGAAAGCGGCCAAAGAGCCTTTGCGAGATATATACGGTAGTCTTCAGTAGGGGCGTCCCTTTGCGAGATATATAGGGTAGTCTTCAGCTGGGACTTCCCTTTGTGAAATATGTAGGGTAGTCTTTTAGACAGGGCGTGTCTTGCGAAATATGTAGGGTTGTCTTTAGCAGGGCCTACGTGGTACACAGGGTAGTGTAGTCTCTAAAGGGGCTATACAACAGGCAGGGTAATCTGTAACAGGACTGTACCTTTGAAAATTGCTAGTGGGTTAGTCTCTAACATCGGCGTTCCTGATACGACATTAGGGTAGTCCGTGACAGTGGTGTTTCAGACAC
The DNA here is from genome assembly GCA_964017045.1 of Omphiscola glabra. Classification (NCBI taxonomy): domain Eukaryota; kingdom Metazoa; phylum Mollusca; class Gastropoda; family Lymnaeidae; genus Omphiscola; species Omphiscola glabra. The sequence goes on from OZ024802.1 coordinate 16,060,374, forward strand.
AACAGGTAGGGTAGTCTATAGCAGCTTTATCTAAACGGTGGTCCACGAACCGGCACTGGTATTTGAGACTTAGGTTGCCGGTTCGCACAAAATGAATGTCTACGGTATTAAGAATTAAAAAAAAAAATTCTTGCTAAGTTTTAATAGCGACGTACCTGTCACTACAGTAGAGTAGACTTTAACAGCGGCGTATCGGTAGATTATTATTTAGCAGTCGTGTCCCTTGCATAACAAATATCTTTGTCTTTAGCAGTTGTGTCCCTTGCATAACAAATATGTTTGTCTTTAGCAGTCGTGTCCCTTGCATAACAAGCATCTTAGTCTTCAGTATGGGTGTGCCAAGCCATCCATGGAGAGTCGAATTTTGCGACATTGTTTTACTTTATGGAGGCATATTTTGTTAGATAGAAATCTAGATATTTAGCTGATTAATAGGGTGAGCATCACAGTACGGGCGAATGTGATCAGTATGTAAGTATGTGATTAGTAAGGAAGTGTGTGAGCACACATTTTGTGCTATATGATCCTCCGCTAGCCAAGGCCATAAAGACCAATCTGTACCACATGGTAAAATTTATGTTTAGTATTTATATGTGTTGAGTTTAACATATATGCAATGAAGTTTCGTGTTTTTATCTAAACAACAACAACAACAATGTTTCCTCAGTATTTCTTATTTCCCTACATAGGGTAGTGGGTGGCCGAGTGGGTGGCCGAGCTGTCTAAACTGAGTCAATCCCAAGCTTGTGGACTGGAGCTAAATTCCCCCCCCCCTCCAGCCCTTAAAAAGCCTTGATATGCACAAACAACACTAGCGCCCCAGGTGGACGGGACTCGTTAACCATGGACGGCGACTCAGTTAAGAGATGGCAAACTCTGAAAACAAACCCGGAGATAGAGTCCCGCAGGAGGTGTGACACTGAACCATTGAAACACACTCAGTTGGGGGGGGGGGATAGTCGTTCTGGCACCCCCTCCTTTGTTATCCCATTCCGCCGACCAATAACCGCCATATTGTTTCCGGTTTCTTTCCTGCACGTCCAGCCATCTACTATCTCTCCTTCTGGGTGGATGCAGGTCAAATCTGCCGACCTCTGACCCCAGCTGTTTGATTAATACATTGTACAATTATGCAACATACTGACGAGTTTTTCTTTTCTATTTAGCTTAGCGTATAAAACATTAAACAAAGTTTTAACGTATATACCACGTTTGTGTCTTTGTTATAGATACTTTGTCTTAGTGCTTACCGGAGTTCAACTCTCTTTTGAATTCGGCAAGTTGGACAGATATTATTGTTCTCAGTTAAATATGGGGGAAAAGAATTATTGTTCTTTTCGTGTTGTCCATTTGTTATTCCTGCGTAAAGAATTGTGCAGGCAGTCGGACTTAAATTTTTGGGCTAAAGACGGATGAAGTAGTTGTATTTTTTTTTTAATGATTGTATTTTAAGTTAGGAATAAATATAACTCTATATAAACACAGCCGTCTCTCGATTTCCGCGGTATTATAATGTTATAGAGCAGAGCCGAGCAGTTGATGGTTCTTTCCAGTTGTAAGGCAGCGCCTAAAGGTGTCCTGCTCCAGACTATAAATGAGCATGATCTGGAGTCCTTAAAGTGTCCTGACTATAAATGAGCATGATCTGGGGTCCTTAAAGTGTCCTGACTATAAATGAGCATGATCTGGAGTCCTTAAAGTGTCCAGACTATAA